>OY856409.1:197016323-198216323 GCA_963693085.1 Alisma plantago-aquatica
AATACGAATGACTAAAATATATTATATAACCAATACTCAGTTTATGTGTAGGAAATAATTAAATATTTTTCACATATGACACAATATTCTCACCGTATCAGAAGTTCTATCACTAATGTGTTCATCCAATCATGCTTAAATGCCTCAAAATATCTGCCAACATTCTAACAGTGTCCCGATGTACACCTACCACATCCTCGCCAAGGTTGATCACAATGGTATCTATTTGGTCTATAGTGTCTAACCATCATGTCAACATTTTGTGGTGAGGGCCTAAAGAGTCGAACAACTCTTGTGGATAAAATGAGGGGGTAGATGCTTCAAATCATTAGCGGATTTCTTAGCTGTTGTAGGTTGCATGCATGTATTCTAATATCAACTATCAATTATTTTATATAACTTTCAATATACATTAGTCATACCTGAAGAAATATAACTAGTCGTTTGGGCTACCCAGTAAAGCTGCCTTCTGCCTCTCCAAGTGTGGTGGCATCTGGATGCTCGTATTGGAGAGGTATCTCGCTCATTCTTGGAAAGACACGTACAACTCTCACACGATAGTGATCAGTAGGAATAGGAATACCATGAACCACATCAATGTTATCAGCCTCGCCATCTTCTACGATGTTGCCTGTTGGAACATTGATGGCAAGATGACATCTTCTATCCTTCAACATTTTTATGGAATACAAAATTTAATTTGACAAACATAAATATTGACTTGGAGGGTAATTTTATTATAAGGTAACATAAATTGACTTGAATTGAATCATACCCCGACTGTGCCCTATGGGTCCGAAGGACTACTCCCAATACACTCTATGGACGAGTGATGAATTGGTTCTGTGACTATTGGAAAAGCCGATTTCTGCATCGTCTGAGAAGCTATATGTTTCTCCAAGAATGCATCTACAATTCTCTACACGTACTCTGCATCCACTTCCCCTTTCTTGGCTTGTTTACGCTTATGGTGGGATGCTCCAATTTTTTTTTATCTCATACCTATCTCTAGTGCCCCTAATACATCCAAGATGCTATTTTATCCATAGGACAACCATCAATTCATTGTGTGTACCCTAAGGGGTGAACTTCCCTCCTTTGCTTGGGCAACCAGATCCAACTAATTATCATAAAAATGGACTAATCATTAAACAATTCATTGAAAAAATAATATGGTTAGTTATTGTGAATCAATAATTTTTTTCATTTTATTTTCCACCTCCTGTGTTGCTTGGATGGGGATGTCTCCGGCTTTGTTTCTCCTTGCATCTATCCACTCAATATAGCGAGGTACCCATCCAAAAGCACTAGAAGACTTGATAGTAGGAGTAGAAGTAGAAGGACATTCATGTTGCCCTTGCTCTTGCTCTTATCTTGGCTCTTGTCCTTGCTCTTGCTATTTCTCTCCATCTTCCCCTTGCTCTTATTGTAACTGTAGCTCTTCCTCTCATTGTAGTAACTCTCTCAACATGCAACATTTCCAATAACCACCTGAACCCCACCGATGGTTGTGTACATTCTCGTCACACCTATCTTTATGTGTGATGTGAAGGGCCTGATTAATTCATACAGTTGATATTGTTAAGTAACCATACAAAAACATAACAATGTGACTAATTCAATACCTAGAACACATCTATTTCTCTCAGCCGAACAAACTCCTTCCAATCATATTGATTAAAATAGTTCCATTTAAGCTAAGATTCCTTCTTATCTCCAATGACATAGTCTTTTGTGAGAATTGTCTGCCTACCTCTATGTCTTCTCCCGACGAGCGGCATAACAGACTTGCGATGTATCTTTTCATCAAGTTCACACTGGCCCTAAAAAGTTTCAACATTCAATATTGTTTAAAAATGTTAAAATAAAAGAATAGGAAAAAGACTATAAAACATAACTTCATTTATCTCACCTCTAACTCCCTCCAGATGAGGTCTTTTTGGATCATACTCGCTTGTCTCCAATACTCAACAAGGGGATTGACTTTGCTTCAAGCAAGGACCCCACAATACCTGACAAACTCTTTAGTAAATGGCGTGCCTGCTTCATTGAATTCAACTACGCCCTTCCTCCCTTGCCTATTTTGTGACATCTTTCTTCAAAATTATTTCTCTAACTCCCTTAAGTTTTGGAGGGAGAGCACCATCAACACTCTGGTCAGGATGTTCAACATCCTCATGCTCGTGATCACTGTGCTCCTGGTTAGATGTCTTCTATAAAATCAAAAGTAAACAAATGAACAAACTCAAGTCACATAAAAAAGTCAGATCACATATAAAAAGTCAACATAAAAAAAGTCAGATCACATATGAACAAATAAACATGTTACATAATGCAAAAAAAGTCAAATCAGATATGAGTAGTATATCTTAAACTAATATCCCTTCTGTGTGATATTCACATGTATAATCGTCAGTCTTAGATTCAACATGATCATGTCAATAGTGTCAACTTTCAAGTTGTTGCTACAATTCCTACACGCGCAATGGAACCTATCTCCAGGTTGTTTTCTATGTTCCTTTGCAAATCTTACAAACTCATCGAGATCATTAATAAATTACAGAGTGTAGCGATTTGGTATCAACATCCATGATCGATCAATTTCTATATGATCAGATGGGAGACGTGTAGCTCATCAGGTTCTAGCTAGTAAGTTAATTTCAAGAAAAAAATATGTTTAAATAATTGAGTCCTAATCATCTAGTAACATTTAGATTCATGAATGTGTACCACCTATCCCATTCTTGAGCACTTCATCTCACTACTAAGTGTATAATGTGTGCTCGATTTCAATAAATTTTGGCAACATTTCCATGTAGTTCTCCAAGTACATCGATGTAGATGGACAAATACCCTCCTACATATGTACCCAGAGAACAAAGGAGAAATGTTGTTGAAATTTATTGAAATAAAAAACACAATATACACTTACATCCTAATTGAGATGAAGTTCTTAAGAACAATCCCAAACTAGGGACTATCCAAGGTTTACTCCTAATGAGTAAATCTTAGATGGGTTTCTAGGACAAATCAGGGTTTATTCACAAATTTAGAGTCAATTTCAAGAAAAAAATATGTTTGAATAATTGAGTCTTAATCATCTAGTAGCATTCAGATTCATGAATGTGTACCACCTATCCCATTCTTGAGCACTTCATCTAACAAGTAAGTGTATAATGCGTGTTTGATTTCAATAAATTTTAACAACATTTCCCCGCAGTTCACCAAGTACATCGATGTAGATGGGCAAATACCCACCTACATATGTACCCATACAACAAAGGGGAAACATTGTTGAAATTTATTAAAATCGAACACATATTATACACTTACATCCTAAGTTAGATGAAGTGCTCAAGAACAATCCCGAATTGAGGACTATCCAAGGTTTACTAATAATGAGTAAATCTCAGACATGTTTGTTGGCCAACGACACAGTCTAGGGTTTATAGACTAGACTTTATAGATTAAGAATTCAAAAATTAGGGTTTATTCACATATTACCTTGTTACGTCATACAACATGAATTCTAAACTAGGTCGTGTATGTTCATTACCATGTAAGATTGCTAGTGAAAGCCCAACTCAATTGAGGTCAACTTGATCATTTTAAATGCACAAACTATGTACATGTGATCTTGTAAAGAAAATATAACATATTAGTATAAAATCTTGGTTCAAATGGGTACATGACACAAGTTGAGTTACTAATTTCAAAGTTCAATCATTTCATGATGATAAACTAGGTCCAAACTCACATATGATTGAGTTGCA
Source organism: Alisma plantago-aquatica (assembly GCA_963693085.1). NCBI lineage: Eukaryota > Viridiplantae > Streptophyta > Magnoliopsida > Alismatales > Alismataceae > Alisma > Alisma plantago-aquatica. The sequence continues at coordinate 197,020,097 of OY856409.1, forward strand.
ACACTTAGTCATGATATCACATAAGAAAACCATGTTCAAGTCATGATAGGTCAAAGATGCATGTAAGTGGCCCAAGGCATCAATTACAGTGTAGTTTACTAATTAAGGGATAAAAAATGATCATTTCCAATATGAACAAGAATGAATGACAGAGGAGGAAGAGGAGAAGAACAAACTTGAGAAGGAGAGAAAACAACGACGGAGGAGGAAGAGGAGGAAGGATAGAGACCGATAGCGACATCGATCAACAATAGAGAAGAAGAGGAAGGCAGTGGCAGCGATCAACAACAAAACAACATAGCAGTAGAGACCTTTGGCAATCAGCGGCGAGCTTTGGTGATCAAGGACAAGCAACAGAGCAGATCAGTAGTGAGCTTTAGCGGTGTCAAGCACAAGCAGCAACAACGGCGGCGAGCAGCAGTGATGGCGGCATAGAGAAGAAATCATAACTAGAAATCATAACTAGAAATTATCAGAGAAATAATAACAGAGGAAACACGAGTAGGAAAGAGGGAAGAAAGAGTTTATTGGGGGTTTAAGTAAGACATATACCGTTAGTTATAAGTGAAATCAACGATGAAGGATATTTATCGTCAGTTGATAATTAAAAACCACAAACAAATCAAGTGCCTTTGTTTTCGGTTTCCCGCCAAAGACTGACGACAAATCTCACAATCCAACGATTCTTAACACAACTTTTCTCGATGTTTTTGGTTAGCATAATAGACGATAAAGCTCAATTGGGGGTTTGAAAAAAATTTATGGGACACATAACGTGAACATCTTTATGGTTAATCTCTCAGGAAAGAATCGACGATAAAGGTATATTCATTCCTGCAGGCCAGACGACGCGTGCAGATCTTTATCCTGTCAATTTTTCAAAAAAGAACCGACGATATGGGTTTTTTGGAGGCAAATGAAATTCTCCCAAAAATTTTATGTGAAATTTCATTTTCGGGGTGATGTATAGCGTCAATTTCTTTAAGAAGAGACCAACAACAAAAAGAAAGTGCAACCCATGTTTTCTCAGGTGTGCAAACTGTGGCAGGTGCTGACATTAAACTGACGGGAAAAATAACAAAGTCGATTTCTCTTACAAATATAACCAACATTGTATCCCCGTTCTACATTAGTGATAGGAAAGTTGTCATGACATACTGTTGACTTGATATTTATACATTGCCCATATTTTGATAATGACTTAACCATTCCATTCTTATGTATCTAATATGTTTGTTCAAGATTGATTTTATGTCTTAGGTACATGAAAAGGATCAAATTATACAAGCCCTAGCTTTTTCCAATTCAAGCCAAATATAATGCAAGTGTGCGTTTTGGGAAATCACTCCAAATGACCTTAGATGATTTTTGTAATCACTTGTATTGATGATATGACTTGTAACTAAGATGATAAAAAAGCAGAGGCACTTAATTCCAAGGTTTAGTCACTCAAATGTCAATTAAAAAAATTTGTCACAGGTTGTTTATCAGTCGAGTTGGAAACTCGACCGATCCAGTGATGGATTTTCTGAAGATGACCAATCGGTCGAGTTGCATACTCACAGAACTCGATCGACCGACTCACTGAGTAAAACTAATTTTAGCTCATCGATCGAGTTTCCCAGAACAAACTCGACCGATAGTTTGAAAATTGGCTTTGTCATTTAGTGGATCAGTCGAGTTATCTTTATTGAAACTCGACCGAATGTACTGTATGAAAAATATAGAAAAAGTGATTACAATCATCGGTGAGTTGTTTTGAATGAGAATAGATCCGTTGCAACTTGTAAAATAGCTATATTTCTTCCTTTAGTAATCCCACACTCAAGGGAACACCCCCAACTATAAATAGGACCCCTTGGAGTTCATTCCAAATTTTCTCATTCATGCTATTCTAAGTCCTTGTTATAGTTGAGTGTGTTGCAACTCCTTGAACCCCTTTCTCTCTCTAGTTTACACTTCATTTTGTGAGTATGAGTGAGATAGGACAATTTTAAGAGAGCTATTTCCTTGTTCTTGTAAAGCTCTCATTCCATTCCATCTTCCCTACCCCTTCCCTCAATGAAGCAAAGGTGAAGCAAGCTACTCTAAGTGAAGGTGGAGTTGTTATTTTTCTTCAAGGTTGAAGAAGAGGCAAAGATCTTCTCCAAGTGAAGGAGAAGGAAAAGGCTGAAGATCTAAGAAGAGTGGGTAATTCCTTGAAGGCTAAAGACTTGTGTAACAGTAGGCAAGTCCTTAGAAGAAGGTGGAAGAGTCTTGCAAAGTGGGTAAGTCCTTGGTAAGGTGGAAGACTCTTTATATTTCATAGGCAAGTCCTTTGGTGGTCTTGTGTTGTAACTCTTATTGGTGAATATATAGAGTAAAACACTTGCAAAGTCCTAGAGGTTGACCTCTCTAGGTAATGGAATGACTCTCTCCTAGTTTGGAATGTGGAACCACTCTAAATGACCTTGTCAAGTGCTTGTTCTTTTTTTTTCTTCTCATCCTTTCTATGCTTGTTAGTTAGGACCTCAAACTGTACTTAAGCTATTGGTTTTGATTGATATAATTTGAAGGTCTAATCTATCTTGTGAGAATTTTTGAAGCTCTATTCACCCCCTCCTTTAGAGCCCTAGGCCCAACAAGTGGTATCAGAGCTAAGGATCTTCTCCAACAATCTCCCACGAGACAAGAAGATGGGAGACAACCTACTTGGTTCTCTCAACCCAGAGGGAGGCTTCTCCATGCGTCTTCTGGTCTTTGACGACACCAACTTCCTCTATTGGAAGATGTACATGCAATTCTACATTCAAGGCATGAACTTTGACATGTGGAAGGTAATTGTCACACCATACAAGGAGCCAACCGAAGCTGTTGCAACATGAAGTGAAGCTGCACTCAAAGAAGCCCAACTCAATACCAAAGCCATAAGCATACTCAATGCAACCCTTACCTCAATGGAGCTCAATAGGATCTCATCTTGGGACACCACGTATGAGATTCAGGACAAATTATGCATCACTTATGAGGGCACACAGCAATTCAAGGAGGTTAAGATCTACATATTGAACAACCTTCTAGACAACTTCAAGATGGGCAAGAAAAAAGGGATTGCAGAGATGTGTTCAAGACTCAATGTCATCATCAATGGGCTGGCTGCTTTCGACAACACTTTAAATAGAGGTGTAATCAACTCCAAGATCTTGAGAACTCTACCAAATAGATGGGAGTCAAAGGTGGCCTCCATTGAAGAAGTAAGGAGCCTTGGTGATATCCCAACTGAAGAACTCATTGGCAACCTCCAAGCCCATGAGCCAAGACTTGACAAATAAGAAGAAGAAGCCACACAAGAAGAGAAGGAAGTCAAAAAGATCAAACATAGTGCTTTCAAAGCACAAGTGGAGGCGGTCATCCTTCAACAACAACTTGCATGCCAGACTTCTCCCTCCTCCTCTAGTGAGATGATGGCCCAAGTAAGCATGAAGCCAACTACATCAAAAGCAAGCCTCCTCCTCTACTCCTAGATGCTACAAGTGTGGACAAAAGGGGCACTACAAGAGTGAATATCCCAAGTGAAGAAAGTCACATCACAAGAGCAGCTTAAAGAAGGAGGAAGAGTACAAGAAGGAGAGCAAGTACAAGAGGAAGGACAAGAAGGAGAAGAGACACAAGAATGCAGCTCATGTAGCTTGGGAAACTTCATCCTCAAGTAGCTCAAGCTCCAAAGAAGATGGAGAATGCCACCTTGCACTCATGGCCTCTACTAGTGAATAAATTGGCGAGGTAAGCGAGGTAAGCGAGGTAACGTGAATAGTAAACCTTAAATATGGAATGTTGGTAATAAACCTTAATCTAGGATGAAGTGATGTGAATAGTAAACCCTAATCGTGGGTCATTGAATATAAACCCTAATTGAGGGTGAATCCATGATAAATCCTAATTGAGGGTAATGCTATGAGAATCCTTAATTAAGATTAATGTTATGAGAAACCTTAATCTAGGGTAATGTTATATGAAACCCTAATTAAGAGTAATATTATGGAAACCCTGAAAAATGATGTGAAGTGAGACTTAAATCCAAGATGTTGCCATATAGTGATATGTGCAACCATAGTCATGGTATAATGGCCAATATACTAAAGTAGGAAGTGGTATTTATAATCAAGTAAGATGAGGATGTCAGATGGAGTTGTTTCATTCTGATTTGTCTTCTTCTTGCTTTATATCTGTTCTGGTTGACTCGGGTGCTACACACTCTTTTATCACATGTAGTATGCTTGACAACTGTCTCTTACCTGTTAGTTGTAAGAAAGATAGCTTGTTGTTAGAAACCCCTCTTGTTGGTCCTGTGTTGCTTCGAGAAGTGTGTCCATCTTGTGTCCTGTTTTCATGATGAAAGTATGTGTGCTTTTCTAAGTTAAGATATGATAAGTTAAGATAAGGTTGTGAGTCAACATGAACCTCAAGCTCTTTTATGAAGGAGGACCTCTAGTGTTAGGACTAGTTTAGGGGTTAACTCTAGGGAGAGTGAGACCCATTGGGAGAAGGTTAGAGAACATAAACTCCAAGATATGAGAATTCTAAGATATGTGATATGATATGTCCTAAACTAGACTACTACTGAGTGATTGAGTTGAGTTTCTTTATGCATGATTCCTATAGTCTTATTGAACCCTAGATATCCTTGGGAGGACCAAACCCTAGATACAGAGAGAGGTCGATTATATATACATATGTGAATAAGGGAATATGAGTGTCTGCCATCTTGGTGAGGGAGAGAGTCCCAAGACCCTGGAGGAGGTATATGTTTTACTTTCTTTGAAGCCTCATGCTCGGGTTGGTGGTTTCCCACATAGGAATCTAGTGGTGTATATAAGAAAGTTTTGGGTAAGCATGTTTCATGGGTAGAAGACCTACGAAGAGAATTACATAGCATGTTTTGGTTTTTGCTTATGTGGCTAGAGCTTGTAAAGCTATTTCTAGTACCAATGAGGTAGACCCGGAAACCCTAAACTAAGAAGGGAGGATAAAGTATATGCATATGAGATACTCATAGAGTTGAGTTAGCTTAGAGATATTGCGCACGACACTACCCTTGTGGTATGGGTTGGAGGAACCTCATTTGGACTATATAAAGTTTTGATATGTGTTTGACACGACACTTCCATAAGTTTGTTTAGCACAACCATGACATAATATATGTAAGGATGTGATCTAATCTTGAGATATGATATATAGACATGATATCATGAAATATCTAGAAATGGTTTAATAGATATCAAGGCATAAATGATTAACCATGTACATGAATAATGATGATAATTTGATAGTGTTGGTTAATCTTGTGATGAATTCATTAATAAATGTTGTAATTTATTACGAGCAATGAAATAAGATCATATGAATGAACATGTTACATGAGGTGTTAATCTTAGTGCTTAAAAAAGATGGAAAATATAGTTTGACAGCTAGCACAACATAATGATTATAACACCTGGATATGATCTAGATGAATAAAGTGGGTTAACTTTAGTTTACTCCGTCCTAAAAGGCATATGTTAATGTTGAACATGTTTTAACAATTAGCTCAATAAAATGTTATGACACCTTGATATAATGGGATAAACTTAGTTAACTCCTTTCGAACATGGTAATATGATGTGGGAACCCTAATGCATGGCTAAAGATAAGGAAGCAAATCTAACATACGAGTTATGTAATGACATAACCTAAGCTTCTAAACCCTTTTTTTAGCCTTCTATGAAGTGAGGTTTCACCCTAGATGCTTTTGAAACCTCCAAATAGTGGTTGGGTATAGTTTTGTAGCTTATGCTTTTGGATATGTTGCACCTAGAATAGTTCCTTATAGGTGGATGAAGGCAAGATAAGGTTTTCCCAGGAAATATGAGTATGGTTTAATTTTGAGGATGAAATTTCTTTTAAGATGTATATGATGTCACAAAGTGGTTTTTAGCTTAATTCTGAGGACATAATTTCTTTTAAGGTGTGTAGGATGTGATGGAGTGGACTTTTGGAATCTATAAATGTCTAATGACATAAGTGAATTCGTGCATGTTGAGTTATCTTAAGAGTTACATGTGCTTTGGTGAAGTTCGGATGGTGATTGATATTTATATTATAATTAATATCCCAAAGTTAATATTGTTTTGAGGAAATTTAGTGGACAAGTCGAATAGTTGAGTTTTGGCACCAAATTTGAGTAGAATGTATCTTGAGAGATAGGGAAGCCATGGTTACAATTTGGTGACAATTTTATGTTCCTAGAGGACGTTATTTACATTTGAAATGCTTCAAATAATGTGCTTTATTGATGATTTAAAGGCCTAAGTTTAGATATCATCAGTGTCACACGGCCCATTAGGCTAGTCCACAGATTCACTGTAGCCCGGGATCCATCTTCATCGCGTAGAAAGAACTGATGTTCAGGAATTCTTCTTCAACCTTGCGGTTACACCTTGACCATGAGAAGAAACCACACACATCTTTTCCCTCTTTGATCGTGGTTTCGGAGTGGACGTCGTGCGAGATAAGTTGTACTTCTCGGGGAGACGTTTCGGTAGACCTCTCAAATAGGCCATTTGGATGACGCAAGAGGGAAAACGAGCTCTCCCTTTTACTGTCTTCTCCACCGCAACTGCAGGTGGCGGCCATGAGTAGAATAGGGAGTTAGAAGTATGTTTCGAAGCAGACGAGAGAGGAAAAAGGAAGCTCGTGGGGGAGTTAGGCCCCGACCTCATCATAGGTTTCCATGGAGCCTCCCATGGCCATTTCCATGGTGGACCAACCCAGTGTTTCCAGAGGAGAAGGAGCAAGCTCAGCACATCTTCTCAGACCTCGCCACTTCAAATTGAGGTCGTGAGTGAGATCGGGAAGGTTTAACGGATCTCCTGGAGTCCTTGGCTAAAGCTAGGAGGAACCAGGGGCATTTTCCCACTTTTCATTCCACCATGGAAGTAAGCTGTTGCGGCGATCCTCACCGAGATCGTGAGGAGGAGCTGACATCTACCATGAGAGAGGTCGGCGACATGTAGCAAGACCAGGCGAGTTCTTATGCGGTGAAAGTAAGAAGCGAGGAGGACCAGAGGATGACCAATTTGCTCGCCAGAGAGGAGTGTCGCGGCGGCGCCCTATCCCAACCTCACACAGGCATGGGACTCCCCCATGCGAGTGAAAGAGAGGAGGCCGAACCGGTTCATGCCTCAAACCAGGCAGGTCCAGGCACAATAAACCAGCTGATTCAGAGAGAACCGGCTCATAGCAGACCATAACAGGCAGAGGATGTGCGCCCTCCTCAGGGCCACGTCTCAGCGGCTGATTGGCCCATGAGGTAATTATATCCCAAAATGCTCAGATCTTCTTTAATTCATAGAAATTAGCCCGCTTATCAGAAAAATACAAATAAGGTATCAAAATTATTAGAAAAATGTGTAGAACAAGATGGAAGTGTAATATCAGGATTTTAATGTTCTAATATCAGTGATATCTTGTTAGTTGTGAAATTCTTAATTGATGGATAATAAATATCAAACGTTGGCCTAAAATTATGAGAATATGTCAGTAAATAAATATTCATGCTTATAATCTAGTGGATGTCAATGATTATGATGATGATGCATGAAATCATGTAATTTACTCCATATGGCTAATTAAGGCTTTTAACCCTAAACAAAATGCAATAAATGCACACATGCTCAATAAATGATGAAATTCACAGAGTAAGCTCATATCTGTATATGAAACCTCAGTTTTAATTATGAGATCATAATGATGAACAAAATCCATGTTATATGAAGATGAATCTTAATACATGTTATAAAACCCTAATCTAGGCTAATGATGTAACCTAGGGTTAATATGTGCACGAAAAGGATATGGAACCTAATGTTCAGATGATTAACTTTGATAATGAGATGTAATCTGGAAAATGACATCAGTGAGATAATCATAAGATAAGAATACAAGTAATGATACACATATTCTAATCAACTAAGAGAAACTCTAATGAACATGATTAGGGTTAAGATGAGATGTAAGATGATGAGAACCTAATGATAGTATATGATCTTGTCTTGATCAGGTTTAACAAATATTTAGATGACATCAAGAATATGTGATGATTAGGTTTCTCTTTATCAAGGTACGCCATTACCTCTTACTTGGCAGTTATCTAGGAAGCTATTATTGACATGCTTGTTTCTACCCGTTCATCTTTTGCTAAATGTAAATCTAAAAGAAAACAATTAGGAAAAATTATTGATGATTTGTATGCTAAACTTGAAATTCTTGAGCTTAATGAGAAAACTCATATTGACAACATTGATAACTTGCAATGCCAATATCTTGATCTTGAGCTCCAATACAATGGAGTTGAGGTAGAGAATGGTATCTATCTTAAGAACATTGAAACTCTTAAGGAAGATAACCAAAAGTGCCTAAAGGGGCTTGAAACTCTTAAAACTAAAAATGCTGAATTTAAGACTCTTGTTGATGATCGTAAGGATGAAAGAGATGTTTATCTTAAGGAAATTCAAATACTTAAATATGAAAATGCTAGGTTGCTTGGTCAAGTTAATGATTTATCTTCTAGACCTATCTTGCCTAGTAATGATATTGTTTCTATTTCTCTTGAGAAAGATTCTTATTTGACTAAATACCTCTGTCTTGAGGCCGACCTTATTCATGCTAGAGGTGATATTGCTTGCTTGTATTCTACTATCATATCTTGTAATGATGATAATCATAGACTAAGGGCTTCTCTATAGAAATTCCTCAAAGGGAAAAACTCTCTAAATGTAATCCTTGACTATTCTACCAAACAAAGTGGTACTAGTGGTTTGGGATTTGTAGTGGGAGCTCTAAAGGGAACGATCAAGGCCAAACGTAAGAAAAAGAGCAAGGAGACCTCTTTCTTTGTTGGAGAGTCTTCCAACACTAATAATCCTATGGTTTTTTCTTATTGTAAGTGTGATGATTATCACTCTACCTATTATCCTTACAAGCCCAAGGGGACCAACCCAAAGATGAAATGGGTCCCCAAGCTAATTCCAGATCTCAAAGTTTGAGTTGGGAACCAACACTCTCCTTTCTTGTAGGAAAAAGGAAGATGGATTGTTGATAGTGGCTGCACTAAGCATATAACAGATGATATAAGCTATTTCAACAACTTCACTAAAAAGAAAGGAGGTTCAGTCACCTTTGGGGACAACAAGAAAGGTGAAGTCAAAGGTGAGGGTGATGTAGGTGAATCCTTGTGTATTAAGAATGTTCTTTTTGTGTATGGCCTACATCATAATTTAATTAGTGTTAGTCAATTATGTGGCAATGGTTACCTTGTGTTATTTACTTCCTTTGAATGCTTGATTCTAGATTCCCTCACCTATCAAGTTATATATAAGGGAACTAGAAGTGGTAATATTTATATTATTGTTCTTGACTCTATTAATCCTATTGTAGGTAGATGCCTAGTAGTCAACTTGAATGATATTTCTCTTTGGCATCGTCGGCTTGGTCATGTAAATATGCATCAATTGAAGAAGTTGAGCAAAAAGGATTTGGTCAAGGGACTTCCCAAATTGGATTTTGAAAGGATGAGGAATGCCAACCCTGTACCCAAGGAAAGCAAACCAAGTCCTCCTTCAAATCCAAAGGAGTCCTGAGTACCAAGAGAACTCTTGAACTTCTTCACGTTGATCTATTTGGACAAATGAGAACTCAATCACACGGTTGTTCTAAATATTTCCTTATTGTTGTCGATGATTTCTCTAGATATACTTGGACCTTCTTTCTCATTTCTATGAGTGATACACTTGATGTTTTCTTGAACTTTTGTAAATGAGTTGAGAATGAAGCTTCTTGTCGTATTGTTTCCATCCGTAGTGACCATGGGGGAGAATTTGAAAATGAGATTTTTGAACATTTTTGTCAAGAATCTGGTTATGCACACAACTTCTCTTCACCTCGAACACCTCAATAAAATGGGTTTGTAGAGAGGAAGAATAGGTCTTTACAGGAGATGACTAGGACCATGCTTCTAGAGTATGATACTCCAAAGAAGCTTTGGGCTAAAGTTGTTAGTACGTCATGTTTTGTGCAAAATCGAGTTTTTACTCATCCTTCTTTGAAGAAAGCCCCCTATGAGCTATGGCATGATAGGAAGCCTTCTATCGAGTATTTGCATGTTTTCAGATGTCGTTCTTTTGTTTTGATTATAAAAGATTCTCTCGACAAGTTTGATCTGAAATCTTACAAGGCTTTCTTTCTGAGATATAGCACTACTAGCAAGGCTTATAAATTTTTTAATGTTGATCTTGCTAAAGTAGAAGAATCCATAAATGTAAATTTTATTGAGACTAACCCCTCTATTCCCAAAGATATTGTTCCAAATGATGATGTTGCAGGTGAGGTAATTCCTATTCTAAAAGATCTCAACGTCACCCAAAATGGAAAAGAGGTAGCCACTCAAGAAGAAGAAAAGCATGATGAAAAGAAGGATCCAACCCCCCACTTTGCTAAGAATCATCCAAAGAAGCTGATTTTAGGTAATTCTTTTAAAAGAGTGAATACGAGGGCTGCATTCAACAAAGAATAAGTCAACAATGCCCAATCTCACAGCTCGAGCCTATGAATTTCAAGGAAGCTCTTGGGGACGACGAGTGGATCCTAGCTATGCAAGAAGAGTTGGAGCAATTTGAAAAGAACAAAGTTGGACCCTAGTGCCAACACCAAGTGATAGAAAGATTATTGGCACCAAATGGGTCTACCACAACAAGATTGATGAAAGCGGCAAAGTGGTAAGGAACAAAGCAATGTTAGTGACTCAAGGCTACAATTAATAGGAAGGTATAAACTTTGATGAGATATATGCACCCATAGCTAGACTTGAGTCTGTTCATATGTTGCTTGCTTTTGGCAGTTATAAAAATTTTCTTCTGTATCATATGGATGTTAAAAGTACATTTTTGAATGGTACAATTGAGGAGGAAGTATATGTTGCACAACCTCCGGGCTTTGAACATGATAGTTTACCTTACCATGTTTATTTGTTACAAAAGTTCTCTATGGACTCAAATAAGAACCTAGGACTTGGCATAAGAAATCAAAGAACTTTTTGTTAGATCATGGGTATATCATGGGCAAAGTGGATTCTACCTTATTTCTATAGCACACTTCTAACAACTTTCTTATATAAATATATGTTGATGATATCATTTTTGGCAGAACTAACCTTAATCTTTGCAAAGAATTTAGTGATATTATGCAAAGTGAATTCAGGATGAGTATGATGGGTGAACTCACGTTCTTCCTCAGCTTTCAAATCAAGTAAACAAAGATGGGAACTTCATCAACCAAGGTAAATACATAAGTAAACTACTCAAGCACTTTGGGATGGAGAACACCAAGCCGATGGACACACCCATGTCAAACACCGCCAAACTTGACAAAGATGATGTAAGGCCCCTAAACTTGCTTAATGAGTTGAACACGCTTAATTACCATAATTTAATGCTTAGTGCATCATTAAGTTGATTAAGTTGAATTAAGTACTCACTGATGCAATTAGTGCTTTGATCGAGTGTTATAGTCTTATTTGCATGATTTCTTTCCTTGAGGTTGTAGAGGATCTTGTGCTTGAAAGTTTGTAAAAGAAAACGCTCGAATCAGACTTCTGAGGCAAAAGTTATGACATTTTTATGTTTCTTGGACTTGGTTGCATTTCCCCCCCCCAAATTTTGGCCTTTTATTTCCTTTCTTTTTCCTTTCTTCCTTATCTCCTTTCTTCCTCAAACAAGCGACGCACACAACAACCGACAAGCGACGCCCCAAACCAGCGCCCGATCATAGAAGCAGCCTAGGAGGAGGAATCGACGACCGTTTCTTGTGCTTCCACCTCCGATAGCTGCGCCCACTCTTCCTCTACCCTTCCTCCTTTTGCCTTTCCCCCATCCTAGCGGTGTCCAGTAGCAGCCTGACCTGCTAGGGTGACCAACCAGTTGTAGGTGCAGTGCCCAGCAGTGCTGCGTCAACCAAGCAGTAGCGGCGACGACCGACTAGGGCCTTGGGAGGGCTGTTTTGGTGGCGCCCAGCTGCGCATCTCCTTCCTCTACCCTTCCTTCACCTTCTCCAGCCCAAATGTGCCCTAGGGGTGGCGCCCCAGTAAGCAACAATAGCTGCTGCAAGAAGCAATGGCCAAGGCCATCTAGGGCGCGAGCTAACACTCCAAAGCAACGCCTCGAGTTCGTCTTGAGGTCCAGAGCAAGAAACTGCAGCCAATAGCCACGAGAAGCACCCAACTAGCCCTCCTTTCCAACCTGTACGTGGAGCAGGTTCTAAACTAGGGTTGTTTGGAGGTTGAAGATGAACTGCTGACGCTCGAAAACAGGCGTCTGGATGTGTTCCCAGTCGAATTTGGATGTTTCGAATCGTGGTGAGTAGAATCTCACTCCCATTTGCACGATTTAACTCGAATAATCTGACATTTTGATTAAAAGTAGTGTTATTTGCAGATGTCAGCGTTTACGCAGGTGCTGGGCAGCACCGACACTGCTCGACTCCTAATTTGCACGTTTAAATTGTTAACGCTTGCTCGACGCTAATTAGTTGACTGATATGCGTGCGATGTGAATTAGTGAAATTACGAACCTAATTTACTCTGTTAAATGTTAAAATTAGTAGTGCACAACCAGAAAAATATTCCATGGCAGAATTTTCTCTAAAGCTCTAAAACCCTACCTTTCTTGCTCCTTATGTTTAGGATTTGCTCATTTGATGAAGAAAGGTGCTAGATGGATGAATTCATAGCTTATTCTTGGATTTTCTATCCTACCTGCTCGAGATTTCTTCGGTGTGGGGTTTCATCTTTTCTTATTAGAGGCAAGTTTTATAACTTGCTCAACATTTATTGCTTACCATAAGCTTTCTAGATCTTGTTCTTGCTTGAAAATGATGATCCATGCACTAAAAAGCTATGCATGACTTGGATTTCAATTTTTATAATGTTTCCTGTTCTGATTTCAGTTATATGTGAACCTGTGATCATGTGTATTTTATTCCTAAGGTATAATATGACTTGGATCATGTTGTTTTGACAACCTATGGTACTAAGCATCTATCAAACAATGGTTAATTTTAGGGTTTAAAGATGATTTCTTCTATAAACCATGACCCGATGATGGTACCATTGCAACAACCCTATGGTGTTGTATTGATAACAACTCATGGTCGTGATCAAAGGTTTCAAATGATGGTGACAACCTATGGTCACCCCTTAGGTCAGGTTTTGGATCAATTAAAAGTATAATGATCAATCATTAAGTACACTACTGATGATATCAATCAATGATGACATCAACTTAATATTTGATGTTGATTAATGATAATATTGTTGATCTAACAACCTATAGTGATTTAATGATCACAAATGATGGTGGATCAGGTCTCTACAATCTATAGTGAGTTAATCACACAGTTTTAACATCAATTTAGCCTTAGACCAATGGTTTCTTGGGTCACTTGATGCAATGGTCAGACCTATACTGTAATTGATGGTTTTAACATATGAACTTAATCCAATAGTGGAGATCTACTATTTATTCCTCCATGAAGGTGGAATGATGGCTAATGTAATATGTTGGTCCTAATAATGTGAATTAAGTGGTTTTCTTTATATGATCAACTTAAGGAGCTTAATTGTTGACAATGGATAACTTGTTTTAACTGAATAGTCGATTGTGGGTTCTACCCTACTCTCAATGGAACTTTTTATGTTGTTAATCAAGGGATTTGTAGGGTTAGATGGTGACTCTTTCTAGAGCACAAATCAAGGACTTTGTAGGTGGTTTATCTAAGGTGTTTACTTATGTAAACAACCAATAGTCTTACCTTTTAAGCATCGAATGTGTAATGCCTGGGCCCACTGCCCAAGGCTCTAGTAGAGTTTTAGGAATGACAACTGGCCCCACAAACCACCACTAGCCTTAACTGCATACTTTTTCCTTGCTCATGCGCAAGCCGGGGTCAACTTCCCGACTGGTCACCCATCTTAGTACTACTCAAAGCTGAGCACGCTTAACTATGGAGTTCTTTAGTGATGGGCTCCCAGAAAAGGAGGTGCACCTTGGTGATATGGGTAGTCCAATCATTCCTTTTAAGATCGTCTCATCCAAGGCCTCAAATCCTAGGACGTTACAATCTCCCCCACTTAGACCCTTGACGTCCTCATCAAGGCTCAACTATATGGCCTCATAATCTTTCCCCATTTCAGTGTAGACCCAAATGTCCCATGTACACCCAGCTCCTGATCACGACTACCAACGCAAGGGCAGCTCCATCAACTCAGATAGCCCTTTCCAACATACCTGGACACTACCAGCGCATGGGCGGCTCCATCAACTCAGATATCCCTTTCCAACATGCGTGGACCGCACGAATCAAAGACTGGCATGCCACAGGCCCATGTGGGCCCCACCTAATGGAGGGGAATTGGCTCTGATACCAATTGTAACGACCCTGCCTCCCGGTAACCCCCAATTAAGGGAGACCCAAAGGTCAGAGCCATTATTCAATTAACATGATCAAAGGTTCGACAAATAATCAATAATAATTATGAAATTCTACTAACTAACTGGAATTTGGTATAAAATTAAAACTTTGCTTACCTTTGAAAACTTTGGAAATCTATCTATCCAGAGCTTGAATTATTCTATCTAATCATCCTTGCACTTTATTTCTTATTTTCACAATGTGTCACTTTACTGTTTGTTCTTTCAATTGTTGTTCCTAAAACGCCGACAAACAAAACATTGGTCAATATATCGAAATATACTGGTATGTGGGAACAACTAAAATCTTGCAAATAAGGATAACAATCTAATTATCACAATCAAGTTAATTAACAAGCCAATTTGTACTTTTCAGTATGACATTCTCCACCGCTTTTGCCCTAACCCTGGCATACCCATCTTAGGGTTTCCTTTGCCAATGACTTAAGGCCACCTTTTCAATCCCGAGCTTGGTGCCTGGGGGTCACCACTCATGGTGCCCACTAGTCATGCAATATCATAGGCCACCTTCTCATTCCCGAGCTTGGTGCCTGGGGTCACCACTCAAGGTGTCCATTGGTCTTACCCCTCTGGGCCTGACCTTTGGCATCATCCATCAGGGTGGCATATAAGTGAGAGAATCCATACTTATATTATTAATGTGATAAACCCTAATTTCACAAAACCACTTACAAACCCTAACTTTTTCATCTTTCTCTCACAAAAGATTCTAATTTCACCTTTTAGTAACAGGAAACCCTAATTTTAGATTATAAGTACTTTCTTTTTCTTTTCTCTAATTTAGGGTTTCTAAGCATCTTAACCATTATATTAAGTTTAAAATCCTAAACTTTGCAATTCTATCATCAAAACAGGTTAAAAACCATCTTTACCATTAATCAAGTAAACCATGCTCGAATTAACCTAATTGCAAGATTAAAACCATCTTTGGTTAACAATTAGGGTTTTCTAATTACAAAGTAACACTTTTCCCATCAAATTATACACTTTTGCAAAAATATACAATTTTATGTGTCCAAACCATTTTTAATATATTCCTCATATTTTTCTGATCATTTTTCATGATTAACTTTTCTCATCTGAGTTCCCTAGCTCAAGATACGATTTTTTATAGGAAAAACCCTTTTTATGGTTTATTTGCTATTTTCAGAAAATCGAGCGCCGTTCGATCTATAGTCCGGTGGACTAGGCGGCATCCCACGGCTCAGGGATCGCGCGCCTTTCCTTTACAAATAAAAGGATCAAAGGATGAAGGTGCCCTTACCTGCAAAGAGGACGAGGAGGGGCAGAAGTGTAAAAGGCCAGCGTACTTCTTCTTCTTCCTTGCGTCGAGCGAGCAGGTCCAGGTGGTCAACTCAAGGGTTGACTCTGGACTCTAGGCCACCTGTGAGCCATGCGATAGGCCAGGGAGCTTCGCCTCCCACCGTCGAAGTCGTCGATGGTTTCAATTGCAGGCCGTAGACACTCCTTGATGCCCCCCTACTCGCCGGACTCCGGCGAGGTCGGCTGAGGTGACGAGGGTGGAGGTCAGGGTAAACTCAGCAATTGAAGGTACCCACATGATCCTTGTGCTCCGCCGCAGAGCTTGGGCCAGCAAAACGAGATGTTGATACCCTTTGTTACCGTCCCCTATATATAGGGTGGGAAGTAGGTTTGCAAGATTGGGTATTTCCCAAAATCACGACCAAACATGTGCAAACCATGGATAAAACTCCACGTTTTCCTCTCCTGAGTCCAATGGGACTGTCCATAGGTTGGCATGTCCACTAGATTGTGAGAAATCAAGGTGGGAAAGTTTCTCTGGACTTGTAGAGTTCTGGTCTGATCGAGATAAAGGCGATGAGCGTCCTTTGTTGGATTAAGATCCAACGGACCTCAATGCTCGCGTTCAAAGCAAAAGAAAGATTTATTCAATTAATTAAAAATTAATTCCCAAATTGAAGATAACTTGCAAAATCAATTTCTCCCAAACCATAACTCTTTTCTTTCTCAAATTTTAAGGGAAGGTTTGTCTTGGCATTATCTAGCTTTATACGAAATTTGGGAAGCACATTGAAATGGATGAGAAGGCTTCCTTCTCTCCCAAGTTATTCATTAATTTACTAGATATTAATTGTTATTTCCTTTCCCTTTGCCATTATCTTATTATTTTGGGTCCCTTGGACCTCAAGAAATCCCAAAGGAACAGATTCCCATATTGGGGAAAACCTATTTGCCTTTATCTTCTTTTGAAAGTCAATTTCTCATATTTCCCTTTTATTAATCAATTTCTTTTCCTTTCTCTTTTCAAGGATTTATCTTTATCTCTCTTCTATTTTCCTATTGGAATTCCTTTTAACATTAGGAATCCTTAGGATACGAAAATCCACCAAGGATAACTTAATTATACTTCTTTTCACATATTTTCCACATTTTATCATTATTCTCAATTTCTTTCTTAACAAGGAAATACCTAATTAGCCTTTTCTTTTCTTATTGCATTCTCTATGCAACTTTGGACTCCTTGGGACCCAAGGAACCCAAGAGGCACGAAATCCAACTTTGGATTGTATTCTTTTGCTTTTTGGAGGTTTCCACACCTTTCTTTTCTAAAAAACTTAATTATTCATTTACTAATTGAATTTCCTTGTTATTGGGCCCAATAGACAATAAAGCCCACAAAGCAATCATCAAGACTATTGTAATGAAATTCATGTAGTCAATCTTTATTTGTTCATTAATCTTTAATATGAGAAATTACATTTCTCAGCAAAAGAATTCCAAAATTTGGGGTTGTAACACAATGGTTCTGGGTGACATTGTTGTATGGAGATATGGGTTGAACGATGATGGATCAAGTGGAGGGTTACCCTTAATAAGTTAGTCTTACCTATTCACTCATATGAATAGAAGGGATGATAACCATATTGTATTGATATGTAACCCTAATTAGGTATAGCTTGTTATACCTAGTTTTAATATAACTAAGTGATGGTAATTGGGTATGAATAGTCCTTGAATTACTAATACAACCATGGAGTACTCTATTATTATTGAAACCCTAGTATGCTATAACTTGATGGTTACACCTTGATTTATGGGTGGGTTCATACTTAAGAAAAATAGGGAATGTGATAGTGATGCTTCACTTTATGCATCCATGATCCAATGGGGATGCTGTGAGTTAGGATTTGGGTATAAGTGTTGATTAGTAACATTAATATGATTTATCTTGTTGAACCTATCTCTAATGCAAATAGATAAAGATGAGTATTCATGTTTAACATTCTTATATGATGGAATGATGGTGGAATAACCTCCTTAATATGATCATAACCTTAATATGTTAATTGTTAGTTATTATAGCCACATGGTTTATACTTTCTTATGCTAAACATGTGCATTATGAATATGATGAGTGTTAATCATATCTATATTCCTTGCATGTTGATGTAATAAAGGAATGTTCTTAATATTAATATAACCCTGCTATGATTGATTATGAATATCTCCTAGCTCATTATTGCAATATTGTGTTGATCCAGTGTGTTATATGTAAGCAATGCTATTGAGCCTTGTTATAAGACATGCAAAGATAATGATGATCTTTCTTGGAATAATATGATGGTCTTAATAACCTTTGGGCATGATTGAGCCCTAAATGAGGTGTAATCTTCTTGTGTTGATAAGGGTTAATACCCTATGATATTGTGAAAAGGATTTATATCCTATGATAGTATGATGGTTTTAATGACCATTGGGCATGGTTGAGCCCTGAATGAGGAGTAATCCTCTTATGTTGATAAGTGTTGATACCCTGTGATATTGTGAAAAAATATTATTATCTTGTGATAGCATGATGACTGGTGTAGTCTCATGAATGGCAAGTGAATATTACCATGTGATGATGAGATGAGAAATTATGTTTCATACATTTTATATCTTTTTAAGTTTTGATATTTATATGCTTTCTAGAAGTGAATTAGGGTTTGTATGTCCACCTGTTTGATGCAGCCTTAATTCACCCAATTGGCATAACTAATCAAGTGCAACTCTAATCATGTAGTGCCCTGTGTCGTAGAGCCATCTTCATTGTCAGAACTTACTGGATGGTGAAACGAGTATTCCTAAGGGAAACTTGAAGTGCATACTGTTGAGTATGTGGGGGTGGCAGGTTGAGGATATATCCTTGTCATCCAAAATGTAGATTGTGGAGGTTGGCTATGGTCATGCCTCATACATCTGTTGTGATTGAGAATGGCTGCGGTCGTGTCTCGGTGATTATAACATGATGTGATTAGAGGACAACTGTGGTTGTACCTCAGTGATTGGGTTTGAATACCCTAGTTTCTAGTGTCATGACCTGTACCAAGGTCGGACTAGTGGTTATCATCTTGACTATATGTCGTTGTGGTGGCAGCTTTGATTGATATGTCACTGCCTTTTTACTCGTACTGACTGAGGGGAAGAGATCTTAGGATACCGACACTCCTAGATCTTGTACGGAACCAAATAGCCTTTCACATGGGTCGGTTGGACTTTGAATAGTACGATTCAAATTCCCCAGGGCATAATAAAAGATGTAATATAGCCGTATATCATATCTGTTTAGGGTTATACACGACACTTCACATTGGATGATAACCCTTGTTTGTTATCTTTACATAAAGATGAGGCTTAATGCAATTAAGAGATAGTAAATATACTTATGTTGTGGATATGCTTAGATTGTAAATGCATACATATGGTAGCCATGCTTATGTTGATAACTATAATGCTACGACGAATTATAATCATGATGCTAGATATCTCATGTTGTTAGTTATATTTAGCA
Organism: Alisma plantago-aquatica; assembly: GCA_963693085.1. Lineage (NCBI taxonomy): Eukaryota > Viridiplantae > Streptophyta > Magnoliopsida > Alismatales > Alismataceae > Alisma > Alisma plantago-aquatica. The sequence continues at coordinate 197,039,468 of OY856409.1, forward strand.
TGCTAGCCATGCCTTTGTAACTAGAGATGCATATACTGCTAATCATGCTTATCCAGGTAGTTGTGCTTATGTTGTTATCTCTTCTTATGATGTTCATATGTTCAACCAATTAGACATGCTCATGTTGTTAGCTATGCTATGTTACCAGACTTGCTCATGATGTTAGAACTGCATATGTTACTGAATTTCTTATATTGTCAACAAGATAAAGGATGATAATATGGCTAATGATGATAGTTATTATCTGCTTCTTTATGTATTTTGTTAATCATCAATATTGTTGATCTTATATGTTATATCTGATTAAACTGCTTAACTATTTAATTACTTAAAAATATTGTAATCAATAAACGTTGTTGGAGGTTATATCTCTTGCTGGGACATGGGTCTCACCCTTGTGGTTCGCCAAAATTTTTAGGTAATCGGCAGTGACGACAACAGAACCATGGAAGTAAAGAGGAACTACAACAATGAATCTTTGATAAAGTTGATTAGATGTCTAGTTTGTCCTAGAGTCGTCCCTGTACTCTCAGGTTCGAGCAAGATAAGTTTGTATATGGTGTTTCAAATGAATCAGGATTTTGTTAGCATGTTAATGCTTATTTGTGTGGCATATATAAATATTGTTCTCATGTGTATATATGTTGTGGCTGAGGTAATAGAACAATTTATATCAAATTCTTAGTATAGTATGGATATAAGAGATGTTGGTCTCTCATACAAATGTTTTTGAGTGAGTGTTGACGTTGAAATTAGTTTTATTTTACCCATATTTTTGGGTATGTGATTATTTAGTGATTTGTTGTGTTTTATGTTTTGAGTAATCTCGTTTAGTGTAATGGGTCCCACATGTTGGTATCAGAGCTTTAGGTTCACTTTAGTCTTCAGGGACACTAGGACTTAGGACTAGGTTGATGTCTAAGTTAAGAATATGACACAAAAAAATGGTGCATACTGCCTAATCTCAGTATTTGGGTGCCCTGACCAGATATTCAATTATTGAAGAAAAGGTAAGTATGGAACTCTTAGATTGTTATCTTTCTGATTACTCTGATCAAGTAGTCATCTTGAGACAATCTAAAGAGCATAACGAATAAGAATCATGGTGTGAATATCTCAATCCTACCTTAAAAAAGATGAGAATTGCATCATTATCTATCAAAACTTGAATGTTTGGTTAATATAAGAGAATGATACAACACCATGAAATCTAAATCTGAATAAAAAAAGGAAAAGAGGAGTTCTTGAAGATGTGATTCAAGAAGATAATAAAGTAAAAGACAGATAAGTCTATGCTTATAAAGTGAATCAATGTATGAAATCCACATAAGATAGAGAGAACTCCTATAACAAGTACAAAATGAGAAGATGAATGGGAACAATGACAAAGAAATAAGGTAGAACCTGAGTTAATCTCAGACCAACCTATATATGTAAGAAAGTGTTAATGAAAAATCAGCATGGCATGTGAAAGAAATTAAGGGAGATGATCCCGATTTAATGAAGAAAATGTGGAATATGATGATTTACCTGTTGATAAGTGGTTGAAAAATATAATAAAATAAGAGAACATACACTAGTGGGATAAATAGTCATCAAGGAAGGAGTAATGAGATATGTTATATATGATGATTCCTATGCTAATGGAAATGAACCAAAAATGAAAAAGGTGAAATGATACATAAGAAGTTGTAATATGCATAATGAAAATAGAATCGGTTACCTTTTTGCTAGTGACCCTTGAACAATGTTGCTATGATGTGAGAAGTGTGTTTCACTTTGTGCCTTTCCTTTCTAGGGCACATATTTCAAGTGGATCATTGTCACTTGGTATGTGTGGATTCATTCTAAACATGAGGATGGATATCTTACTATAGAATAAGGTTGTTTGGACTATGGTTCTACGATCATAAAGTTTGTGATGATTTTGCTTTTGAGCCTTCCAATAATTAGGAAGACTCATTTTATATGTCTTGATATTTGTTATGTTGGTAAAAGTAGATGAGATAAGGATGTGAGTTCCTTATAGAGCATGAGGTGGATACTAAGGTAATGAATCCTAGTATCCAAGATGTATCAATAATATGAGAAATATGTGAAGGTTGGAGATGTTTATTAAATGAACATTCCAAGTATTCCTCTCTTGTAGAGAGAGAGAGAGAGTTGATAATGATCCTATAAATGTTGTTTGTAAGGAAAAATAAAAGTGATTCTATAATGTTGTGTATGGTTCAGTGATAGCTGGGAAAGACCACTATCTAGGATAGATGGTTTGTTGGTTAATAAATATGTGATACCATATTCTTTTAGGATAAACCTATGATAAAATATCAATGCATAAGAGTTAGATTGGGTGACATAATCCATGTGACCATGATGAGTTTAGAGTTATGTCCTTTAGACTAACCAATGTACCAATAGAATTTATGAATAGGAGGAAGAGAGTGTTCAAGTAATGTCTTACAAGTTGTAGCAATATTTGAATAATGACATGTCAAAGTATTTCAAATATGGTCAAAAATATGATCAATATTTATTCAAAACCTTAGGGTTACCGAAGCAGTAACTGCTATGAGAACAAGTTGAATAAGAGTGAGATGGGGTTGATTAAATTTCTTAATGAGATCATGATATGTCTTCTTATGTGGGTGTTTTTATACTGACCCAAGATGAGATATGTATGAATGATGTGACATTACCATGATATGAAAGTAAGCATGTGAAGGTAATAGGATGAGGTGCAAAGGAAGTACCCATCTTTGTTTACCTTAGATTTCGGGGGCGAAATCTCTATTAGGGGTTTATAGTTGTAAGGCTCCTAAACTTGCTTAATGAGTTGAACAAGCTTAATTACCATAATTTAATGCTTAGTGCATCATTAAGTTGAATTAAGTACTCACTGATGCAATTAGTGCTTTGATTGAGTGTTACAGTCTTATTTGCATGATTTCTTGCCTTGAAGTTGTAGAGGATATCACACTTGAAAGTTTGCAAAAGAAAACGCTCGAATCGGACTTCTAAGGCAATGGTTATAACGTTTTTATGTTTCTTGGACTTGGTTGCAATTTTTCCAATTTTTGGCCTTTTATTTCCTTTCTTTTTCCTTTATTCCTTATCTCCTTTCTTCCCTAAACGAGCGACGCACACAACAACCGACAAGCGACACCCCAAACCAGCGCCCGATCGCAGCAGTAGCCTAGGGGGAGGAATCGGCAGCCGTATCTTGTGCTTCCACCTCCGATAGCTGCGCCCACTCTTCCTCTACCCTTCCTCCTTCCTCCTTTCACCTTTCCCTCCCCTAGAGGTGCCCAACAGTAGCCTGACCTGCTAGGGCGGCCGACCCATTGCAGGTGTGGTGCCCAGTAGCGATGCGTCGACCAAGCAGCAGCGGTGACAGCCGACTAGGGCCTTGGGAGGGCTGTTTTGGTGGCGCCCAGCTACACATCTCCTTCTTCTACCCTTCCTTCACCTTCTCCAACCCAAACGTGCCCTAGGGGAGACGCCCCACCAAGCAGAAACAACTGCTACAAGAAGCAATGACCAAGGCCATCTAGGGCGCGAGCTAGCACTCCAAAGCAACGACGTCGAGTTTGTCTTGAGGTCCAGAGCAAGAAATTGTAGCCAATAGCCACGAGCAGCACCCAGCTAGCCCTCCTTTCCAACTTGTACGTGGAGCAGGTTTTAAACCAGGGCTGTTTGGAGGTTGAAGATGAACTGCTGACGCCCGAAAATAGGCGTCTGGACGTGTTCCCAGTAGAATTTGGACGTTTCGAAATCAGTGAGTAGAATCTCACTCCCATTCACACGATTTAACTCGAATAATCAGACGTTTCAGTTAAAAGCAGTGTTATTCACATATGTCAACGTTTACGCAGGTGTTGGGCAACACCGACACTGCTCGACTCCTAATTTGCATGTTTAAATTATTAACACTTGCTCGATGCTAATTAGTTGACTGATATGTGTGCGATGTGAATTAGTGAAATTACACGACTGATCAAACCTAATTTACTCTGTTAAATGTTAAAGTCAGTAGTGCACAACCAGAAAAATGTTCCATGGTAGAATTTGCTCTAAAGCTCTAAAACCCTACCTTTCTTGCTCCTTATGTTTAGGATTTGCTCATTTGATGAAGAAAGGTGCTAGATGGATGAATTCATAGCTTATTCTTAAATTTTCTACCCTACATGCTCGAGATTTCTTCGATGTGGGGTTTCATCTTCTTATTAGAGGCAAGTTTTATAACTTGCTCAATGTTTATTGCTTACCATAAGCTGTCTAGATTATGTTCTTGCTTGAAAATGATGATCCATGCACTAAAAAACTATGCTTGACTTGGATTTCGATTTTTATAATGTTTCCTATTATGATTTCAGTTATATATGAACCTGTGATCATGTGTATATTATTCCTAAGGTATAATATGACTTGGATCAGGTTGTTTTGACAACCTATGGTGCTAAGCACCTATCAAACAATGGTCAATTTTAGGGTTTAAAGTTGATTTCTTCTATAAACCATGAGCCGATGATGGTACCATTGCAACAACCCTATGGTGTTGTCTTCATAACAACTCATGGTCGTGATCAAATGTTTCATATGATGATGACAACCTATGGTCACCCCTTAGGTCAGGTTTTGGATCAATTAAAAGTATAATGATCAATCATTAAGTACACTACTGATGATAATCAATGATGACATCAACTTAATATTTGATGATGATTAATGAATATATTGTTGATCTAACAACCTATAGTGATTTAATGATCACTAATGATGGTGGATCAGGTCTCTACAATCTATAGTGAGTTTATCATACAGTTTTAGCATCAATTAAGCCTTAGACCAATGGTTTCTTCGGCCACTTGATGCAATGGTCAGACCTATACTGTAATTGATGGTTTTAACATGTGAACTTGACCCAATGGTCGAGATCTACTATTTATTCCTCCATTAAGGTGGAATGATGGTTAATGTAATATGTTGGTCCTAATAATGTGAATTAGATGGTTTCCTTTATATGATCAACTTAAGGAGCTTAGTTGTTGACAATGGATGGCTTATTTTAACTGAATAGTTGATTGTGGGTTCTACCCTACTCTCAATGGAACTTTTTATGTTGTTAATCAAGGGATGTCTGAGGTTAGATGGTGACTCTTTCTAGAGCACAAATCAAGGACTTCATAGGTGGTTTATCCAAGGTGTTTACTTATGTAAATAACCAATAGTCTTATCTTTTAAACATCCAATGGTTCTGGGTGACATTGTGGTATGACAATATGAGTTGAATGATGATGGATCAAATGGAGGGTTACCCTTAATAAGTTAGTCTTACCTATTCACTCATATGAATAGAACGGATGATAACCATATTGTGTTGATATGTAACCCTAATTAGGTATAGCTTGTTATACCTAGTTTTAATATAACTAAATGATGGTAATTGGGTATGAATAGTCCTTGAATGACTAATACAACCATGGAGTACTCTATTATTGTTGAAACCCTAGTATGCTATAACTTGATAGTTACACCTTGATTTATGTGTGGGTTCATACTTGAGAAAAGTAGTGAATGTGATAGTGATGCTTCACCTTATGCATCCATGATCCAATGGGGATGCCGTGAGTTAGGGTTTGGGTATAAGTGGTGATTAGTAACATTAATATGATTTATCTTGTTGAACCTATCTCTAATGCAAATAGACATAGATGAGTATTCATGTTTAACATTCTTCTATGATGGAATGATGATGGAATAACCTCCTTAATATGATCATAACCTTAATATGTTAATTGTTGGTTATTATAGCCACATGGTTGATACTTTCTTATGCTAAACATATGCATTATGAATATGATGAGTGTTAATCATATCTATATTCCTTACATGTTGATGTAATAAAGGAATGTTCTTAATGTTAATATAACCCTGCTTTGATTGATTATGAATATGTCCTAGCTCATTAATGTAATATTGTGTTAATCCAGTGTGTTATATGTAAGTAATCCTATTGAGCCTTGTTATAAGGCATGCAAAGATAATGATGATCTTGTAGGGAATAATATGATGATCTTAATAACCTTTGGGCATGATTGAGCCCTAAATGAGGTGTAATCCTCTTGTGTTGATAAGGGTTAATACCCTGTGATATTGTGAAAATGATTTATATCCTATGATAGTATGATGGTCTTAATGACCTTTGGGCATGATTGAGCCCTGAATGAGGAGTAATCCTCTTATGTTGATAAGGGTTGACACCCTGTGATATTGTGAAAAGATTATTATCTTGTGATAGCATGATGACTGGTGTAGTCTCATGAATGGCAAGTGAATATTACCATGTGATGATGAGATGATAAATTATGTTTCATACGTTTTATATCTTTTCAAGTTTTGATATTTATATACTTTCTAGAAGTGAATTAGGGTTTGTATGTCCACTTGTTTGATGTAGCCTTAATTCACCCAATTGGCATAACTAATCAAGTGCAACTCTAATCATGTAGTGCTCTGTGTCGTAGAGCCATCTTCAACGTCAAAACTTGCTGGATGGTGAAATGAGTATTCCCAAGGGAAACTCAGAGCACATACTGTTGAGTATGTGGGGGTGGTAGGTTCAGGATATATCCTTGTCATCCATAATGCAGATTGTGGAGGTTGGCTATGGTCATGCCTCATACATCTGATGTGATTGAGAACGCCTGCGGTCGTGTCTCGGTGATTATAACATGATGTGATTAGAGGACAACTGCGGTTGTACATCAGTGATTGGGTTTGAATACCCTATTTTCTAGTGCCGTGACCTGTACCAAGGTCGGACTAGTGGTTATCAGCTTGACTATATGTCACTGTGGTGGAAGCTTTGACTGATATGTCACTGCCTTTTTACTCATACTGACCAAGGGGAAGAGATCTTAGGATACCAACACTCCTATATCTTGTACGAAACTGAATAGTCTTTCACAGGGGTCGGTTGGACTTTGAATGGTACGATTCAAATTTCCCACGATATTATAAAAGATGTAATACAACCATATAGCATATCTATTTAGGGTTATACACAACACTTCACATTGGATAATAACCCTTGTTTGTTATATTTACATAAAGATGAGGCTTAATGCAATTAAGATATAGTAAATATACTTATGTTGTGGATATGCTTGGATTGTAAATGCATACATATAATATCCATGCTTATGTTGATAACTATAATGCTACGACTGATTATAATCATGATGCTAGATATATCATGTTCTTAGTTATATTTAGCATGCTAGCCATGCCTTTGTAACTAGAGATGCATATACTGCTAATCATGCTTATCCAGGTAGTTGTGATTGTGTTGTTAGCTCTTCTTATGATGTTGATATGTTCAACCAATTAGACATGCTCATGTTGTTAGCTATGCTATATTACTAGACTTGTTCATGATGCTAGAACTGCATATGTTACTGGATTGGTTATATTCTCAACAAGATAAAGGATGATAGTCTGGCTAATGATGATAGTTATTATCTGGTTCTTTATGTATTTTGTTAATCATCAGTATTGTTGATCTTATATGTTATATCTGATTAAATTGCTTAACTATTTAATTACTTAAAAATGTTGTAATCAATAAACATTGTTGGAGGTTATATCTCTTATTGGGACATGGGTCTCACCCTTATGGTTCACCAAAATTTTTAGGTAATCGGCAGTGACGACAACAGAACCATGGAAGTAAAGAGGAACTACAACAATGAATCTTTGATAAAGTTGATTAGATGTCTAGTTTGTCCTAGAGTCGTCCCTGTACTCTCAGGTCCGGGCAGGAAAAGTTTGTATATGGTGTTTCAAATGAATTAAGATTTTGTTAGCATGTTAATGCTTATTTGTGTGGCATATATAAATATTGTTCTTGTGTGTATATATGTTGTGGCTGAGGCAACAAAACAATTTGTATCAAATGCTTGGTATAGTATGGATATAAGAGATGTTGGTCTCTCATGCAAATGTTTTTGAGTGGGTGTTAATGTTGAAATCAGTTTTAATTTACTCATTTTTTGGGTATGTGATTATTTAATGATTGATTGTGTTTTATGTTTTGAGTAATCTCGTTTAGTGTAATGGGTCATGACAAATGAGGAAGGTGAGAAGGTAGATGAGAAGCTATATAGAGGTATGATCAGAAGTTTACTTTACTTAACTGCCTCTAGACCTGATATAATGTTTAGTGTTGGCTTGTGTGCTCATTTTTAATCAAACACTAAGAAATCACATCTTATAGTTGTTAAGAGGATTTTAAGGTACTTAGCCAAAACTCAAAATTTTGGACTATGATATCCCAACTCATGGGACTTTTATGATGTGAATTATGGAGGGTTCTTGATTGATAGAAAGTGCACAAGTGGCACTTGCTTTCTCTTAGGACCATGCTTGATGTCTTGATTCTTCAAGAAACAGAGCACAGTGGCATTATCAACTACCAAGGCTGAATACATTGCATTCAAGAGTTGTGCCCATGTCCTATGGGTGAAGAAAATTCTCTAAGACTGTAGCATTCATTTTGATGCTTCTCCTATCTATTGTGATAATACTAGTGTAATTAACTTGTCTATAATCCTATCTTGCATAGTAGAGCTAAGCATATAGAGGTTCACCATCATTTTCTCTGTGATCACATTGCAAAGAAGGATATCTATATCATGCATGTGGACACGGAAAATCAGTTGGCAGATATTTTCACTAAACCTCTAGCTAGAGAGAAATTTAACTTTATTAGATCTAAACTACTCATAATTGCTTTGAATGAATATGATATGCCCTCTAGCTAGTTGTCATCTATCCTATATGCTTTTCCTATGTTTTGATCACCATTACTTGCTAATATGCTAAAAAATTCAGTTTTTCATGTTCTTTATTCCTTGTTTCTCTCTTGTTTTTGGGTATTTTTTGCAAATGCTTATTTTACCGCAAAATAGTACCCAATGATGAGTGATATGTGCCTAAGTATGTTTAAAATGCATAATGGACTTGAAAAATAAATTTAATTAGCACTCTAATGGCTAGAAATTAGGATTTCTAAATGTAGGTCAGGTTGGCCATCGGTCGAGTTGCCAACTCGACCGATCAGAGGCCGAGAGCTTTTTTAAGAGCCTATTGGTCGAGTTTTTGAGTCATAGAACTCGACATATGGTCGGTCTAGAGCAAACTTAAGATAGATTCAACCGACTATTCTCCCTCTTAACTAGAGAAAAGTCGACCGATCCAACCTCCATCTCCCCCAAGCTCTCAACCCTAGCCCTGAACTTCCTCTCCCTAGCCTTAATTTGACCTAGATCGACCTCCCTTGACCTCCCCCCTTGCTAACCTAGGTTTTTGGATGAGTTTTGGTGGTGGTATTTTAGCTTTTGATCTCTCCTTCCTCTCCTTTTGTTTCCATGATATCCAATAGGAGGAAGAGGGCCGCCCCATCTAATGCACCTTCATCTTCATCCAACTCCCGCTTGATCTCCTTCGATGACACTTTCTTCATCTCAAATGAGGCTCTAAATCGGTATAAGGAGTTCCTTCCTAGGAACCCTTTCCCTTTTTGTGCCCTATTTGAGCCAAGACCAAGAAGACAAGAGGTCATAGATCAAGTAGCATAGTTGCTTTAAGACCACCATCTCTCTGCTCCATCACAAGAACCAAAGTTTTTCATGAATTCTACACAAATTTGTGTTAAAATTATGACACCCTCATACTCCCACCTAATATTCAAGTATTCCTCACATCTATGATAGTCGGGAAGAAATTTCAAGTCTCTGAGGATACCCTGAACATCTTCTTTTCGGGTACTAGAGTGATTGACACCTAGCGTAAGGACTATCCAGAGTATTTTGAACTTGTTGAGCCTGATGCCTTCTACAAGCAATATGATCTTACTCTCCCTAATATTCATAAGTTCTTGAATATGCCTCAATTCCCATATAGGAAGAAGTGCACCCGTCCCTCCTCTGCCTTGGACCTCAAGAGACCCATCCTTGCCATAGTCGTTAACTGCAATATTCACCCAAAGAAGAATAAGATTGAGATTGCAGAAAACACTACAACAATCATGTACTGTCTCTTGAAGAACATAAGATTCAAGTCAGAGAGATATGTTCTTCATCATATGACCTGCTTTGACTCAAGAAAGAACACTCGTGGCACCCACCCACCCACCCTACCCAACCCTGATATATAGTCTATTCCATCTTGCCACTGGCAAATCTCTTTTCCATAACCTACACTACAAACCTACCCAAAAAGGAGTTTGCATCAGTGAGACTACTCTTCAGAAGTTTGTGCCTATCCTATCCTCCACCACACATGGTGCCTTTACATGTGCCTCTACCCGAGTACCTCCACCACCTTAGCCTACCTGACCTACCCATGCCTCGTTCCATGTATCTAATGAAACCCTTATGGGATACATGATGCATCAACATGCATACAACCTTTAGGTTCAAGAGCACCTGCATCAGGACCTATGTTCCATCATGTCCAACATGAACATGTCATGTGCACACCCCTACCCTGCCTAACAGCCCTACCCAGGAGGTGACTATGCATTCAATGCATATGATTACTTTTACCCTATCCCTCCACCTGCACCTTCCGCTGCTACACCCTCGGCCATTGGTGGATCTACCCCTGGTGTGCTGACTCTGGCAGCTGGCCCCCTGACCACTTTGCTTGCTAGTCTCGGTAGTTTTGCTCCTTCCTTCTCAAAGGCTAATGAGCTCCATGATCTTGGTATGTCATGGGATGAGCATAATGCATGTTGGCCCGGTCATGGTTTCGATCCCTCTACTGATGAAGAGATGCCAGACCAGGCTAATGAGGAGGTTGTTGATGAGGAGGCTGATGAGGATAATGGTGATGCTTCTTATGATGGATCTGATGGCTTTGTTGGTGATGTTGATGATGAAAGTAATGTTGTTGAGCCTTCAGACAGAGATGATGACTACGAGTTCAAAGCCTCTAATGCTGATGATGATGTGGATGATTTAGACATAGATGGCCTAGATGTTTTGTTTTTCTAGTTTTAAGTCTAGATGTTGATCATATCTATCTTTCTAGGCTATTTTGTATTACAAATACATGGGCACATGTTTTGAACTGTACTATTTTATCATCTAGTTGTCATCATTTTGGCTTGTAATTGTTTTCTGAGAACTTGCTTTCTGGGTTGTAATCTTAATCCTTTGTACCCTTACTCTTTGATTTTCTATATCTCATGAGTTGGTGCCATGTTTTACCATATTTTGATTATGACTTAGATTGTTTGTTTCTCTCATCTCTGTTTGGTGTATGCTTTGCGATTGCATGTTGTGGATGTGTGGTTGGTTGTGCTTGGAGAAGACATGTTTTGTGCTCTTCTACTCCCCCTTCCCTTTTGATAATGTCAAAAGGGGGAGAGAAGTTCAATGTTTTGAAGCTCAACTATATTGTTTTTATTTCCTATGTGATCCTTTTTTTTGTTCATTATATGCTTTATCATGTGACTTGCTAAAGGAGCATATAGTATATATGTCATGTTGCTTTGTGTAGATAGACTAACTATGCAGGTAAGAGTAAACATAGATTGAGGGGGAGCAATTCACAGTGTTCAAATCCTGAATCCCCTCACAATTCACAAGGCAAAGGTATAACTTCAAATATCCATTTCAATATGATTAATGAATGGTTTGTCATTGTAAAAAAGGGGGAGAATGTTGACTTGAGAGTTATACATTGCCCATATTTTGATAATGACTTGACCATTCCATTCCTATGTATCTAATATGTTTGTTCAAGATTGATTTCAGGCCTTAGGTACATGATAATGACTTAACCAATCCATTCTCACGTTGACTATGTCCATGTCCTTTGTACACACCGCCCGTCTCTCCCACCGATTGAATGGTCCAATGAAGTGCTCGGATCACGGTGACGTGGGCAGTTTGCTGCAAGCCAAATGCAATGCAAGTGTGCATTTTGGAAAATCACTCCAAATGACCTTATATGATTTTGTAATCACTTGTATTGATGATATGACTTGTAACTAAGATGAGAAAAATTAGGGATATTTAATTCTAAGGTTTAATCACTCAAATGTCAATTTAGAAAATTTGTCACATGATGTTTATCGGTCGAGTTGCACACTCACAGAACTCGACCGATCAACTCACTGAGCAAAATTAATTTTAGCTCATCGGACGAGTTTTCCAGAACAAACTTGACCTATAGTTTAAAAATTGGCTTTGTCATTTAGTGGATCGGTCGAGTTACTTTTATTGAAACTCGACCGAATGTACTGTACGAAAAATGCAGAAAAAGTGATTATAACCGTTGGTGAGTTATTTTGAGCGAGAATATATCTGTTGTAACTTGGAAAACGTCTATATTCACCCTTAAGTGATCCCACACTCAAGGAACACCCCCAGCTTTAAATAGGACCCCTTGGAGTGCATTCCAAGTTTGCTCATTCATGCTATTCTAAGTCCTTGCTATAGTTGAGTGTGTTGCAACTCTATGAGTCCCTTTCTCTCTCTAGTTTACACTTCATTTTGTGATTATGAGTGAGATAGGCCAGTTGTAAGAGAGCTATTTCCTTGTGCTTGTAAATCTCTCATTCCATTCCATCTTCCCTACCCCTTTCCTCAATAAAGCAAAGGTGAAGCAAGCTACTCCGAGTGAAGGTGGAGTTAGGGTTGAGCATCGGTCCAGAATCGGACCGGACCAGACCGCATACCGAATTTCAACAAATATATGGACCGCAGACCAGACCGTTTTGAGGTAGGACCGGACCGGGACCGGGCTGTTTTGTGCTAGGATCAGACCAGATTGGACCGTTTGGACCGTAATCAACCTTTTTACATGTTATACAACTTATTTAATTGTACAAAGTTGATAATATTAGTCACTTCTAACAATTATATAACTTTAGTATCAAACATTTATACTAGTAGTGATTATATATGTACTTTATTTGTAGTTATTATAAAATACACCTTCAGATATACATGAATTTTATATAAAAGTCAGTCTACAGTCCGGACTGGACCAGTTTTGGACTGGACCAGACTGAAGACCAAACTCGTCAAAATTTCCGGACCACGGACCGGACTGAACCAGACTGAATTGAGCAGTCCAGTCCAGTTTTGCGGTCTGGACCATTATTTACTCACCCCTAGGTAGAGTTGTTGTTGTTCTTCTTCAAGGTTGAAGAAGAGGTGAAGATCTTCTCCAGGTGAAAGAGAAGGCAAAGGCTGAAGATCCAAGAAGAGTGGGTAATCCCTTGAAGGAAAAAGACTTGTGTAAGAGTAGGAAAGTCGTCCTTGGAAGAAGTCGGAAGACTCTTGCAAAGTGGGTAAGTTCTTGGTAAGGTGGAAGACTCTTTGTATTGGATAGGTAAGTCCTTTGATGGGCTTGTGTTGTAACTCTTATTGGTGAATATATAGAGTAAAGTACTTGCAAAGTTAGAGGTTGACCTCTCTAGGTAGTGGACTGACTCTCTCCTAGTTTGGAGAGTGAAACCACTCTAAACGACCTTCTAGTTTGGAGAGTGGAACCACTCTAAATGACCTTGTCAAGTGCTTGTTCCTTTTTCTCTCATCCTTGCTATGCTTGTTAGTTAGGACCTCAAATTGCACTTAAGCTATTAGTTTTGATTGATATAATTTTAAGGTCTAATCTCTCTTGTGAGAATTTTTGAATCTCTATTCACCCCCCCCCCCCTTTAGAGCCCTAGATCCAACACATACTACCTTATAAGATATATGAGAAAAAAAGCAACGATAAAGGAAAGATAGGTGTTGTATGTAGATATGAGATATTCCTTCTATACTTGTGGATTTCATTTTCCATGTAGATAATTAGTTCTTGATCCTTTCGATACTATCACATTTTAGAAGGATAATCACATTAGAAACATCTTCTTTCCAATGTTTATCTCATGAATTAACGCACACTTAGTGAGAGGGATATTAGTAGCATCATTCGTCCAACTATTGGTTCCATCTACGAATGATGACAAGTGGTTGGGGTTATAGTACACACTTAGACACTATTTGCTAATGATTTTTTAGTAGTAAACAATTCCCACCATATTTTGGGATCATTATCCACTTTTTATATATAAGTATTCTTGTACACACTATATATGCATATGTCAAATTAACATTTTTGTAATAATATAAAAAATAATCTAACCATATATATTTTATGCATACCCTTCATATTACATGCATACAAGATTACCTCTGTCTGACATCGAGTATTATCCAGGGTATGGGGATGTATATTCTCAAATAAACAGTGAGTTGTTGAATTTAAAAAGTTGTTGGATGGTATTCAACTATATTTCATATATACATTAACTATATTTGTCATTTTTAAATACATCTAATCTATATGATGTTGATTCAATTCATAAGGTTGGATTTAGCTAACCAATTCTATAGGTTGTACTTTAATGGTTGATACATATAAGTTAAATGACTTCCTAACCTATCTCTCTAAATCGGAAAACTGCATGTCACATCATCCTTTTCCATTATTGGTTGTATATCTAATGTCATTGTGTCAAACGATATCAAAGGGAAGAGATCATTTATGTATTGACGGGGTTGGGATAAATATCACATAGTTAAAGGGTAGGATATGAGAGCTTTTTTTAGCAATTACTGTTTTTACCTGCTTATGTTGATTTAATGTCTTGATCAAACGTGTGTCCGTAATGCTTATGACACATTACACATATTTCATATTTGCTTTTCTTTGTTTACCTCATTTAGGCGATGTCCATTATGCTTCATCTACTAAGCCAGATTATGTTTTTTGGATAAAACTTTTCGGTCCATGTTCCAAGTTCTCATTCACTCCATCATGGCTAGGCAACTACAATTCATTCATTTACCCTCTAGAATGTTATTACTTATGCTACATCAACCACTAATGTTATCCTGCCATTTGAGATTTAAGTCAATGGACAAGAGGAGATGTTATCATCAACCACAACTAGTGCTTGTGCAATTGTCCTTTCTAGGAAGGTGGTGAGGAGAATGTGAATATGAGAAAATACAATGAGAACATCAAGGCATGTATATCTGAAGGGTGAAAAACGTCATAAGGGCAAAATGGTTCATCGCTCATTGAGAGAATTATAAGAAAGATTATTAGTAACAAGGAGAACAAGGTCAGGGTAAAACAAATGTTAAAACTTTACATTGAAATAAAGGTTGTTCGTTTGCAACCGTACGTGAGAGAGGGACTGTATGTCGCTGCTTTGAAACGTCATATGCATGCACAACTATAGGTTTTGCTCTTGCCTTCAGAGTATGATTATGGAAAAGCACACCCATTTTTTGTTGAATATATGCCACATCTACGAGGCATACCCTAGAGTTGTACATCTAGTGCTTGATTTGATAGAAGAAGAAGAACATGTTGTTTTATATGTGTGCGCGCGCGCGCCCTTTGGCGTTATTGAGAGTTATAATGTACAGTTTTGAGAGGGGATATTTGGTGAGGGAAATCCTCACTGTTAAATGTGTCAGTTACAGTCCGAACCTGAAAATATACTATCTATGTGAATAAAGCAGGGGGTTGATACCGAAATGAAAATAAAAAGTATGCACGTTTGATTTTTCCATCCAAAATCCAGACCTACGATTTTGAAATAACAACATGGCTCCAGCTTATAATCTGATAAATATGAATAGTTTGCTTTGGTTATGAATTAGGTGGCCTATCACCTTAAAATAGGTGGTCTGTGTATACAGTGGCCGAACATATCCGTGGAAGGACGCTTTGGTGTTGAATGATTATATTCTGGATCCGGCCCTATGGAAAGGGGCCACTATAGAAATTCGAACCATCCGGATGTTGCCGTATATTTCCTCCTCAAATCAGTGCTCATCGTCTGTGTTGTGTCTTCTTCTGTTCAGAGGCCACGGCCGCCGCCGTCAACGTCCTCCAATGAGCAAGCTAGCGACTCCCATCACATTCACAATTGCTACAGCAAAGAGACCACACAATACCCAACCATTTTCATATTCCTTAATTACAAGATACATGGAATAACGGAACTTACACCACTAGGCAAATTTCATGGGAACGAGAAAGTAAGACGTTATGCAGGATCCTATTCTACTTGTCGATCGACTATAAGACTCTGGCTTATTATATACGGGGATTTCGTATTATAGCATGCTGATACCATGTAAGGGTGCACCATTCAACCCTTTTGTAGAAGGGCGTAAGACGAACTCCCTAAACATGCGCATAGCAGGTGCGGGCAAGGCGATCGCCACACGCACGCTCCCTTCCTTGTCGCAATTCGGGTACATGAACACGATCTTCTCTACCGTAATACCCACAGGCCCATACTGCATAGGGTTCCCCCACCCGAAATCCAGCTCCACGAACCCTAACCTCCTCCACGACGAGATGATCAGCGTCGGACCGAGAAACGACAGCTCCGCGGACTTGTGCACCTCCGCGAAGTCCACAAACGACCGGATGTACCCGTCGTCGACGTCGGAGGTGGCCTTGTGTACGAGCCCTGCCGCGAAGGCGAGCGGGTTCCTGACCAGCTCGCCGGCTCGGCAGTCTGAGCACACCGTCACGACGGCGTTGCCGAAGTACTCCCAAGGGAGCGGCGGATCCATCCGCTGCCGGGCGTCCACCACCACGGCCAGCCTGGTCGTCTGATCTCCCCTGAGTCCCAGCGCCGCGGTCCAGGCGCGCCAGACGAGGCCAGTGAGTGCTTCGAATGTCGAGCTGTCTGCCTCTCTCTTGAGCTGCCTCATCCTGCGAGCGCCGAACCGGAGGGACGCGTAGCGGGTAGGGGTGTTGGGGAACATGTCCTTGAAGGCGATGTCGGTTCCGATGGCGTGGTGGTTGATGTCTAAGTCGAGGTGCGTCGCGTCGGGTCTCGGCGGGTTGCGGGCCTTGAGGATGGTCCGGTCCAGGAGAGGTTTGGTTGAGAGCGGCAGCCCGCGTGCCGTTTCGGTCCATGATTGTAGGAAGGATACCATAGCGGCGCCGTCGAAGGACCGGTGGTTGAAGATGATTCCGAGTGTGAACCCGCCACACCTGAACCTGGTCACCTGCAGAAGTAAAACGCATTAAATTATATAGAGGGAAACAACATAATTTGGATGGCCGATTATCATGCGGTGCGTATTCGTTTCTACACACCTGAACCTGCAGCAGAGGGATGTCAACCGGATCGTCCTCAAGCTTAGGTATGTGGCCCACGAGCCACCCAAAGGCCTCTGGGTTTGGCGCTAACTGCCCGATCTCTTCCATCTCACAATCTGCTTCGGCCTCCACGAACTCCACTCCTCCTGCACCACCCTGACACTCACACTCGACGACGTCCAGTCGCCTTCCTTCCGATCCCCTGCTACGAACAAGCCGGCCTGCAAGCGGGTAGTAGTGGACGAGGACCTCCGCCAGGGCCCTCTTCAGCACGGCGGCCACGGTCTCGTTCCCCACTTCAGGTGACCTGTAGCAGAACACGACGCTGACGAACATAGTGAAGAGCTGGTCGATGTTGGACAGGTGAGTGATGCTATGGCCTTCACTCCAGGAGGACGGCTGTGCCGCTGGGCGTACACGACATGGCTGAGATTTCTTGATGCAGATGTCATCTGTTGCCATGGCGGCGTAACGATAGTATGTCGGTAGGCGGCGGGAGCAACTGAAGACTCAAGTTTACTACTAAACATGTCTACCTGGTCGGGACCTCAGTACGTATATATAGGGTACACTTACCCATGGTTTAACAGCATCATCAAACACGAATTCCACGGGATTTGACTGCCACTCTGTCTATGGCCTAAATAGTATCTGTTGGCTAGTTAAATCAATCTTGGCGGCTTATGTTTTGTAATTTAGTGTAGTATATAAATGGGCCCTTGTCAAATTACCATGCTGGCAAAGGGAAATACCAGCAATTGATGCTCAAGTTACTATGGTGTTGATTAGTCGGTCGGTCCTGTAAGCCCAAGCTCTAGATGAACAACGACTGCCAATACGAGGGCCATCTAGTGGCCGGCCCAAAGGGGCCTTTGTTGTTGTTGTTCGTTATTGCTAGATTTTATCACTTATCTATTCATCTGAATTAGCAATTCCACATACCATTATTTGACAGACCGGATCACAAATAAAATCAGGCGCTTGTTCGTCCATCAATGCTATACTTCATAGACGAAACGTTTACTACCCTTTGCGCCCACAGATTTCAGGAGCTATACTCATGACAGTACGTGGAAAGCCCTGAGGGTGCATGCATGCTGCAGCCAATTATACTGATACGTTGTGAATTTGTTTCTTAGTGACAGAGACCCGCATGGAAGATATGTTATACTTTATTCTTTGAATCCGTGGATTCTACATACAGTCAGACAACCACATCACATGGTAGCTAGCTTTACTTTTATCTGTGGCCCACAAGGCCACAACTTAGATTACCGTAACAGGCTTGAATGGCTTGTTTATTTAAGTGCCCAAGGATCCATTCCATTAGAATGAAGTTAAAAAAAAAAAAAAAACTCGATTTGGAATCCAGATTCAGTCAGATGCGGCAGCCAATGCCAATTTCTACTCGTTCAGGTGCAGCCCACACCTCACTGGCCACCGTCCTGCAATCCAATTGAGACCCCGAGTCAAAGCCCACACCTCTCCCACAGCCCACAGCCAATAATAACTCGGTCCTTCTGATCTCATTCTTCACAGAATAAGGTCGCTTCACTTCTGTAAAATTTTCGTCCATGATTCATGGTAACAAGTAACCACGTCGTTATACGGCATATGGCGAACCAACGTGAACAAAAGGAAACTGTGAGTTGCTGATAGGAGGTGACGTGATGCAATTTTTGAGATCCATGACGTAAGGGATGACAGATTGCGAGATGCAACAGATTCCAATATCGTGCTACATAAAGCTACTTGCAAATTCCTCCGTCGTTTTGCTAGGACTAGGACTAGGATAAAGTACGAGAATGTTATTATTGAGATCTGCTATAGGGACCATATTTGAGGTCATATTTAGATCTCTTTGTTTGTTATAGAACAAAATAGAGGAGGGAAGTAAGTTATTTCCCTCATCTATTTTGTTCTATAGCAAGCAAAGGGACAAAAATAATCTCAAATCTGATTCAAGTATCATATTCCTTATTATTAATATGAAATGGTTGTAGCTTAATTGATCTTGATGCAGGACACTTTGTCATCTAGAAAACAAATTTATAGTAATAACTGAAAGCTTTTACACTTCCTGTAATAAGACTGGAGATCCACGTAACAATAACAACAACATCAACAATAATAATAGTACTACTACTAGTAGTAGTAGTAGTAATAATAATAATAATAATAATAATAATAATAATAATAATAATAATAATAATAATAATAATAATATGAGTCAGGTTAGAATACACTCAAGTGTACGGATCACATGCTACACTCAAGTTGTGTTTGCATATCAAGGTTATTTTTTTATAAAATATAAATCATTAATCTTCATTGTCATACTATAATTAGGCTACACAAGAATTTTGAGTCCATTTGTATGAGTGTAAGTCATTCATCTGAGGACAACAAAATCGACACACGAAACTAATTTGAAATGCATAGTTTTTGTAGTCTTCATAACATGACCTACAAATGTCCAAATGGAATCAAATTTTATATATGAGCCATTCACAAGATGTTTAAGAAGATCAACATATTAGATTTATAAAAAAGATATTGCATCATGAAAAACTACTTAAGTGTATTCTGCTCTGAATACACTCGAGTGTATGCTACCTTGACTCATAATAATAATAATAATAATATTATTACTATTATTATTTATATTTTTATTACTTATATTTTGCTAATATTATTATTAAGGGCACAGTCGCGCGCTTCAATGTGTATAATTGTTTTACGAATACACGACAATATAACATGACTTTAAAGTCAACCTTAAGGTAACAAAGGAAGGGTTTCTTTGAGTCTTTTTATGTACACCCTCATGGTTTGCTTAAATTGCATAAGGTGTACTCTTTTCTTTAATTCTTTTGAGCCTCGCACCATTGCATCGACATTTGTGGCACGTGTTGATAGTTTATCATTGTAATTACATGGTAACTAGTCGTCATTATATTTGTTTAACTATTAGATTAGCTAATATTTTAAAAGTTTGAGTCCGACTTTAAGTTCTTTTTTGCACTATGTTTCCCCATTTTATGTTGGGTTATAATTACTTGCGGAAGTATACTTCATCAAATAGACTATTATATAATAACATATGATTTATAAAAAAAAATTAACTAATAATTCTACTACATAAACTAGTTGGAGCAATAATTATTTTAATTATGCATAGAGTTGAAAATACTTGAGTTGATTTAAGATAGTGTTTAATCTTAATATAAATGTGAATCAACTGGACACCATGCTCACCTGGGAACTCATTCTAAACTAAATATCAATCAAATTTAATACTCACCTTGAATGTAACTGTTGGTATGTATGCCTAGAGAGCCAATCATATGATGATTGTAATGGCATAATATGTAAATAATTTGATTAATAAATAACAACAAGCTTCCAGTTTATTATGTTTAATTTAGTTATGAGATAATGATATAATATTATACATGTCTAGAGAATGATATTACTCAATGACGTATGTCTTCAAGTATGTGACTTAAACAATGAGATCATACAGATGTTAAGAATATATAAATTCTCATTATATCCCTAACCAGTTGTTATTGTGGAAGGTAGATAGAGAACGGTAACATATAAGATCAGAGTGTGAGTTGGTTGATGACAAAATCTCATTAGTCATGATATGGCGATATCAAACCAAGCACACAAATACATGTTAGAGAATAGTGTATCAGACAAACCCACGATGAGACTGACACACATAAGCTATTACAATGGTAGGTCATCTCTCATAGTGTTGGTGGTGATTATAATTCTTAGACATGCAGTCACTACACTCATCACATGTCATTCGATATACTTTGACTGTAAGGAGTGGGATCCACTCCCCACTAATTTTTTTTGAAGAATTAACATTCATTCCAAACACACTCAAAGGTATGTTGGAATAGGTATAAATTTTCCAAATTTATTATCATGGTATGTAAAAAGACCAAAGTGTAGCAACGGAATAAAAATGTTGACTATATTCAATTTATCACAAGGTTATTATAAAAGTACATCATAATATCATTTAAGGGTTTACATATATGATACAACATAAGGATCTAAGTAAAGGGAAATCTAAACCATAACAACTTTGTCTCCAAGCTTTAACTCCTTAAGCTAGTCCAAAACTTCATGCCTTATCATCCAAGTCCTTCACCTAGGGTTGGAAGCATACCCCAACTAGAAGAGAAAATAGATGACATCAGCAAAGGCTGGTATGTGCATACTAAATAGGAAATTTGAGCTATATATGGAATAAAGGACAAAAAATATAAAAGGCTTCCCATAGAAAGGATAAGGACCACCTAAATGGGTATCAAGAGAAAATGAATTGAAATCATATGATAAAAAAAGAATACTTGTCATTAATAAAACATAAATATTGTGCCACACAAACACATGAAAAGAATTAAGGCACACACCCCATATCATCAACTTGTATGCATGTGAGATAAACATAGCCCTAGAACAATATAAACACAAAGGCAGCCAAATCTCATAAACTTGAAACCTGGTAGAGAAAGGAATACTTCCAATCTCCCAAATATATAAAACATGGGCCAATAATCACACATCTTGCCCTAGGTATGAGGTTCCTTTCTATCTCAAAAGAGTAGGAAATATCACATCTGCCATAAAAACCAATGCAATTACACTACTCTAGTACTACTGAATCACATAGCATGTTAAATGTAGAGGCAAGTAGAAAGTATAGTCAGAATATATAAAATAGTCACTACATAAGTGACCAACATATACATCCACCTCATAAGTGGGCAAAAGACATCACATGTCATCTTTTAGAGTTCCATCATGAACAAAGCATAAGATAAGAGTTCAAAATAATATCCATGATCACATGATCAATATTAAATAAGGTAGTTCACATGAACCATGGTTTTCAAAAGAAAAGACATTGTGTATAGGATAATGTCCATAGGACAAAGAGAATGAATAAGCATAGGTGAATTGCTCAACATAGAAGAATAGGGGATACATCATACCTCAACTTCAGAGTCTAAACAATCCAAATCAAGCCTAGTCCTCCAAATAACCTCTAAGGAAGGTGGACATGTCTAATAAGTAAGGTTCCCAAGCTTAGAGAGGTTGGTTTCTCCAATAAAACTCCTATCTCGAACAAGCAACACCTTATCCACTTTAGAGGTGAAAAACCCTAACAAAAGAACATGGAGATGAGGTGTTTAAGGGCTCTAGGTGGGGTTTCACCATCGAAGACTAGGGTTTCAACCTGGAAGAAGGTGGAAGGAAGACTAACAACATAAAAATAGGGAAGGAAAGGAGAAAACTTACTAGTTGTGGTTGAAATAACCAAGGAGGGGCTTTAGAAACCCTAAATAGAGCAAATTTGGAACCCTAGGAGCCTTCTTCACCAAGGTAGGCACCTTCTTTTACCTTGGGATAACACCTTCATGGACAAACTGAGTAGGAGTTATGCTCTAAGCTAGAGAAAAGAAATAAGAGCAGTAGTTTTTGAATTTGGAGTTGGGAAGGGCTATATAAAAAATAGGTCAAGTATGAGGTGTCTATGAGACTTTCCATGTGTCATGTATAAGGGTGTCCATGGACATGCAAGCCTTTATGGATAAGGAAGAAGTCAAGCATGAGGTGTCAAGTTACTTTCCATGCATCCAATTCTAAGGGTGCCTATGGACATGCAAACCTTTATGGATAAGGAAGAAGTCAAGCATGAGGTGTCTGTGGAGCTTTCCATGTGTCCTTAGCCTAGGGATTTCATGGCCATGCAAGAGGACAACTCATAGAGGATTCTTCAATATAAAATGTTAGTTTATGGACACTTATAGGTCCCAACCGACCTCCAATCAAAGAAATAACCCCATTGGTTGACAACTTCTAAAGATAAGCTCATTTATAACGAGAGTAATCCCTAAAATGCCCTTGGAAAGAAACACCTTCAAACCAAGGTGCAAATAGGTTCCCTATGGTTCAAAACTATAAAACGGTAAGGGAATATATAAGGATTATAATGCATATGAAAATTTACAAAGAAAATCTCCCAATTGGGTAAATTGCAGAAAAGTCCAGAATGTACCTAAAATTGCATAACTTGCACAAACAACATCGAAATTGGTCCAAACTTCATACACAAGTTATCTTTGATGTGTTGAATATGAATTTGACATTATTTACATATTTTGAAGTTATATAATATCATTATTCATTACTTATGCCTTTTACTCATTTTCTCTCTCCTAAACTTATCCTAATATTTCAAGGTTGTCCAAATTACATGAAATTTGACATGTATGCTAATTTTGATATGTAGATTTCGAATTTGAAGTTTGTTTCCATTTTTTAGACTTCTTTTTATGAGATATGTCATATGACCCATTAACGGCCCATTATCTAAATTATTCATCCAATTAAGTTCCTTATCTTCATATTACCACCAAAATGAGTTATGTGGCATATTTTATGTATCCATTATAAACCTTAGATTAATGTTAGAACATTAGATTACATTAAGGTGATCTATACATGCATTATCTCATTGGAGTTATACTAAACATCTATTTAGGTCTAACCTTCAACCTTGTTTGGCTAAGTCCAAAATGTCAACTTCCAGGGTAGGGTCTGAGATCTAGTATGTTACATTGACATCATCAAACGTAATCCTGAATAAGGGTTACTATAAAGGTTATGATTGGGTGATTCTAACACATGGAGATTAACTGTGAGTGATGTAGATAGGATTTGTCCCTCCTACGGGAGTATGATATCCTAGGTCTCTTGATTAGTGAGACTAAGAAAATCATGGACATGCACATGTGAGTCAATATGAAATATTGATCTTACATATACCTCATATAGTATGCTCTAGTTCAATGAACAAGATTGAATGTTGAAGAGGGGACTACTCCATGCCTTGAGTTCAATCTGGATATCAGTGGCAAAGGAACTATATAAACACTATAACATAAATAGATTGTAGGTTTAATTTGTTCTCCAACTTTCCATTTACTTGGATAGAATTGATGTGCGATTAGGAACCACTCATTGCTTGCGATGTCATAAGTTGTTATGGACATTCACTCCTAATATAATATGGGACCTATAGGGTCACACACATAGGTCATGACCTAGAAGAGGATTTTGATCTTAAAAAATTGATTGGATTGATTACTAAAAGTGTTTAGGTATTCAATACAAGCAACAAATCAACTGATTGATATCCCAACCGATCAGCTCATGTGATGAGATGACTGTTTGGAGTGTCACATTTATTAGAAATTGAATTGGCCAAGTTGTACATGAATCAGAGTACCAACCGATCGACTCACTGGGTGAACTGATCAACTTAGGTTGGGTGAGATGACCAGTTCATTGCAAGATGTATTGTGTGTCAACAAGTCAAAGCTGAGCATCATAAGCCTGCTAGTATGTTGCAATTGTTGCCTATACCTCAGTGGAAATGGGATAATGGGACTATGGACTTTGTGGTTGGTCTACCTAGGATAGCCAAAGGTTATGATTCCTTTTGGGTGATCGTTGACCGGTTGACCAAGTTAGTGAATTTCCTTCCCATGAAGACAACATTCACAACAAAGAAACTTGATCAATTTTATGTTGATGAGATAGTGCGTTTACACGGTGTTCCATATACTATCACATTTGATAGAGGTCATCAGTTTACAAGTTGCTTTTGGGAGCGACTGCATACATCTTTGGGTACGCAGTTGAAGTGTTGGGTTTTAGGGGAGACAGAGAAGGCAGCGGAAACAAAAAAATTTCTCCCCCAACCCATACCAAGGAAACGCGTCAACGTCTATATAATAGGAAAGGATGGTTTGCGGAATCATACCTTGTCCAGAGGCTTTCTCGGCGACAATACCTCGCGTAATGCGCGGTCTTCAACTCCGGACTTCGACGGTGTCTGTGAAGCTCCTGGTCGCACCGGGACTGACAACTCCTACTCGAACCGGACTGTTGGATGACAGTTGTCCTCCTAAGCGGCAGTGTCCTCCCGCCTCTGTAGTAGTCCACACGGACCACCTGGAACTCCACACTCCTTGTCCCACAAGGAAGTGGAAGGAGTCGCACCCTCCTGTTGACATACTAGTCGCCAACACGCTCTCCTGCCTCCTGTTGCAACTGCAGTTGTCCTTCCCTTGCTGCACCTCCCTTTTGCGGGAAGCACTTTCTCGCGCTCTCTCACGGTTACCAAAACCAGAGAGAACGACAACTTACAGAGCAACTGGTTGCACTGAGCTGTACTTTGAGAAGCCCCCAATACCCCTATATATATAGGAGAGTCATGGGACAGGGTTCTCCATCCCGGGCAATGCGGGACTAAAGCAGGAGTAGAAGGGTTCGAGAATTTTCCACAAAAAGCAACCGGTTCGCAACTTGAAATGATCGGTTCATAACTGAACCGATCGGTTCGGCCATTGAGCCGATCGGTTGGACCTGAGCCGATCGTTTGGGGCACTCCAACCGATCGGTTGGTGCCCTGAACCGATCGGTTCATGGTCCTAATCCGGCTCAAAAAGACTTTCCTTGTTTCTTTCCCAATTGGTATCGAATACCAATATTATTCCCAATCGAATTGGGCAATTTGAAACCAAAGGAAAATTCTTGCCGACATGACTTTTCCAACTGGTCGGTTGCACCAGTTGAGCCGATCGGTTCAACCCTTGAACCGGTTGTTTCAACCTGGGAATGAGCCGATCAGCCTGGACACTCCAGCCGACCGGTTCAGCAACCTCAGCTGATCGGTTCATCACATGAACCGATCGGTTGGGAGCACAGGTTGGGCAAAATCAGTCAATTGCGATTTCAATCAATCTGATACTCCAATCAATGCGTCCAACACCTTGAACCATATGATATTGAGCTATCGACTGATTGAGTGTTTAATTGAACTACTAAACTCCTTTAGTAATCAATCTAAACATTGCTTTGTGGACAAAACTCCTCTCCCAGGTTAAATCCTATGTGTGTGACCCTGTAGGTCCATTTCACGTTGGCAGTGAAAGTCCATAACACTTATGACTTCACTAGCAAAGAGCGGTGCCTAGTCACACATCAGTGCTACCCAAGTGAAAGTAGAAAGTTGGAGAACAACTTTCATCCTACAATCCGTGAATGGTGTTACAGCAAATGTATAATTCCTTTGTCACTGATATCCCGAATGAACTCGAGGCATGGAACAGTCATCCTGTCAACGTTCATTCACTTCCTTGATCTCAGAGTAGACTGGAAGAGATATGTATGACATCAATATCATATACTGATTCACACATGCGTGCACGCCTTTCTCAATCCTACTCATCAAGTGGCCATGGATATCAAACTCCCTCAGGAGGGACAAATCCCATATCTATCACTTGCCCCTCAAAAGCCCCATGTGTCAAAGCCACCCAATCATCACCTTTATAACAACCCATGTTTCAGGACTGCGTTTGATGATGTCAAAGTGTGCCCAACGACATGTGTTGAGTGCAGTGATTTCAGGTCTAAGAATCACACTCACCACCATCACAGTGAGTACTGACTGTGACTACCATCTCATGGTTCCATGTGTCAAACTCACGGTGGGTCTGTCCGGTACACTTGTTCTCTAACAAGTACCTATGTGTTTGGTTTGATATCTCTATATCATGACTAATGAGATTCTGTCATCAACCAACACCACAATCTGGTCTTGTGTGTCATTGTTGTCTATCTACCTTCCACAATGACATCCGACTAGGGACATAACAAGAATATACAAACTCTTAGCATCCGTATGATCTCATCGTTCAGGTCCTCAACCTGAAAGCATACGTCATTGAGTACTGTCATTCTCTAGACATTCAATCTGTTCTATCACTATCTCATATGAATGAACCAGAAAGAATTGGAAGCTTGCCTTTGATGTTTATCAAATCAATCTTAATGTATCCCACCAATCATCCCATGATTGGCTCTCAGGGCATACATACCAACAGACTCCCACTTGCACTGCGAGCCAATCACCCATGAATCATATTCATAGTGATCTTCAAACATGTCCCACATGCTACTGTGCTTTAGTGCCAACATAGTGAGTAATGGCAACACCTTGCCAAAGTCTGTATATATTGCATGTCTCTCATCTCTTCGCTGTACGTCACACGTATGAGATGGAGTTGCCGTAATATGCGATCTGGTATTCCTTTTGCTAACCTTTAGCCACATTGGATGATCAAGGATTCCATACTTGTCATCAATGAGTGGAATATAAGTTCATCTCATGAACTTTCAGATCCATATAGTATCCACTGTTGTTCACTAACACATAGATACTCGGCATTTCCCTTTTTCAAATGGCTTTATTGGAACACTTCCAATTATCAACAAACATTCACTTTTATACATCTCATGTATATATATTGCGATTAATTTTCTGTCCTTTCGGAAGTTCGCATCAATGTAACTCTTTACATCGAACTCTTCTCCATAGAACTAGTGCTTCACAAGCACTTATCAAGTTCTCATGATATTCCAGTAACACTTACTGGAAGCAGACAGACATCCACTTGTCATGTCACACATACGAGTTTTCAGGATGAGCACATCATATTGCCATGTCCTACATACAAGATGATGAATGCATTTTATTCTTGCCATGTCATACATGCAAGATAATGGGATGATTACATACACGATAGATCCATATCTATCCTTAGTGTTCCCATTCTTCATAAGAATTGGACACTTGGCCTTGGGATACTAACTCCATGTAACATGGACAAGTTTTCTCCCACTGAATCTGTGCATACTGAACACTTCAATACAGATTGCCAATGTATGCTTTCTCTTTCCAGGTCAAGAGATTTTTCCGAGAACTATCTCTATAGATCTCTATTCCTATCACATAGGAAACATCTCTATTTTCCTTAAAGATAATTTCCACATTCGGATTTCCAATCTAGAACATTTCCATTTCACATCAATATGTGGAATGTGAACACGCTCCCACTAAATCACAGATCCTTTCTTTATCTTTGACATATCAGTCAAACCCTTTGACTATATCATCAAAATAAAGATCCAATTTTGAGTTGCTTGTACTCAATCAATCACATTGATTAGTCCATTGTAACTTATAGACTTCATTTGCATTAGTGGATTCATAAACCTTATAGGCTGTGTCACGTACACATCCTGGTTTTATT
The DNA here is from genome assembly GCA_963693085.1 of Alisma plantago-aquatica. NCBI lineage: Eukaryota > Viridiplantae > Streptophyta > Magnoliopsida > Alismatales > Alismataceae > Alisma > Alisma plantago-aquatica. Next base: position 197,067,868 of record OY856409.1, read on the forward strand.
CCTCATAGGAATGCGGTTTTAGTATCCATATGCCAAATGTCTTAGCCATTAAGTTGCAATCAACAAGCATCATCCTTCTCAAAATGTTATCCATGTGTCTTAACACTTAAGACTCATCTGCACTTATGGATATGATCCAATGAGTGCTACCATCAAGGTCATGCCTTATGGTTCACATGGAAGTCATTTAGGATGTAATGGTTTTTAAACCATAACTCAAGGTTCGGTTCCTCATATTCATCTTGATAGTTGACTCATCACATGAACAACTCATCACATAGATAATTGAGGTGTATCTGTTAAAGATATAAGAACTCACAACCCTTGTGATTCTTAATTTCTTTTATTAGTGTGGGGTATTCTTTTATTAAGAAGAATTCAGTTATTTGATAATCATTCTCTAACTCCTTAGAGTATGATTCCTTCTTGATTTAGACATCACCATGCCTTAATCATGAGTTTACTATGATACACTATCATAATCACTCATAAGGATCTCAAACATTTGGTCCAAGTATTTCATTCATTGATAACATCAAGAATTAATACTTTACCAAATTTGTACTTCATTTATGATAATCTTGAACACTTCAAGATATTCATATTGGTATTTCTCTAAACACCATTTGAAGTATTAGCATTTATTCCAATAGGTATGTAAATACATCACATGTATTATACCTAATAGGATAATCACTCTCCCACTACATTAGTGAAGATTGATTAATCATGTCCAAGATATTCATGTCTCTTACTGGTTCTATAACCAAAAGAGTCTAGATTTATCCATCACATGGAAACTAGAAATGAATTTCTCATGATTAATGCTAATTAAATTGTTTGAGTTATCTATAACTTTTAGGTATCGTCTTATCTTATGCATATCAAATATCACAAGATAAATAAGGCATTGCCATAAAGATCACATCTTTATAAATTGAAACATCTCTTTATTAATTGCCATCATTGTCATACAATATGCAAAAATAAAGTGTTTCTATCTATTGGCAAGTATGAAATAGCAGTTCATAACTGTATTACATGCCTTATTGGCTGAAAATAAACTAAAGTATTCCTATCTATAAAGGCAACACTTGCCCCAAGTAAGAATGCTTTACACTTTACATCTTGATATCATATATCTCAAAAAGTGTTACAAGTTTATTTACATGACACCTTCAAGTAGAGGCTTCAGTCGCCTCCTTCTTCTTTTGTTCTTCCAGGTAGAGAGGACAATTCCTTTTCCAATGTCCTGGCTTTTGACAATGGTGGCAATTTCCTTTCTTGGTCATGCCTCCCTTGGCCTTGAGAGCTGAAGATGGCTTGGACTCCTGGCTAGCTTCAGAACCTTTCTTAGCTTTGCCCTTGCCCTTGCGCTTGGACTTGCCTTTCTTGCTCGTGATCACCATCACAGACTTAGGCTTGTCCTTCTTCATCTGTAACTCGGCTGTCCTCAACATGCCCAACAACTCTGACAGTGGCCTATCAAAGTTGTTCATGTTGTAGTTCATCACAAACTAACTGTAGGATTCTGGCAACAATTGCAGTATCACGTCAGTAGCCAACTCTTGGCTCAGTGGAAATCCCAGTCTCTGCAGGTTCTCCACATACCCAATCATCTTGAGTGTGTGAGGACCAACTGGATCTCCTTCTATCATGACGCACTTGAACAGCGCCCTAGAAACATTGTACCTCTCTTGCCGTGCCTGATCTTCATACATGTTCCTGAGATGCAGAATCATCTCTATGACACCCATGTTCTCATGTTGCCACCGCAACTCATGGTTCATTGAACATAGCATCAAGCACTTTGCATCAATGGCATCATCAGAATGCTTCTTGTAAGCATCCCTTTCTGCCTTTGGTGCATTAGGAGCGGGTTCCTCTGGAATTGGAGTATCCAGGACATAGAGCTTGCGCTCTTGAGTGAGAACAATTCTCAATGTCCGATACCAGTCGTGGAAGTTTGTCCCATTTAGCTTGTCCTTGTCAAGGACCGATCGCAAAGAAAAGTTGTTGTTGTTTGTTGCCATTTGTACTACAAAAAGAAAATATGCAATTTTAGTCCAAAAACTCATTTTTTGACTTATTTGATTGATTTGAAAATTTGACGATATAATTAGGCCTTTAATTAATTATCGCTCCCACTATTTTACTTCAAATTGATAGCCCTCACCATCAATTCGGAAGATTGCAGCGTACAATCTTCTAGTGAGCAAGATCCTGAAATCCTCTAAGTCATGGACCAGCTAGGGCTGTCACCCACAACATAGATCTCTCAGGTAGGCAACTTTTGCCAATTGCATCATATGCAACTCTTGATAAGATGTCATCTACAACTCCTTGCAATGATCATCTCCATGCCTCAAGGCACTAGATCCTATCTAGGTCACCTTGTTAAGTCCGACCCAAAGCAAACATGATGAACATGCACCCTGCTTGGGCAGACCCACACATTCATCCTTCACGCTTCCACGAGATAGACGGTGCACCACGCTTGGGCGTGCCCACACTTGGTCGATCATGCTTTTCACGTGTGTCGCATTTGGAAGGCATCTAAAACTTAATATTTTAATGAGGGATTTGGTTTTATATACATATACATATCCAATCACCACAATACATAGTATGTATCATATACATGCTATATCCCACAGAAAACATACACAAACGATAAAGAGCGATGATTATGGCCATCCTAATGTGATTCCTCGAGCCAAGAGGAATCACAGTCATCTAGGTCTACATCACATGCAACCTGTACAAGATGAAATCTGTGCCTTTGCCTTCCGAGTTGATCAACTCATCACATGAATGATCTGTACTATCCAGCCGGTCGTCTGGGTGCCACCAGCCGATCGGTTGGATCCTCCAACCGATCGGTTCTCCTGGTCGTCGTGCATCTCGTCATGTCCACCACCCGCTTGTCTCACTTCCCGAACCGGTCATCAACCGATCGGTTCACTCCTTGAACCGACCGTCTGGAAGGTCAATCGATCGGTTCACTCCTTGAACCGACCGTCTGAGCAGTCGTCTTGATGTCCGCCGGCCTTTGACATAACAGGAAATAAAATCCTATTCTATTTATTACATTGCTTTAAAAAAAGGAAACCCTGAGTTACATTTGGGGGGAGCAAAGGTAGGAAAGAATCTCGAATTATTTCGAGTTACATCGGGAATAAGAGAGGGAAGATCAGTGCGCAGACCGAGATGCAAGCAACCACAAACAACCACACACAGATAGGGGTTTATAGGCCATAATCATGCTACACACATCCACCACAAAACTCGTTTAAGGGCGACGCGTATCGAGTGCATTAATAATACATATCATATATGTAATTAGGGATTTGTGGATTTAGGATTGGACATGCATAAAGCAGATATTATTCGCATCGTATGCAATAAATAAAGGTGACAAACCAAAATCGATCATATCGATATTCCTAAAATATAGAGCAGTTGACGTGGCTCTGATACCACTGTTGGGTTTTAGGGGAGACAGAGAAGGCAGCGGAAACAAAAAAATTTCTCCCCCAACCCATATCAAGGAAACGCGTCTACGTCTATATAATAGGAAAGGATGGTTTGCGGAATCATACCTTGTCCCGAGGCTTGCTCGGCGACAATACCTCGCGCAATGTGCGGTCTTCAACTCCGGACTTCGACGGTGTCTGTGCAGCTCCTGGTCGCACCGGGACTGACAACTCCTACTCGAACCGGACTGTCGGATGACAGTTGTCCTCCTAAGCGGCAGTGTCCTCCCGCCTCTGTAGTAGTCCACACGGGCCACCTGGAACTCCACACTCCTTGTCCCACAAGGAAGTGGAAGGAGTCGCACCCTCCTGTTGATGTACCAGTCGCCAACACGCTCTCCTGCCTCCTGTTGCAACTGTAGTTGTCCTTCCCTTGCTGCACCTCCCTTTTGCGGGAAGCACTTGCTCGTGCTCTCTCACGGTTACCAAAACCAGAGAGAACGACAACTTGCAGAGCAACTGGTTGCACTGAGTTGTACTTTGAGAAGCCCCCAATACCCCTATATATATAGGAGAGTCATGGGACAGGGTTCTCTATCCCGGGCAATGCGGGACTAAAGCAGGAGTAGAAGGGTTCGAGAATTTTCCACAAAAAGCAACCGGTTCGCAACTTGAAATGATCGGTTCATAACTGAACCGATCGGTTCGGCCATTGAGCCGATCGGTTGGACCTGAGCCGATCGTTTGGGGCACTCCAACCGATCAGTTGGTGCCCTGAACCGATCGGTTCATGGTCCTAATCCGGCTCAAAAAGACTTTCCTTGTTTCTTTCCCAATTGGTATCGAATACCAATATTATTCCCAATCGAATTGGGCAATTTGAAACCAAAGGAAAATTCTTGCCGACATGACTTTTCCAACTGGTCGGTTGCACCAGTTGAGCCGATCGGTTCAACCCTTGAACCGGTCGTTTCAACCTGGGAATGAGCTGATCGGCCTGGACACTCCAGCCGACCGGTTCAGCAACCTCAGTCGACCGGTTCATCACATGAACCGATCGGTTGGGAGCACAGGTTGGGCAAAATCAGTCAATTGCGATTTCAATCAATCCGATACTCCAATCAATGCGTCCAACACCTTGAACCATACGATATTGAGCTATCGACTGATTGAGTGTTTAATTGAACTACTAAACTCCTTTAGTAATCAATCTAAACATTGCTTTGTGGACAAAACTCCTCTTCCAGGTTAAATCCTATGTGTGTGACCCTGCAGGTCCATTTCATGTTGGCAGTGAAAGTCCATAACACTTATGACTTCACAAGCAAAGAGCGGTGCCTAGTCACACATCAGTGCTACCCAAGTGAAAGTAGAAAGTTGGAGAACAACTTTCATCCTACAATCCGTGAATGGTGTTACAGCAAATGTATAATTCCTTTATCACTGATATCCCGAATGAACTCGAGGCATGGAACAGTCATCCTGTCAACGTTCATTCACTTCCTTGATCTCAGAGTAGACTGGAAGAGATATGTATGACATCAATATCATATACTGATTCACACATGCGTGCACGCCTTTCTCAATCCTACTCATCAAGTGGCCATGGATATCAAACTCCCTCAGGAGGGACAAATCCCATATCTATCACTTGCCCCTCAAAAGCCCCATGTGTCAAAGCCACCCAATCATCACCTTTATAACAACCCATGTTTCAGGACTGCGTTTGATGATGTCAAAGTGTGCCCAACGACATGTTTTGAGTGCAGTGATTTCAGGTCTAAGAATCACACTCACCACCATCACAGTGAGTACTGACTGTGACTACCATCTCATGGTTCCATGTGTCAAACTCACGGTGGGTCTGTCCGGTACACTTGTTCTCTAACAAGTACCTATGTGTTTGGTTTGATATCTCTATATCATGACTAATGAGATTCTGTCATCAACCAACACCACAATCTGGTCTTGTGTGTCATTGTTTTCTATCTACCTTCCACAATGACATCCGACTAGGGACATAACAAGAATGTACAAACTCTTAGCATCCGTATGATCTCATCGTTCAGGTCCTCAACCTGAAAGCATACGTCATTGAGTACTGTCATTCTCTAGACATTCAATCTGTTCTATCACTATCTCATATGACTGAACCAGAAAGAATTGGAAGCTTGCCTTTGATGTTTATCAAATCAATCTTAATGTATCCCACCAATCATCCCATGATTGGCTCTCAGGGTATACATACCAACATGAAGTTCAACACTGCTTTACACCCGCAGATAGATGGTCAGTCTGAAAGGACCGTTTAGATCTTGGAAGATTTGTTGAAGGATTGTGTTCTTTCGTTTACAGGAAGTTGGGATAAGCACCTCAGTCTGATAGAGTTCGCCTACAATAATAGCTATCAGAGAAGTATTGACATGGCACCATATAAGGCGTTATATGGGAGACGTTATAGGTCTCTGTTGTGTTGGTATGAGATAGGGGAGTGTCAGCTTCTAGGTCCTGAGTTTGTGCAACAGATGACATAGAAGATCAGAGTGATACAATAATAGTTGAAAGCAACACATGACAGACTGAAGTCATATGCATACAATTGTGGCAGACCCTTGGAGTTCCAAGTGGGAGACAAAGTATATATGAAGGTCTCTCCCTGGAAAGGTGGTTTGTGGTTTAAGAAGAAGGGTAAGTTGGCTCCCAGGCTTATGGGACCTACCCAGTTGTGGCACGAGTTGGGAAGGTGTCCTACAAGTTGGAGTTGCCACCTTAGTTGCATAGGTTGCATCTAGTGTTTCATGTCAGTATGTTGAGGAAGTGTCATCCAGATACAGAGTTAGTGTTACATCCTACAGAGGTGGAGTTTGATGAGATTATGAACTATGTGGAGGGTCCCGTGTTGATCCTTAATCGGAGGGTGAAGAAGTTGAAGAGGAAGGGCCTTATGCTTGTGAAGGTTCTATGGCATCATCATTGTGTTGAGGAAGCCATGTGGTAGCTTGAAGAGGGGATGAGGAGGAAGTCACCTTCTCTTTTCTCTTAGGATTTTGGGGGAGAAATCCATGTTAGGGGTTTATGGCTTGTAAGGATCCTGACCCACGTTTTGGGCTAACCCTGTTTATTTTGCTTAAGTGTGTTTCTTAGTTCCTTGCTCTAATCACCTGAGATGTAATTAGGGCATTTTGGAGGTTTGAGTTCCTTGTTTGAGATTGTTGCTTGATGCTTGCGTTTTTGGGAGAGGTTTGGTGCAAACTTGCAATTCACCCAGAATAGGGGTTGAGGTGCAAGTTTGCCACCTCTAGAGTGTTTCTTCTCTCTGTTGGCATCATCTAGAGGAGAGAGGAAGTGTTGGGTGCCTTGTTTTGTTCTTTGTTGAGTGGTGATCAACTCTATGGAAAACATGTCACTTAAAGGTAAGGCAAGTATTCTAACTAGGGAGACAAAATTGAAATAGTCAGATTTCGACTACCATGGGCTCTGATACAATGTTGTAAGGAGGCAGGATCACCCCCTTACTAAAATTTTGAAGAATTAACATCCATTCCAAACACACTCAAAGATATGTTGGAATAGGTATAAATTTCCAAATTTATTATAACTGTATGCAAAAGGCCAACGTGTAGCAGCAGAATAAAATTAACTGACTATAAACAACTTTCATAAAAGATTACACAAGTACATCAAAATCTCCCATTAGGGTTTACAACAAGATACAACAAAAAGGATCTAGATAGAGGGAAGTCTAAACTACTTCAGATCTTATCTCCAGAGCAACATCTCCAAGTGCTAGGTCCATGCTCAAAGCTATGTTCTCCTGATTCAACTCAACAACTTGTTCTAACCTGGGTGGTTGGGAGAGCACCCAACAATGAAAAGGTAACAAGGTATGTGTCAAAATATTGAACAACTACAAAATATAAAGATAACATTGAAGCATAAATATATGGATTCATCACATGATGAGAGGGATAAGAGGATGAGGCATATAAAAAAATATATTTTTGCCAAAAACCAACAAAAAATAATGAATTGCATGAATGATCAATATTGGACTACATTAACTAAGTAGGGTTGAGGCACCTACCAGACCTCAACCTATAGGAGAGGGGAGAACTGATACATTCCCAGTCACCTACACATATTTTTATAAGGGGGAGAATAAGATGTTCTCCAGGGCGAATTAACACATGCCCTACTATAGGTGGTTGTACATAAGTACCACTACTATAGCTAAATAGTCAAATAAACAATCATGCATAAGAAGTAGTAAATTGGCAAGATAAATTGTCATATAATTGCAATATGGTAGTGGGGTTCCAAGACCCATGAAATAAAACAACAATATTAATTATTCGATTCACATACTAAGTCATGAGGTGATTAATTAGGTGTGTATTAGAGAACAAGGTGATATGCATTTCATATTAAAGTATGTTATCTGATTATGAAACCTAGTGACACTAATGTATCATGAATGTCATTAAGGACGTATAGGTTAATTTTAGATGATTACAACTTAGGGCTTAGGTTAACATGATCATTATTCTTCACCTATACCTTCTTAGGATGCATTAAGTCCAAGGTTAGATTACAATTATCTTGCCCATCATATCATTAGGGTTTATTGGTTTATGACATGGTCAACATCGTGCTTATCCACTATTAGTATTAAAATGTGAGTTACTCTTATTATGTGCATTAGATATTCATTAGGGTTCAAACATATGAACTATCCATTAGATGATCGTTATATGTTCTTTTGGATACTAAGAAACATGGGGTTACAATTATAACTTGTTCGGTCAAAAATAAGGATTCAAGCACACTAACTTCCTAATTATGGAGTTAGGGTTTCTAAAGTCGGAGTAGCTAGATTTCAGTATGTTACATGACTCCATCCCCTTGGAAAAGATTTCATCCTCAAAATCTAACTACCAAACATCATCAAACCAACTACTCTCTACCCCTTAAAAGGTTTGACCTACCAAGCCAAACTAATCTAGAGGTAAAAGGGTGAGTCTAACTAAACCATATACAAGATCCATCATGCTTCATTGTGCACTTTGATTCCTTACTAAACACCAAACTTCAAAGTCTAGGTTCTAGGGATAACTATCCAAACATGTGGTTCTATGGGACATAAGGAAACTATATTGGGTATCCATTCTCAAACAAGTCATTCCACCTAGAAGACTAGTTCAACATATTAGGGTCCCGAAAGATAAATCATATAGATGTCTAAGGCTACTATTGCCTAAAAGCATGCAATTTCATACAATTCAAATCAGCTCAGACCAGGCCAGTATCATATAGATTTAGGAGTCCTCCTAAACCAAGCTAGTGGTGCGGAGGAAAATCTTTCCAGTCCCTGAACCCTGATCCTTTCTAGATACCTTTGCTTTCAACCCCATGTCCTAGTAGCTGCCTAAAGGCCAAGCTAAACAACCTCAAGTTACTATGGTTACTTATGCATCTTTTAGTTGTAAGTATTTTAGGGATCTATTCATCATTATTCTAATGTGAAATTATAGGATCCTAAATCAACCCTTCATTAGTGATAAACTCTATGGCAAACATGTCACTTAAAGGTAAGGAAAGTATTCTAACTAGGGAGACAAAATTGAAATAGTCAGATTTTGACTACCATGTGCTCTGATACAATGCTGTAAGGAGGTGGGATCACCCCCTTACTAAAATTTTGAAGAATTAACATCCATTCCAAACACACTCAAAGGTATGTTGGAATATGTATAAATTTTCCAAATTCATTATAATGGTATACAAAAGACCAAAGCGTAGCAACGGAATAAAAATAGCTGACTATATTCAACTTTCATAAAAGGTTACACAAGTACATCAAAATCTCCCATTAGGGTTTACAACAAGATATAATAAAAAGGATCTAGATAGAGGGAATGATAAAGTACTTCAAATTTTGTCTCCAGAGAAACATCTCCAAGTGATAGGTACATGCCCAAAGCTATGTTCTCTTGATTCAACTCAACAACTTGTCCTAACCTGGGTGGTTGGGAGAGCACCCAGCAAAAGGGAAAGGTAACAAAGTATGCGTTAAAATATTGAACAACTACAAAATATAACGATAACATTGAAGCATAAATATATGGATTCATCACATGATGAGAGGGACAAGAGGATGAGGCATATAAAAAATAGATTCTTACCAAAAACCAACAGATAATAATGAATTGCATGAATGATCGATATTGGACTACATTAACTAGGTAGGGTTGAGGCACCTACTGGACCTCAACCTATAGATGAGGGGAGAATTAATACATTCCCAGTAACCTACACATATTTTTATAAGGGTGAGAATAAGACGTTCCCCAGGGAGAATTAACACATCCCCTACTATGGGTGGTTGTACATAAGTACCACTACTATAACTAAATAGTCAAATAAACCATCATGCATAAGAAGTAGTAAATTGGCAAGATAAATAGTCATATAATTGCAATATGGTAGTGGGGTTCCAAGACCCATGAAATAAAATAGCAATACTAATTTTGAGGCAAGTACATTAAAAGATTCATGAGTAGAGGAAACAAGGTTCAATAAAGCCTCATTAGGGAAAGTAAGGTTGGTTCACAAGTATCCCAACTAAAGGGTTAGATATGCACATACATAAATAGGGATTTCACATACCTCTCTTACTGATATCAATTACTAACTTCCACCACTTTAATTGAGTCGAAGTTCCACTTTGCCTAATTTGAATGTATTAACATGTATTAGAGTACATAATCTACATTAATGTATATAAACCCTAATTTTAGAACTTTTTAGAAAAACTCAGATTTAGACTCTAAAAACCTCACCAATGAACTTGTTAGGTTCTCCTGATGAAGAAAATATATTTTGATGTTAATTTTGGAGTTATGATGATTAAGATGTATTTTTTATGGATTTTATGCATTAAATTTATTTTACAAAAATCACCTTTTGTCAAACCTCGAAATCAGACCTTGAAAATATTTTTATTAGATAGTGATTATTTTTTCAATTCCAAAACATATTTATTTGTCAAATTTGGATAAGCGGATTAAAAGACATGAATTATTCATTTTGAACCAATCAGGAAATGACAAGTTAGAAATCCTTGTGATAAAGAGGAAGAGAGAAAAAGAGAGAGAGAAAATGCCATTTGACCCAATATCAGGTTGGAGATGCATAGATAACAAAACTAGATCTTCTAGAGAAGGTAAAACAACAAGAAACCAAAACCCTAGAAGAACATGGTAAATAGAGATGGAGATCATCGATTTTAAACATAGAAGCATGAGTTTTAAGCATGTAGTAAGCAATATATGAGAAGGGGGTTATAATACTCGCCTCCAGGGAAGATGGACAGGTCCAATAAGTAAGGTTCCCAAGCTTAGAGAGGCTAGTTTCTCCGACAAAGCTCCTATCTCGAGCAAGAAGCACCTTCTCCACTTTAGAGGTGAAAAACCCTAACAAAAGAACATGGAGATGGGGTGTTTAAGGGCTCTAGGTAGGGTTTCACCATGGAAGACCAGGGTTCTGACCTGGAGGAAGGTGGAAGGAAGACTAACAACATGAAAATAGGGAAGAAAAGGAGGATACTTACTAGTTTTGGTCGAAATCACCAAGGAGGAGCTTAAGAAATTCTAAATAGAGAAATTTGGAACCCTAGGAGCCTTCTTCACCAAGGTAGGAACCTTCTTTTACCTTGGGACATCAACTTCGTGTCCAAACATAGAAGGAATAATGCTCTAAGCTAGAGGAAAGAAAGGAGAGCATGAGTTTTTGAATTGGGAGTTGGGAATGGGTAGATAGGGCTATATAAAGAAAGAGACCAAGTATGAGGTGTCTATGAGACTTTTCGTGTGTCATGTATAAGGGTGTCCATGGACATGCAATCCTTTATGGATAAGGAAGAAGTCAAGCATAAGGTTTCAAGTTACTTTCCATGTGTCCAATGCTAAGGGTGCCCATGGACATGCAAGCCTTTATGGATAAGGAAGAAGTTAAGCATGAGGTGTCCATGGAGCTTTCCATGTGTCCTTAACCTAGGGATTTCATGGCCATGTGCCCAATAAGTCCCATAGCTTGTGTTGCTGTCTTTCAGTTTTTTTCCTTGGTAAGCCATGGTTTTTTAGCTTTCTTTCTCTCCTTCTTTCTTCTTCTCGACCTTGGACCTTGGTATCTTCTTTCCTCTCTTTTGCTTTGTTAACCATGATCATAAACTGATACCAAATGATGATAAACTGATACTCACCTTGAGGTTGGTAGGTCTCTACCCTACTTAGGTCGGTTGCCCGATACCTAGGGTTAACTAATACTCGAACCCTAACTGATACCATATGTGATGTGTAGTGATGCATCTTGTTGATGCTAGGGTCACATGGTGTGATGTGATACCCTATGATGTAATCATGTGTATCATGTTGAAATCTAACTCTCTCATTACATATTTCGTAATAATGATAGAAATATGTTCCACGTCTACTAAATATACTTCATAACGATGAAGGAAGTGATGATCTAAAGATGGTTGTTGATCCAACCTTGCAAACCCTAATCGGTTAAAAAGGGGAAACCCTAACCCTAAAAGATGTGATGTGCTTTGTAGGAAATGGATTCTACAAGTTGACAGTATCAATGATGCATTAATTCTCTTGTTATATATTTCTAACCATGCATGTGAACAATATTATGCATAGCATGATATGAGCTATGTTGTTTATTATATGTTGGAATAAGCCTTGAGAGGCAAGTGTGTTATGATAACCCTAAGAGATGAGTTAATGGTCTTATGATCTGGTGATGGCTACTTGCCTTATGTGAAAATGATAGTTTCTCTCAGGGATGAGATGAGGGGTTGATACCCTAAGATATGTAGTTCTGGTGATGGACATTGGTCCTTGAGATGGACATATGATGAATAACAAGCATAAAGGGACATGATGTGATGAGATCACACTTAACGTAATACAAATTTCCCTGGTGATGAGTTATTCCATATTTATGTAGATCTTGTTTAGAGGTTATACGTTGTAACTTGATTGATGCTTAAAGATGTTTAAAATGATCTAATTAATCAAGTGAAATATAATAGTTTAGTTTGCCTTGTTCCATAGATCCATTCGGTGTCAGCACATGCAGAATGGTGAAACCAGTTTAACTCAGAGTGCATTTTGAATATGCGGGGTACAAGTTGAGTAATTTCCTTGTATCCTTAGCCCTAGATGATGTGGAGATTACCATGCATGAGTCGATCTCATTATTATATGGATGGACATGCGTGAGCCACTCCTTTTGTTAGAACGGCCAAACGTGAGCCTGTTCTTCTAGCTCCATACCTATACCAAGGTGGGCTAATATTGATTATATATGTGGATGGCCATTCGTGAGCCAATCCCTAATCTTGACTATATGTCATTGTTGCAGTTGACTGATATGTCTCTGTAGTGTTCTCTCTTGTGTTGACAAAGAGGTGTGGTGAGGTTGTGGATTCTAGCTCTTCCATTAGACCTTGTATGGCACCAATTTCGACTTATCAAGTGGTTGGTTGGATTTGGGTGGCATGACTCAAATCCTCGGGCATAATGAAATATGTAATCATCCATGTAGTATAATTGTATAGGATCAAATATGAAAACATTGGTTGAGGCCTTGCTTGATCTTTATACAATGTTCTTGATAGAAAATATACACATTCTTCATATTTCTTTTAAATTGTTGATATGTTTCACAATTCAATAGTAATTGCCCTCATCTTAGTTGTATTTATATTGCTGCTCAGTTTATCTTATCTGTGAAAATAATAGAGTTGGTGGTGAGTTATATCTCCCATTTAGATTTGGAATCTCACCCCGTGGGTCTCCCACATCCTTTTTAGGTGGACGAGCACAAAGTGGTAGAGATTGTGCAGAGGAGGTTGAGCAGCAGCCAGAGGGGCAGTAGCTGATAAGGTTGGAGGTGCTGCTGGATGTCTTTTGTTGATAAAGTCCTAGAGTCTTCTATGTATACTTGGGTCTTTGGGAATGTTTTGTAGATGTTTTGTATGTGCTATCTTTATGCGCCCTTTGTATATCAGATATGATGTAATTATGTATATATGTTCTGGAACAATGCTTTCATTATAGGTTGACAACATACCTTGTGAATGCTTTGAGGCATGAAAGGACTCATGTATAAATGTTCTTGCTATATGGTTGTTTTATGAAAAATGTTTTAATTTTTAGTGTTTTCTTAGTAATCTATTCGCTAATCTTTCTTCTGCGGTTATGGTTTGAGTAATCTCTCTTTGTGTGGCATGGGGCATCATAGTTTAGTTAGTGTCAGAGCTTTAGGTTTGCTGAGTCTACAGGGACCTAGGACTAGGGTTTGTGTATGTTCTAGTATCCTCTAGTCTGTCTTATAGTTACTTCTGCTTATGCAGAAGAAGAGAAAGGTTAAAGATGTCCAGAGAACATGAAGAACATATTGTCGAGAGCAGTGTTGCTGCATCGGGTGGTGGTACAAAGAACCAGGCACGAGAACATCGGGTTCCTGAAGTCCCCCAGTTTGACCCTGCCATGGTAGAAAATCCTAAATTTCAATCGCATTTTGGGAAGTTTATGGCAACGATGACTCATATGGTGGACATGATGCTTGCACCTTAGCCTAGGGCACATGTTCCCCATGCTGAATCTTTGGGTACTGGGAAGACTTTTGAGCGACTTCATCGTGTTGGGGCGGTTGAGTATGCTGGAATAGCTAACTCGACAAATGCAGATCTGTGGTTGACTGAGCTTGAGAAGGCTTTTATGATCCTGAGTATCCCTGAGGAGGATAAGGTGAATCATGATGTGTACCTCCTAAGAGAGAGTGTTGGCCATTGGTGGGTCATAGAGGAGGAGAAGAGACCCGGTGTTGTGGTTGGTTGGGAGGAGTTCTGATAAGATTTCATAAGTAAGTAGTTTCCTTAGACGTATCTTGATGAGAAGATCAGTTAGTTTGAGAGGATTTGACAGGGGTCCATGACAATCAAAGAGTATGAGGTAAGGTTTATGGAGTTGTTGAGGTTTTATCCTCACATGGCTATGACGAAAGACGAGAGGAATCGTCATTTTGAGAAGGGGTTGAATTCTAAGTTGTCTACCCCAGCTACTACTTTGGATAATTGGGAGATGTTTGCTACATTTGTGGAGTCTGTTCGAAGGATAGAACAATCTATGAAGGAGAAGAGAGAGGCAAGTACCAAGAAGTAGTCTGCACAGTTTCAAGGGAAGTCATCAGGTGGCTTCAAGAAGCTGAGGTTTTCTGCACTGCCAGCGTCGCAGAGGTTTAGTGCTTCGACATAGTGGTTACCGAGCAAGGGCAGAGGCCATAGTTTTCCACCCTCAGGAGCCCAAAGTGTTGCATTAGTATCAGTGACGGGACCACCTAGGCCTTGGTATGGGGACAAGACGTGCTATAAGTGTGGACAAGTTGGCCATACCAAACCGTTCTATCTAGTGAAGGATGATGAAGGGACTCAACAGTCGAGGCAGAGTCAGCAAGGCTCATAGAGACAGCAGAACAATGGCATAGGATGTTGAGGATGTGGCCAAGCATCCCAAGCTAGAACGTCTTCTCAATGAACCAGAGGATGGGGGTGACAACATGCACCAGTTAGATTCTATGAGATGAGTCAGTCAGAGGTGGTGGTCAACCCGTGAGTGGTGACAGGTCAGACGGAGTTATTTCATTCTAATTTGTCTTCTTCTTACTTTATATCTATTTCGGTTGACCCAAGTTCTACACACTCTTTTATCACACAGGAAGTGCTTAGTAGTTGTTCTTTGCCTATTAGTCATAAGAAGAATAGCTTGTTGCTAGAAACACCATTGGGCAGTTCTTTAGTGTTGTAGGATGTGTGTCCTTCATGTGTTCTCTCTTTTTCGGGACATTGCATTCAAGTGGATCTCATACCACTCGACATGCATGGATTCGATGTAATCATTAGAATGGATACCATGGAGAATTATAGAGTAGTCTTGGAATGTAGTTCCAAACAAGCGACGTTTGTAAATGGTAGTGAGACATGAATCTTCTAAGGAGATAGGAAAATTCTCCTGACATGTCTTGTGTCATCTATGGTAGCAAGGAAGTTTTTGAGACAAGGTTGTGAGGCATTTTTGGCATACGTGGTGGATACATAGGTGAGGAGTCTTAGTATCTAGAAAGTTTCAGTTGTTAGAGAATTTGAGGACGTGTTTCCTGAAGAGTTTCTCCATGTTCCCCCACCCCATGAGGCTAATTTTGAGATCAAATCAATTCCTGGTATGCAACTGATATCTCAAACACCGTATAGGATGACACCGACAGAAATGGCATAATTGAATAAACAATTGCAAGAACTGCTTGGCAAAGGTTTTATCAGGCCAAGTACGTTAGTGTGGGGTGCTCTAGTGTTGTTTGTGAAGAAGAAGAAGAAGGATGTGTCTATGAGGTTGTGCATTGATTATAGGCTGTTGAACAAGGTCACAATAAGGAATGAGTATCTTTTGCCGAGGATAGATGATCTGTTTGATCAGTTGCATGGTGCGAGGGTGTTCTCAAAGATAGATCTATGGTTAGGATATCATCAGTTGAGGATCAAGGAGGATGACATACCAAAGTCAGCTTTTTGGATGAGGTATGGTCACTATGAGTTTGTGGTTATGCCGTTTGGGCTGACCAATGCACCTACAATGTTCATGTATTTGACAAACAGGGTGTTCTGACCATTCCTTGATCAATTTGTGGTTGTATTTATAGATGACATTTTGATATATAGTCGAGATAGTCAACAACATGAACAATATCTTTGTCAGGCGTTGATAGTGTTGAGACAAGACCAGCTCTATGCCAAGTTTAGCAAATGTGAGTTTTGGTTGAGAGAGGTAGATTTCTTGGGGGGTGTTATATCTGGATAAGGAGTGTGGACCCTAAGAAGGTAGAGTCTGTGACAAAATGGGAGCAGTCAAAGACACTGACATAAGTGCACAATTTTCTAGGTTTGGTAGGATACTACATGAGGTTCATTAAGGACTTTAGCACTATCACCCTACCCCTAACAAAGTTTATGAGGAAGGATGTGTCATTCGTTTGGGACGACAGATGTCAACAAGCTTTTCAGACCTTGAAGGAGAAGCTAACAAGTGTACCAGTACATGGTCTTCTGTGATGCATCCAAGAATGGTTTGGGATATGTGTTCAAGACAAGAAAGTGATTTCTTTTGCTTCCCGACAGCTTAAGAAACATGAGGAGAATTATCCAACCCATGATCTAGAGTTAGCTGCACTGGTTCATGCCATGAAGATTTGGAGACACTATTTGTATGGGGAGAAGTGTCAAATCTTCATATATCACAAGAATCTGAAGTACATCTTCTCACAACCAGAGTTGAACATGAGGCAATGATGTTGGATGGAGTTGATTAAAGACTATAACTGCACGATTGATTATCACCCAGGAAAGGCGAATGTCGTGGAAGACGCTTTGAGCAGGAAGTCTCCATCTATGGATAGAGGTCAGTTGAGTTCTTTAATGTGCCACAAGTGAGACATGTTGGTCTCCTTTCATCATATGAATGTCAAGTTGGAAGTCTCTTTGTTAGCCGGTTTGTTAGCACAATTACAAGTGAAGCCTACAATGAGACAACAGATCAAAGAAGCTCAATAGACATATACTGTGACATGATAGATTAGATTAGAGTTTGGCAGTGAGAGGCGTGATGGTTTTCACGAGACGGAAGATGAGATAGTATGTTATCATCACAGGATAGTAGTTTCTGATGCGGATAACCTGGGAAAGATGGTGTTGGAAGAGGCTCATACATCTATGTATGCTATGCATCCAGGTAGTACCAAGATGTACCACAACCTGAAGGATATGCATTGGTGGCCCAACTTGAAGAAAGATGTAGCCGTGTTCATTGCAAGATGTGTTGTGTGTCAGCAAGTCAAAGCTGAGTATCAGAAGCCTACAGGAACGTTGCAACCGTTGCCTATACCTCAGTGGAAATGGGATCATGTGACTATGAACTTTGTGATTGGTCTACCTATGACAACCAAAGGTTATGATTCCATTTGGGTGATCGTTGATCGGTTGATCAAGTTAGCACATTTCCTTCCCATGAAGACAATCTTTACAGTGAAGAAACTTGCTCAAGTTTATGTTGACAAGATAGTGCATTTACACGGTGTTCCAACTTCTATCATATCTGATAGAGGTCCTCATTTTACAAGTTGCCTTTGGGAGTGACTGCATACAACTTTGGGTACGTAGTTGAAGTTCAACACTACTTTCCACCTACAGACAGATGGTCAGCCTGAAATGACCATTCAGATCTTGGAAGATCTGTTGAGGACTTGTGTTCTTCAGGTTATAGGAAGTTGGGATATACACCTCAGTCTGATAGAGCTCTCCTACAATAACAGCTATCAGAGAAGTATTGACATAGAACCATATGAGGCATTGTATGGGAGACGTTGTAGGTCTCTGTTGTGTTGGTATGAGATAGGGGAGTATCAGCTTCTGGGTCTTGAACTTGTACAACAGATGACAAAGAAGGTCAGAGTGATACAATAACATTTGAAAGAAGCACATGACAGACACAAGTCGTACGCAGACAATCATCATAGACCCTTGGAATTCCAAGTGGGAGACAAAGTATATATGAAGGTCTCTCCCTAGAAAGGTGTTGTGAGGTTTGGGAAGAAGGGTAACTTGGCTTACAGGTTTATGGGACCTTACTCAGTTGTGGCACGAGTTGGGAAGGTGGCCTACAAGTTGGAGTTGCTACCGGAGTTGCACCGGTTGCATCCAATGTTTCATGTCAGTATGTTGAGGAAGTGTCATCCAGATACAAATTTAGTGTTATAGCATGTGGAGGTGGAGCTTGATGAGGATATGACCTATGTGGAGGGTCCCATGTTGATCCTTGATCGCAGGGTGAAGAAGTTGAAGAGGAAGTACCTTGTGCTTGTGAAGGTTCTTTAGCATCATCATGGTGTTGAGGAAGCCACGTGGGAGCTCGAAGAGGAGATGAGGAGGAAGTACCCTTCTCTTTTCTCTTAGGATTTTTGGGGCAAAATACTTGTTAGGGGTTTATGGCTTGTAAGGACCATGACCCGCATTTTGGGCTAACTCTATTTGTTTTTCTTAAGTGTGTTTCTTATATCCTTGTTGTAATCACCTGAGATGTAATTAGGGCATGTTGGAGGTTTGAGTTCCTTATTTGAGCTTATTGCTTAATGCTTGTGTTTTGGGGAGAGGTTGGGTGCAAACTTGCAATTCACCCAGAATAGGGGTTGATGTACAAGTTTGCCACCTATAAAGTGTTTATTCTCTCTTTTGGCATCATCTAGAGGAGGGAGGAAGTGTTGGGTTCCTTGTTTTAGTCTTGGTTGAGTGGTGACATCCTTGGTGATGTTTTAGGCACATGTTTGATGTGTGCTTCGCTCATAAGAGTGTTGTATCGGGCTTGAGAGCCTCGAGGAGACCTGGTATTGGTTTGTGGTTGACTTGAGGAGACCTAGTATCAATTTGTGGTTGCCTTGAGGAGGCTTGATATTGGTTGATGGTGTCTTGGGGGACATCCTATCGATTTGTTGGTACCTTGAGGATCACCATATCATTTTGTGGAAACTCTAGAGATGTGCCATGTCAGTTTGTGACCTAGGATTTCATCCCTATCAATTTGTGAAGGGGATGGATGAGTGTATCGACCTTGACCTTCCTTAGTGACCAAGTGAGTGAGATATAGATATGATCACCTTGTTGCATGGTGTTACATGTGGCCTTTCTTCTTAGACATGTGTCTTCTAGGGTTCTAAGGTAGTGACACCTCCCCCTTGCTCTATCTATCATCGACCATGTATATATACCCCTTTCTTCCCATATAAGAGAACCCTTTTTAGTGATCCTTGCTTTCTCTCCTTGGTGGCCGACCTTGAGCTTGAAGAGCACTCTCCCTTGGAGCTTGGTGGGCGAGCCAAAAGCTTGTGTTTCTCTCTTTCATCTTATTCCTTAGTAAGCCATGGTTTTCTAGATTTATTTATCTCCTTATTTCTTCTTCTCAACCATGGACCTTGGTATCTTCTTTCCTCTCTTTTACTTTCTTAACCATGGGAATACCTTATATCTTGGAGGTGTTGTGCTTGGAGGATCTTCTTCCTCTACCTTGAGTTTGTGAGCTTGGAGCTTGACCTTGAAGCTTAGAGCTTGGTGTGGTTGTTCTTAAGGCGAGTTATATAACTCCAAACCCTCTTTGTTATTATCACCTTTTACTTGTTATCTTTTTCTTGATTTGTGGCTCATTATTTTTTTCATGCTAGTAACTTTTCTTTGGTATCCTTGTGTTCTGTTTTGAGAATAGAACTTTGTGAAGTTGCTGCCATAAGTTGCACCCCTTTTCCTTTGTCTTGTTAGTAACGTCATCTTGAGGTAGAAGATGAATAAACTGATATGCTAGGTATACTGACATGCTAAACTGATATGCTTTTTTCTAAACCAATATACCTATCATCACGTACCTTGTTATGCCCTAGTGGTGACTAGTGAGGAAGAGTGTTGGATCATGAGGCTTTTAGTTTGGTAGGAAGTCAACATGGATAACTCTAATCTGACACACATGCAATCTGATACACCCTAGCACGATACATCTAGAGTAGAAGTGAGGAGTACCTTCCCTTGAGGCTTTGGCCTATATCCCATGATGGTGAAAATGGATGATACTCATTGGTGATCTTTGAGGCTGATACCCTAGTTGTTGGTATGGCTGATATCCCATGATGGTGAAGGTGTTCAATATCTAAAGAGATACATAGGCTGATACCCTTTGAGATAGCATGACTGATACACCCTCTTATGTACCTCTAATCGATATCATTTGTGGTGCTCGATACCAAGTGATGATAAAGCAATAGCAAGTGATGATAAACTGATACTCACCTTGAGGTTGGTAGGTCGCTACCCTACTTAGGTTGGTTGCCCAATACCTATGGTTAATCGATACCCAAACCCTAACTGACACCCTATGTGATGTGTAGTGATGCATCTTGTTGATGCTAGGGTCACATGGTGTGATGTGATACCCTATGGCGTAATCATGTGTATGATGTTGAAAGCTAATTATCTCATTACATGTTTCACAATAATGATAGAAATATGTTTCCACGTCTACTAAATATACTTCATAATGATGAAGGAAGTGATGATCTAAAGATGGTTGTTGATCCAGCCTTACAAACCCTAATCGATTAAAAAGGGGAAACCCTAACCCTAAAAATGTGATGTGCTTTGTAGGACATGGATTCTACAAGTTGATTGTATCAATGATGCATTGCTTCTCTTGTTATATGTTTCTAACCATGTAGGTGAACAATGTTATGCATAGCCACGTATGAGCTACGATGTGTATTATATGTTGGAATAAACCTTGAGAGGAAAGTGTGTTATGATAACCCCAAGAGATGAGTTAATGGTCTTATGACTTGGTGATGGCTACTTGCCTTATGTGAAATTGATAGTTTCTCTCAAAGATGAGATGAGGGGTTGATACCCTAAGATATGTAGTCCTGGCAATGGACATTGGTCCTTGTGATGGACATTGGTCCTTGAGATGGACATATGATGAATAACAAGAATAAAGGGACATGATGTGATGAGATCACACTTAATGTAATACAATTTGCTCTGGTGATGAGTTATGCCCTATTTATGTAGATCTTGTTTAGAGGTTATATGCTGTAACTTGATTGATGCTTGAAGATGTTTAAATTGATTTAATTAATCAAGTGAAATCTAATAGTGTAGTTTGCCCTATGCCATAGATCCATTCAGTGTCAGCACTTGCTGAATGGTGAATTGAGTTTAACTTGGAGCACATATTTTTTAATGTGTGGGGTACAAGTTGAGTAATTTCCTTATATCTGTAACCCTAGATGATGTGGAGATGACCATGCATGAGTTGATCTCATTATTATATGGATGGCCATGTATGAGCCACTCCTTTTGTTAGAACGGCCATGTGTGAGCTTGTTCTTCTAGCATTGTACCCGTCCTAAGGTGGGCTAGTTATGATTATATATGTGGATGGCCATGCGTGAGCCAATCCCTAATCTTGACTATATGAAATTTTTGCAGTTGACTGATATGTTTCTACAGTGCTCTCTCTTATGTTGGCCAAGAGGTGTGGGGAAGTTGTGGATTCCGGATCTTCCATTAGACCATGTATCACACCGATTTCGACTTATCAAGTGGTCAGTTAGATTTGGGTGGTACGACTCAAATCCTCAGGGCGTAATGAAATATGTAATTAGTCATGTAGTATAATTGTATAGGATCAAATAGGAAAACATTGGTTGAGGCCTTGCTTGATCTTTATACAATGTTTCTTGATAGAAAATATACATTTTCTTCATATTTCTTTTAAAATATTAATATGTTTCACAATTTAATAGTAATTTCCCTTCCTGTTAATAATCATTACCTATTTCATCTTAGTTGTATTTATACTACTGCTCAATTTATCTTATCTGTGATAAAAATAGAGTTGGTAGTGAGTTATATCTCCCGCTGAGATTTGGAATCTCACCCCATGCATATCCCACATCCTTTTTAGGTGGACGAGCAAGAAGCGGTAGAGATCATGTAGAGGAGGTTGAGCACCAATCAGAGGGGTGGTAGCTGATAAGGTTGGAGGTGCTGCTGGATGTCTTTTTTTTTATAGAGTCCTAGAGTCTTCCTTGTACTCTGAGGTCTTTGGGAATGTTTTGTAGATGTTTTATGGACGTGCTATCTTTATGTGCCCTTTGTATATTAGATATGATGGAATTATGTATATATGTTCTGGAACAATGCTTCCATTACAGGTTGACATCATGCCTTGTAAATGCTTTGAGGCATGAAATGACTCATGTGTAAAGGTTCTATCCATATGGCTATTTTATGAAAAAGGTTTTAATTTTTAGTGTTTTCTTAGTAATCTATTTACTAATCTTTCTTATGCGGTTATGTTTTGAGTTATCTCACTTTGTGTGGCGTGGGGCGTCACTATGGATGTGTAGAATGGTTATCACCAATGACCCTTGTTATCAGTGCATGCTTGTGTGGTTTGATTAATCATGTTTGTCTCAGTTTTCATACCGAGCCTCATCTTATTTACCCAATGTAAAAGTTAATGCTTTCCTACCCTTTCTCCCCTTGAATGTAACTCGAGTTTCTCGGTAATCATGAAATAGTAGGATAGTTTACTTTCCTATTATGATAAATAAGAAAAATGTTATGACGTAGCCAACTAGTTGTCTTAGAGATGAGCCGATCGATTGGAGGACCGAGGAAGACCAGAAGTATGAGCCAATACGACTGGCTGGCCCAACCAATTGGCCAGAGGATTTAGCAAATGGTAGATTGAAGGACCAGACAATCAGTGAGATGACCAAACAACTGGATAGGAGGTGAGATAATCAATTCAAAGGTTGAACCGATCAACCTAGATTAGAAAACACAAATCTTCATCAACAACATGTTTCTACATGTGATGTGGACCCTAGGTTGTGGTAATTCCTTGTGGCTCCTAGGAAATAAATTAGGATGGCCATAACCATCACTTTTGTTTATTGCATATTTTCACTGTGAGATATAGAATGTATATGATATGTACTATATATGTGGTGATTTAATAAAGTATATTTATTTATAAATACAAAATCCCTCAATAAAATATTAAGTGTAAGACACTTTCCATTAGCAGAACATATGAAAAGCTTGATTGACCAAGTGTAGGTTATGCCAAAGTGTGGTGCGTCGTCTATCTTGTGGAAGTGTGATAGTAGATATGTAGGTTCTGCCAAAGCAGGGTGCATATCCATCATGTTGGCTTTTAGGTCAGGCTTAACTATATGGTTTTAATGAGATTAAGCACAAGAAGCATGTAGATGATTATGGCAAGGAGTTGGTGCATATCATCTATCCAAGAATTGCATATGATGCAATTGGCAAAAGTTGCCTACCTTAATAATTGACTATTGACATTGGCATATTGGTTGTGTGGTAGTTGAATTATCTTGGATCTTGGCTCACTAGAAGGTGTACAGTGCAATCTTCTAAATTGATATTTGAGAGATATCAATTTGAGTAAAATAGTGGGAGTGATAATTAACTAAAGACCTAATTGATATTGCCAAAATTTTCAAATCAAATCAAATCGAAAGGGTTTTGGCAAATGCAAAACTTCTCTTGTAGAATCAAATGGCAAAAAAATCCTTATTGTGATTAGGAAGGACAAACTCAGTGGGAAAAATTTCCATGATTGGTTTTGGACTTTGAGAAAGGTTCATAATGAAGAGTGCAAGCTCTACGTCCTTGAAAAACCTGTGCCAGAAATACCTACTCCTGATGTGCCTAGGGAACAAGTGGATGCTTACTGGAAGCATGCCAATGATGACTTCGATACAAAGTACCTTATGCTAAGTTGCATGAACCATGAGTTGCATGAGAAATGTGAGAACATGGGTATTCTTGAGATGGTAACAGATCTTAAGAAAGGGAACCATAACCTAACAAAGAAAGAAAGGGACGAAGTCATTAAGGCACTCTTTGAGTGTAAGGTGACATGGGGAAACTCAGTCGAAGAACATGTGGTGAATATGATTGGACATGTGTATCATCTTGAATAATTGGAATTATCCTTGACCCAAGAGTTGGCCACATATATGATTTTGAAACCCACAGGGCTTGTAATAGAGTTAATGAATTTGTATTATGTACCTGCTATAGATAGAAACATCATTTTTGTATCTTGTATGAGCAAGGATGCATTTGAATTCTATATTAAAAACAGTCGATGTTCTATTTCTAAAAGTGGGATCTTTTATGGCAGTGCCCCAATGTCTTCTAGTTTTTATTTACTAGATCTAAAGAAAAATTTTATAACGTAAATACTAAAAGACTAAAACTCAACAACTCAAACGGAACATACCTTTGGCATAGGACACATAAATGAGAATCACATATCTAGACTCCATAAAGATAGTTATCTAGACTCTTTTGATTTTAAATAAATAGATACATGCGAGTCTTGTTTGTTGGGTAAGATGGCTAAGACCCCTTTCACTAACACCAATGAGAGGGCTAGTGATCTATTAGGACTCATACATATTGATATATTTGGGCCATTTAGAACAGTCTCTACAGGTGGGTATCAATACTTCATTACCTTCATTGATGACTTCAGTAGGTACAATTATATTTACCTGATGAAACATAAGTCGGAAACTCTTGACAGGTTCAAGGAGTTTATGAATGAAGTACAAAACCAGATTAATAAAAGTATTAAGGAACTTTGTTCTGATCGAGGTGGAGAATACTTAAGATAAGAGCTTGAGGACCTTCTTAGACCCCATGGGATTGTATCCCAATGGACTCCACCTGGAGCACCTCAACATAATAGTGTATCAGAAGGAAGGCATCACACAGTACTGGACATGGTGCGATAAATGATGAGTTTAGCTGAGTTTCCGACTACCTTTTGGGGTTTTTCTCTACAAACCGTCATGTTACACTAAACCGGGTACCATCTAAGTCGGTTCAAGAGACTTCATATGAGATATGGACTAGAAAGCGTCCCAGTATGTCTTTTATGAAGGTTTGGGATGTGAAGCTTATGTAAGGAAATTGTTTCCTGAAAAGCTTGGTCCTAAATATGATAAATGTTATTTCATTGGACATCCTAAGGAGAGTAAAGGATATAATTACTTTTATTCCCTATGTGATAGGAAAGTGTTTGTTGTCAGAGATGTTGTATTCCTAGAGATGGATTATATTTCCAAATGAATCAGTGGGATGAAAGTGGAAATCAAAGAGGTCCAAGACCAATAAGGGAACATTTAACTAATAGATGTACAAGAGAAACATAAGAATCACAAAGTGTTGTTGAATCACAAATTCCTCAAGTGACACAGAAACCTCGTAGATCTAATAAGACATGCTTTGAACCTAAGAGATTTGAATATCTTCTGACTTAGGAAGGTAGTGAATTTGTCATATATGATGAGCCAATAACCTGTCTAGATGCTATTGAAGGACCAGAGTCTAAGAAATGGCTTGAGGCCAAGGGATGTGAGATGGAATCCATGTATACTGACAAAGTATGGACTTTGGTGGATCCACCTGAAGGGTTAAAACACATAGGGTGCAAGTGGATCTTCAAGAAGAAGACTAACATGGATGGCAAAGTAAAAACCTATAAGGGCAGATTGGTTGCAAAGGGTTTCAGACAAGTTCTAGGTGTTGACTATGATGAAACCATTTCATCATTGGTCATGGTTAAATCCACCAGGATCATTCTTATTGTTGGAGCTTATCATGACTATGAGATTTGGAAGATGGACGTTAAAACCACATTCCTTAATGGGAATCTTCTTGAGGATGTGTGCATGACACAAGTTGAGGGTTTCATAAATCCAAAAGATGCAAATAAAGTCTATAAGCTACAAAGGTCAATCTATGGATTGAAGCAAGTATCTCAGAGCTGGAATCTTTGTTTTGATGAGACAGTCAAAGAGTTTGTCTTTATTCAAAATGAAGATGAACCTTGTATGTACAAGAAGGTTAGTGGGAGCATAGTGACATTCCTCATATTGTATCTAGATGACATACTATTGATGGGGAATGACATCCCTACTTTACAAAAGGTAAATACATGACTTGGAAATACTTTTTGTATGAAAGACTTGGGAGAAGCATCCTAAATATTGGGGATTAAGATCTATAGAGATAGATCTAAAAGGCTTCTTGTACTATGTCAAAGCACATATATTGATAAAGTGTCAAAGCGGTTCAATATGGAGAGCTTGGAGAGAGGAAACCTGCCCATGCTTCATGGAGCTACCATCTATAAAGCTCAAAGTCCCAGTTCTTGTGAAGAAAGGGAGTGCATGAGTTTGATTCCATATGCCTTAGCAATTGGATCAATCATGTATTCAAAGTTGTGATCAGTCCTGAAGTGTCATATGCCTTGAGCATGATGAGCAGATACCAGTACGATCCAGATGATGCTCATTGGACAGCTGTAAAGAACATCCACAAGTACTTGAGAAGGACTAAGGATCATATCTTGATCTACGATGGAGAGGAAGAGCTGGTGGTACAGGGTTACACAGATGCAAACTTCTAGACTGATAAAGATGATTATAAATTACAATCAGTATTCATGTTTTATCTAAATAACAGAGTTGTCGGTTGGAAGAGTTCCAAGAAAGAGTTAGTTGTTCATTCTAAAATAGAGGTTGAGTATATCATTGCATCGAATGCAGCAAAGGAGACTGTATGGATCAAGAAGTTCAATTTTGAACTTGGGGTCGTTCCAAGTATCAACGACACAATTGAGCTGTATTGTGACAACAATGAAGCTATTGCACAAACTAAGGAACCTATATCTCATCAACGCTCATAGTATATACTAAGGCAGTTCCATCTCATATGAGAGATCATACAATGAGGAGATGTAAATATTTGCAGAGTACCAAGTGAGAACAATGTTGTTGACCCCTTGACAAATGCACTTTCACAATAGAAGCATGTGGTCATGTTAGGTTGCTTAGAATAAGTTTTGTGGGTGATTGGCTCTAAGTGCAATTGCTAGGTTGTTGGTATGTATGCCCAGAGAGCCAATCATATGATGATTGTAATGGCATAATATATAAATGATTTGATTAATAAATAAAGGCAAGCTTCTAATTTATTCTATTTAATTCATTTATGAGATTTGGACGTAACATTATAAATGTCTAGAAAATGATATTACTCAATGATGTATGTCTTCAAGTATGTAACTTGAACTATGAGATCATATGGATGTTAAGAATATATACATTCTCATTATGTCCCTGATCGGTTGTTATTGTGGAAGGTAGATGAAAATAGTAGCACATAAGATCAGAGTGTGAGTTAGTTGATGACATAATTTCATTAGTCATGATATGGCGATATCAAACCAAGAACACAGATACATGTTAGAGAATAGTGTATCTATAGACCCACCATGAGACTAACACATGGAATCCATTAAAATGGTAGTCATAGTCATCTCTCATAGTGTTGGTGGTGATTGTGGTTCTTAGACTTGAAGGCACTACAGTCATCACATGTTGTTTGGTATGCTTTGACATCATCAGACGTAATCTTGAATAAGGGTTACTATAAAGGTGATGATTAGGTGACTGACACATGGGGACTGACTGTGAGTGATGTAGATGGGATTTGTCCCTCCTATAGAAGTATGATATCCTAGGTCTCTTTATTAGAGAGATTGAGAAAAAGCATGGCCATGCACATGTGAATCAATATGTGATATTGAGTTTGCATATATCTCATACAGTCTAATCTGGTTCAAGGAACAAGATTGAATGTTGAAGAGAATGACTACTCCATGCCTTGAGTTCAATCTGGATATCAGTGGCAAAGGAAGTATACAAACACTACAACACCATACACAGATTGTAGGTTGAAGTTGTTCTCCAACTTTCCATTTACTTGGGTAGCATTGATGTGTGACTAGGCACCGCTCATTGATTTTGATGTCATAAGTTGTCATGGACATTCACTGGCAACATAATATGGGACCTATAGGGTCACACACATAGGTCATGAGCTAGAAGAGGAGTTTGATATTGAATAATGATTGAATTGATTACTGAAAGTATTTAGGTATTCAATACAAGAAACAAATCTATTGACTAATCTCCCAACCAATCGGCTCATGTGATGAGACAACCGTTTGGAGTGTTAGGTTGATTAGAAATTGAATTGGCTGAGTTCTACATGAATCATGGTACCAACCGGTCATCTCACCCAACTTGAGCCGATCGATACACCTAGTGAGTCGATCGGCTCGGTCGTGCCAACCAAAGGTTCTGGTGATTTCCCAAATTCATTAGAAAAGTTGATCATTTCACTTGCTCAATTCGATTGGTGCAAGGAATTAATGTTTAATATTAATTGGAAACAAATTGCCAAATTCATATGCGATCAAGAAATAAGCGAAATGACCAGTTTGTATGGAGAACCAATCTCATGAGTGAACCTATCAGTTTGGTTGTGAATTGACCATTTTGGTGCTCACAAATTTTGAAAATTCATAATCTTCCGGTCCCTTCCACTCCCACATAGATTGGGAACCTAGACCCTAACCCCTACTATAAATAGAGGGGTACTGGGGGATTTCCATAATACAACTCAATTGCTTCTAACAATTGTTGTCCTCTCTGGTTGTGGTAACCAATAGAGAGCATGAGCAAGTCCTACCCGCTAAAGGGAGGGATAGTAAGGAGAAACAATTGTGGGAGAGAAATTTGGGGAATAGTACACCAACAGGAGGGACAACTCCTGCATGTCTATTCTAGTAGGATGACAGGAGTTACAGGTGGTCTTGTGGACTTCGACAGAGGCATGGAGGTTGTTGTCTGCTTCTAGGAGGACAACATCAACCCACTATCAGTGGTGTAGATCAGGAGGCACAGTAGCCAGACAAGTCCCTATGTGACTAGAAGGTAGTTGCACATCTAGAACGATGAGGATATGTCACTGGACTTGCTCTAAGATCAGGTATATCCCCAAAAGCATCCTTTCTATTATATAGTTGTTGACGTGATTTGCTATTTTATGGGGAATATGGTAGTAAATTTTTTTTTCGCTTCCTATTCTATAGCCATATTTCCCTACAATATCTTGATATAAAACCAACCTAAAGAGGGCATAACCTAATTCCACAAACCCCCAATATCAACTGAATCAATGACGACCTGGATACATACTATACATATTGCATATATGGTTTGACATGATATCCACACACACAAATAAAATGATATTAACATATGTTTTGATGAACTTATTGACGCATATGAACATAGTTGCATTATTCCAGTTGATCTATTATGAGGAAGGAGGGATAAATAGAATGTTCTCTCAGCTTAAATAGAAGAACATATGAAAATTGATATGTATTAGATATACAAGTATGTTACCATATAATCATATATACGAAAGTTCATTATAATACATGGGTATACATATATACATTCATTAAACAAGTGAACTCACTAAGACAACCACCTCAACCCATCTAATAAGTATTACAACTATGATAAATAGACTAGTTTGTTTTCGAATTTGATGATGTCATGTAGACATGATTTTCAATTCAACCACTCATTCTAGATAGATCATATTATCACTGTCCAACCATCTCTCACATCATGAAAATATCAAACCAGATTGTTAGTAAATCCAAATGTTAGTCAATGTCAAAAAACATGAATCGACCCAATAGATGACCTAAAACAAATTGGTTGTAGCTAAGTTAACACTATAAAACCCAGCCCAACAAAATAACTCAAAATGAACTGATGTTGAACTAACACAAATAAAATCAAGTCAACATGATAACATCAATTAACTCAAAGTAACTCGTTGCAATATAAACCCAACAAAATCCCATCTTGATTCTAATGAAACATATTACATGAGTTAACATACAACTGAAACTTCCATTCTCGAAGAACAAATTTTGTGAATTCTTACATGTGTAATTGTGTGGTGCAGTGATGATTTGACCACAACACCAACAAAGATATATCAGGTTAAATATCTACTAGATTTAACTTATTATGAGATTTATTGTTAGTATTACATTTTATTTGTTGCTAAATGGAATTGGTCCTTCATTTGCATACCCCTCTCATCCATAGTTTTGTATATAATATCTCATAATAATCTAAGCATGGTAGAAATTGGACTTGGGCTCTCTTTGGCAAGAATGTGGTCTACTAATATCTAGCTATATTGTAACACCCCATCCCACTATCTAAGGCTCTAATTGAGTTTTAGAAATAACGACTGGCCCCACATGCCACTACTTCTCTAAACGGTGTGCTTTGTTGTCACTCATGTGTAAGCCAGGGTCAACTTCCTAACTGATCACAGATCCTAATAATACTTTAATTGAACATGCTTAACCACAAAGTTCTAATGAGGGGCTTCTAGAAAAGGAGATGTATCTTGGCCATATGGTTAATCCAATAATTCCTTTTAAGATCATTTTATTCGAGGCCTCAAATCATGGGACATTACATTCTCCCCCACTTAGACTCTTGACATCCTCACCACTCAACTATATGACCTCATAATATATCCCTATTTTAGTAAAGAACTAGAATGGCCCATGGACACCTAGCTCCTAATCACAGATACCAATGCAAGGGTGTCTACACCATCATGGATATCCATTTCCAACATGCCTAGACTATATGGATCAAGACCGACATGTCACATGCCCATGTGCGACCCACCTACTAGAGGAGTTATGTCTCTAATACCCTTTGTAATATTGGAGCCCACTTCCCAAGGATCTAGTAAAGTTTCAGGAATGATGATTGACCCCATAGACCACCACTAGTCTTAACTGCACGCTTTGTCCTTATTCACACACAAGTCGGGATCAACTTCATGACTGGTCACATATCCTAGTACAAGTCTAAGTTGAGCATGCTTATTCATATAGTTCTTAGTGATGTGATCCCTAAAAAGGAGGTACACCTTGGTGATATGGGTAGTCCAATCATTCTTTTAAGATCATTTTATTTGAGGCCTCTAGACCTGGAACGTTACATTTTATAGGTAGTCCCTCACCATGAACTGCATATGCTTCTTTGTTCACTAATGCATACATAATGACTAGAATATGTCTAATGAGAGGTATGAGGTGCTTAATATATGAAATCAAATAATAATTTGATCTTTTATAAAAACATAATAGAAATATTGTGCCATTATACAAGTTAATGTTGAATTAATGGCACCAATTATTGGCACATAACAATTATTGGATCAGTTCCACCTAAGGAATATATTTGGTCACTTTTCTTATACTAGACCACCGGAGGCGATTATTGGTTGGTACAACATAGATAGATGTAATGGTAGTAGTACTACCACGTTTAATTCTGTTATCACCTCATGTACCCAACTTTTTGAATATTTTCCTGCACGAGGAGAGCGGGATGAATAGATGATCTCCTGACTTTGCAAAAAAAAATTAGTGGCACATTAGATTCTTTATTTATTTTCAATATTAAGGGAGAATGACATCTAGGTATGTTAGGGAGACCGAAAGGGTGATTGTACGTGCAACACTCCACTGATGTCTGCCATCTCAGGAAACTCTCCAAATTTGGAGGAGTAAGGGAGGTGATTTGGTACATTGTCAAGATCTAGACTCTCAACCAAATGTGCCTCAAGGTCTAAGAAGTTGGCCAAAGTTCCCTGAGCCAGATGAGTTCTCTCTGAAGCACATGAATGTAATAGTGACTGATGGCAAGATAATGTATCCAAAATCTGAAGCCTAGGAGAATGCGGAAAATGGGGTAAATGTTTTATTGGATACATCATCAATTTTAGGCCTCATCTTTTGACTTTGGAGAACTATTTGGTAGGGTTATGGAATCTGTAAGGAATGGTGCAAGTTTTCAATAGAGGGGGAGGTATTTTCTTACTACAATTCTCAGATCTCAAGATCTTAACTGGCACTCTCTGGAACCTGGTATGTTAAGAATAGGCCATCGATTTTGGAAAGATGGAAGCAACATGATATGTTTTCCAAAACCAGATTAAAAGAAGTGCAAGTGTGAACTTGATTATATAATCTACCTCTCAAGCTATGGGATGTGAAAATGTTTGAAGGTTTAGCTCTTTGTTGGGTTCTACATTGAGGATGGATGAAGCTACTAAGCTCTATTCAAGGATCGAGTATGCTAGGATTCCGATCATATTCTACTAATGCTAAATTTCCTTTGTGTATTACTTTGTTGAGTGATGATGGTGATGAACACGTGATTGATCTGGTATATGACTGGTTTCCTTATAAATGCAATCTATGTGGTCTTTATGGTCATGATGACTGTTATGAAGTTAACAATGGTCACCTTGCAGAGAAAGTATGGATGGAGAAGAGAAATGATATCCCTACTTAGAAGATGGAAGTGGAAACTGCATTTGAGGAACCATCACTTTGAATGGAGTTGTTATCCAACATAATGTTGACCTTACTAAAAACATGTTGCTTAATTCTAGTGATAATGGCCATCTGTTCCATAGACTCTCACACCCATCTTTTCACATAGTCCTAATCCTGGTGATGAAGATGGATATGTTGAGACATCTAAAAAATCTAGGAGTATAAATAAATCTCCCCCAAAATGTACTATGAAGCTTGTAGTAGGTATCTTTCATAGGGTTACAAACTCTTTCTCCTATGCAGAATGAATTTGGAGGGCTAGAAATCATTAGTGAGATGCAAATGTTGAAGATGGCAGCTTAATAGCCTAGGCATTAAATGAATCTTTCAATGAATAATTCTTGTTGGAACACCAAAGGCATCTCGAATAAATCTATGGCTATCCAAGGGGAAATTAGGAGGTCAAATAGCCATGTTTTATTTATTAATGAGTCCAATCTTCATAGTGGAAAGGTGAATAATTTCATGAATAAGTTCTTTCCTGAATTTAAATGGATTTTAAATCATGAATATCATGCTTTTGGGAGAGTGTTAGTACTTTAGAGAGAGGAATAATGCTATATCTTTTAACTTGGTGAGTGTGATCAATCTATACACTATAGAGTTTAGACTCATGTATCTTCTTTTCTTCTTACTGTGTTTTATTTGCATAACGGTGATTCTGATATATCTACTCTTTGGAATTTCTTATTGAACATTAATTCTTCTATGATTGAACTATGGACCATTCTGGGTGACTTTAACTCTGTGAGGAAGGTTTGTGAGAAGATTGGTAGGCAGCCTCGGTCAAAAAAATCTATGGATGAATTCAATGGATTTATGCTTGATTGCGACTTATACGAACTGGATTTCGGTGGACCATATTTTACATGGGATAATCATCAAGATGGGGAGGATTTTTTCACTTCAAAAATAGATAATATTTTGTACAACGATCATTTCTTATTTGTCTTCAATGTTTATAATGGAGAGTGCATATCTAATACTATCAGTGATCACAGAAGGATCAGCTTGACTATTGGTAATCCTAGAAAGATCAGTGCACCATTTAGATTCCTGAATGCTTGGACTTCTATAGAAGGTTTTTACCCTATTTTGCATGAGGCGTGGAACATTAATGTTGATGGGTTTTCCATGTTTAGACTATATAGGAAACTATGGAGTTTAAAATAGAAACTTAAAGAGTGGAACACGAAATTTGTGAAAGACTTAATTGAAAAAGCTAGTATTTCTTGAGACAATGCACAAAAGCTGGAATGGTTGTTGATTTATCTCCTTTAGATGAGATGGATATAAGTTACACTAAGAAATTGAGATTGGAGGCTAAGGTTTCATGTGATATTGAAGAGTCTTTTCTAAGACAGAAGTCTAGGATGCAATGGTGAAAAGTGGCAATTTGATTTTTTTATTCTTCTTTGAAAACACATCACAATAGAAATAGAATCATAAGTCTTGTTATCAAAGGTGATTTGGTTCATGATTCAAATGATATATGTGAGGTAGTCCATGATTTCTATTTCGGGTTGTTTTGTAAAAGTGAAGAACCTAAGGGTATATAGTCAGGTCCTTGGACCATACCTATTCTTTCTGCTTCCAAACATGAATGTCTCATTGCTAAGGTCACTAAAAACGAGATTGAAGATGTTCTAAACAACCTTGATGATGACAGAGCCCCAGGACCAGATGGGTTTAATGGGCACTTTTATAAAAGAGCTTGGAAAGTTTTTGGTAACAATTTTGTTGATGTTGTTCTTGAATTTTTTTTGTCTAATGGATGTCTTTTCAAGGAGGCTAAAAGAACATTTATTACTCTGATCCCTAAAGGTTTGGATAAATCTCTTATTTCCAATTGGAGACCTATTTCTCTGTGTAACACATTCTACAAGATAATAATTGAAGATTCTATCTAACATATTTCAATTATTGTTTCCTTTTATTGTTGATGAAAATCAATTTTATTTTGTTAAAGATAGGAGTATTAAATATGCTATCTTGATGTATAACAAAATTCTAAGTGATTTCAAGAAAGGTGCAAGGTCTCATTTGTGCATTCAAGCCGATATTTCCAAGGCACATGACTTTTTGAAATGGCCTTGTTTATTTTTTGTTATGCATAACATGGGATTTTCTTCTACTTGGATTCAGTCGATAGAGGTTATTTTCTGCTCAACTTCCTATCAAGTTCTTGTAAATGGATATCCTACAGATCCTATTTGGCCTATTAATGGAGTAAGGGAAAGAGATCCAATAGCTCCCTACTTATTTGTTATAGTTATGCAAAGTTTCAGTGAGATGATGAAGAAGTATGTTAATGAGAAGCTCAGTTCTCCTATTCTAGTGTCAAAGGATCCTTATATTTTCTAACAGTTTGATGGTTTTCTCTAAAGCACGATGAAGGCATTGCCTCTAATCTTAGAAATTTGTTTGACAACTTTGGGTGTGCTACTGTTTTGATGATTAATTTTCTAAAGAGCTCTATCTTTGTTAGTAAAAAGGTGGATGGACTGAATATGTCTGATATTCTAGGCATTAGTATTGGTTCTCAGGGAAATTCCAATTATTTTGGTATACCTTTATTTATTGGGAAGATATCCAAGAATCATCACTCATCTCTTGTAGACAAAATCAAAAGTCGTATGGAAAGTTGGAAGGACAAATTACTTTCTCTTGTAAGAAGGATTTAACTTATCAAGTTGAGTTTATCTACAATGGGTATTTTTTTTTGCTATTCCTAGATCCACTCTTGAAGAAATTGATCGCATATGCAAGGATTTTCTGTGGGGCAAACGAAAGATGAACACAATTTACATTCAATTAAATGGTACATTGTTACCCTCCCAAAAAGGGAAGGGGCCCTTGGTTCGAGGAAGAGCAAAGATATAGCTAAATCTCATCTTATTATGGGATCAATAGAGGCATTCTCTCCCCCTCTCCCATACCCGTAATGGAGGTCAAAGTTTGAGAGGGTGGTAAATCAAGGCGGCAGTTGGGATTCCAACCTGGGTCCCTTTTTTAGGGGACACCGTGCTTGACCACTTGATACACTCCTTGTCGACAAATCTTGTCTTATTATGGGATTAAGAGAGAAGGATTTCTCCACCCCTCTCCCATGCCCGTAGCTGAGGCTGAATGCCCGGGAGGGTGGTAAATCAAAGCGGCAACTAGGATTTGAACCCGGGTCCCTTCATGAGGAGACACCGTGCTTGACCACTTGAGCCACATCAGTCTTATTATGAATGCAAGGAATGTGGCTAGTAAGAAGGATACTTTGTGGGTTAAATGGGTTGGCGAGAAATATCTCAAGAAATGTTCCTTCGGGATTATTGTTGAATCATCTAACCATTCATGGTTATTTAACAATATCCTAAGAATAATGAATGTTCTTCTTCCCCTTATTTCTTTCAATATTGGTTCAGTTGATAGTTTCTTACTTTGGAAGGATCCTTGGTGTTCCTCAAAATTTTAGGAGATATCATTGGGAAAGAGATGATTATTTGGTTGGTTCTTCCTTTTAACTTTCTATTAACTGTCATTATCTCTGATAAAATGGAGAGTTCATGTGAGGAGATGGTCCAATTCCTTATCCAATGTGTTAGCTTATTATCTACTTGGTCTAAATGAAAGAGATTACTTGACTATTTTTGGTAAAAAGGAGGTAAATATCAGGTTAATTTGGGAGAATATTAGAAGCAAAGGTGTTGAGGATCACAACTTTGAATGGATCTGGAATTGCAAATGTCAAGTAAATTGTACTATTAATATTTGGAAGGCAAAACATAACAAGCTTCCTACATCTAACTATACTAGAAGAAGTGGGATTTCTATTGCATCTATCTGTTTCCTATGTATGAATGGATATGAGGATACCCACCATGTCTCTTTTGAATGTTCTTTTATCAAGATTTTATGGAGCCAAGCTTTATTTGAAAATAAAATCTATTTGATTCCTACTTGCTGGGATGAGCTCGTTAACATGAAGAGTTATTCTGTAGGTATTATATCTCCGCTTATAATGTACTACAGTTGGATGGAGAGGAACATAAGAGTTCATCATGGGTTGTATAAAGATTTTGATGCTAATTGGAAGCAAATTCTGAAGGATTATGATTATATAGGGTGATGGGTGTTTCAACCTCTGTTGGTTTTCTAAAGGTTGTTTATTTCTTTTTCTATGTGGTTGGATTTGACTTATCTTTTCCATTTGATGCCTATGTCCTATGAGGATGCGCCTATCTGTGGTCCTCTATTTTGTTGTGTTTGAATTTGAGGTGATATTTGGAAAATGATGCATTTCTTATGGGGAGTTTATTCTTATGAGTTACTATCTGATGTCTAATGAAGTTCTATTGCATATCTCTCTTTAGTTTTGGATAAGTTCCATGGTTATGGAGGACTACTCCTAGACGAAGAGTTTTACTAAATATGAAGAAGGAATCCGTATAGAACATGGAGAGTACTTTACATACGATTTTCTTTTGATTGACATGGTCTACATTGTATAGATATGTTCTTTTCCGCATTTCTTTCATTTCTCATTCGAGGAATGAAATGCACTGTACATGCCATCAAAAAAGGGGGAAAACCCCCCATGAGTTTTTGTTGACAAAAAAAGAAGAAGTAAAATATGGAAATTTGTGTACTTTAATACACGATAACTCTTTTAATAATTATATGAGGATAATAAGAATCTAAATGATAAATATTGTTGATAATTGGTTAATAATAAATACCAAGATAATGAGTCTAAACCCTCATTAAATTAGAACTCATAAAAGGAACTTTCAAAGGTCAAATATAACTCCAAATCATATTTGCTGCGTCCCAATTATCTTGAGTGCCAAGTTTGAGAGTAAATAAATAATTGTAGATGTAAAGTCATTAGGGAAAGAAAATATAAATTAAACTCCTAAATATTAAAAAAATATGCTAGTTTACCCCAAAAGTGGAATCTAATCTAAAACTCAAATTCTACATGTAAAAATTAACCTACCAATAAAATCCCATCTTATTTGAGCATTAATTGCTCACCCAATTTAATTTTAAAAAAATGAATATTTAATCAATATCACCTTATTCAAATCTTCTTTTAGTAAAGTTTCCCAATTTTTTTTTCTCATAATACTACTTATTTCTTGTGTCACATACCAAAATCTAGAACCTTATCTTAATCCAAGGTTAAGAGGTTAGAGACTGTAGTTCTCTGGGCTTAGCCAAACAAGGTTGAGGATATACCTAATGGTAGTTAATGGTAACCATAATATGTAATGCGTTAATAAACCACCCTAACATATATGCATGAAAATAAATATGATTTAGTACCATCACATTCATCGTAAGACCAATAATGAATACATAAAATATGTCACATGAGATAAATGATAAATATAATATATAATCCTTTTGGTTGTAAAGTGTAGACAGAGACACAATTGGAAGAATGATAATAATAATGATACAATAATATTGATCTATAATTTTCTATGGTTTTTTGGAATAAGAAATGAGAAAAAGAAATAAATAATAACTCCCTAAATAAGATAATGTGCTATTGAATTATTTAATATGAGAAATAGTGGTAATAATGAATCATGGGCTAAAATTTATAAAAAGAAGACTAATTGGATAAGAATAATTTCGTATTCATTTTCTTTGGAAATGGTATGGCTTGGAGGACAAGTTTTGCAAATTTGGAATAATAATAATTATATCAATTTTATTTAGAAAAGATAAGATGACTTTCCTTCAAAATATGAGATAAATAATTTAATGACTGAATAAGTGGATAATAATCTTAGATTATTAATGTACACATTAAAAATAGCCTTTGGGTGAATTTTCATGTAATTTGGATAATCTTTAACATACATGTGTAGATTAGGAGAGAGAAAGTATCTAAAAGTCCAAAATATTAAATAATGTATTAAATAATACCAAAAGATAAAATTAAAGGTCAATTCGTGTTTCATATGTTTTATTTTGCTTGAGGGTGAATTTTCACATTATTTGAATAATAATAACAATTGTTATTTTAATTGAAAAAATAAGAATAAGAGTCAAATATATTAAATAAATTATTAAATGACTCCAAAAGATAAAATAAATCTTAAATTCAAAATCGACATGCCAAAATTAACCTATAGGTAAATTTTTAACTAATTTGGAAAATCTTAAATATTTTAGTTATTTTAGGAGAGGGAATATAATTGAAAGAAAAAATATTAAATAATATGTTGAAAAAAATAATTAATGGAAAAATTATGTTCATCACATTTAGTATTGCTTATAGGCCAATTTTTATATTTTTAGAAAGTTTCTAGATGCTTCTAACTCATTAAAGGGATACAATAAGTGATAATATTTAAAAATATTGAATAAAATATTAGAAGTCAAAAAATAATTTAATATCAAAATCAGATTTATCATCCCAAAATTAGCTAACTTGCCAAATTTGGATTCATTTGGACTTCATTTGCACCCTTAAATAATTGTAGAAAGTTTTGTACGTTAAATGTATTGAAAGAACAAAGTTGAAAAGTTGCATTAAATGACATTCATCACAGCCCGCATGAACAGTAACCGCGGATCAAAGTCCGATATTTTAAGCATAACTCTCTCGTTTCTCAACAAAACTTTGTGAAATGAGTTGCATTGGATTGAAAATTTAATTTTGCATCCATCCCCTACTCGAGACCTATAACAGAGAATTCGAGAAATGCCTAAACTTATTCCTTAAGTCTACCAAAGCAGCTTCTCGCACACCCCTTGAAACTCAAATTCATATAAATAGGACCCTAACCACACATGAAACACACACATAAAACTCTCCTCTGGTTTCAATTTTGCATTGCATCATCATTTCATCCACCGCCTAACATGGTTCTTGGTTTGAGCTTGCGGAACCTCTCCCAGATGTCTTGCTTCTTCAGAGTGTAATTGGACCTCAGGTAAACAACTTTTGTATTGTTTATCATGATCACCTAGTTAGTTTCATGAACGAGCGACGAACAAAGTTTTCTCCAAACTCTTGGACAAGCTTCTTCTTGCCCATCCGGCCATGGCGTGTGTAGTGGGGAAGGGGATGATCTCTTGTGTTTCCCCTTTTTGCCCCTCGATTCTCTTTTATTTTCTTTTTCTTATTATGAGTGTTCTTATAAATCGTCACATTTTAATTTGATTTTTTTTCATTTGTCACGCCAGCAAAAATAGTAAATGTATACCCTTTCATAGCATAATTTTGATTTTTTATTCAAGGGTAAATTGGTTTATTGCAATTTAATTTCACAAATAAATTTGTAAATAAAATGAATCTTGTAAAAGCCACATCTTTTGATTGAAAGCTTTAAAAATAATAAATAAATATGTTTTGGAATAAAAAAATAAGCTCTATCTAATAAAAATGGTTTCATTGTCTGATTTCTATGATTTTTGAAGCATGATTTTTTGAGAAATGAAATATATGCATAAAATTTATAAAAAACTATAATTTTGTCATATAAACTCCAAAATTAACATAAACATATGTTTTATTGATCAAGAGAGCCTAATAAGTCGATTGGTGAGATTTTCAAAGTAAAAATCTGAGGTTTTCCATAAAGGTCTAGATTTAGGGTTTCTTTACACATTATAAAACCCTAATACATGTGAATAATTTGTAATTATGAAAAAGTGATCTTGGAAACAACTATATTGGTGAAGAGTGTTTCTAAGACTATGGTTTAAGGTATATTTGCATCCCTTATTATTCTTTTTCAGAAATTCACCTATTTTCATCTTTCTCCTGGTCACATGGACAATCAACCTACACAATATTATTTTCTCTTTTGAGAACATATTTCTTGTGGAGTATCTTATTTGTCTCTAATCTTGTGATCAATTTATTATGATGGAAATTCTTTTGGACTCTATCCTATGTATTGTTTCATGGTGGAACTTTACTTGGTAATACATTCTCTTTTTTCCAACTTTTGTGGTCTTTGCTTATATTGTCATTTATGTGGTGACCAATTTTGTTTAACCCGACTATACTTTATACTTGACTCTACATTAAGCATGTTATTTGACTCAGAAGCTCTAGAGTAGTATAATTGTATTATTTTTGGGATGGAGGTGGTGGTGCCCCATACCCAGGTTTCAAATTTGTGAGGTTTGCCCCACCTTTATATATATTGGGAGTCTGGAAGTATGTCATTCTCTATCAGGTATCAAGTTTGTGAGGAATGGCCGCCATTGTTTTTATATTATTCTAGTGCTATGCTTATCTCACATGCATGCAGATTGATGTTCTTAATGAAGGGTTGTGTGTCCTAATTCTTTATATGTGCTTTTGTGGCACAACTTTATTGTTTTATTAATGGCAAGTAATCTATTGGTTATCAATTTTTGGAATCTATATTCTTTTATGCCTAACTGGGTAGTCCTTTTTTTTCGATGGGAAGAATTCTTTACTTGATGTCCCTTTACTCCATATATTGATCAATTTTATTTTAGTATGTAATACCAACTTTTTGTTGATGTCATCTATTTTTTTCCTTTCTTTGGGGTATGCTTCCAACCCCAATGTAGGTAAAGGAGAACATAGCCTTCAACATGAATATAACTTAAGGAGTTAAAGCTTGGAGACAAACTTTATATGGTTTAGATTTCCTTCTACTAGATCCTTATGATGTAACATTCATGTAAACCTAATATGGGAAATGATGATATACTTTTATTGAATATAGTCATTACTTCTATTCTGGTACTACACTTTGGTTGTTTTGAATAGCATTATTCAGATTTCAAAATTTCACACCTACTTCAAGCATACGTTTTGAGTTTATTTGGAATGGATGTTTTATTCCTCAAATTTTAGTAGGGAGTGGATCCCCTCTGGGTCCTACTACTTACAACATGGTATCAGAGCTCATGGTAGTCGAAATCTGACTATTTCTATTTTGTCTCCCTAATTAGAACCCTTACCTTACAAAGTTGCCCTGTAGGTGAGATGTTCACCCTATAATTGATCTATGTTATTCTTAAGGTGATGAAAGGTTGATATAAGTTTCACATTAGAATCATGATTAGTAAACCCTAATGTGATGAGGTTTTAGGTGATCTTACCTCACCATATAGGTTAATGTTAACATATATATATATATATATATTGGATGCTATAAGGTTTGACTTGAGGAAGGAATTATATGATGAGGATGAGGTAGTAGTAGGATAAGGAGATCATATTATGAAAATATTGTGACTTGGTTCTCGCTTTGATTTTGGGACTTTATTTCAGTTTTCTATTGCAAAAGTTTTTACATCAAATTATTTTCCTTATAGTACTATATATAAAAAAATGTTTTTTGGATTTTGTCAATGTTTTCTTGAATTGAGTCACAATCAAGATATTTATGAAGCCTAGTTAGAGAAACCCTAGAATTAGTTAAAATACAATCTTAACCGTATATTTTTCTATGAAGAGGTGACTAGGAACAATATAAAGCTGTAGTTGACCAATCCTCTTTGTCCTTTGGTTGTTATGTGAACCTTAGTGTTGTTAGGATAGAGACACAAGGACCTAAAGCTCAATCTTAGTTGGTTATGACTTTTTAGTTGGATACATGGACAACTTAAACCCCTAAAATATTCACAATTAAAAGATGCAAAGTGACCATAGTACCTTGGTGATATTTAGTTTGACTTGTTAGGTTGAATCTTTTAAGGGGTGGTAAATAGTTTATCTTTAGATTTCAAAGATAAAATATCTTTAAGGGGTGGTATGTTGTAACATACCAAAATCTAGAACCTTATCCTATTCCAAGGTTAAGAAGTTAGAGACCTTAGTTCTTTGGGCTTAGACAAACAAGGTTGAGTATATACTTAATGGTAGTTAATGGTAACCAATGTGTGAATAAATCACCCTAACACATATGCATTAAAACAAATTTGACATAATACCCTCATATTAATTGTAAGACCAATAATGGATACATAAAATATGTCACATGAGATAAATGATAAATATAATATCTAATCTTTTTGGTTGTAAAGTGAAGATATGAGACACAATTGGAAGAATGATAAAATAATATTGATCAATATTTTCTATGGTTTTGGGGAGCACGAAATGAGAAAAAGAAATAAATAATAACTCCCTAAATAAGATAATGTGATATTGAAATATCTAATATGAGAAATAGTAGTAATAATGAATAATGTGCTAAAATTAGTAAAAGGAAGACTAATTGGATGGATATAATATGACTTGGAGGCCAAGTTTCACAAATTTGGGATAATAATAATATATCAATTTTATTTAGAAAAGAAAAAGGTGATTTTCCTTCAAAATATGAGATAAATCATTTAACGACTCAAAACGTGGAAAATAATCTTAGATCATAATATACATATTAAAAATAGCCTTTGGGTGAATTTTTAAGTAATTTGAATAATCTTTAATATACATGTGTAGATTAGGAGAGAGAAAGTATGTAAAAGTCCATAATATTAAATAATGTACTAAATAATACCAAGAGATAAAATTAATGGCCAATTCATGTTTCATATGTTTTATTTTGCTTGAGGGTGAAGTTCCACATTATTTGCATAATAATTATTATTTTTATTTTAACTGGGAAAGAAAATAAGAATAAGAGTCAAATATATTAAATAAATGATTAAATAACTCCAAAAGATAAAATAAATCTCAAATTCT
Source organism: Alisma plantago-aquatica (assembly GCA_963693085.1). Classification (NCBI taxonomy): domain Eukaryota; kingdom Viridiplantae; phylum Streptophyta; class Magnoliopsida; order Alismatales; family Alismataceae; genus Alisma; species Alisma plantago-aquatica. The sequence continues at coordinate 197,111,106 of OY856409.1, forward strand.
AAATCTACATGCCAAAATTAGCCTATAGGTAAAATTTCAAAAAAATTAGAAAATCTTAAATATTTTAGCTAATTTAGGATAGAGAATATAATTAAAAGAATAAAAATATCAAATAATATGTTAAAAAAATAATTAATGGAAAAATCATGTTGCACACATTTTGTATTGTTTATAGGACAAGTTTCATATTTTTAGAAAGTTTCTAGATTCCTCTAACTCATTAAAGGGATGCAATATGTGATCATATTTAAAAAATATTGAATAAAATATCAGAAGTCTTCAACAAAAAGAATAATGTCAAAATTAGATTGATCATCCCAAAATTAGCTAGCTTGTCAAATTTGGATTTATTTGTACTTCACTTGCACCCTCATATAATTATAGAAACTTTTGTACATTAAATGCATTGAAAGAACAAAGTTGGAAAGTTGATTACATGACATTCATCACATCCTGCATGAACAGTAATTGCATACCAAAGTCTGATATTTTAGGCATAACTTTCTCATTTCTCAACGAAACTTCACGAAACAAGTTGTGTTAGATTAAAAATTTAATTTTGCACCCATACTTTACTCGAGACCTATAATGGAGAATTCTAGAAACACCTAAACTTATTCCTCAAGTCTTTTGAAGCAACTTTTCGCACACCTCTTGAAACTCAAATTCATATAAATAGGACCCCATCCTCATATGAAACACACACCCAAAGACTCTCCTCTGGTTTCAATTCCACCTTGAATAGTCATTTCATCCACCACTGAATATGGTTCTTTGTTTGAGTTTGCAGATGCTCTCCCCGATGTCTTGCTTCTTTGGAGTGTAATTGGACCTCAGGTAAACAACTTTGGCACTTATTCATCATGATCGGCTAGTTAGTTTCACGAACGAGTGACGAACAAAGTTTTCCCCAAAATCTTGGACAAGCTTCTCCTTGCCCAGCCGACCATGATGTGTGCAACGGGAAGGGGATGATCCCTTGTGTTTTTCCCTTTTTGCCCCTCGATTCTCTTTTATTTTCTTTTTCTCATTATGGGTATTCTTATAAATCACAATATTTTAATTTGATTTTTGTCACTTGTCATGCCAACAAAAATAATAAATTTATACTCTTTCATAGCGTAAAATTTTGAATTTTGATTCAAGGACAAATTGGTTTCTTAAAATTTAATTTCACAAATAAATTAGTAAATAAAGTGAATCTTATAAAAACCATATCTTTTGATTGGAAGCTCTGAAAATTATAAATAAATATGTTTTGGAATTCGAAAAATGAGCTCTATCTAATAAAAATGGTTTCATTGTCTGATTTCCATGTTTTTCAAAGGATGATTTTTTTGGGAAATGAAATATATGCATAAAATTCATAAAAAATATAACTTAGTCATATAAACTCCAAAATTAACATTAAAATATGTTTTATTGATCAAGAGAACCTAATAAATTGACTGGTGAGATTTTTAGATTCAAAATCTAAGGTTTTCCAAAAAGATCTAGATTTAGGGTTTCTTTACACATTATAAAACCCTAATACTTGTAAATAATTTTAATTACAAAAAAAGTGATCTTGGAAACAACTATATTGGTGAATAATGTTTCTAGGACTCTAATTTAAGGTATGTTTGCATCCCCTATTATTCCTTTTGATCAATTCACCTATTTTCATCTTTCTCCTGATCCTATGGACAATCAACCTATACAATATTCTTTTCTCTTTTGAGAACATATTTCTTGTGGAATACCTTATTTGTCTCTGATCCGGTGATCTATTTATTAGGATGGATGTTATTTTGGACTCTATCCTATATTTTGTTTCATGGTGGAACTTTACTTGGTAATACATGTTCTTTTTGCCCTCTTTTGTGGTGGTTGCTTATATTGTCATTTATGTTCTGACCAATTTCGTTTAATCCAACTATACTTTATACTTGTCTCTACATTAAGCATGTTATGTGACTCAATGACCCTAGAGTAGTGTAATTGCATTGGTTTTTGTATGATTTTTTGGATGAAGGTGGTGGTACCACATACCCGGGTTTTAAGTTTGTGAGGCTTGGCCCACCTTTATATATGTTGGGAGTCTAGCAGTACGTCATTCTCTATCAGGTTTCAAGTTTGCGAGGCTTGGCCGCCATTGTCTTTATATTATTCTAGTGCTATGCTTATCTCACATGCATGTCGGTTGATGTTATTAATGAAGGGTTTTGTGCCCTAATTCTTTATATGTACTAGTGTGGCACAACTTTATTGTTTTATTAATGACAAGTAATCCTTTTGTTATCAATTTTTGAAATCCATATTCTTTTATGCCCAATTGGGTAGTCATTTTCTTTTTCTATGGGAAGCATTCTTTACTTGATGTCCCTTTACTCCATATATTACTCAATTTTATTTTAGTATGCACATATCATCTTTCTACATATGTCATCTATTTTTCTCCTTTTGTTCGGGTATGCTTCCAACCCAGGTGTATGTAAAAGAGAACATTGTCTTCAATATGAATATAACTTAAGGAGTTAAAGCTTGGAGACAAACTTGATACAGTTTAGATTTCCCTCTACTAGATCCTTAGGATGTAATTTCCATGTAAACCCATTATGAGAGATGATGATGTACTTTTGTAGAATTGAATATAGTCATTACTTCTATTTTGCTGCTACACTTTGGTTGTTTTGAATACCATTACTGAGATTTAAAAATTTCACATCTACTTCAAGCATATCTTTTAAGTGTGTTTGAAATGGATGTTTTATTCCTAAAATTCTAGTAGGGAGTGGATCCCCTATGGGTCCCACTCCTTACATCTTACTCATTAGTGCATGATTCACATCTACATTTTTCGGATGCTCCTTATTAGGAATTATTATATACTCATTAGTGCATGATTGAAATTAATTTTTTAATGGGTTCATGTTATGTGACTATTACTGTAACATCCTTGACCTGGGTTATGAGTCAACCCTAGGTGTTTTGCCTAAATATGTGATTAAATCTTTGTGATTAACTCTGAGCATGTAATTAAGTTTCTCAGAAACATATATTTCAGTATTTGCTCCTTTTTAATTAAAGTTGTAGCATTGTTTTGATATACAGGGACCTATGTGCAATTTACCCAGTTAAAAGGGTTTGTTTGCAATTTGCACATGTTGAAATGTTACTCTAATGATGAGACATCATGAGAATCTTTTTGATAAAGTTTGAGGGATTTCCCAAGCTAGGGCACCAAGGTGCAGCTGTGGAAGCAATCCCAGTGCTTGAAACCTTAATTTGGGGTAAAATGCAATTTACCCAAATTAAGGGATACAAATTGTGAAATATGTCATCTAATGTATCTTTTTAGACTTTTGCCATCATTTAGAGAAGAAATGATGAGGAATTCACCTCAATTGAATTATCAAGTTATGAGACATGCCTTGTGATTGAATAATCAGGGTATATGTGTAATATTTCTTTATGTATGTACCTCATTATTAGCTGCTCTCCTTTACCTTCTTTTCCTAAGACCTTAAGAGAAGGTTTGTACTTAGAATAAAGAGGAAGGGACGATCGAGTAAAGAAGGAGGGACCTAATTGGAATTATGGACAACTTATGAACTAATGTTGAAAATCCTATCCCATGTATATAAGCTCTCCTTCCCTTAGTTGCAAGGGAACTCACCCTTCGTTCCCTTACTGTTTCATTTTACCAAAGACGACCAAGGACTGCCTTGGAGCTAAGGAGGACGACCAAGGGGTGCAAGGTAGGTTTAAACCCCTCTTCTTGCCTAATTCCATGGTTAAAACTCGAATTCAAGGTCATCTTCATGGCTAACTCTTGAAACCCTACCTTTCTAGCCGTCTCTTTTCATCCTTCCTTGGAGTTTTCACCTTGGCCAACCTGTGGGAACTCAAGGACGCCATTAGAGATTGGAGCTTGAAAGCTTGGAGCTCAAGAAGCAATCTTTAGGCGGGTTTTATAACTCTAAACCCATGCTTTACTACACACATCTTTTATATGCGGTTAGATGATAGTCCTTCATGTATCTTGCTGTTCTTTGCTATTTTGCAAGCAAACCCGTGGGATATCTGTACTGTTCTTGAGCTAGGAGATGAAGGTGTGATTTCCAAGAAAAACCCACCGCTTTTGACTTTGTTAAACGGTCCCAACAGTTTTCTCTCTCGGACTCAAGACCGCGAGGTGAGCAAACGGTCTCGAGACCGAGACAGGGAAAACGGTCTCCAAGACCATTTGTCCCCGTTGACCGAGCATGGACAGTATAAGAAATTTGTTCCTAATTATATACGCTAATTACCCTCAAAATTTGGGAGGCTAACTCCAAGGGAATCGGGAGATATGACCTTTTTAAGTAACAACTTTATTTGAATTTATTCCTGATTTTCAAACGGTCTAAAATTGCCTTTTTGGGCAAACGGTCTCAAGACCGTGTAAGGTCGTTGACTAAGCGTTGACCGTATGATATTACTGTTCAAAATTATGTTAATTAACAACTCACCAAGTTTGATGGTCTAATTCCAAACGGGCTAAGAGTTGAAGGGTGAATACTAGGGCTAACCCTAGGTAAAATCAGTGCTGAAATTATGGTGACCTAATTAAGGTTTTTAGGGTTGATTGACCTAAACGGTCTCAAGACCGTTTGGGGGTCACCAAACGGTCTCAAGACCACGAGGGCAATCAACCAAGACCGTTTGGAGGTCTGGGGTCAAGGATAGTTGACCAATTGAAGGTACAACTACACCAAATTACATTGCAATAAAATATTGACACGATCATCAACTCAATGGGTCAGATCTTGATGAATTTGCACTAGAATCCAAAATTTGATGGGCAAACGGTCTCAAGACCGTTTGGAACTCATCCAAACGGTCTCAAGACCGAGAGGACAATCACCCAAGACCGTTTGAAGGTCTAGGGTTGAGTAATTTGACCAATTGAGGACCCAATTGCAAATAAGTTATCAATTTAATCAAAATTCTGTTTTGTGACTCAATCATGGTTCAACCCCTATCAAATCACCTTAGATTTTGATGAAATCTTGGGCAAACGGTCTCAAGACCATGTGGGGTCCACCCACATGACCTCAAGACCGTTTGGGCCAATTTTGGGCCCAATTGGAGCTCAATTGAAGGGTTCAACCTTGTGTTGATGCACATTGTTGAGTGGTGATGGGTGAACATTGATAGATCCCAATTGAATCGATTTCAATCATAATTGGTCAACAATTGAGTGTCAATTGAATGACCAATTGGTTAAGCATAACCTTAATTAACCCAATCCATAGGTGGTCAACATAGATGGGACCTTTTGAAGGCTTCAACCTCGATTGACATTATCGGTTGCATCTTTGAGTCTTGATTGAAGGACCAAGCGGCTGAGACCATGAGAGCCTCGCGGTCTCAAGACCGTGAGAGGGCTCACGGTCTCAAGACCGTGAGGGGGCTCGCGGTCTCAAGACCGAGAGGAGGCTCACGGTCTCAAGACCGCGAAGGGCCTCACGGTCCTGAGGTCAAACTAGCTAAACGGTCTTCATGACCCTCGCGGTCTTAACCTCAAGTGGAGTCTTCGCGGTCTTGGATGCATGATGGCTCGCGGTCTTGGATGCATGATGGCTCGCGGTCTTGAATGCATGATGGCTCGCGGTCTTGAGGTTAGAAGGAGGCTCGCGGTCTTGGAAAGTCAAAGTGGGCAAACGGTCAACACTTTCAACCGATCTTAACTCAATTGATGATTAATGAGTGAAATCAATCAATGTAATTCCAAGTTGACCTCATTCAATCATTTGATGATGTAAATGGTTCAATGTTGCCCAAATAAAACCCTAATGATAATCTAAGATAGTAAGGGGTTATTTGACTAAGGTTTTTGACCATAATGATGATCAATGGGGTGAATTACCAAAATACCCCTAAAAGGTCAATTGAGTTATACCTTGCTCAATTCAAACCCTAATTACATGAGAATGATGTTTTTAGTCATAATGACTCTATCCAACTTGATATAGTCTAATGTTACCATCAACCATTAGTATGATGAAAGAGAGAGTACTCTAGAGAGAGAAAGTACCCTAGAGAGAGAAAGTAACTCTAATCACATAATGGTGATGCTTTTGGCTATGTTAGCCTATGATGACTCAATCTAACCTGTTTTAGAGTGATGTTGACATCACCTAACATTATGATGAGAGAGAAAGTACTTCTAGAGAGAGAAAGTACTTCTAGAGAGAGAAAGTACCCTTTTTAAAGTGGAAACTCAAGTAAAGTATCTCCAATGCACATAAGTGAGCATAATTAGGGTATGGTCCACCTGGGCGAGGTCATAGAAACCCTAATTATGATAAATGATGAACCTTTAACTAATCCAAGAGCATCAATGAAGATGTTACTCATACATGATGATGTTATGAGTTTAATTCACCTGGATGTGAATAGTAAACCCTAATTCAAGGGTGATGACATGTAATGTGAATAGTAAACCCTAATTCAAGGGTAATGGCATGCTTTTGAGTATTAAACTCTATTTGATTTGAATTAAAGATTTAACTCTTATCAAAAGAGTAGGAAGTACATTCCTTATTGTTGTATTAACCATGCAGGTTCTGATATGAAGGTAATCATATCCAGGTATGGATGTTGATGTTATATTCATTAAAGGCATGATGTTAGCCTTATGAATAAGTAAAGTAATCTGATGCCTTGCCAGTGGCATCCTATGCTGATAATGGGCTGTGAGAGCCATGAATACCATCAAGGTCATGCCTTAGAGATGACTTGTGATGAGGATAATGAGAAATGATGATTGATATGAGTTAGGCCTGTTACATTTAGTATTCTTCTTTTATAGCTGCTATGCTACTGTTATTGTTTGAAGAACAATGTATGTTGTTAAAGAATACTAAATGTACCTAACTAATCAAGTATAATGTAGAGCCCTGATCATAGATCCATCATTGTCAGAAATTAAGTGATGGTGAAACAGGTTTTCCTCAGGGAACTCTTGGAGCACATACTTTTGAGTATGTGGGGTACATGGATGTGTAGAACCTTACATCATAGTGTAGGAAAGTGATGTAGATGTGGAATCCATCCATCCTTCACTATATTTTCATACCGTATCAGTGGTAGGTAAACATGAAACCTCCTGATGACGAAGAAAGCACAGATATCCGTATCAGTGGTAGGTAGATATGAATCCTCCTGATGACGAAGAGAGTACAGAACGCCACTGTGACTCTAAAATAGCGACGGACCAGTTTACCCTGGTGAGCTATAGTAGTAGAGACACGAGATGTCCTACAAGTGATCCTCTTACTGACTGAGGAAGGTGAAGGTCATGAGAATCCGACTCTCTTAATGACCTGTGTATGATACTGACGTGACTTCTCAGCGATCAGTTGGAGTATGAGTGGTAAGCCTCATCTCCACAGGGCATAATGTTGTTTGTAAAACATAATCAACCATGTAGTATAACTTGTTAGAGATAACTCCAAGTTAGTTGATTGATGTTACATTGCAATAGTGTTTATATTCTCCATATCTCCTAAATGGTTGAGATCTTGTTATACCTGCAACTGTTACAGAATGCTTTGAAGGCTTTACTGTTTAAGATATTCTTTGATGTTATAATAAAGCTTCTGGCGAAGAGTTATAACTCTCGCTGGGACAATTATGTATAATTGTCTCACCCCGTAGGCTTCAACTTTTTAGGTGGACGTCGGAGACGAAGGAACCAGCCTACAGGCGATCAGTCTCAGCAGCAGCACCAGGGGCAGCAGTAATCTCAGGTGGAGATTGTCCTGCCGTATGGTGTAGTTAGAGTTAGTCCTATGTGTCCTCTGTACTCTCAGGTCTTGGAGTCTTTTGTATAGTGATCTTGAGATTTTGTATCCTGATGTATATAATTACTCAAGAAGTAATTATCCTGAGATGTAAACAGTTTACCTCACTTTATGAAAGAAGCTTTTATGGATTCAAGCTCTTGTCACGAAAAGTTTTAATTTCCCGTGATTTTTGTCTTCCGCTGATTACCGATTTGCTTCCGCTAAGTTTTAATCGTGTTTATGTTATGGTTTGGAGATCAGAGCCCTCAACTAGTGGTATCAGAGCTCCAGGTTCAGTCGAGTCTATAGAGGCATAGGACTTAGGATGTCGAGTCTACCTTTAGTACTCCTTCCTCATCTAATAGAATCTTATGCTCCTCAGGAGAAGAAGATACATAAGAATGTCAGAACATCGTGATGAGCACGTGGCAGAGAGTAGTGCTAGTGCGCCTCGAGGCGGTGCAAGAGTTCCGAGAATAGAACAACCTGCACCTGAGTCGCCAAGAGAGCCACCCCAGTTCGACCCAGCTGACATGAGTGATCCAGCTGTACAGACGATGTTCGGGCAGTTCATGACTGCCATGACACATATAACCGATAGGATGCCCATTCCTACACCTAGGGCACCTGTCCAGCCTGAAGCACAAGGTATCGGTAAGACATTCAAACGACTTCGTCGTGTCAGAGCTACCGAGTACTTCGGAACTGCCGACCCTACAGATGCTGACTTATGGTTGACAGAGTTGGAGAAGGCTTTCAGGATTCTTATGATTCCGAAAGCTGAGAAGGTTAGACATGCTGTCTATCTTCTCAAAGGCAGTGCTGGTCACTGGTGGAACATGGAAGAGCAGAAGAGATCTGGAGTAGAGTTCTCATGGGAAGAGTTTCGTCGGGAATTTATCAATAGATATTTTCCAAAGACCTTCCTAGATGAGAAGATCTCTCAGTTTGAGAAACTAAGGCAGGGTATGATGAACATTAGTGAGTATGAAGCTAAGTTCATGGAGTTGTTGCGGTTCTGTCCGCACATGGCTGCTACGGACGAGGAAAGAATCAGAAGATTCGAAAAGGGTTTGAATTCTGATATGTCAACCCCTGTATCTGCCTTAGAAAACAGAGAGAGATTCTCTACCTTCGTTGAGTCAGTCCGAAGGATAGAGAGATCTGTGATTGAGAAAAGACAAACCCATAAAAGATATCCTCAGTTCCAGGGTTCTTCATCTAGGGATTCCAAGAAACCTAGATTCTCTGCACCTAACCCTCCACCACCCAGATCGAGTTTTCAAACTCAATGGACACCAAGAAGAGGTAGAGGGCGGAGTCAACCGCTTCAAGGGATGCACAGTTCTGCATCAGTGTCAGTTACTGGACCACCCAGACCACATCAACAGGAGAAGAGTTGCTACAACTGTGGTAAGGTGGGACACTTGATGAAGGATTGCCGTTCTAGGCCTGTCGGTGTGACACAACAAACCCCGAGACAGAATCAACAGGGATCTCAGAATAGACAACATCAAGGAGCAGCTCGAGGATGTGGACAAGCGTCTCAAGCTGGATCATCAACACCACCTCAACACCAGGCGACTGCGAGGTTCTATGCTATGAACCCACCTGAGGCAGTGGTCAATCCACGGGTAGTGGCAGGTCAGATGAAACTTTTATATTCTGACATGTTTATATCCTGTGTTGTATCCGTTCTGATTGATCCGGGTGCTACGCACTCTTTCATCACTCGTGAAGTGATTCGTAACTGCAATGTGATTGTTAGCCATAGAGCAGATAGTTTGTTGTTAGAGACTCCGTTGAGTGGGTCTGCCGTTTTGCAGGAGGTATATTCTCCCTGCATCCTTTTCTTTTCTGACCATCGCATTCAAGTGGATCTTATACCACTTGATATGCAGGGATTTGATATAATCCTTGGGATGGATACCTTAGAAAGGTATAGAGTTGTCTTGGATTGTGAGTCCAAGTTGGCTGTGTTTGCTGATGAAAGTGACACATGGATCTTTCAAGGAGAAAGAAAGATTCTGCCCACCTGTCTTGTATCAGCTATGGTTGCTGATAAGCTGTTGAGGCAAGGATGTCATGCATTCTTAGCCCATGTGGTAGATGTTACCAAGGAAAGGACCAATCCTGCTGAAGTTCCCATAGTCAGGGAATTCGAGGATGTGTTTCCTGAAGAACTTCCTGGTATACCACCACCTCGGGAGATTGATTTTGAAATCAATCTGATCCCAGATACGAAACCCATAGCTCAAACTCCGTATAGGATGGCGCCTGCCGAGATGGCAGAACTCAAGAAACAGCTTCAAGAGTTACTTGAGAGAGGTTTTATCCGACCAAGTACTTCACCTTGGGGTGCTCCGGTCTTGTTTGTTAAAAATAAAGATGGGTCAATGCGGTTGTGCATCGACTATAGACAACTCAATAAAGTAACAATAAAGAATAAGTATCCTCTGCCGAAGATTGATGATCTCTTTGACCAGTTGCGTGGGGCAACAGTCTTTTCAAAAATAGACTTGAGGTCTGGATATCATCAACTCCGTATTAAGGATAGTGACATATCCAAGTCTGCCTTTAGGACAAGATATGGTCACTATGAGTTCACGGTTATGTCGTTTGGACTAACCAATGCACCAGCTGCATTCATGGAACTCATGAATAGAGTTTTTCGACCTTTCCTTGATCAGTGTGTTGTCGTCTTCATAGATGACATACTAATTTATAGTAAGGATGCCCAGCAGCATGAGCAGCATCTTCGCCAAGCTTTGACTTTGCTAAGAGAACATAAGCTGTATGCTAAGTTTAGCAAATGTGAGTTTTGGCTGCCGGAAGTATCTTTTCTTGGGCATGTGATATCCGCCTCGGGAATTCGTGTTGACCCTACAAAGGTAGAATCTATTCTACAATGGGAACAACCAAAGACACCGATGGAGATTCGAAGTTTCTTGGGGTTAGCTGGCTATTATCGAAGGTTCATTAAGAACTTTAGTTCTATAGCTTTACCTTTGACCAAGTTAACCCGGAAAGATGTTCCTTTTTCTTGGAGTGATAAGTGTCAACAATCTTTCCAGTTGCTAAAGGAGAGGTTGACAAGTGCACCTGTGCTAGTGCTACCTGAACAAGGAAAAGGGTATATAGTTTTCTGTGATGCTTCCAAGAACGGACTAGGATGTGTGTTGATGCAGGATAAACAAGTGATTTCTTTTGCTTCCCGACAGCTTAAGAAACACGAGGAGAATTATCCAACACACGATCTAGAGTTAGCTGCTGTGGTTCATGCTTTGAAGATCTGGAGACATTATCTCTACGGAGAGACATTCTAGATTTTCACAGACCATAAAAACCTTAAGTATATCTTCTCTCAGCATGAGCTCAACATGAGGCAACGTCGCTGGATGGAATTAATCAAGGACTACGACTGTACAATTGATTACCATCCAGGCAAGGCCAATGTTGTTGCAGATGCCTTGAGTAGGAAATCAGCAACATCAACCATGAATAGAACACAACTAAACTCTTTAGGATGCTCTAGAAGAGATATGCTTATCTCTTTAAGACAAGACAATGTACAGTTGAAGGTGTCATTGTTAACCGGTTTGTTGCTGAGATGCATATTAAACCTACTCTAAGGGAGCAGATTAAAGAGGCACAGCCAGGTGATGCTGCAGTTCAACATATAAGATCTGAGTATGGAAATGAGAAGCTAGATGGTTTTCATGACTCAAAAGATCAAGTAGCTTGTTATAATGGAAGAATGATAGTGCCAGATGTGGACAACTTGAGAAAGTTAGTCCTGGAAGAAGCCCATTCTTCCATGTATGCTATGCATCCAGGGAGCACCAAGATGTATCGGAAAATGAAAGATCTGTATTGGTGGTCTGGGATGAAGAAGGACGTTGCAGAGTTTGTTCTAAGGTGCCCTGTGTGTCAGCAAGTTAAAGCTGAACACCAGAAGCCTGCAGGAACAGTGCAACCTTTACCCATATCACAGTGGAAGTGGGACCATGTGACCATGGACTTTGTTGTTGGCCTACCCAGGACAAACAAAGGACATGATTCCATTTGGGTAATTGTTGATAGGTTGACTAAGACAACACATTTCTTACCTGTCAAAACAACCTATTCTGCTGAAAGGTTATCAGAGTTGTATGTTCAAGAGATAGTGCATTTGCACGGAGTTCCTGTCACAATAGTTTCTGACAGAGGTCCTCAGTTTACGAGTCGTTTTTGGGAACAGTTGCACAGAGCCTTAGGCACCAAGCTAAGGTTTAGTACGGCCTTTCATCCACAGACTGATGGACAGTCGGAAAGGACCATACAAACCTTAGAAGACCTGTTGAGAGCATGTGTTCTCCAGTTCACCGGAAGTTGGGTTCTACACCTAAGCTTGATAGAGTTTGCCTATAACAATAGCTATCAGCATAGTATTGATATGGCATCTTATGAAGCCTTATATGGTAGACATTGTAGATCACACTTGTGTTGGTTTGAGACTGGTGAGCATCAGTTGTTAGGTCCTGACCTGGTGCAGCAAACCACGGAAAAGATTAAAGTTATACAACATAAGATTAAGACTGCTCAGGATAGGTAGAAATCTTATGCTGACAAACGTCGTAGACCCTTAGAGTTCCAGGTTGGAGACAAAGTGTATCTTAAGGTCTCACCATGGAAAGGGGTCCTTCATTTTGGAAGGAAAGCGAAGTTAGCTCCTAGATATATGGGGCCTTATCCAATCATTGAACGGATTGGAAAGGTAGCATATAAACTAGAGCTTCCCCCAGAGTTACAGAGGTTACATCCTGTGTTTCACATTTCTATGTTGAAGAAATGTCACCCAGACACCGAGTCAGTTCTACAACCCATGGAAGTAGAATTGAATGATGACATATCCTATGAGGAGGGACCAGTGTCAATCCTTGATAAACGAATTAAAAAGTTAAAGAAGAAAGATATAAGTCTTGTGAAAGTCCTCTGGAACCATCGTGGTATTGAAGAAGCCACTTGGGAGTTAGAGGATGAGATGAGAAGGAAGTATCCTGCCCTTTTCTCTTAATATGTTTATCGATTTCGGGGACGAAATCCTTGTAAGGGGTGGATAATTTGTAACATCCCTGACCTGGGTTATGAGTCAACCCTAGGTGTTTTGCCTAAATATGTGATTAAATCTTTGTGATTAACTCTGAGCATGTAATTAAGTTTCTTAGAAACATATATTTCAGTATTTGCTCCTTTTTAATTAAAGTTGTAGCATTGTTTTGATATACAGGGACCTATGTGCAATTTACCCAGTTAAAAGGGTTAGTTTGCAATTTGCACATGTTGAAATGTTCCTCTAATGATGAGACATCATGAGAATCTTTTTGATAAATTTTGAGGGATTTCCCAAGCTAGGGCACCAAGGTGCAGCTGTGGAAGCAATCCCAGTGCTTGAAACCTTAATTTGGGGTAAAATGCAATTTACCCAAAATAAGGGATACAAATTGTGAAATATGTCATCTAATGTATCTTTTTAGACTTTTTCCATCATTTAGAGAAGAAATGATGAGGAAGTCACCTCAATTGAATTATCAAGTTATGAGACATGCCTTGTGATTGAATAATCAGGGTATATGTGTAATATTTCTTTATGTATGTACCTCATTATTAGATGCTCTCCTTTACCTTCTTTTCCTAAGACCTTAAGAGAAGGTTTGTCCTTAGAATAAAGAAGAAGGGACGATCGAGTAAAGAAGGAGGGACCTAATTGGAATTATGGACAACTTATGAACTAATGTTGAAAATCCTATCCCATGTATATAAGCTCTCCTTCCCTTAGTTGCAAGGGAACTCACCCTTCGTTCCCTTACTGTTTCATTTTACCAAAGACGACCAAGGACTGCCTTGGATCTAAGGAGGACGACCAAGGGGTGCAAGGTAGGTTTAAACCCCTCTTCTTGCCTAATTCCATGGTTAAAACTCGAATTCAAGGTCATCTTCATGGCTAACTCTTGAAACCCTACCTTTCTAGCCGTCTCTTTTCATCCTTCCTTGGAGTTTTCACCTTGGACAACCTATGGGAACTCAAGGACGCCATTAGAGCTTGGAGCTTGAAAGCTTGGAGCTCAAGAAGCAAGCTTTAGGCGGATTTTATAACTCTAAACCCATGCTTTACTACACACATCTTTTATATGCGGTTAGATGATAGTCCTTCATGTATCTTGCTGTTCTTTGCTATTTTGCAAGCAAACCCGTGGGATATCTGTACTGTTCTTGATCTAGGAGATGAAGGCGTGATTTCCAAGAAAAACCCACCGCTTTTGACTTTCTTAAACGGTCCCAACAGTTTGCTCTCTCGGACTCTAAGACCGCGAGGTGAGCAAACGGTCTCGAGACCGCGACAGGGAAAACGGTCTCCAAGACCGTTTGTCCCCATTGACCGAGCGTGGACCGTATAATAAATGTGTTACTAATTATATAGGCTAATGACCCTCAAAATTTGGGAGGATAACTCTAAGGGAATCGGGAGATATGACCTTTTTAAGTAACAACTTTATTTGAATTTATTCCTGATTTTCAAACGGTCTGAAATTGCCTTTTTGGGCAAACGGTCTCAAGACCGTGTAAGGTCGTTGACTAAGCGTTGACCGTATGAGATTACTGTTCAAAATTATGTTAATTAACAACTCACCAAGTCTGATGGTCTAATTCCAAACGGGCTAAGAGTTGAAGGGTGAATACTAGGTCTAACCCTAGGTAAAATCAGTACTGAAATTATGGTGACCTAATTAAGGTTTTTAGGGTTGATTGACCTAAACGGTCTCAAGACCGTTTGGGGGTCACCAAACGGTCTCAAGACCGCGAGGGCAATCAACCAAGACCGTTTGGAGGTCTGGGGTCAAGGATAGTTGACCAATTGAAGGTACAACTACACCAAATTACATTGCAATAAAATATTGACACGATCATCAACTCAATGGGTCAGATCTTGATGAATTTGCACTAGAATCCAAAATTTGATGGGAAAACGGTCTCAAGACCGTTTGGAACTCATCCAAACGGTCTCAAGACCGAGAGGACAATAACCCAAGACCGTTTGAAGGTCTAGGGTTGAGTAATTTGACCAATTGAGGACCCAATTGCAAATAAGTTATCAATTTAATCAAAATTCTGTTTTGTGACTCAATCATGGTTCAACCCCTATCAAATCACCTTAGATTTTGATGAAATCTTGGGCAAACGGTCTCAAGACCATGTGGGATCCACCCACATGACCTCAAGACCGTTTGGGCCAAGTTTGGGCCCAATTGGAGCTCAATTGAAGGGTTCAACCTTGTGTTGATGCACATTGTTGAGTGGTGATGGGTGAACATTGATAGATCCCAATTGAATCGATTTCAATCATAATTGGTCAACAATTGAGTGTCAATTGAATGACCAATTGGTTAAGCATAACCTTAATTAACCCAATCCATAGGTGGTCAACATAGATGAGACCTTTTGAAGGCTTCAACCTCGATTGACATTATCGGTTGCATCTTTGAGTCTTGATTGAAGGACCAAGCGGCTGAGACCATGAGAGCCTCGCGGTCTCAAGACCGTGAGAGGGCTCGCGGTCTCAAGACCGTGAGGGGGCTCGCGGTCTCAAGACCGAGAGGAGGCTCGCGGTCTCAAGACCGCGAAGGGCCTCGCGGTCCTGAGGTCAAACTAGCTAAACGGTCTTCATGACCCTCGCGGTCTTAACCTCAAGTGGAGTCTTCGCGGTCTTGGATGCATGATGGCTCGCGGTCTTGGATGCATGATGGCTCGCGGTCTTGAATGCATGATGGCTCGCGGTCTTGAGGTTAGAAGGAGGCTCGCGGTCTTGGAAAGTCAAAGTGGGCAAACGGTCAACACTTTGAACCGATCTCAACTCAATTGATGATTAATGAGTGAAATCAATCAATGTAATTCCAAGTTGACCTCATTCAATCATTTGATGATGTAAATGGTTCAATGTTGCCCAAATCAAACCCTAATGATAATCTAAGATAGTAAGGGGTTATTTGACTAAGGTTTTTGACCATAATGATGATCAATGGGGTGAATTACCAAAATACCCCTAAAAGGTCAATTGAGTTATACCTTGCTCAATTCAAACCCTAATTACATGAGAATGATGTTTTTAGTCATAATGACTCTATCCAACTTGATATAGTCTAATGTTACCATCAACCATTAGTATGATGAAAGAGAGAGTACTCTAGAGAGAGAAAGTACCCTAGAGAGAGAAAGTAACTCTAATCACATAATGGTGATGCTTTTGGCTATGTTAGCCTATGATGACTCAATCTAACCTGTTTTAGAGTGATGTTGACATCACCTAACATTATGATGAGAGAGAAAGTACTTCTAGAGAGAGAAAGTACTTCTAGAGAGAGAAAGTACCCTTTTTAAAGTGGAAACTCAAGTAAAGTATCTCCAATGCACATAAGTGAGCATAATTAGGGTATGGTCCACCTGGGCGAGGTCATAGAAACCCTAATTATGATAAATGATGAACCTTTAACTAATCCAAGAGCATCAATGAAGATGTTACTCATACATGATGATGTTATGAGTTTAATTCACCTGGATGTGAATAGTAAACCCTAATTCAAGGGTGATGACATGTAATGTGAATAGTAAACCCTAATTCAAGGGTAATGGCATGCTTTTGAGTATTAAACTCTATTTGATTTGAATTAAAGATTTAACTCTTATCAAAAGAGTAGGAAGTACATTCCTTATTGTTGTATTAACCATGCAGGTTCTGATATGAAGGTAATCATATCCAGGTATGGATGTTGATGTTATATTCATTAAAGGCATGATGTTAGCCTTATGAATAAGTAAAGTAATCTGATGCCTTGCCAGTGGCATCCTATGCTGATAATGGGCTGTGAGAGCCATGAATACCATCAAGGTCATGCCTTAGAGATGACTTGTGATGAGGATAATGAGAAATGATGATTGATATGAGTTAGGCCTGTTACATTTAGTATTCTTCTTTTATAGCTGCTATGCTACTGTTATTGTTTGAAGAACAATGTATGTTGTTAAAGAATACTGAATGTACCTAACTAATCAAGTATAATGTAGAGCCCTGATCATAGATCCATCATTGTCAGAAATTAAGTGATGGTGAAACAGGTTTTCCTCAGGGAACTCCTGGAGCACATATTTTTGAGTATGTGGGGTACATGGATGTGTAGAACCTTACATCATAGTGTAGGAAAGTGATGTAGATGTGGAATCCATCCATCCTTCACTATATTTTCATACCGTATCAGTGGTAGGTAAACATGAAACCTCCTGATGACGAAGAAAGCACAGATATCCGTATCAGTGGTAGGTAGATATGAATCCTCCTGATGACGAAGAGAGTACAGAACGCCACTGTGACTCTAAAATAGCGAAGGACCAGTTTACCCTGGTGAGCTATAGTAGTAGAGACACGGGATGTCCTACAAGTGATCCTCTTACTGACTGAGGAAGGTGAAGGTCATGAGAATCCGGCTCTCTTAATGACCTGTGTATGATACTGATGTGACTTCTCAGCGATCAGTTGGAGTATGAGTGGTAAGACTCATCTCCACAGGGCATAATGTTGTTTGTAAAACATAATCAACCATGTAGTATAACTTGTTAGAGATAACTCCAAGTTAGTTGATTGATGTTACATTGCAATAGTGTTTATATTCTCCATATCTCCTAAATGGTTGAGATCTTGTTATACCTGCAACTGTTACAGAATGCTTTGAAGGCTTTACTGTTTAAGATATTCTTTGATGTTATAATAAAGCTTCTAGCGAAGAGTTATAACTCTCGCTGGGACAATTATGTATAATTGTCTCACCCCGTAGGCTTCAACTTTTTAGGTGGACGTCGGAGACGAAGGAACCAACCTACAGGTGATCAGTCTCAGCAGCAGCACCAGGGGCAGCAGTAATCTCAGGTGGAGATTGTCCTGCCGTATGGTGTAGTTAGAGTTAGTCCTATGTGTCCTCTGTACTCTCAGGTCTTGGAGTCTTTTGTATAGTGATCTTGAGATTTTGTATCCTGATGTATATAATTACTCAAGAAGTAATTATCCTGAGATGTAAACAGTTTACCTCACTTTATGAAAGAAGCTTTTATGGATTCAAGCTCTTGTCACGAAAAGTTTTAATTTCCCGTGATTTTTGTCTTCCGCTGATTACCGATTCGCTTCCGCTAAGTTTTAATCGTGTTTATGTTATGGTTTGGAGATCAGAGCCCACAATTACATGTAAGATGCATTTTTAATATATAAAAAAACTTAAATGTTATGCTAAAACTAAATTGAGACTCTAGTTATAATATAAAAAATGTAGTTGTGAAACAAAAAGTTTACATTAGATCCAAATATTGTTACATAATATTAACCTAAAAAGCTACTTATATATATGTTAGAAAAAGCTACTTATACATAATATATGTTATAAGATGGGGAAATCACGGGAGGAGGGGTGCAGGGCGAAGGCGGCGGCGATCAGGGTTTTGCGCCCAACCGAGGTTGGATACATGATCCAGGGCCGAGAAATCATGAGTACTCATGATCGGAACGTGGAGGATCTGGAACAGACCAAGAGGGGAGTCAGAAGAAGCAAGGTGTGTCTTTTGTAGTATCGGAGTTAGGATTGTCGTTTAACTATTTCGGTATGCGAGGAGAGAAAGATAACGTGGTTCTGGAAAACCTAGAACTGGAGGACGGAAGCGTAGAGGCGGAAGGATCGAAACATATCGAGAACCTAGTTGACCCAAGCCCTAGGGCTGGAACGTCGGGTCTTAACGGAGGTTCGGGAACCAGAAGAAGCACGTCGTCCAGCGACGCTGTCACAGGCGCCCAACAAAGAGACTCCAGTAACTTTTTTCTGGAGAAACTGTTTGAAAACAATCTGTCGGTGAATGACGTTACACTAAGCGAAATCGAAGGTAAACCAGCTTTGGAAATCATCCAGGAGGCTGAGGATCAACTTGTGGCACCTTGAAAATATGTTGTTGTCAGGCTGAGAATCATCGACCTCCCATTGCACCTATATGTGCCCACAATTTTCGAGTATATTGGGTTGGCGCTGGGAAGACTCATTAAGGTGGATGCTCATACATCTAGCAGGACTTGAAGCAAATTTGCAAGGCTAGCACTTGAGCTAGACACTACCAGACCATTGATTCCAACTATATACATCAATGGACTGGAGTATGAGGTTGAATACGAAGGTTTCCCTTTGGGCCTGTGCAAATTGTGGAAGGGAAGGACACACATCCAAATAGTGTAATGCGGAAAAGGAAGGCAATGTGAAGGACACTGGTGAGAAACAGACAGAAGATCATGCAGAGGAGGAACGTGTAAATATACCTGAGAACCAATGGCAATCCCAAAGAAGAAAGGGAGGTTTCCAAGGAAGAAAACAACTCAGGGAAGCTACGGAGGAGACACACCATGAATTAAGAAATCGATTTGAGAAGCTGGTGTAAGAGGAAGCGGATGCCCGGGAGGAAAATGAAACTGAAGCTCAAACAACCTTGAGAGAAGGCACGACTGCAACAACCAGACCTGCAAAAGTATGGAGAAAGAAAAAGAAGAATATAAAGGAGAGTGGAGGTGATCACACTGGAGAAGTGGTAGGGGATGTGACAAATGTGTCCACTAACCATGCTGACTCACTACAGAATGGAAGGAAGGGCGTCCATCATGTAGGTACAGCAGCACATAACCACAAAGGAACGCACACCGTGGTGAATCCAGCAGTAGATGAAGTTATAGAAGTTATCAACGTTACTGAAGGGGACACAATGCTTGACCCGGAAAAGGAAAACATGGAGAAGCTGAACTTTAAAGCCCAGGAAGCTACCGCGGGTCTAGAGGATATACTAAATGTAATTGCTGGTACGGTAGGCTCCTTGATGGGTCGTAAGACTAAGGGAAGTGGTATGAGAATGAAAAGAAAAAGGTACAACAAGGGTTCGTCCACCACCTGAAACCAGAAGGAGCCCAAGAAGGAGTGCCAAGGAAACTATAGACCAAAATGATACTGCCACTGAGAGTGATAATGTGATGGCAGTGGAAATGACTACCCAGGGGGGATCGGTGAACCAACCACTGGTGAGGTGCAAGTGAATGGAGCAATATCTCAGTCAGATATTGACCAGTAACTTACCTGTTAGTCCGCTTGAAACTGAGATGGAGGATCTGCTGTGCTGGAATGCAAGGGGAATCGGAAACGATGAGACATGTGACACTCTAAAAGAATTTATGAATACCCGCAGACCAAGGATAGTAGCTATTATGGAACCTCGGATCAGTGGGCACAAAGCTACAAACACCATTAAATGACTGGGCTTCAAGAACTCACATAGAGTTGAAGCGAGAGGCTTCTCCGGGGGAATATGGGTGGGATGGAATGACTATTGCACTGTTGACATAGTCAGCAGCCATCACCAATTTGTAACATGCAGGATAAACAACATGTGGACTGTCACATTTGTATATGCAAGCCCGCATGAACCCATTCACAATTTGTTGTGGAAGCACCTTATCGCTATAGGCAAGAGGATTCAAGAACCATGGGTGGTGCTCGGTGACTTCAATGTACTTCTAGATCCGAATGAGAAGTTTGACAGTGATGCGTTCAACGCCAATGAAGCATGTCGTTTCAGTGACGCCCTTATGGAAGCAAGCTTAACTGATTTAGGCTTTTCTGGGATGCGGTTCACATATAAACATGGCGGGTTACAAGAACGCTTGGACAGAGCGATTCCTAATGACTTTTTCATCCAAAAGTTTCTGAGCGTTACCGTCGAGCATTTACCCAGAATACACTTTGACCATTGTCTTCTCCTTCTTAAATTCAATAAATGACCATTGTCTTCTCCTTCTTAAATTCAATAAAAAACAGAGATCCAATGGAAGATTTATGACAAAGGCATCCTGGCATACTGATAAAAGTTTCAGCGGGATTCTCAAACCTCTTTGGCACACTGACTTACCGTTTGAGGAGGCTCTGAACTTTGCCACAGCTCATCTAACCGGATGGGATAGAAATGAGTTGCAGAAGACAAGGAGGGAAAAAGAAAGACTCCTGCGCTATATCAATTAGCTACAAACAAATCTAACACTGCAGTATGACTCAATTACTGACAAAATATGTATTGACATGCAGTTGGAGTTGGATGTATAATCCTTAAAAAAGAGGAGGAGGATTGGAAGCAGTGGGCCCACATCTCCTGGTTAACAGACGTCGATAACAATACTCGCTTCTACCATGCTTGGGTGAATCAAAGACGTAGAAATAACACCATCACTGCCCTAAAGAACGAGGAAGATGAATGGGTCACTGAGGATAGCAAACTAACATAGCTGGTGGTAAACCACTTCGAGAAAGTCTTAACAGATCCTCATATAGATAGACATAGTCACTTTCAAGAAGTACCTGGGATATTCAAACACCTGTCGCGGGTGGACTAGGATCGATTAGCGAGCATTCCCAACAGTGAGGAAATCCATAGCACACTTCTTAGCATGGACCCCCACAAGGCTGCTGGACCTGATGGGGTCACTGCACTGTTTCTTCAAAAGGAGTGGAGCACAGTAGGTAATTCTGTGGCGACAACGATATCCCACGCCCTTGCTGGACATGAGCTCAATAAGGAGATTTGTAATGCCACGATTCTTCTGATTCCTAAGGTTCCAAGACCAGATAAATGCAGTCAGCTTCGCCCTATTTCTTTGAACAACATCATCTTCAAGCTGTGTTCCAAGCTTGTGGTGGAAAAACTGAAGATTTATATGCCAAGATGGATCTCAAGAGAGCAGAGCAACTTCATTACGGGGAGGAAAATTACAGACAACATTGCACTGGTTCAGGAACTGATACATAACATGAGGAGAAAATCTAGTGCCCAAACCATGGCAATTAAAGTGGATTTGACAAAGGCATATGACTACATGTCGTGGGATTTTGTGGATGATACATGGCGCAAGCTCAACCTACCTGCTACTATCCATAGATATATCATGCACTCTATCACAAGAGGAACAATTTCGATTTCTTGGAAAGGATCTAACTCGACGGATTTCAAGGCCAGCAGGGGCCTAAGACAAGGTGACCCACTTTCACCGTATTTGTTCATGCTATGTTTGGAATGTCTAAGCCAAATCATTCAGGAAGCTGTGCAGAATAAGGAGTGGAAGCCGATGAAGTTGGGAGGAGCATGCACAACAATATCACATGTGTGCTTCGCAGATGACCTAATACTATTTGCTGAAGCTAGTAAGGTGCAAATGAAGGTGATTAAAAATAGTTTTAACATCTTTGAAAGGGCGTCAGGGCAGACTATATCAGCTGAGAAAATCAGAATTTTCTTTGCCAGAAGTGTACCTAACGGGATGAGAAACCAGATCCAACGTGTCAGTGGATTCCAAATTACGGAGGACCTAGGGCGGTATCTGGGAGTTCCGATTCTCCACTCAAGAGTGAACAAAGAAACTTACTCGAATGTGATGTCTTGGGTTAATAGCAAAGTAAATGCTTGGTTGTCAAAATGTCTTTCCTTTGCAGGTCGGGTTTGCCTTGCCAAAGCAATGTTAACTGCAATGTCCACTTATATTATGCAGACGGCAGCCCTTCCTTTAAAGTTATGTGATAGAATCGACAACACAATAAGGCGATTCATTTGGGGAGGGGGGTAGCAACAAAAAGAACCCAATGTCACTTGTTTCCTGGAGTAAAGTGACCAAACCAAAGTTGAAGGGAGGATTGGGAATTAAGACTATGAGGGACTGGAATGAGGCTCTTCTGCTGCGCAACTCTTGGGACCTCTTCAGTGGGAGAGACACATTGTGGTGCAATGCTTTAAGGAAGCGCTTCAAGGCCCATGATAGTATAAAGAAGGCGACAATATCAAGACTAGGGAAATATGCGTTTCAAGGAAAAGAACTCGTTATACAGGCAGCACAAATGGGAGTCATAAGCGGACAAGTAGCTAGTTTCTGGGAGGATCCCTGGATACAACCAGGTGTTCTATTAAAGAATCATATGATACGGCCTATACCTATCGATTTGATTGACTTGAAGGTGGGCAACGTCATTGATCTCCACAAAAATTGGGACAGTGACTTTTTGAAGCACTGGCTGTCGGACCGCTTGGTCAAAAAGATCAAGCTTATGAACATGCCTCAAAACACTGATGCCAAAGATATTTGGATTTGGAACCCGAGCCCAGAAGGAAACTTCACAACCAAATCCGCCTATGAGCTGATTAGAAAATCAAAAGAGGAGGGGATTGCAGAAGAATGGGACTACATTTGGAAGGCCAAAACAACGAATAGAATTAAACAATTCTTGTGGCTCGTGGCACATGGAGCTTTGCTGACCAATGCCAGGAGGAAAACAAGACATCTCACTGACGACAAATGTGGCCGATGTTTGCATGAGGAGGAGACACTGTTGCACGCACTTAGAGATTGCAAATTTGTGAAACCTATCTGGCAGAGAGTACTACAAGACACAAATATTAGTTTATTTTGGGAGCACGAGGATATAAAGAATTGGCTGAAGAGTTGTACGAAGAACGGCCAGGCACTACAAAGCTTATTCTTCATAACATGCCACTATATATGGACATGCAGGAATCTGCAGGTGTTTGAGAAGACAGTTAGCACGACTGAGCAACAAGAGAACTATATCCTCAAGGAGCTGCAAGCATACGAAATGGCGAGAGCTGAAATAGATAAGACAACAAAGCAGCGCGCAACAGTGCAAAGCTTATTCTTCATAACATGCCACTATATATGGACATGCAGGAATCTGCAGGTGTTTGAGAAGACAGTTATCATGACTGAGCAACAAGAGAACTATATATTCAAGGAGCTGCAAGCATACGAAATGGCGAGAGCTGAAATAGATAAGACAACAAAGCAGCGCGCAACAGTGCAGTGGACAGCGCCTCTTTCCGGAGGTGTGAAAATCAACACGGACGCAGCCACAAATAAGGAGGCAGCAACAGTCATAGTGGTGCGTGATCACAATGGGGACTGGTTGCACGGTATCAGAAGCAAACACCCCCACACCTCGGTAGTGGAAGCTGAATTAAGAGGCATATATATGGCCTTGGAGTACGCAAGCGAGAAGCAAATCCAAGAAGTGATTGTGGAATCAGACTGCATGGTGGCATCAAGAATTATTCGTGAGGATTACAAGAAGAATCTCAGGTATGCATATTGGGTGAAGAAGATTCAAAAAATCTAGAAGGTGAAATGGAACATCGAGTACAGCTGTAGGGAGTCAAACGTCCTTGCTGATAGACTAGCCAAATTGCATATGAAAAACCAGCATCAAGTGTATCACTATGTGGTGCCTCCTCCAGATCTAGAGGAGTTAGTAAGGATGGGCCAGTGTACTGTAAATCGTAATGTTAGCATGATCCTTACGCAAGAGTCCAGTAGCTATAATGAACATTTAATCTCACTTACAGGAGGGAGGGAAGTTGAATAAGAGAGCTCCCTGGCTTTATAAAAAAAATAGGTATCATATTGCAATATATCATAAATTTTGGCAAGTCAAATTGGCTTAATTGGTAAATGGGGTGTTCAATTATAATAAATTTACTAGGTTCAAATCCCTTTGGATACAAAATTTAAGGGGGAAGTCTCTTGGCAGGCGCACTGGTTAGCATTGTGACAACATTTCAATAGCTTGGTGTGACACAAGGGGTGACTTACTACCATGTGTTTAGTATCAGAGTTTACACTGACAGGATGAGTCCAAGGGGCCATGTCCGAGAGGGTAACATCAAAACATAAGATATTTATCACATTATTTTAAGTTAACCAAAAGAAAAACATAAAGAAAATTATTTTTCTTCAAACTCCAACAAGGGGAGGAAACATAGAGGATTTTTAGGATTTAGGATAAGAGGGGTGTGAAATAATGTCAACATGAGGGTGATATGGGGAAAATCCTATTGCATTTTACGAAATGTGGAAACGTACATAATACTTAATCAATATGTGTGATTACATGACTTTTGATTATAACCACATTCTTAAATATCTTAATTTTGCATATATGTCACTGATTGGTTTCCATGTTTAGCTTAATTATGTAGTTCCATTTACAGTTGAATGTTTTTGGAAAGACCACATATAGCATGATCTTGAGATTTTACACATTGTTGTTATAATACATGAAAATTATAAATAAAAAGATAGAATTTGGGCTTAAAACATGTTGGCAAAACAATCTAGCATCCTTTTTATTGGGTGATAAAAATCTCACTTGTAAGAATTCAATCTTCAAAAGTTATTCCTTCCCTTTTCTCTATTTTCCATTTTCTTTAACTGTTGTTAGTTACATGTCATCCTTACATTGTTTCTAAAGAAACATCTTTGATGGACTCTCCCTCACCTTAGCATATATTGTGGGTTGGTTTATGGATAGATTTAGTCATATGTAACCCCAACAAAATTAGTACCATTTAAATTATAATCACAAACCATTCAAATATAAAAATTGACTTTTTCAGTGTAAAATCTATCATGCATTCTAGCATGTTTGGAATTGAGGTAGCAAGGAAAAGAAATCTATTAGTATTTTAGCATAGAAGGATTTTGTGAAGTCCTTAGTTCTATATATACTAAGTAACTCAAGTGTACTTAGCTAATTGTATGATTGACTCGCTTTATTATTGGGTATATTTAATGAATAATAATTTTATTATATAAGCTTCGCATGTTAAAATAATCTAAACATGAAGTGGTTAGAACTAGTTAGGATTGACACATGAAAATCCTAATTGGTGCTAGATTAAGGTTTTGGATTTTTTCGGGAAATCAGATTACATGGACTTAAATATTGATGACATCCTTATTATAATAGAATTTCACAAGGTTAATATGAGATTAAAAACATTGTTTTATTTTTAAAAAATTACCTTGATGTTCATAGATTAGTAGGGGTTGATTTGAAACTATAGCCGTAGAGATTAGGGTTACACGGTTATCTTGAGGGTCTTTAGATGCAATTAAAATGTGAAAAAATGAACCTTCACCTAACTAAATATGATGGTTCTAAGTCATGCTTCTCAGATATTTAAAGATTGAAAATACAACCTCAGTGGGCTCGAGAATCCATCCTATGTAGAGATTTACATGCTTGAGAAGTGCAAGGATATAGTAGAGATTTTGAGAATCATATTTGTATCTTGGAAATACTTCCTAACATGTAAGATATCCCCATCTTACTCTGAGTTGGGCACATTTATCTATGGAGTGACTATTGTTGGGCAACCTAAAAAGAAGGTTCACCTTGTTGATATGATTAGTACAAACATTCCTTTTTAGATCATTTTATTGAGGTCTCAGATCATGGAATGTACAATATCCCAAGTTAGGCTCTTTAAATCCTCGTTAAGGCTCAATAATAATGCCTTGTAATATCTTCCCTAATGTGAAAAAGGAATAGAGTGGCCCATGTACACTCAACTTACATTTAGGGCTACCAAAACACGGGTGTATCCATCTTAGATGGTCCTTTCCTCAATCCTTACTTGTAGAACTCAAGATTGGGGTGTCACATGCCCATGTTGGCCCCACATCTACTGGAGGGGTTCCCACTCTAATACCATATGTAACACATGGGATATCCATCTAGTCATGTTTTGGGAATGATAATTGGACACTATAGACAAACTTCTCAGTTGAGAGATTTGTCCTCACTCACGCACAACCCACAAAAACTTCCTGACATGTTATCACAAAACCATTAATACTCAAAATCCAACCTCAAAATGACTATAAAGTCAATGGTTGAAGGATCTAAGCATCTATCCATATCATGGTAATATCAAAGCATGAATGTGAAAGTGTAGAAGCATATCATACATGAACATATAAAAATATGAAAGCACCAACATAATCTCAACAATCTAAAAGTATTATTAAGCAATATTCTCTATTGCAACATTACAATTACAAATTGAGAAAACAAATTTTCAAGTCTGTTTATGTACACTAGCTAGAATCTTATAAAAAGTACTCCTGAACACAACTCACCAAGCCACCAATGTATGTGAAACAAGTGGTTCAACATACATGTTGTATACAGGGAAGAAAGATACATATATATAAGCTTTGCATAATTTGAAAAGATAGAAAGAATAAATGAGTGAGAATAAACAAAGTGCTCAAAAAAATGAGAGCCCAAGTTTTATGTCATTTTACTCCAAGTATACCCACAAGAATCATATGTCCTTTGGCCAACTTCCCATCAGCAGAGTCCATGAGGGGGGTAAGGATTAGTTAACTGTATTTCTACATGAGGGACCTCAATGACCAAAGTTCTTGAGTAAAACTATGTTTCAAAATTGTATAATGGAGGTGTGTGTGTGTGTCTATATATATATATATATATATATATATGTGTGTGTGTGTGTGTGTGTGTGTGTGCGTGTGTGTGTGTGTGTATACATATACATATATGTATATATATGTGTGTGTGTATGTTCAAGTTATAAAAGCAATGAGAGAAAACATTGATGTACAATACTACAATAGTACATGGAGATATTTAAGCAAGTAAATAAGCATACATACATACCCATTTTCAAGCAAGAAAGACATAGTAATATAACTATTTTAAGACTATAAATGATTCACATATTCTTATCCTAACTCATCCTTGACCATATAGCCATAAGAAACACTTTATTAAGAACAAGATTACATACATGTATTAGTTCTCATCATTTAACTTAATTAGCTCCATTTTAGGGTTTTGGCCAAGTTAGGTTCAAAGTTTCTTATTAGTACATTAGATGATCTTTTACTATTTTAGATTCCATCATAAATCCGTGCTTCAAGTTTCATGTCATTTTTGAGCTTCCATCTATTTTATATGACTATTTGAAGGTTTAAGTCACTTATTTGAATTTTAGGGCAAAAGGACTCACAAAAGAACAACCAATTTCAAGGGTCATCAAGACACAAGAATCAAGCATAGAAGATGGTCTAGATTAGAAACATAAGGACATAGAGAGTAAATTCAAATATGGTTGGATGCCCCTTCGACTCTATGCATAATATCAATCATTAGCTCCACATATGCTACATACATGTATATATCACATGGATTTCTTATATCGTTAGTTCTTAGCATATGGATTAGGTAGTACATATACATATTAAAGGGGTCCAAGTATTAGAGTACACTACAATTCCAAAGGTAGGTAGTATAAGATAATTATTCACATCAAGAAATAGAACACAAGAGTGTTCAAGTCACATATGTCACACAGGAGCTCAAAAAGGGTGAAAAGGGGTGTTCAAGTCACACATATCACATAAGAGCTCAAAAAGGGTGAAAAGGGGTCAATACATCATCTATAAATAGTGTAAAGTTAGATATTAGGGTCTCTAATCACAATGGAGTTGTTGATTTATGAATATAATAGGGTTTGGAAGCATAACTAGATCAAAGTCAACATTTGACTGAGGTATAAACAATCATTTACATAAATCAGGCATATACATGCATTAGATGTCAAATGAATCAACATAGCAAGGATGATGTAAGGGACTGATATTAAAGTCAATGAGAGACATAGTTACTGGTATGGAGGTGGATTATTCATTATATAACATTAAGGTACAAGGTTTACAATCTAGGGCAAGGTACATCATTAAAGTCCAAGAACAAGTTACAATAGTACATCAAGGTCTACCAAAGAGAAACAATGATGATTAGGGCTTGAATTGAGTTCAAAAGTACTTCCAATCTACTCGTTTCATGAGTAGGAGAAGGGATAAGCATTAATGGTCCAAGTTTTATCACATGATGCATTAAATGTGATCAATATACTTAAAGTTAGCATATTTAGGAAAATTGGGGAACGAGAATTGGAATTATGGTATGCAATGATGTTCATAGCATAGATATGTTCGTATATTTTGGATGAGGGAGGTGGAAGATATGAGTTACAGAATATTTACATTCAAAAGTATAGGAAAACATAGGGGTGTTACCAGAAATGTATTGATGAACTGTGTCCCTTGAATTTCTACCCAATGAGGTGGTGGATGGTAGCCACCTAGCTATAGGTGGTTTATGCCTCCACTCTAGACCATGTTGGGATGACGGATGATGTGTTGGGTCACATGATCCGCTGGTGCTAGACCCGACCCAACACCATCTACCCCTTCCTCTCCGTCGCAAACTTTGTGCCCGTATGAGGGCAGAAGCCATTGTCAGACCTGCTCGTCAAAGTAGTAGAGAAAGACAAGGAAGTCACAAAACACCCTTTTAGATGCCTATTGATCTCTTCTAAGATATTGTGGAGACTGTTGTGGTCTCATGTGCGGCTGAGTCTGCATGGGTAGTGAGCTCAAAGCCCCAACTGGGATTGGCAACTGCCATGCCGCCCAAGGAGGAAGGAGGGAAAGGGGTTCCATAGAGCATGAAAATAATAGGAAATTTTTTATAGAGAAGAAATAAAGTGAAACAAAGCATCAACTCTACACAATTAGGCTAGTATAGGTTAGTTGGCATGGATCTAGGTAAGGCTGCTATAATGTACGGATGAAGGTAGGATATAACATCCTAGCCATCAGATTAGGGGGCGCAATCCGTGGACCATGAACTATGAGTTGTGATTGGACAAAAAAAAGAGAATGATGACTTGTCAAAGGGCCCCACCCAACTAGATTTGGTCGTGCCCATATCAGGCCCAACAAGGTCCTAAAACCAAAAAATCCAGGATTGAAATAGGGTTTTCTAATGGCCATGTCTTGTGATTTATAACTCTGACCGAGATAGTTTTTTACACTATCAAAAGTGTAAGTGAAATGTTTACAAATGAAGTACACTAGGGAACAAAGTGGGTAGAAATTTGAGGTTCAATTTCAATTGTAAGTTTGATATATGTAAAGGTGTGGAACTTAGCTCAATCATGCAAACTGATGTCACACATTTTAAAATTGATCGTTAATGTTATCCAATTAGAGTATCATCATAGAAAAACCATTAAATTGAAAATAATTGAATAATATACCACTTAAAGAGAGATAAAGACTATAACAAAAAAGAGAGAAAATTCATGTTGCCGTATCCTTCCCTACTTAAAAGAAATGTTGTCCTCGAATTCATCCAGGATCATAGTCAAAGGTCAACGTCGACATATTCATTGTGTTTAGGAAACCAAACCTAGGTATCAAGGCATATCCCATCATGGGGTGCTACACATAGGTTTCAATCATCAAGGATGCACCATTCCCAATCTTATGTATATCACTTGTTGTTTTATCATATTATGATTAAACTTGACATTAGGGTTTCCCCATTCCTCATTATCCCTACATTAGGGTTTTGTTCATGTGTTCATATGAGTCCAAGATGTATTATAAAAAATATGTGTCATTGTTTTCTCAAACAGACATGTTCATCATCATACTTTTGATTAATTCTATAATCATCGTTATATTTCATCAACTTAAAATTGTATAAGCATGGATTAGTTTCCCCTTAATATTCTACCAACTATTCCCAATTATGTACATTATTTTTCATTTTGGGTCTAATTTATTCATCATGTTCATTTGATTTAAGACCCAAGAGCATCATCACATTGAGTTCATCATTTCAGACTATCTTTCATGTATAGTATGATTTGATAGTAGGTTTCCTTATGAGAGTGACTTATCATACATGTGTAGAGAAATTCTTATTATGAGAATCAAGGTTACAGAGAGTCCTACATATAGCCTTATATGAAGGTATGATGTACTGGAGACACAACATAACATAAGCTAGACTAATGATAATGGGCTTGAGGAGAGTAAGCCCAATTAGCTAATACAAGGGAAAATAAATAACATAAAATATAAACAACACTCCCCCTCAAATTGGAGAGTGCACATCATGTATTTCCAACTTGCCACATATATAGGATAAGGATAAAGGAGGAAGAGGCTTGGTGAAGATATCAACAGTCTATTCTCCAGTCTTTACATATGGTGTAATAATTTTCTTACCATGAATCAGGTCTCTCACAAATTGGCAGTCAACCTCAATGTGCTTGGTACGTTCATGAAAAACTAGATCATTAGCTATATGAATAGCTACTTATTTACAACACTTGAAATCTTCTAGAGAAAAGAGATAAAAGACTCAAAGAATAGACGTCACCCATTGATTTTTATAGTATGTGTGTTCCTTGGCACGATATTCCGTCATAGTACTAGAATGAGCCATGACAACCTACTTCTTGCTCTGTTAACTAACATATGGCCTCCTAAAATGCAAAAACTAGATATCGATCTCTTATTATTCAAATCTCCATCCCAATAAGCATGCATAGTAGTTCAAAGAGATATCTGGAGCTTGTGATGTCTTGTAAAGGAGACCTTTGTTAGGTGCACTTTTCAAATAACATAGAATGTGTTGTACCTGAATCCACTAGAATACAAAAGGTTTAGCCATGTGTTGTCTAAAAACAGTGATAAAACAAGCATATGTGGTCGGGTAATTGTAAGATCAACGATTTTCCCAACCGTGTGGTTGATATTGTTCCACATTGGAAAAAACTCCCCCCTAGAACATAACTTTGTTGTGATAGTCCATGGGTGAAGAGATAGGCTTAGAATTTAGCATATCAGAGTCCTTTAAGAGGTCAAGGACATACTTACATTGAGATAATATAGTGCCTTGATGAGAACATAGAACTTCTATGTCCAAGAAATAGCAAAGTTGTCCAAGATCCTTGGTATGAAAATGTTGTTGGAGTAGCTATTTAGTGCTGAAATCCCATAAGCATCACTACCAGTGATAATGATAATCAACATAGAGAGTGAGTATGATGGTTCCATTTTGAGAGGACTTAAAGAATACGCTATGATCACTATATGATCTCTAGAAACATAGGCTAGAAAGAACCCCACTGAGTTTTGTAAACTAGGGTCATGGTGATTGTTAAAGACCGTACAAAGTGTGTTTGAGATGACAAACCCTTTGAAAAGACTTTCCTAGGGTCCAAAATCCTAGAGGCTATTTCATATATACTTCATCCTTTAAATCACCATAAAGGAAGAAATTTTAATGTCAAGTTGGAACAAAGGCTAGTCCACTAGAGTGGCAAGGGAGATTACAATCCTGACATTAGGAATGTGGGTGACTGGTAGAAGGTTTCAAAGAAGTCCATATCATATGTTTGGGTGAATTCTTTGGAAAAAATCCAAGATTTAAGTCATTCCATTGATCCATCTGAATTAAATTTGATACAGAAGACTCACTGACAATCAACAATATTTTTGTTTGAAGGAGGGACAAGATCCTAGGTCTTGTTCTCATGCAACACTATCATTTCCTTGAGCATTGCAACTTTACAGCCAGGCCGTTGAAGCACGTCATGATCATTTTTAGGAATCTGGATAGATTCAAGATGGTGGGTAATGGATTGAGTAGTACATGAGAGCTTGGATAGGTAAAAAGTATGAGATATAGGATGGTTGAGAGTGTAAGAGTCAATACCTTTTTGGAGAGCCACGAGACAGGCTAGATCCCCAGACGTGAACATTATTTCTGGGTCCTATGTTATAGGAGGAGGAATGATAGGAGGATGAAGGATGATTTCATGATCCAATGTTTTAAAAGCATCAAACATAACAAGCTCAGTTTGAGGCTAAGGTTGAGGCAAAGAAGATATTCACATAGAATCAGAGAACATCCCATATTCATGAAAGCTGATGTTAGGAGAGATCTACATGCTATGTTTTCTTGGAATATAATAGAGGTATCCTTCTTGGAAGGTAAAATAGCCAAGTAAAACTATTTTTATGGAGCATGGATCAAGTTTATCCATTCTTGGATCAAAACTATGCACAAAAGAATAACACACAAAAACACGTAAAGGAAGATGGAAAGTTCTTTGCATGGGAAAAATAACCAAAAAAGAGGTCTTGTTCCAAAGAATAGAAGGTGGTTTTCAATTGATAATGTCAAAGTCTATGAGAACTATTTCATACCAATAAGTCTTAGGTAATTTATCCTGAAACAAAAGAGCACGAAAGATATCAAGTAAATGAAAAAGTTTACCTTGCGCTACCCTATTTTGTTGAGGGGTGTGAGGAAAAAACTTTGATGAATGATTTAATTATAGAGAAAGAACAATAAACCTGAGGTGAATCATATTCCAAAGAATTACCTATCTAAAAACACTTAATGGATTTATTAAGTTGTGTTGAAATCATTTTGTTAAGATTCTGAAAAAATTAATTATTTTAATACAAGATTTCAATAGATATAATCATGTCATGCGAGAGAAATCATAAATAAAGGTAATGAAATAACATAATCCATTATAATTGGTGGTTTTAAAGGTACCACAAATGTCACTAAGAATAACATCAATAGGTAGCTTTAGAACATAGACTAGTTTTTCTAAGGAACGAACTCCTATGATGCTTTAAACTCATATGAGTCACAACAAAGACTTTTTAAACCATATAAAGAGGGTTCTAGGTGCTTCATCTTCTCAAAAGAGGGATTGCGGTAAAGTTGGTGTAGATGAAGAGGTGTGCTCACAAGAAGAGTATAAGATGGATTGGCATCTCCAAAGTACTAAAGGTCACTGGATCTAGAACCCAAACCAGTTGTTTGAAAGGTCTAAAAATCTTATATCATGAAATTGTGACTATAAAAGGTGACACTGTAAGTAAAGGAATCAACTAACTTATCAATGGACATTAATTAAAAGTAAATGAGGAATATAATGAACCATTGAAGTTTGAGACTAGGTGAGATAGTAACACTACCACATTGTTGAACAATTTTAATGAACCCATCTTCCAAAGTGACATATGATGTAGAAATATGAGGTTTAGTGTTGGAAAGAAGGTCTCTCATATCAGTCATATTTTGGGTGGTCCTAGAGTAAAAAATCCAAGGAGATATAGATGTCAACATAGAGGTCCTAACATTACCTTGGTTGAAGGCCATATGCGCCTTCACAGCAGATTGCATGGTCACAGAATCCCCAGGTCCTGTAGATTGTGTAGGATACTATTGAGAGGCATGTAGAAGTAACTCATACCCAGTTGAAGAGATGTTAATTGTAACATACCAAACTTGGAACTAAGTTTGGTTTTGAGCTATAATACATAATCCTCTCAATTTGAAAATCTCTTTTGCCAAAATTGCATTCATAATTACATTTCATTGAATTATCTTGAAATTTGAGCACTAAAATGCAATTTGTCTTCATTTTGATCTAGTTATCCCATATGGGATACACAAATTACAAATAAACCTCTCTATGGATTCCTGGCCTTAGAATTGCACAATAATATAATTTTGAATATTACATAATTACATTTGATTTGATGAAGAGATTTGATTTATTAGCAACCTAGAGTTTATTATTTAGTTTGACACAAATTAAACATATGCTGAAAATTTTAGGAAAAAAGAATGGGAAACCTATGATATATAAATTAATAATAAAATTTAAACTAATGTACAAATTTGGGTTAAAATCTAGAGATAATTGTCTAATCAAACAAGATTTGACCAAAATAATGCTTGTATGACTCATCTTCTCAGTGCAGTTGTTTCTCAAGTCTCCAACACCATATGACTATTTTGTCTCCGCTTCTATTATTATAAGTTATGTTCAATCCCATTAAATCTACTAATTTTCTCCCCTTCTCTTACTCCCTCATCTCCATAAAACCCTATCTCCTCCCTTCCATATCCCTGCTGCACCCAGCAACCATGGCTACACGACAAAATTTCTACCTAATGCAGTGGTTGTCATCGGTTCCCATAACACCAAGAAACCCCTACTTGCATCCTTCTATCACTAATCTCCTTATCCTTCAAATGAGTTCAGGAACCAGCCGTCAACATCCATGTATTTTCCTCAGTCGATCATGTCTTGATGAGGTACGAGCCACCTTCTTCAACTTCACAATTGCAACCACATAAGACCTGCAAGTCCTTAAAAAAACTACAACACTACCGCCTGCTATCGGACCCATTTCATTCCATCGTTGAACCTCTTTTCCGAACTGCAACACCATGGTACCAAAACTTGCAGCCATTGCTCATCTTCTTCAACCAGCAGGCACACTACGATAACCTAAATTTTCACTCTCATTAAATTAATGTACATCTTGACTCCTTCAACACTCTACTATGGTTAACAACCTCCCTCACACCCAATTATATGGTTTGGAATTACCTTATACTCAATTGATGAAATGCAATCGAATAAATGTCACACCATGCTTAATTGACTGTAGTTGAATGCATAATTTCACTATTGAAAGTGTATTTTCAAAATTGATTACCCTCAACAATATAATTCTGGATCCAAAATTTGGGCATAATAAGTAGAAGAAATTTGTAAACCAACAGATAAAATTTCATGTCAATCGGAGTTACAGTTTGAGAGATATGAGCTTTGCAAGGTTGTTAAAGAAACACCATTTCGAGACAACTTGAACACCTCAGCAATCCGTGGCACTTACTCTCAGCCAATAAAAATGCTCCATTTTGGATCAACGGATCCACACTCCCAGCCATTGATTAACTCATGGTCCAAGATGAACCCGAATCCAAAGCTCCTCAGTTGTCTTCTACCTTGTGTCCGACAAGGTATAGAAGCACAACTACTCCCCTTTGCACCACCCAATCACCTTCCTTTCCACATCTTTTGATGAAATCATCACACCCATTCACTTATCCTTGCTTCCCTTTTCATTTCCCCTCTCATTTTCATCTTTTTGAAGCCCTCCAACTTCTTCTTCCTCTCTTATCCTTCTTCTCTGCCCATGGCCGCCGCCATGGACAGACACCACAAGCGTTCATGCTCTCCACCTCCCCGTCCACAACCAAGCACCAATCTGGCCTCGCCATGATCATGTGAATATAGCTGGTAGATTTTTGAGGCTCCAACATCCCCCTTCCTCGTGCTTCAGTGCATCTCCAACATGCTGCTATTGCAACGCCACCACTAGGGCCTCCCTTCACGCGGGTGGTGCACACCGGCGGCAACGACCCGAAGAGGTGGTTCGGTGTCCCAGTGTCTTAGCCAAACGCCATCGAGTGATCGCTGGAGGCAGCCAACCACGGGGTCAAATCCTAGATGAGTGGTCTAGATTCACCACCAAGCGTCATGTGAGGCCCATTGGCAGCAAACGCCCACCTGAGCGCCCACCCAGACCCTTGGATCTACATCTAAGGGTCTAGAGCATCTAAAATCAAGGTAAAACTTCCAAAATTCATATCTCACAACTCCTTGGTCCTTTCTTGACATATAATATATGTTTTTTTAATAAAAAAATACGTGATATTTCTATTAAAAATACTTCTAGCCCCTAGTTTTGCTCGTTCCTCTACTGATATCCAGTACTGCATGCTTTCTATGTCTTTTTGAGGTGATTAATTCTATTTCATACTCAAGTTTGCTCCTTTATGTCTTAAAACTTGATGTTTAGCCTTATATCATAACTTTTGATGCATGTTAAACTAATACTCAAACTTGTCCATGCTAGCATCCTAATTTGACTTAATTATGTGCTTTGAACCTTGAAACATGCATGTTAAGGATACATTGATGTTGAATCTCAAACCTAACCCACATGTGGGTCTCCTATGTCTAAAATGATTATGTGAACTCCTAAATCAGTAACTTATCATGCTTTGTGCACTAAAATCCCGTGTGAATCATGTATGTGACCTAAGGTGATTAAATGCCCAAATCTTGACTTGAAATGTGACCTAGTATGTATGTTGATAATTGAAGCTCTAGTCTCTTGAAAATCTTACCCTAATGATAAACCCTACTATATAATGATCTCAAATCAGTATCGTGGTGTTTGTTATGACACATAACTCAATTAGACTTCACTTATACTCTAATGATGACAATCTTGCATGATATTGAATAGTCTGACTATGTTGATGCCTATGTTGACTAAGCTTGCTCAAATTAAGATCTTGAAACCCTAATCTTAGATCCATGAATTGGTTGTGATGTATCATCCTAAGCTCTAGATGAATCCATGGTGTATGATGTAACTTTATAATGAACTTGCATGACTAGTTGAAATGTGGAAAGCTATGTTGAAGATATGAGATCTAGGTGACACATCCAACCACCAAGATACATTTTCCTCTTAACCTTACTATGATATTCGCTTGCCTGTATGTATGCTCATATGTATGCTTGGATACCTACTTACTTAGTTGATCTATTGTCCTATGATTACTACTTTCATGTTTGAGTATTCTACATTGATAAACCTTGAATATAATTTACAAAAACCCATTATGCAACATAATGTTGACACAATGGATAAAGGAACCTAACATATGCTTTGTATAAAATGATATTTTTAAGTGTTCTCACTTGTTTCTCCTTCTTGACTATGATCATGCTTCTAGCCAAGAAAGTTTGTATTATTCTTAAACTATTTTCATGTCTTTTCATAGAGTACTTAATACTTTAGCATTAATCTATTATGTTTATCGAATTTTTAGTTGGCAAACAAAGATCTGCTGCACTCAAGGTTCTAAGATCTGGAAATGAATCACCAATGCATATAATTAAATATAGAAATGGTACATATCTCTTATCTCCATGTTTAATATCTTGTTATCTCTTGTTGTTACTACTTTTACATATATATTGCATGTATAATATGTAGTGCCATTCTACGGACAGGCTCCCAAGTCCACTCGCCTTTGGCTATGCCATTAGGGATGTGGACTTAGGGTAACAAACAGTTCTGTGACACACACATGGTGGTGCCCTTCACCATATAGGAAGCCACAACATCCCTCTCTTTGCCAATTTTAGAACCATAAAAATGAAGAAGATCTGGTGCCCAATCTGCTACACGGTCTAATCAAACACCTACCCCTTGATCATAACCTTTCTGATTGCCAACGACGAACTGAAAACCTACAATTATACAGCAAGACATGCTTCAACAATAGGGAGCCATTCACCTCCTCCACCACCATCTACCACCATCCCAGACCTGAAGTCAACATACCCCAACTCTAGAATGCATGACTGCATCTCCTTCACCCCAACTAGTAACACAAGATGCCTCGACCTAGTTACTAAAAATTGTAGTGGACAAAGCTGCTGACTTTGGTGGAATGTGAGTCTCTAGAACAACAATGCAGAGAGAGTGATTAGTCACCTCTTTTAATCTTTGAATAGTCGACAACTATCTCATGTGAGTTGTAAAGGTACTTGATCCTCCACTTCTTACTTTCTTTTTCTAAAAACACCAAAGAGATCATGAATAAATCCATGGTATTATAACTTAAGGAAATTAAATGAATCGACACTACAATAAGTGAAAACTGAATATCAACAAGACAAAAAATATAGACCATAACATATACACAAATCTACATATTTGGATACCATACATAAGGATATACACACTATTACATATTCCCTTAATTATTAGGCTTACAATTGATTGTTTTAATACATAGTTGTATATGCATAACCATATGATAGGTAATAGGGAGAACATAACGTATTGTCAGAAAATATGGGAAATTTAATTGAGTGAACTTTATGCTCTTAATCTATATACATACTACTTCAATGGACTTTATGCTTATAAATATATAATGTTGTGAATCCTACATCTTAAAAGAGAGTATGAACTTAGGAATAATACATGTATGAGTTTGAATTCATAAATTATATGCATATATATATATAACATGGGTAATGCCTAGTATATAGTATGTTACTACATGTACAAGATGCAACTAAAATGATGGGAATGAATTTATTGACTCTAGTATGAGAAAATAAAACAAAAACAAAATGATCACTAAACAATATACTCATTAAGAAGTAAAATGGTATGTTTCAACTAATAAGAATGTAGGAAGTGATTTCCAAGATAAGAAAGCATCAAATAACCCTAGCATATTCTCTTTTTTAAGATTTGTGTTACATTGGATTCTTTGATTCTTGTGGACATCTCCATTGGGAATTCTCACTTGGAATATGTTCTAAATTCTTGATTCTGTTATTGACTCCTACATAAAAACCTTCAGCCATGCCTTTAGATTTTGAGGATGAAGACATGGTAGTTGTTGAACCCGAAACTCCTCCTGAACCAACCATCCATGAACCCCCACAGGTAGAAGATGAAAAACCCATCTACAAACCTCAGCCTCCCTACCAAGCCCGCCTCAAACAAACAAGGCTCGACGCCCATTTCAAGAAGTTTAGGAAAGCCATGAAAAAATTACATGTATATATTCCTTTCCTTGATGCTTTAGCAGACTTGCCTACCTGGTCCAAATACATGAAATATCTCTTGACTAGGAAGTATGCCATAGAAGAATATGAAAATGTCAAACTTTCTAGGACAACTTCATACATAATCCAAAGAAAAATGCCTAAAAAATAGGACCCTGGTTCTTTTGGAATAGGGTGTTACTTGGGTGACAATGCTTGTAGAAAGGGCCTAGCCGACATAGGAGCTGGTATATCCATCATGACTTACAGTCTCTGCAAAAGATTAGGATTCAATGACATGCTACCCATGACCATGACCATTCAATTAGCAGACTCATCCATGACCAAACCCATGGGAATCATAGAAGACATTCCAGTTAAGGTTGGGAAAGATGCCTATGTCCCATGTGACTTCTATACTTGCATTGTAGGAGCCTTCATCCTAGGTTGACAAAGTTGGACTCATGCTCTACTAAATTGGGCTACTCTAGAACTCAGAAAGGATACAAGTGATATGACCCTACTATGAAACAATGGTTTGTGAGTGCTAATGTAGTATTTTTGAGTGTGGATTGGCAAAGGGGATCATATCTCTCTCTGGGAAGATCCGTGGGTCAAAGGTGACTTTCTGTCTAACTGTGTTGAACCAGGATTATCGGTGAGAAATGGGTTAACCAGGGATAGAAAGCTGAATTCCATCATTCAGGATGGAGAATGGAATATTCCAAAAGGTAGAGGCTACAGGGAGATAGCTGATATCTGTGCGAAGATTAATGTAACCTGTGAGGATGATTTGTTCTATTTTCACAGAGCAAATCCTTTTTCTCTAAAGAAAGCTTGGGACGTATGCAGAAACAAATCTGATGAGACCCCTTGGGCTCGTTGGATTTGGAAATCAAAAGCTCCGAAGAGATACAAACTCCATTGCTGGCGTGTGATGAAAAGGAAGCTAGTCACAGAGGAGTTTTTAAAAGGAAGAGGGATACATATGGCATCTAGATGTAGCCTCTGCCAAGAACAGGAAGAAACTGACTCGCATCTCCTGTGGGCTTGCAAGTTTAGTGCAGAACTGTGGGGTCGTGCTACCATGACCCACAACCCAGCATGCTATGAAGATATTCTGCTGATTAAAGGAGACAAAGAAAAGACTATGACTATTTCAATTATCTACTACATATGGTTCTATAGAAACAAAACCATTTTTGAAAGCACTCCCACTACTGCCAATGTAGCATGGAATAGAATAGAAAGTGATAGCAAGAACCTGTATAGATAGGGTTCTATATCCTTTTTGTGAGATTTTCCTTTCTCACCCCCACTTGTACATACTTTTTTGGTTTATTGGAAGAGAAGAACGCTTACTGATAAAAAAATGTAGTATTTTTGAGAACTCGCCTTACTTCTCTAAGGTAGGCTCCTCTTTGACCACATATCTTTTAGTTGATTTTCCATTACATGTTCCCATTGAGAATGACCATGGGACATTTTGCAGGACAGTCACCTACTAAACCCCTCTTGTTGTATTGACATCAAAGTAAAACTACAACTCCTTCAATGGGCCCTCCATTGTCAATCCCCTATCTTCCACGACAAATCAAAACACATCCAAGGTAAATGTTGACTTGGATATTCTGATTGGTTTGGAGAAAGGAGTTTGTTCCTATACTTTACACACTTGTTCAATTGCTAACCTTGGCAAAAGTCCTACCTGCTTCACTTATGCACATTTTATAGTCTTTGTTCCTAAAATTGTAGCTCAAGCTCTAGAACATCCCACAAGGTGACAGGCGATGGAAGCAGAAATGAATGCCATGACTAACCAAAACACCTAGAACTCAGTTGATCCTCCTACTCTCTACTCTCCTGTAGGTTGTCTATGGGTCTTCACTTATTAACCGAATGGTATTGTTGATGATTGAATG
Organism: Alisma plantago-aquatica; assembly: GCA_963693085.1. Taxonomy (NCBI): domain Eukaryota; kingdom Viridiplantae; phylum Streptophyta; class Magnoliopsida; order Alismatales; family Alismataceae; genus Alisma; species Alisma plantago-aquatica. Next base: position 197,152,135 of record OY856409.1, read on the forward strand.
CCCGCTTAGTAGCCAAGGGCTATACACAAACTTATAGGGTTGACTGTTTTGAAACTTTCTCTCTAGTTGCATGCTTAAAATATGTTCATGTGCTTATATTTGTTGTGGTTAATTATGATTGGCCTCTGTTTCAACTAGACTTGAAAAATACTTTCTTGTATAACATCCTGCAAGAGGAAGTCTATTTGGGGTAACCTCTAGTTTTGTCTCCCTGGGGAGTTTTCTAAGATTTTCTGACTGCATGGCCCAGAACAAAGTTGAGAGTGTGAGCTAATAAATTGAGACAAATTATTGTTGATTTTAGATGCTCTCATTCCAATCATTTTGTTTTTATAAAAAAGATTGCTTCTACGCTTGTGACTTGGATAATGTATGTGATGATATTATACTTTCTGGCAGTGATCATGATGGTATTCAAGCTATAAAGGATTGCCTGGAAAAAGCACTTTATTGCTGAAGATCTAGTCAAGCTAGGCTATTTTTGGGAACTAATGTCTCTAGTTCTTCTTCAAGTGTTTTTCTATCTCAACAAAAATATGTGTTTGATCTCTTGTGAGAAATTGGCATGTTGGGAGCTAAGCCAGTTAATCTCCTCTTGATCCCAACACAAATTGGGATGATGATTTTTTCCCTCCTTATCCTAATAACAAGCAACATAGGAAAGTGATAGGAAGATTGATCTACTTAACTAACTATAGCTAATATCGCTTCTGTTGTTGGACTTGTTAGTAGGTATTTGGACGAACCTTAACAATGTCAATGGGAAGTCGTATGTTTGTTCTCAAAAACTTAATAGGCACTCTTGGAAAAAGACTTCTTTATAGGAGATACATGCATTATAAAATTATTGGATACTCTAATTTGATTGTACATGCAGTAGGATTGGTCGCATATCTACCTTAGGATGTTGCATATTTGTAGAAGGAAATCTGGTCTCGACACAGTGAAAAGTAGACAGCAGTTGCACGGTCAAGTGTTTAGGGATAGTATAGAGCCATGGCTTATACCACTTGTAAACTAATGTGGGTTCATGGACTTCTAAAAGAATTTGATATATGTGATTCTGAGCCAATTCTAATGCTTTATGACAATAAGGGATCTATTTTTGTTACAAGCGATCCTACCTTTCATGAGTGCACTAAACACATCAAGCTAGATTGTCACTTTGTAAGGGAGTCGATTATGTCTAGATACATCTCTACTTCCTACATCAGGAATGAAGACCACTTGCTGACATTTTCACAAAGCCACTTCCAAAGACAAGGTTTACTGCTACAATGGACAAGCTAAGCATGAAAGGCATCTATGCTCCAGCTTGCGTGGGAGTGTTAACTATAACATATGTATAGTGCTTTGTGTTATGCTTGATTATGCTTTGTGTAATCTAATAAATTCTTTCTTTGTTTACTCCCTATTGCTAATCATATATAAAGAGAGGTATTATATCTATCCTAAATCATATCAATATATTGTATTCTTCTACAAACATAACCAACTATTATGATTTAGAGTGTCCCAGAAAGCTTCCTCCTTAGTAGCATCTCTTGTTCAAAAGTATGGTGCACCAACTACTTTTCCCTCTCAAACTTCCCGTGTAGGTACTTTTTCTTATGTTCTTCATTCAACTGCAACAAATCACATAATGAGTGCATCACCTTATTTCCAGTTAGTCTACCACCAAAATGCCACTCTAGCTAATGGTTATTTGATTTCAATTATAAGTACTAGAACCATAAATTGTAACGTAATATTAAATTCAACATGTGCATTGTACACCCAAAATTTCTATTCAAGCTTGTTTCCATCAGTAAGTTAACTCATCTTCCCATGCTAGTATCACCTTTAACCTGGTTGTTTTGTTATACAGATTCTCTAGAGGTAGACAATGGCAACAAATATGAGCATGCAGGTATCTATAATCTTATCAGATTTCTAACGGCCAAGGTATTAAATGCTGATAGCGACACCTTATCGCCGACGTGGAAATAGATATTTATAGGTATACCGACAGAAGTATCGACAGATGCAATCCTAGACTTATCAATGCTTAAATGAACGAATTAAATCATGAAATTGGTCTCAACACCTAGATGCAACATTTTATGCAATAAAATTCTATATTGGGTATGTGGAGGGGGGGGGGGTCAATCATGTGGGAGGTAAGGAATCCATCTTGTTTTTTGGAGATTTCTATAAAGGATTTCGATGACAAAATATAAGAATTAAGATCTGAAATTTTAGTAGCACAATCCATAAATGCATGTCTACAGACTTATGAAATAATATTCAACTTACAACAAACATATAACAACATAGTAAGTTACTAACTCACATCAGTTGTATGTTGAGTGGCGTGCTGGTTCATTAGCTGCTGATATGGATATTGTGAAATATTGGTTGATTTTGATATTGGTACAAAAACTCAAAATATCGGCTAAGAGATTTGGTTCACTAGATTCGATGGGTCATATCCCCCAACTCTGCACAGTGGATAATAGACAATTATAGGTCCCTCACTATTGGTTACCCCCATAGGAGAAAGATCTATTCTCTCATAGAGGGAAGAACATTTTCCACCTAGCCAACGATAAAGACAAAACATTATATTGTGCCATTGGATGAATCATTTCATTTTTCATAGCTAGATATCTTGATATTAGTTTTGATAATCTCCTTATTGTTCTAGTTACCCTTTTAAGGGATGGACATTAGTACCTAACTACACCATTGATGTGTAGATTTTGAGAACAAAATCATTTTTAAATGGTGGAGAGTTGTAACATGTTGAATTTTGGTACTAAGTTTAATTTTGAGCTATGAGACATACTTCTCTCAACTAAAAATCTCTTTTGCTAAAATTTCATTCATAGTTACACTTCATTGCAATATCTTAAAATTGGAGCACCATAATGCAATTTTTCCTCACCTTGATTAATCAACCCATATGGGATCTACCATTTATGAATCAATATCTCTATGGATTCTTTGCCTTGAAATCACACACAAAAATAATTTTGAATCTGACATAATTACATTTGAATTGATTAAGAGATTTAACTTATTAGCCACCTAGAATTTAGAATTTAGTTTGACACAAATTAAGCATATGATGAAAATCTATGACCAAAGGATGGGAAACCTAGGATATATAAATTATAAAAATAAATGAAACAAATGTACAAAATTGGATTGAAATCCAGAGATAAATGCCTGGTCAAACATGATTTGACCAAAATAATGCTCGTCTGACTCATCTTATCAATGGGATGTTTCTCCAGTATTGGGCACCAGGAGACCACTTTGCATCCGCTTCCTATGCTTTATTCATCGCCTTCAATCACATTACCTCTAATAAATTTCTCCCCTTCCCTAAATCCCTCATCTCCATAAAACCCTATCCAATACCTTCCTTGTCCCATTACACCCAATAACCATGATTGTAGGGGGAATTTCAACCTCATGTAGTGTATGTCATCGGTGCCCACAGGCACCAAGCAACCCCTACTTGCATCCTCCTATCACCAATCTCATTAGCCTTCACATGAGTTCAGGAACCGGCCATCAACATCCATGTCTTTTTGTTAGTCGATTATCACCTGATGGCATACATACCACCTTCTTCAACCTCGTGACTACAACCATAGAAGACTTGCAAGTCCTTCGAACAACCTACAATGCAGTCATCGTCTACCATACCCAACTTGATTCCATCACTGAACCTCCCTATCGACCTGCAACATTACAATATTAGAACCTACAAATATTGCTCCTCTTCTTCAACCAACGGACACACATGGCGATTCCCTACACCGTAAAGGAAAGCTGCAACATCCCCTCTCTTTCTTAATTTCATACCCATAGCAATAAAGAAAATCCATCACCCAATCCTCAACACGGCCTGATCCAACACCTACCCCTTGATCATCACCTTGTCAATTGCCTATGATGAATTGACAACCCGCAATTATGTAGCAAGCCATGTTTCAACAATAGGGAGTCTTTCACCTCCTCCACCACCTTGTACCACCATCCCATACCTAAAGTCACTAGTACCCAACTCCAAAATGCATGATTGCATCAACTTCCCCCCAAATAGGAAGACATAATGCTTCAATCAGGCTATTGAAAACCACAGCAAGCAGAGCTATTGACTTAAGTGGAATGTGAGCCTCTATAACCTCAATGTCAAAAGAGTGATTAGTCACCTCTTTCAATCTTAGAACACTTCATGACTATCTCATGTGTGTCGAAGAGGTACTTGACCCTCCTCTCCTTGCTTTCTTCTTCTACAAACACATATGAGATCATGAATCAAATCCATGTTATTATAACTTAAGGAAATTAAATGAATCAACACTATGACAAGTGAAACCCAAATATAAAAAAGCCACAAAATATAGTTTGTAGCATGTACATAAATCTACATTTTCTAATACAATACATAAGGATATACACACTATTACATCTTCCCTTAATTATTAGGCTTATAATTGATTGATTTAATACATAGATGTACATACATAACCCTAGGATAGGTAATATTGAGAACATAATGTACAGTCGGAAAATATGGGAAATTGAATTCAATGAACTTTATGCTCTTAATTTATATACATACTACTTCTATGGACCTTACATATATAGGGATATAATGTTGTGAATTCTATATCTTAATGGATAGTATGACTAATACATATATGTGTATGAGTTCATAAATTATATATACATTAAACATGGGTAATTGTTGGTATATCATATGTGATTACATGTACAAAGATGTAACTACATTGATGGAAATGAATTTAATGACTCTAGGATGAGAAAATATAAAAATAACAAAATGATCACCAAAAAATATATACACTAAGGAGTAAAATGGTAAGTTTCATCTAATAAGAATCTAGGAAGTGATTTCCAAGCCGAGAAAACATCAATGATCCTAGCACATTGTCTCTTTCTAGATTCATGTTGCATTGTCTTCTTTGATTCTTGCGGGCATCTTCTTTGAAAATTCTCATTTGAAATATGTATTGAATTCTGATTTTGTTAATGAACTATTTATATCCCTCTTGAGTTTTGTTTATATAATTTTGCAAAAGTGGTGAACCAATCTTTTTATTAGCATTTCCCTCTTATTAAAGGTCATAACGACTAAATTGAATGTTGAACATTGTCGAATAACTAAAATATTGGTCAATTTTGATATTGGAACAAAAACTCAAAATATTGGTTGAGAGATTCGGCTTACTAGATTGAGAGTGTCATATTACCCAACCTTACATTGTGGATAATAGACAATTAGAGGTCCCCCAGTACTAGTTACCCCATAGGTGAGAGTGGTGTTCTCTCATAGAATGGAGAACATTGGGCACCATGCCACTGGCAAAGAAAAAACATTATCTGGAGGTTGTCGTGTTGAGAAACTGCCCCACTGGCAGCGACAACGGTGGCGTGCTAATGCATCGCTGCCAGCCACACGCCAAGTGGCCAACTATGGCGGATGGCTAGCATCGTATGGTAGATGGAGGCGGCCATAGGTAGGGGAATGGGGTGGGGTGATGGTGGGGGAAGATCAAGAGAGGAGAAGAAGAAATAAGAAGAGGAAGAAAAAAGAGGCTCGTTTTTTACTACTAGATGTCTTCTCTTTATACTATGTGTAGAGAAATTCTTATTATGAGAATCATGATTATAGGAAGTCATACATATAGCCTTGTATCAAGGTATGATGTATTGGAAACACAACATAACACAAGATTGACCAATACTAATGGACTTGAGGAGAGTAAGCCCAATTATCTATACAAGGGAAAATAAATAACTAAAAATATCATCAACAATACATATATTAAATTTTTTACTTGAGTGAGAATATTTAATGTATCATGCATCATGTTATGAACAATATTATGATTAACATCATGGTTTTATAATTATCTCATGTGTATCTAAAAAGATTTCCACGATCTCAAGCCACTCAAGCTAAGACCTCTCAATGTCCAACAAGACATGCTAACCACAACCATCTACCCATATCAAATTTCTACCCAACTTTGAAGAAATAAGGGCAACCACTAAATTCCTTTACATTAATCCACTACATGAATATGAGACCCATCATGGAGATCACACATCATGTACATCATTTTAAAGTCCTAGGACATCTTCCTCACCTATATAGACAACATCATATATTTAATTGCCTCTTTCTCTAAGGTTAGATCTTTTTATAGGAAATATAGGATTCAACATTTTCAAGGGAACCACACACTAGGCGACTCGACTCACATACTTAGAAGTATCTAGATATGGACTCATCATTATGTATTTCATCGTGCATACTTTTCAACATTTTCATATGTTTTAGAGGTTAAGTACTCTGACCTTCTCCTGATTCAGGTTGACACATATCAATGGTTCACCCTTTCCATATGTACCATACTAGATATCCTTCTTTGTAAAGAGACTAATGCCCATTTTGGTCCCAAACCATGTCTCACATATCATATGTCAACATGAACGAGACTAGGCACAAACAAGCATGCAAACCTACTAGCTATGTTTAGTGCATCAACCAAGTCATATGTACCATACATGTTGTTAGACTTAGCTAGGGGTGCATGGTCCACTAGTACATTTTTTACCTCTAGTTTCACTTTTCTCAATGTCAATTTTAATAGAAAATTGGAACTACATGCCTATATCATTGGTTGATAAAGCATAAAAATCACTGCTGATTAAGAAAAAACATGGTACAACTTTTATTATAATGTTAGTTTTTTGGTGTAGAACCGATGTCACAGATTGCCAGTGAAATTCAATTTTTCAAGGGAAAATATTGATAAAGACGTTTAGCATCGGTCACTAAAATCGACGATGTATTCATCTTGCAAAATAAAATTTTCATTCAAAAAGCCTTTGTCATCGATTGTACTCCATAATAACTGACATCGTCGGTCACATCCACTGCAAAATATTTACCTCCAAAAATATGTCATGTCAGTTCCTTATTTAAGAACCAACGACAAAGAATTCTTATCACATTCCCTGCAAAAAAACTACCCCTAAATAAATAATTCTTGACACGTGCCCTGTAAAAAATATATGCTCTCAAATTGGATTATGTTGTCAATTTTCTACTAGAAACTAATGATGAAGATCTTAGTGAGGTTGATATTTTTTATTAGGGATAAGGACATCTGTCATCAATTTTTAAGTATCCAACTGATGATAGAGTTTAATCTTTGTCGTCAATTTTAATAAATGAAGCAATGACAAATGTCTTAGTTGTTGATGTCGTTGTTTTGCTAGTTGTTGATGTAGTTCCAACACTAGCCATTAGGTGTCTCTCTGTTAGGTCATCCTAATTATGTTGCTCCTCTCTTCACCCACCATCTTTTACTCCTATATCCATTGGTCACCGTTCATGCCATTATCACCAACCCTCTTTCCATCCGCGATTTTGTTGCTCCTCATTCTGTTAGGTCACTGTCGTTGTCGCCGCTTCCGAATAGTCATTGCCTGACAACTGCCATCCCTGGTGCCACAAACTCTAGGAGGTTGCGTCCAGCCCTACTACTGCTTCTCTACTATCCCTGCTTCTACTTCTTGTTGTGAGCCATTGCTCATGTCCTCTTCCCCTACTTCTATTGCTCCAACTGCTACAAGCATGCCCTACACCCTACTGTGGAAGGTCCTTCTTCTCCTTCTTCTCTTTGTATATTCCCATTTCACCAAATACATGTATAGTTTGTTGAATTTGAGTGATACATCTCCTACCTATACGTTTATAATTATTTATTGAGTGTCATATTTAATATATTTTTATTAGTGGGTTGTTGTATAATTGTTTAAATAATTTGATATGAGTTACACATTGATATGGATTTAGCTAAATTGATATCATTTGAATGATGAAATGTAAATAGAGTTTTAATTAGGAAATTGGAGAAATCATAATTTTATAGCTTAAATTTATGTATAAGTGCTTGTATAATTTGATGAATTGTTCATTTTGAATGTTTTATTGATAAACAATCACACTTAAGAATTAATTACACTTAATTGATATGAATTACCTAAATTATCATTTTAGACTAAATTTGCTATATTTATTCAAACTCTAAATTGTAAATCCTAATTGAGACATATATCTTGTTGATCTAGAAACCCGTTTGAGATTTACTCATTAGAAGTAAATTTGGATAGTCCTTGGTCTAGGACATTCATGAACACTTAATCTCACTTAGATGTAAGTTTATAATGTGTATCTGATTTTTAATATGTTATTTGAGAACTTCCCCATTTGTTCTCTAGTACATATGTAGGTGGTATATGCGCATCTGCATTGGTTTACTTGGAGAAGTGTGCGGAGATGCTCCCAAAATATTCTTGAAAACCAAATACACATTATACTCTTACTATTGAGATTAGATGCTCAATAATGGGGTACGTGGTACACATTCATTACTAAACCCAAAATCCTAATCTGTAAACCCTACACCCTAAACCCTAATATGTAAATTGTAACCCCTAATCCATCTAAATGATAGACCCTAATATCTAAACTCTAATATCTAAACCCTAGAGTCTAAATACTTGACTAAATACTTGTTTTCACCGTGATCATAGAATGGATTGATCATGCATATCCACTCCAAATAGCTACACTCCAAAGTTTATTATTGGTCTTGTTCAATTTATGATATTTGTAGAGGAACATAGGAAACAACCTAGGGATAGATTCTATTGTTTATGTAGAAATTGTAGTAACAATTTGGAAATTGACATTGTTGAAGATATAAAAAGTCATGTCATGTGCAATGGGATTGTACACAGATATACAAAATGGTATTGGCATGGAGAGATTCATACTATGAGATCAGTAGATGTTGATAGAAGTACTTCTGTTGAAGAAGAAATTGCCGACGATGTAGATGTGAACGACCCAATTCCAATAGACATAGTTGATGTAATGCTACATAGTTGTGGATTACATCTTACTTTCCGCCTTACTTAGTTAGAAACATTGTACATGTTGTTGAGATGCCATTATTTTTAGAGTGTGCTATGTTTACAAAGTTGAGCACTATGTTGAGTTTGTATATTTTGAAGGCTAACAATAGATGGAGTGACAAAATCTTCACATCTCTGTTCTTTTTATTGAAAGAAATTCCTCCTGAAGGCAACAAGATTCCAATCTCAATATCATGGCCATATTAGGACCGCTGGGTCCGGTGTCAGTATAAGATTATTTTTGGCACATCAGATAAAAAGAGCAAATCTGTCATGAAAGGAGGACTGTCACAAGTTCTGGTATAAGACATGATTGCAAAGGGGATAGAGGAAGCAATGAGATAGTTTTAGGCTTCTCAGTCTCAACCTCTTTAGCTAGTACCTCATCCCGCACCGCTCTTCTTATGAGGTGAACCCTCCTTAGACAAAGGTGTTTGGGAGTAATCTCATGGACTCACTATGCACACTTGGTGTAAGATTTTTTGTGATGTAATAGTCTTTTAGTGAATTTATAAAATCTTGTATTTGGGTATATATAACACTAGATATAAAATTGTAGGCATTGAGTTCATGCCCTCTTGCATTACTAGATCCTAGCTTTAACATCATTGCACTAGGTGTGACTTTTCCACCCCTTCCAAGTGACACAATTCATGGTGCTCCATTGCCCAAAAGTGTGGTTTGTATGACTATCAGGCTTGTATACCCAATTTGGAGACAAACATCAATATCATATGCCAGCATAATCATGAAACTATAGAAGATGCAAATGACAACATGTTTGTGGGCCCTAAAGTTGGAGCTTTCTATGAAAATGTATGATAAGTTTACAATGCATTTGTACTAGTGATTCTTTTCTATTTGTGTATATAATTGGCAACTAGTATGTGAATACATGCATATTACAATACCTAAGAAGCCCCCTACAGTTCCACCTCTAGTTCCTACTCAATTACCTACTTGTATTGCAAATGACCTAATCAAATCGTTAGGTCCTAAATGTAGGGGGTGGGCATTATGGTTTGGTTACATAATTTAGATGAAGGGTCGACTATGATGGTCCATATCCAAGAGGACGTTGCAGGTCCATATCACGATACTATTGTATTCTTGACAGATATTGTGGAGTTGTTTACTTATGATTGGTTGATTACAACCATGATAGAACTTTTGATATGGTGAGATCATAAGGCTAAATACCTATTCTATATATGTAAAAATATATGTTGGTTTGTTTCTTATATAATGCATACATATATGTTTTGTAACTACTTATATATGGTGTGTTAAAATTTTGCACTAACCAATGTGGCATTTCTAGTTTCATCATTGATTAGTTGTGTAGACCTTAGATCCAACATATATTATTAATTATATCTCTACCACATTTAAATATTTTGGTACTTCTGGAAAGGGCATGGTATAACTCCTTTCAATATTTAGTTTCAGGCACTTTGCTTATAATTTTAACTTATAAATTACACTTCATTATGTAATTTGAATTTTATTTTGTTTATTTCTTTTCACTTAGTAAGAATCATTGGGAGTTGTTGGTAATTATCTCTGAGATGTTGTATGTGTATTATCTAGATCCTTTGGGTGGTAAAATAGGTATTGGGGGACACACAATGAAAATATAATTAGTAGCATAATTTTATTTTTATCCATAAACATATATTAGTTTATGAATCATTACATGACTATGTACTAATTCCATGAAATGTATTACTTTATCTTATAGGGGTATAAAAGCATTCAGAATGGCTGGAGGAAAGGTAAATTGAAAAAAGAAATTATTAATTTGGAAGAATGTTGAGGTAGTTTTCTTAACTCCAATGCATATATATGCCAGTTATGCTTACTTTTATTGATTATTGTTTCACATTTAAATTAATAAATTCCTATACAAGATAATAATTGGGCATGTGGATACTACGTCATGTTGTATACAGACCTAATTGTCAAAAAGGCAATACTAGACAACCATTGCATACAAAAGGAAATCTATAAAGTCTTGATCATTATAAGTAAAGAGTATCATTTGATAATATAAAAAATCAAATCAAACTCTTGGATTATGTCATTCTCTTTTTAGCTATTTGATAAGATAGAGCTCTATACAAAAAAAGAGTTGGATGACATTCGAGAAATGTGGACAGAATCCTTCATTAAGGAAGTCCACTTTGTATTCGATTGGGATAAAATATGAGTTTTCTAAACGTTGGTGTCATTATTTCTATATACATGTGATGTTTATGAATTTTTAGAACTTTAAATTTGATGCAAGTGAATTGTTGGTGCACATGTGAATGATTTGTGTTTATGCATGTGTGTGAACGAATGTGAAGAGGGATGAATACAATGAGAATTTCATTTGTACATGTGATGAGAATGGAATTGAAGAATGAAATTGCATGTGTATTCTCTTAATTGTGTATGTGCATGAGAATAGAATTAAGTTTTGATGAGATTGGAAATGGATGTGTATGAATGTGGACTTTATGTTTGTGTTTTTATTGAAGGTTTTGTAGGTATGATAGTCTGTTGTTAAGCTGGACACATGATGGAACTTGTAGTTCATTTGATGCAAGTGAATTTTTGGTGCATATGTGAATGACGTGTGTGTATATGCATGTGTGTGAATGAATGTGAAGAGGGAAGAATACAATAAGAATTGCATTTGTACATGTGATGATAATGGAATTGCATATGTGTTTTTTGAATTGTGTATGTGCATGAGAATGGAACTAAGTTTTGATGAGATTGGAAATGCATGTGTAAGAATGTGGACTATATGCATGTGTTTTTTATTGTAGGTTTTGTAGGTATGCTGGCATGTTGTTAAGCTGGACACATGATGGAACATGTAGTTCTAATGAACTATAGGTTCCACATCCTGATGAATAGTCATACAATAGGCATGAGGACTTACTATAAAAAATACACCTACAATGTCAGTTTCTTTTAAAAAAAAGTGACGATATAAATCTGCTTCATCAATTTTGTAAAAATGGATGGCACATCTATCCTTATTAGTTAAAATAGTCATGATACACATCATGGTCGTGCTATCCAGACCTCACCTTAATCGTGCTACCCAGAATGGTCGTGCTACCTAGCCTTCAACACAAATGTGCTGTGCCACAAAATCATTCTACCAAGCCTGTAAGTTCCATTTCAAGCCATGATATCACTTTGTGTCATTGGTTCTTCTAAAACAAACCAAGGACACAAAAATCTGTGACATTGGAGCCTTTTTGTTAAACTGACAGCTATAATCTCAGAAAAATCTTATAATAGTTGTTGATATTTCTCTGTGTCATAGGTTTTGGTTTTCATAGCAACTGACATTGGCTCTTTTCAATGGTATCCTAAAAACTGAAATAGTAGGTCCTTATCTATAGTGCTTCCCACTTAGATATTAGTACAATACCAATATTATAGGTCACGTTTAACCGATGCTATACATGGTATATGTAAAAGTGGTCAAACTCATCTCGTGTCATCAAAGAATACTTGATCCTTATAAAAACCAAAATTATGACATCATCAAGCAAACTCATTTCATCATCATCAACAATGACATCAACATCATGATCATCATCATCATCAACAATGACAACAACATCGTGATCATCACCATCATCATTGTCATTATCATCTAAGGTCATCTAGTCTACTTACTAGCCTAACATTTATCATGGATATAGACAACTCTTGAGACTACAACTATTGTCTAAACACCCTCATCTAGACTGATGTTACATTTCTTTATCCTAGGTTGCATGGATACTCACTACCTTTTTGTGTGGAAAAAGTTTTCATATGTACATATATACCAATATTTGAAATAGGTTTTCTTAAACATTGAAAAAGATGATCGAAGCCACCATACTCCATTTGAATAAAACCAAAACCAAAATGATTTACCACACTCGTAAGGCAGTCTAGTACCATGACACCTAGATGAATATCAAGAAAATGTTGCAAACGGTGTAGCTACCTTGTGTGTATGCTACAAACATATTTCTTGGGTTGTAGTAAGGTCTCCCTTTTCACACCATCCTGAACCTACAACCCATACTAGAGGATAGAAGGAGGAGAAAATAAAGGTTCTAGGGATTACACAAATCTACACCTAGTTCTAGAATATCTAGGTTCTAACCTAGAGGCTAAGTCAACTTAGTCCACAAAGGACATATCATTAAGTTTCTAGGGTTGAGATGTAAGGTTGAGTTCATTTTTGTTTCATGTGAGCAAAGGTTGGTGTAGTTATTGTTTAGGCTCTGATACCATCTGTCACATAACCGTTTGTTACTCAAAATCCAACCTACATATGACTATAAAGTCAATGACTGAAGGACCCAAATGTCCTTCCCTAGCATGGTAATATAAAAGCGTGAATGTGGAAGCACATAAGCGTAGCATACATGAATAATAACAAGATGAAAGCACCTAAATAATATCAACAATTGACAAGTATTATCAAGCAACATTCTTTATTACAAGGTTATAGTTACAAATTGAGAGTACAATTTTACAAGTCTACTCGTATACATTAGCTAGTATCTTACAACAAGTACATCATATCACAACTCACCGAGACACTAACTTACTAGGCATCTGAACCTAAAATAGACGTGAAACAAGTAGGTCAACCCACAAGGTGTCACATGATTTCTTATATCATTAGGTCTCAACATATGGATTAGGTGATATATATATATATATATATATAGTCAGGCTAGTGTACACTCCAGTGTACCGGAGGCATCGTACACCTCAGTTGTTTTTAAAGATGCTGTAACTTTTTGACAATTCCAAACCATTGATCTTCTTAAATATCTTAAGAACATACTATATAATAAATTTTAGCTCATTTGGATACTTAGAGGTCGTGCATCTAAAGGAGGAAAGAATCATGCATTTCAAATTAGTTTTGTGCGTTGATTTTGTTGTCCTTGGATGAGTGACTTACACTCATCCAAATGAGATCGAATTTTGTATTTGACCTATTATTATTGTAACCATGAAGATCAATGGATTGGATTTTGGAAATACAAGGTCTAGATAGACAAACCCCATTGAGGTGTATGGAATAATCTGTACACTCAAGTGTATTCTAGCCTGACTATATATATATATATATATATATATATATATATATATATATATATATATATATATATATATATATATATATATATATATATATATATCAAAGGGCTTTATGTATTAGAGTACACTCCAATTTGAAAGAGGGATAGTATAAGATAAGGATCCACATCAAGAAATAGAGCACAAGACCATTCAAGTCACATATGTCAAATATGAGCTAAAAAATGGTGAAAAAGGGTCAATACATCATCCTATCGTATATAGTGTGAAGTTAGACATTTAGGTCTCTAATCACCATGGAGTTACTAATTTTATGAATATAATTGATTTTGTAAGCATAACTAGATCAAAATCAACATTTGATTACAGTATTAACACTCATTCACTTAAATGGGGCATATACATGCATTAGATGTCAAATGAATCAACATAGCAAGGATGATATAAGGGACTGATATTAAAGTCAAGGAGAGACATATATTACTGATTTCAGATTGGAATACTTATTAGATAACATTAAGGTACAAGGTTGACAATACATCCAAGGTACATCATTAAAGTCCAAGAAGAAGTTACATTTTTTGGGCAATCTGGATAGTTAATATTTATTCATCATATTCTCTAGTAAAGGCCATAACTCAAAGAAGCTTGCATTTTACTCATCTTGAAGCCATTAAGGTTTATATAAAGAAAAAGAACAAGAGGTAAAAGCATGCATGGTATGTTTAGCTATGCTATCAGTGCCCACATTTGAATCCTTTAGTACATAAAGTACATAGATTTGAGATAGGGAAGTCCTAATAGTTTGAAATTTCCTCCAATAAGGTTGGAGCTTGTTTGCCGGTGCCATTTCATCATTAAGCAACAATATTGCAAGGTTTGAGTCAGTGAACCCCACAATATTCGCCAAGCCTAATTCATGACCAAGTTGGGCAACCAGAAGGACAACCTAAATCCTAGATACAAGGGTTGAGTCTGAATAGAAAGGAGTGCCTTTGCCATAGATGAATGTTCTTGTAGTAGAGATGACATGTATACCGAAACCTTCCTTCTGTAATGGATATTGGAAGGACGCATCAGCAAAAATGAATGTCTCTGCTTCATGAGGATTATGAATAGGGACAAGAGTCTCTTGTATGTGTTTCTTGGTGCCAACCTCAAGGAAGAGAATAGATTGCTTTCTCTCATGGATGAAGGTAGTGTCCATAGAAACATTTAGCCAGGAGCTATTGTGAACCCTATCATTGTGTGGGTACAATATATGCCAACATGACACTATCAAATATATAGTTTCCTTCAATTTAATGATGTTAGCAATAACATGATCTAGTCATCTTCAACGAGCTCAAAGAAATTGTTTTGTACGTGCAAGTTCTTCAAAATCAAGTTGTTGGTGGAACAGTCCTAGAGATAGTGAAGAATCATCTTGGGGGGTGTTGTTACACAGATGATAGGTTGGATCCACTTCGATGTGGCGGCGGCTCTTCTCAGTATATGTCAGTAATGCTCTATGTTGTAGCAAGCAGGTGAAAATTTGTAGGCGTCTAGGTATTTGGAGTTTCCAAATTGATTTCCAATCTCCTGATACTACCACATTTTTCTCTGTGCAGAACTAGGCATAAGCAGATTTTTCTGTAAGGACACCATCACTTTCATACTGCAATGCCCAGGCATCATCGCCACACTCATCAGATGGGGGTGGGTTATGCTCAATATGGCTCCATGTTTCTTCAAGAAATAAGGTGTTGATGAATGATAGATCCCAAACTATCATATCAAATGGAGCTGAGGTTAGAGAGCTCAGGTGGTATTGCCTAGGATGGGTCAATCTCATAAATTGAGGTCCCATTCATCCATTTGTTAGACCAAACATTGGTACTCACACCATAGTTGGTAATCTTATGGCATATTGTGGTCAGATTATCTATATTTCATTTAATAAAGGCCCATGTAGAAGAGCATGGTTTCTTATTCCTCTTTTCTCCTCTCATGTATTTCTCCTTCATGACCCACACCCATGACACTTCCATATTATTCAGAAAACTCCACACATTTTTCAATATGATTGTTGTGTTTTGGTCTTGTGCATCCTTGATTCCCAAACCACCTACCTCTTTGAGAGATGTAAGTTTCTTCCAAGATACAATTGACATCTTCCTTTATTCTTGTCCACTTGACCAAATGAAGTTTTGACTTGTTTGTTGATGTAGTCACACAGAGATGGGGACAGACGGACTGTCTACATAGTGTATATAGTAATAGATTGTAAGGTTCTTTGGCCAGTGTGATTCTCCCTACCAGAGAAAGGTGGCAGGCCAACCAAATCCTCATGCAATCTTTGATGGATGAGATAATATGTTGATGTGTGGATCTATTCACATGGTTATGAAGGATAGGTGCTCTAAGGTATCAACATAAGTCATCAGTAGAGTCAATACCAATGCGTCTATAAAAGTGACATTTTTTGGACCTGGAAGTGTTTGAGGAAAAGAAGCAATGAGACTTTTCTTTGGAGATGTTTTGTCCTGAAATAGCAGAAAAACATCAAGAACATTCAGAATAACATCGGCTTGTTTGATGCCAAATCTGCCATTAGAAGGATATCATCAGCAAATAAAGCATGAGTAAGAGACAATCCATGTATCATGATCTGATTAGTTTCGATTGTTCGTTAATAACAAAATCATTGATTGCTTGAGTGAGTCGCTCCATCCATAGAATGAAAAATATAGACTTAGTGTCTGACGCCCTATGAGGAGCTGAATAGTTCAAGAGGAATTCCTTTAGAAAGGATAGATGTGCGACCACTAGTGACAATCTGCATAATCAAGTTAATGGTTATGTTGGGCAGTCCGATCTCAATTAATGTGTCATTAATGAATGGCCATTGCATTTTGTTAAACACTTTAGAGAGGTAAAATTTAATACAGACCCATTTCTTGTTCCCAAATTTCTATTTCATAGGGTGTACAACTTCCTAAACAAGTATAATATTGTCACTAATCTACTCCCCTGGAATGAAACTGGATTGCATATCTGATATCCAATTTGTAAGGTGTGGTTTTAGGCATTCAACCAGAATTTTTGAGATTAATTTGTTTTGCAACAATTATTTAGGGATATAGGTCATACCTTCAAGCACTACTAAGGCTTCCTAGTCTTCAGATTTAGGACCATACATGTATAAGAGAGACGGTAGTCTATAGTTCCAGAGTCTAACAAACCTTGGAAAGTATGTATAATAGAGTCGCATAGCTTCCTCCAATTAGTTTGTAGGAACTCATTGTAGACCCCATCTAGGCTGGGAGCCTCAGAGGGAGACATTAAAAATATCATTTTATTGATTTCATCATATCTAGGAGTGTGAGCTATGAAGTTCAAAGCTTGTGGGGAGAGGGTTTGGAACATGCCCACATAGGCACTGATGACACCAGGTTGCAGTGGAGGGGCATCATTAGTGGTAATAAGCTGGAGAAAATAATCCCCGACAAGTGACTTGAGTGATTTGGGGTCATCAACCCACTCACCCTCATCTTTATGTAGTCATCTTATCATAGTGAAGTGGCATTTAGCCTTGACATAAGAATGGAAAAAATTTTGGTATTTCCATCACCAACTTGGATCCAGTTGATGTGAGATTTTTGATGTCAGTCCATCTATTCCTGTAATAGTATTTTTTGTACTGATCTTCCAATGAAATAGATAAAAGATCATTACCCTTACCGGAATGGGTATTGTTGATTACTTGGCATCGAGCAATCTTGGACAAAATATTTGTCTTCTCCTGCACGATTGTTTGATTGCTCCCACTTTATGGTCTCCTATTGAAATGTTGGGAGGGCATCAAGATAAGAAAGATCTTGCTTCCATATTGGAATTAGGGTACTATTTCCAACTTGCTTTACTTTAGAACACATAGTGTTTTACCCCTTAAGGAGGAACACTAGTCATGAGGATGGGATTGTGACCTGAATATAAATGTGGCAACAGAGTATATTTATAGACTCTGTCAATCGAAAGCCAGCCATAACTGGTGATCACTCTGTCGAGTTTCTCAAGCAATAATTGCCGCTTGATGGTATAGAAGTGTTCATGCATCCATACTTCTACTTGACCAGTGTGGATGAACACTTCTTTGAATAATGAGTTGTTACACATATCGAACTGATTGCCTCCTTTCTTCTGAGTGATGTCAAAAATGGTGTTGAATTTCCCTACCACAACCCAGGCACCTTGGACAGTGGTTGAAATTTCCAATAATTTGGACCATAACAACTGGATTTTAGTCGAGTGGGGCTCCTATATATGAAGGTGATGTTCTAGAGCCCATTTATGTTGCAATGAATGAATTGTCGATGATTACAGATAATATCTATGTGACAATGGGCTTTCTCCCATAGTAGCCAAATTCCCCCAGAGAATTTGAGGGCTTTGACTCTATGTGATGAGGAGTATCTCAATTATTTTACCACATTTTTAATCAACACCAAAATGCAACTTGTATGTGAACTTATATTCCTTTAAGAGGCAAATTTTATCCTTAGAGAAAGCTCCTTGGACATTCCATCACATAATTCTGACCATAAATAATAAATTGAAGGATTGAAAGGGGGTGCATTAGCATTAGTGAATGGTTGTGAGCATGCTAACAACTTTGTCATGACCATATGCCTCACCAGTACTAGGCACTTCCTTGACATCAGCATCTGACATACTTTGATTGTCTTCTTCAAAATTCAACTGCTTCTTGGGTTGGTTTGCTCCAATGTTACCAACAAGCTGCCCTAGTTTCCCTTTCTTTCTTTTACGTCTAGGGCTAACCTTGATGTTTTGATAAATTACTTTCCCGTTGCATAAAAGGACTCCATTTCCTATCCTTTGTCCCCCCATTCAAAGGTATGCAGTGGTAGATCAGGGTTTCTCTAGAAAGTTGAGCCCTTAAACTGGAACGTACCTCCATCATTAGGTATTGTCTATCTACCCTCAGACACTTGGTCGTCAATCAAGGTAACTGCTGAGTTGTTTCTTGAGGCATTAGTTTTTTTCTTCACCATTGCCTGTTGTAGGCTTATTCCTTTGATTAACAACAATTTCCTAGTTTGATTTCTTTGCTTCAGTTAGGGTAATTTTCCCCTTTCTATTATTTGCCAATGGTGGGATTGTTGATCCCACTAGTGGATTATTGTTTCAACCTGGAGTTGTAGGTGATATTTGTGTAGACAGTTGGCCATCCTTTTTTTGTAGCATACGTCTCACTGGCTTTGCTGCATGTATCACCTGTGTGGACGTGATGGGTGCACACACTTTTGAGGAAGAGGATGAGGATGGTTCTTGTGGGAGAAATGCCTTAACAAAGGTGTAGTCCACATCAGCATGGCCAAGGCATCCACAACGCATGCAGACCACATGGAGGTTTTCATATTCAATCTTATAGAGTTCTCCATTCAAGAAGATAATAGGAAGAAGGGGTTGAGTGGTGTCCACTTCCACATCCAGATGAGTGAATTTCCCTTGATCACCAATTGTAGTTGTGGTGTTGATTTTGATGGTCTTGCTCACAAGATTGCAAATGCTAGCTAACAGTTGATTCTGATATAGAAACACTGGTAAGTCTACTACTCATAGCCAGACTACATGTTTGTGTGGGATAGGGTCCGATAGTTGAAATCTAGAGTGCCAAGACAGCATCGATAAGTAATTCCCAAACACAACCAAGGGGCCACAATCATGACCTTGATGAAGTTGTTGTTGTTTCCCACTTGTATTATGTAATATCCCTTCTCCAATTTTACGGCTTGGAAAGTATTTGTGGGTGCCCGATGGATCAAGAGGTGATTCACTAGATCTTGAAAACCTATGTTGTTTCCTAGCATCTTGATGATGACGACATGCTTCCATGGCTCAAGCAGGGGTGTGATCGATTGAGGATTGATTGTGATTGTGAGAAAGGAGCCACTTTTGTCGATGGCTATGTCTGCTTCTTTGAGGGTATCTAGAGATACTTCTTTGACATGTTATAACACATTGTAGTTGGTCATGGAATCTCTATATGAATGATCATTTGATGATTTAGCAGTTCTCTCAGCGTAAGACCTGTCTGTGCTCATCATCGTATCATTGGGAGGCTTCATCATGGCATTGCCCACCCCTGGAGGCACATGTCCCCGACCTCCTCCACCTCCACCCTGTCCACCTCTTCCCTACTTGTCGTCACCTCAGGTAAACCCTAGCAGAGAATCCATCCTTTCAAATAGCAATCAATGTAATGTGGTCAAACAAGTTACATTAGTGCAATGGGGTCTACTAAAAAGCAATAATGGTGATTGGAGTTTGCATTGACTTTAAAATACTTCCAAGCTACTAATTTCATGATTAGGATAAGGGATAAGCATTAATGTTCCAATATTTATCACATGATGCATTAAATGTGTTCAATATACTTCAAGTTAGCATCTTTAGGGAAATCAGGGAACAAGAATCAGAATTAGGTTATACAATTATGTTCATTGCATAGAGATCATCAAGTGATCAAAATGGTATATAGGTTCATATATTTTGGATGAGGAAGGTGGAAGATATGAATTTTAGAATATTTACATTGAAAACTATAGGAAAACATATGGGTGCTACTAGAAATTCATTCATGAAAAACATCCTTTTGATTTTTGCAAGAGGGGTAACAGATGGAAGCCAATGATCCCTAGGTGGGTGCCTCCTCCATTCCAGCCCATGTTAGGTGGTCAGCTGGCGCATTGGGCCGTCTGGTCCATTGGTGCTGGACACAGCCCAGAACCACTTGACCCTTCTTCTCCTTCGTAGACTTTGTGCATGTTTGAGGGAGGAAGCATCCACTCGACCAACTTGTTGGGATAGTAGAGAAAGGCGAGGAAGGTCATGAAACACCTTGTTAGATGGCCGTCAAGCTCTGCAAGGTTGTTGCAGACACATCTGTGGTCTTGTGTGCAGCCGAGCATGCATGGGTAGTGAGCTCAAAGCTCCAAATGGGGGTGGTGACTACCATGACACCCAAGGAGGAAGGAGGGAAAGAGGGGGGCCTAGAGCATGATGGAGCACAAAATTAGTGGAAATATTGATTGAGAAGAAACAAAGTGAAAGCAAGCATCAATTATATGTAATAAGGCGAGAGATAGTTGAGATAGAGCTAGGTAAGTTGTTATGGTTTACAAATGGAGGTAGGAGATGATATACTAGTCGTTGGGTTAGGGGGTGCAATCTGTGGCCCACGATCCAAGAGATGTGATTGGCTTAAAACAAAAAAAAATGATATCTAGATTGTCAAAGGGGGCACACAACTGGACTAGGTCACACCCAAATTAGGCCCAACAAGATCCTAAAAAACCAAAAATCAAGGATTAAAATAGGGATTTTTGAATGGCCATATCTTGTGATTTATAAATTCAATTGAGGTAGTTTTTTGCACTTTTGGAAATGAAATTGAAATATCTACAACATGAAGTGTATTAATGAGAAAAGTGAACACAAATTTGAGGTTCAATTTCACTTTTAATATGGATACATATAATGATGTGGAACTTAGCTCAATTATGCAAATCAATGTCACATGTTATAAAAATTGATCATTGATTTAATCAAATTAGAGTGTCATCACACTAAAACTATGAAGTTGGCATTAATATGAGTAAGAGGACACTTAAAGAGAGAGAATAAATACAATACAAGAGATAAAAAGTCATGTTGTCACACATGTATCCCATCCTAGTAATACTCTAAGCTAATCAAGCTTAATAAAATACTACCTACTGATGGGATACCTAAAAAGGAGGCACACCTTGTTGATATGGATAGTCCAAGAACTCTTTTTGAGATTATTTTACTAATGAAATGGATAGCTCACTATGACTAATTTTCAAATTGTATAGCCATTCTTGCAAAACCTGAACATAAATGGTTTGTTACGTTATGTAATGTTGGTTGCACCTTCTATAAAGAAAGGATACAATTGATCCACAGTTCATACAACATTAGATCCATACTAAATAATATGTGATCCTAGGTTCATGCACCATTGAATCCATCATGATGCCACTCATGTAGGGAAACAGGGTGGAAGAGATGGCAACAGAAACAACAAAATTTCAATCCATATTTCCCATAACCAGTTAATCACGTCAATAACTATGAATTGGGAAAGAGGGATATGAGGCATATACCTAATCTTGGAGCAAGTCCAGCAACAATCCTTATAGAGTTGTGCTTCTTCAAACAGCACACCAACTATCATCGGTGGTGGGTTCCTGGTGTATCACCACAAACAGTGGCTCACAACATTCTCGTAGTGTCATGACAATGACCTCCATGCCTCTAAGTAGTCCACACAGACTATTAGGAACCCCTTTCGTTCTAACTAAAACTGATGGGAAGGAGTTGTCCCTCATGTTGTCAATGAGCTAGAGTCGACTTTTCTCCCCTTTGGCTATCTCTCCCTTTTATAGGTAAGATGCATTTGGCTCTCATTTATCTCTCTCTTTTACGGGTAATACTTCTCATTCTTGAGTACACAGAGGCCTTGCCCCTCCCTTTTATATAGGAGTGGATGGGCTAGTGTTTCCACAAACTTGGGGACAAGAGGAGACTAATTTCATGAATTTTTGGATGTTGTGAATCATGGTTCGATCTACTGGAACCCCAGTCTGTCGATTGGAACATCATGTTGATCAATTGGAATGTTTTTCTATTTGCTAAGATATTCGTTTTCAATGCAATGATCTATGCACGACTTGACATGAACATCAATCCTTGATCCAATTTTATTGATCATACAGTCAATCGAATGGACTTCTCAAACGGTTGAATGAACACTCCAGTCAGTCAACTCACATTCCTAGTTAGTCGACTAGACACTCCAAATATCTAAATATTATCCAATGTTGTTTAGGTTGATTACCTAAACACTTTAGTAATCAGGTCAAACCTTATTGATGAGTAAACTCCTATTTTAGGTTAATCCTATTCATGTGACCTTACAGGTCCCAAACTACGTTGGCATTGAATGTCCATAATTACATTATGACATCAGAAACAATGAGAGGTATCTAGCAACACATCATTGCTAGATAAGTAATTGGAAAGTTGGAGAACAAATTCAACCTACAATATGTGATCAGTGTTACTGTGATCGTATAGTTCTTTTATCTCTGATATCTAGTTTGAACTTGTTGCATGGAATTGTCATCCTCTTAATATTCAATCCATGTTCCTTGAACTAGAGCAGACTGTATGAGATGCATGTGAGCTCACATATCACATATTGAGTCATACGAGTATGGAAACATGTTTCTTAGTATCTCTTATCAAGTGTCCAGGATACCAACTGCTATAGGAGGGACAAATCCCATCTACATCACTCAAAATCGATCCCCTTGTGTCACAATTTACCTGAGCACCACCTTTATGGAAACCCTTATTCAAGGTCACATTGGATAATTTCAAAGTTCATCAAACAACATGTGATGAGCATAGTGACTTCTGGTCTAAGAACCATTATCACACTATAACTTTATGAGTTGATTGTGGCTACCATCCCATGGTCTCCATGTATCACTATCAAGGTGGGTCTATCTACTACACTATTTTATAACAAGTACCTATGTATTTTAGTTGATATCCCATATCATGACTAATGAGACTCTGTCATCAGTCAACACACATTCTAGTCTTATGTATTATGTCATCTAATTTGATTCTGCAGTAATATATGACTAGGGACATAACAAGAATGTATATACTCTTATCATATATATGATCACATTCTTCAAGTCCTCAATCTGAAGACATATGTCATCGAGTAACATCATTCTTTAGATAGATATCATGTTTGTGTCATCATCTCATGACTGAGACAAAAAAATAGACAGAATTACCTTTATTATTATTATCAAATCATGTATATGATGCCCATGTATAATAATCATTTTATTGGTCTCTGGGAATAAATACCAATAGACTCCCACTTGAACTTAGAGACAATCACCTACAAATCTTATTCCAAGTGATCTTAACATGTCCATCATGTTTCTACTACACAAGTTAGTTCTACCTAAGACCTAAGATAAGAAAGGTGGCTCGAATCAAGTTGGAATTTTGACCCCACACTCCTTTCTTCTCTTCTTCTATTTTTTTTGTTCAAATGGAGTAGAAATCTTCAACTAGAAAAGGTCCTCCGCACCAGCTTCCCAAAACCATAAGTCTATTGTAGGGAGTTAGTAGTATTTTCTTTTAGTCAACTTTGCAAGTCTCCACATCTCCTTATTGTACCATCTCTCATATGAGATGGAAATGTCGTAGTATGCTATTTGGGCTTTTTAGCCTTTCCAATAGCTCTGTTGCTGTCACAATATTTCTAATATCTCATAAATGGTTGGAACCTCTGACAAGTTCATCTAAATGAACTTCTCGATCCATACAATATCCTTTGATGTGTTCATAACAACAAGGTACTCAACTTCTATTGTAGAAGTAGCAATTGTCTCTTTCTTAGGACTTTTCTAGCTTACAGTTTTGTTTTAAGGTCAAATACAAATTTGGATTGCAATCACTAATCTTCTTTTCCAGTTTGGAAGCATGCATCGATGTAACCCTTTACACCCAACTCCTCCTTATTACCATAATCAATGAATTGATTCTTAGTACTTCTCAACTGCTTGATCCAACTGATATCCTCTCAGCATGTCCAATACATACGAGACAATGGGACAAATACAAAACATTGCATACATGATGGATCCAATTGCAAATGCATAAGGCATCTTGCTCATGTGTTCCCATTCTTCATAAGAACTGGGACATTGGGCTCCTGAGAGACTAATTACATGGAATATGGACAAATCCTCTCTTATTGAGTCATGCATGTTGAACCCCTTCAACATGTTGCTAATGTATGTGTTCTTATTTAGGTCAAGAATCCTTTTATATCTATCTATATAGATCTTAACTCCTAATCTATAGTATGTTTCACCTAAATCCTTATAGGTAAGTTATTTTCCCAGCCAAGTTTTTAACATTTTTAGCATAAGGATGCCATTCCCCATCAATATATGGAATTGAAATATGCTCCCACTAACCTTTTGTAAACACAAGTTTCAGCTTCATTTTGACTAAAGTCAAACTCTTTGACTGTCTTTTCAAATCAAATATTCTAGTTATGAGATGATTGCTTCAATCCATAGATTGACCATTGTAGCTTGCAGAGTTTATTTGCATCATTTGGATTTGTAAAACCTTCAGTTTGTGTCATGAACACATCCTCTTAAATATTCCTATTATGGAATGTGGTCTTAACATCCATATGTCAAGTCTCATAGTCATACTAAGATGCAATGGCATGCATGATCTTGATGGGTTTAACCATGGAAAGTGGTGAAAATATTTTGTCATGTTCAACACTTTAAACTTGTTTGAAATCCTTTGGAACCAATCTGCCCTTATAGGTATATACATTACCATCCATGTTAGTCTTCTTCTTGAAAACCCACTTGCACCCTATAGGTTTTAGCCCTTCAAGTGAATCCACCAAGGTCATACCTTGTTTGTGTACATGGAATCCATCTTATATCCAATGTCCTCAAGCCATTTCTAAGACTATGATCCCTTAATAGCTTCTAGGTACGTTGTTGGCTAATCATATATGACCAACTCACCACTTTTTGAGTCATAAGATATCCTAATCTTTCAGACTCTAGGTGTGTCCTACTAGATCTATGAGGTCCTTGTGTTAGATGAGAAACTTGAGATTCCACAACAATTTTTGATTCTCCTTTTCCTTCTATACCTTTATAGGTTCAGTGTTTTTGTGTTGGTCTCAAAATTTTTGAGTTTTACTTTTCTCCCATAGATTCGATTGGAAATAAATTCCCTTTTAGGAATGCAGCTATCCTGGAAACAAACACTTTTTGTCATATGGAATATAAAAGTATTTCCCTCTAGTTTTCTTAGGATGTAAAACATAATAATGTTATTCTGGTTTTAGAAAGGTTTTCAAGAAACTATTTTGTCTCATAAACTTTACATCCTCAAATCTTCATAAAAGACATATTGGTACACTTCCTATGTCATATCTCATATGGTGTCTTTTGAACCGATTTAGATGGTACATGGTTTTGTGTTAAACGTGTTCTCAAAAGGAAGTTGGAATATTAGCTAGATTTATCGATGACCGCACCATGACTAATAGGGTGTGATTCCTTCTTTTTGATACATCATTATGTTTAAGGTGGGGTCCATTGTGATACATTATCATGGTCTCCCAGAAGTTCCTTAAACTCTTGGCTCAAGTATTCTCTATATCAATCATATCAAAGTGTCTTAATACTTTTATCAATTTGGTTATGTACTTCATTCATGAATTCCTTGAACATTTTAAGGGAATCAAACTTGTATTCCACTAAATACAAATTACCATGTATACTGAGATCATAAGTAAATGTGATGAGGTACTACTAACCATCACTAGCATTTGTTCTAAAAGGTATACATACATCAATATGTATGAGTCCTAATATGTCACTTGCTCACCGTTTCCAGTACAAAGATCTTTATTCATCTTTCCCAACAAACAAGACTTGCATGCCTCTACTAGTTCAAAAACCAAAGAGTCAAGATAACCATCTTTATGGAGTCCAAAAATGTGTTTCTTATTTATGTACCCTAGATAACAATGATATAGGTATATATCATTTGAGACATCAAGCCATTCATTATATTTCTCTCTAGAACCATTGAGTTAGACTATGAGACATTAGGGCAATGCCATAAAAGATCTTATCTTTAAGATAAAAGCATCAATCATTCATGATACTCTTATCCAAATAGGATACATATATATATATATATGATGTTTCCATTAATGGAAGGTACATAATAGAAATTAACTAATTCTATTAAATGTCCACTGGGCTTAGATGAATGATAGGTTCCAACTATACTAGCAACAACTCTTGCTCCATTCAGTTTCATCTTATCTAGCTTTATTTCTTGATCTAGAAGTGGAGATCTCTATGTCCTTCTTCTTCTTCCTGAGTTCCTCTACGTAAGGAGGACAACTCCTTGTCTAGTATCTAGGATGGTGACATTGGTGGCACTTCCCTTCTATATTCACTCCTCCCTTTGCTTTTAGTGTAGAAGAGTTGGGTTTTAGGCTGGCTTTAGAACTTTTCTTGGCCTTGCCTTTGCCCTTGGACTTCCTTTTCCTCTAATGATCATCATAGTTCATGACAAACTAGCTATATGATTTCGGAAATGAATGAAAAATTACATTTGTGGCCATATCTTGGCCTAAGGGAAATCTCAATGTCATCAGGTTCTCCATATACCCAATCAACTTGAGCACATTGGGTCCCACGACATCTCTCTCTACCATGTTGCACTTGAACGATGACTTTGAGATATCATATCTCTCTGGTATTTCATGATCCTAAAACATGTTCTTGAGATGTCTTACCATCTCGATGACTTTTGTTTTCATGCTATCTCTACAACTTATTATTCATTGAGCATAACATCAGGTACTTGACATTATGGCATCTTCATAGTGCTTCTTGTAAGCATCCATGTCATCCTTAGGCATAATGGGAGAGGTTTCATTTGGCTTTGGTGTCTCCAGGACATAGACCTTTCACTCTTGTGTGATAATGATTCCCAATGTCCTAAACTAGTTGTGGAAGTTATTCTCATTTAGTTTGTCCTTCTCAATGACCGATCGCAATGAAAATGTCTTTGAGTTTTCCATTCTTTTCTACAATAAAATTTGCATTTGTCAAAACACTTTTGATTTGAAAATACTGATGATATTAATTATGCCAATAACTAATGATCACTCCTACTATCTTGTTCAAATTGATAACCCTCACTTACCAATTTGGAAGATTACAATGAACAATCTTCTAGTGAGACAAGATCCATATTTCATCAAATCATGAGTCATCTTTGGTTGATTGTCCACAACTTGACTATTTAGATAGGCAACTTTTTCTAATTGCATCTAAGTGGAACTCTTGGATAGATCATGCACACAACTCCTTGTCACATTCCATCTATATGATTCTATGTACTTAATCTCATTAAGGCCACCTAGTTAAGCTTAACCCAAAGTCCAACATGATAGAATATGCACCCTGCTTTGGCAAACACACATATCTACCATCACACCTCCAAGAGATAGATGTTGCACCATGCTAGGGTGTTCCCTCACTTAGTCGATCAATATTTTCATGTGTGTATCTTATTCAAAGCATCTTAGAGTTCATATTTATTGAAGGATTTTATATATAAATACATATAGATATCCAATCACCACATACTTATAATATGTGCATATGCATACTATATCCACAAAAGGAAAACATGTAATCACAAAACACCTGAGTGATGGTTATGTCCATACTAATGTTATTCTTTAGAGCCACAAAAAATTACTACCACCTAAGGTCATACATCACATGTTGCAACTTGTATTGAAAATATGTTGTTGGGAACATGTCATTCGGTCAGGTGGACCCTCTAGTCGGTTGGTTGATTGGCTTCCATCAGTTGTTCAAATAGCTCCTGGATCAAGCAGTTGGTTGGACTCCTCTAGTCGATCGGTTAGGCATCCATTTAATCAATTGGATCCTGTTGTCAGCTGGCTTCCTCAGTCCTTTAGTCGATTGACTCAACTTCCCAATTGGTCAACTCACATGGAGCATAACATCTTCTCTTTTTTGAAATAGAAAGTTAAAATTGGCATATTCCTATTAACTTATTACATTATAAAAGTGAAACCTCGAGTTACATTCGAGGGGTATACAAAGGAGAGAATTAAATTACATTTAGAGAGAAAGAGAGAGACTCGATACGCAAACCAAATAAAAGGCAGGAATAAAACCATTCAACCAAACACACACATCCATAAGGGGTTTGGTCATAACCATGCATTCATCCACCATCAAAATATTGATAGGCTGATGTGTATATATTTCATATACATATATATATAGGGATTGTATGTGATATTTAATCGGATATGTACATTATTAATTTAAAATGTTCACATAGTATGTAATAAAATAAATGATAAAACAAAATCCAATCAAATCTATTTAAATTCCTAAACATAGTAAATTGGTGTGGCTCTAATACCACTGTAAGGAAATAGTGTGACAGAGATGGTAGCGGAAAAATAATTCATGTCCATATTTTTCATAACTAATAGATTGTGTCAATAACTATGAATTGTGAAAGAGGGTTGTGAGGCATATACCTGGTCCTCGAGCAAGTCTAGTGATAATCCTCATAGATTTTTGCTTCTTCTTCAAGCAGCACATGAACTATCAGTGGGGGTGGCCTCCTAGTATAGCACCACATATGGTGGCTGAAAACATTCTCCTAGTGTGGTGGCAACAACCTCCACGCCTCTACATAGTCCATGTTGACCACCGGAAACTCCTATCTTTCTAACTAGAACTGGCGGGAAGGAGTTGTTTCTTGTGTTTTCAATGTGCTAGCATCGACTTTTGTCCTCTTCGGCTATCTCTCCCTTTTACAATAAGATGCCTCTAGCTTTCATGTTATCATAATATTGAGATTAGGAGACTTGTCTCTCTTTTTTAGGGGTAAGAATTGTCATTCTAGAGTACACAGAGGCCTCTCCCCCTTCTATAATAGGAGTGGATGAGCTAGGGTTTCCACAAATCCAAGGACATGAGGAGAAGAATTTCAAGAATTTTTAGTGGTTGTGAATCACGAGTCGGTGAATGGGCTCCTAGACGGTCAATTGGAATGTTTACCTATTTGCAAACATATTTCCTTTCAATGTGATGATCAATGCATGACATACCATCAGCATCAATCCTTGATCCAATCTTACTGATTGTTTAGTAGGTCGACTAGACACTCCAGTTGGTTGACTCAAATTTCTAGTTCGCCAATTGTCAACCAATGTTGTTTAAGTTGATTACCTAAACACTTTAGTAATCAGGTCAAACCTTATTCATGAGAGAATTATTATTCGAGGTGCATCTATGTGTGAGACCCTATAGGTCCCACATTACATTAGCAGTGAATGTCCACAACTAGATTATGACATCAGAAACAATAAGTGGTATATCTAGCAGCACATCATTGCTATTCAAGTAAATAGAAAATTAGAGAACAACTTCAACCTACAACCTATGATCAATGTTACTGCGATAGTTTCTTTGTCTTAGATATGCATATTGAACTCGAGACATGGAATCATCATCCTCTTAATTTTCAATCCATGTTCCTTGAACTAGAGTAGATTGTATGAGATGCATGTGAGCTTATATATCACATATCAAGTCACACGAGTATGGATGTACATTTCTCAGTCTCACTTATCAAGTGGCATGGATATCAAATCATGGAGGAGGGATAAATCCCATCTACATCACTTAGAGTTGATCCTTATTTCTCATAATGTACCCAAGCACCACCTTTATGGAAACCCTTATTTAAGATCACGTTGGATGATGTCAAAGTTCATTGAATGACATGTGATGAGTGTAGTGACTTCAGGTCTAAGAACCACTATGACCACTATCACTTTGAGAGTTGATTGTGACTACCATTCCATGGTCTCCATGTATCACTCTCAAGGTGGGTTTGTCCAGTACATTGTTCTATAACAAGTACCTATGTGTTTGACATGAAATCCCATATCATGACTAATGAGACTCTATCATCAGTCACCACACATTCTAGTCTTATGTATTATTGTCATCTAATTTTCTTCTACAGTAATATCCAACTAGGGACATAATAAAAATGTATATACTCTTATCATATATATGATCTCATTCTCCAGGTCCTCAACTGAAGACATATGTAAACATCGAGTAACATCATTCTTTACATATCTACAATGTTTGTGTCATTGTCTCATGATTGAGACAAACACAATAGATAGAATTACCTTTATTATTATTATCAAATCAATTATATGATGCCCCAATATAATATCATATAATTGGCTCTCTAGACATAAATACAAACAACTAGTAGGTCATACATTGTGCAAGTGGGGCACTCATCGAGGCTCCTTTTTACCTCCCCACATAAGTCTCTAGCCAAGACCCACACTCAACCATCGAGATATACTTCAACTCATCCATCAAGGTGCAACCCCAATACCCATCTTAGGTCCACTGCCTAACCCATCAAGGTGCCCCTTTCCTTACCAATTGAGGTACTCACTGCCTATCCCATCAAGGCACTCATCCAAGGCCCATCAAGGTACCTCAATCATGAACCATCAAGTTTAAGGTTTAAGGCCATCAAATCTCACCACCCTCAACCACCTGGCCAAGTCTAGGGTTAGGGTCAAAACCCTAGGATGAAACATAATATAACTAAAGTGCAAAGCATCAAAACCACATCCAATATAGTATGCACATGGATTGAAACTCTTCAAATAAATATTCACATAATTTGAAAAAAAAATGTAGATCCCTAGTAAGTGTTTAGCTTATAGTTAAATTGTTTTCTAGGTCTTGTTCACATAGGAAATGTTGTTGAAGAAAACCTGAGCAATGCATCCATGGGCCTTGAAGTGTCGACTGCTTGAGACAATGTTTGGCTAGTTGATTCACAATCTTATTTTGTAATCTTTTCTTGTAGACAATATTTTGGATATCTACTATTCTTAAGCTACTTTAATAGTTTCCCCAAGGATTTTATGCTTTAGGGGGCTTCCTTCAGGCTTGTTGAGTACTAAATTGCTGTGATAGAGTTAGAAACTATCATACAATGAGGTGTTTGGGTTGAGGAGACATAGGTCGCTGCATCAAGTATGACATATAATTCACCTATAAAAGGGTTTAAACTATGCATGGTCTTGGCATTACCTATAATCCATTATCATCAATTGTTTCTTATGATTAAACTTGTTGACTAAAGATTTTTCTTGTGATTTATTTTCGTGTCAACATTAATAGTGAGAGAGTTTTAGGTAGGAGGTTCCCGCTATGGTTCATGATTGAATGCAACTGTGGTTAGGCTTTCCATAAAATAGTTGTTGATCGTTACTTTATGTGTCATGATGTCTGAAAATATTATGTTTATGGATTTTATTTTGTGATTGTAGACCAAATCATTGTAGGGAAATCGGGTGTGGATATAGGTAGCCAAAAAATGCATGTTTCCCAAAATAGCAACATCACGTCAACAACAATGTATCTAGAAAGAAAAGGTTGCAAGGTTATACCTAGTCCTAGAGCAAGTCCATAGACATTATCCTTATAGTAGCATTGTGCTTCTCCTTCATCAGGCAGCAACTCGCTCCTTCAGCAGCAGTAGTAGCATCACATGAATAGTCATCTCCATTGGCCTCCTAGTGCAGCACCATGGATAGCAGTTGATGATGTCCTCCAAATGGAAGACAACAGCCTCCCGCCTCTAGAGTGTCCATGACGACCACTGGGAACTCCACATTGTGCTACTAGAGCCAGTGGGAAGAACTTGTCCCCTCATGTAAGTGTACTAGTCGCCGACATGCTCTCCCATAATTATTCTCAGTTGTTCTCTCCCTCGCCATCCCTCCCTTTATCGGGTAGTACTTTCTCGGACTCTCTATTGGTTGCCACAACCAGAGAAGACAACAATTGTTAGAGCAATTGATTCTCAATTTTGTGCTGGGAAGCCCCCAGTACCCCTCTATTTATAGTAGAGGCCAGGGTCAGGGTTCCTAGTCTGTGTGGGAGTAGAAGGGTCCGGAATCATGAATCTTCTAGAACCTACAAACAATGGAATGGTCATTTAGCATATCAAACCGATTGTCTCATAAGAGAACTGGTCATTTCTCATAGTGAACCGTTTGTTTCTCTTAGTGAAATGGTCATTTCGTCCAGTTTTCTATTCTGAATCATATTGGATTTCAATGCCCCATTCATCTAAACATGACATCAACACCAAACCTTATTCACTCAAATTGGCAACTGAACCGGGTGACCCAGAGGGTGAATCGGTCATCTCACATAGTGAAATGATCATTTTACAAGTGAAGTGGTTGTTTCATTTGTCCAATTCAGTAAAAGTTCAACCAATATTGATTCTAATTGACCTAACACTCCAACCGATTGGTTCAACACTTGAACCAATCGGTTCAAAGTCCAATCAGTCAATTTTAAACCTCAGTTGTTTAACTGAATACCTAAACACCTTTAGTAATCAAATTAAACATCATTCATGAATATACTCCTTTAATCCAAGTGCATCTTATGTGTATGACCCTATAGGTCCAGAATTACATTAGTAGTGAATGTTCATAACCAATTATGACATCACAAGCAAAGAGTGGTTCCTAGTCACACATCCTTATTACCCAAGTAATTCAAAAAGTTAGAGAACAACTTCAATGTACAATCCATGATTAGTGTTACCGTGATCGTATAGTTCCTTTGTCTCTGAAATTCAGATTGAACTCAAGGCATGGAATCATCATCCTCTCAATGTTCAATCCATGTTCCTTGAACTAGAGAAGATTGCATGAGATGCATGTGAGTTCACATATCACATATTTAATCACATGTGTACAGTCATAAAATTCTCAGTCTCGCTTATCAAGAGGCCATGGATATCAATCCCTTGTAGGAGGGACAAATCCCATCTACATCACTCACACTCAATCCCAATGTATTACAACTACCCAATCATCACTGTTATGGCAATCCTTATTCAGGGTTACGTTAGATGATGCCAAAGTATATTGAAGGACATGTGATGAATGTAGTGACTTTAGGTCTAAGAAGCAAAATCACCACTATCACTATGAGAGATGATTTTGATTACCATTCTATGGTCTCCATATATCACTCTCATGGTGGGTATGTCCCATACACTATTCTCTAACATGTACCTATGTGCTTGACTTGATATCACATATCATGACTAATGAGATTTTGTCATTAGTCAACACACACTATAGTCTTATGTATTAATATTGTCTATTTTGCTTCCAAAGTAATATCCGACTAGGGACATAACAATAATGTATATACTCTTAGCATCTATATAATCTCATCATCCAAGTCACATACTTGAAGACATACGCCATCGAGTAACACCATTCTATAGACATCTAGTATGTATGTGTCATCATCTCATGACTAATAAAAACATAATAGATGGAACTACCTTTATTATTAGTAAATCAGGTATTTAATGCCACACTCCAATCATCATATGGTTGGCTCTTCGGGCATACATACAACACTCATTCCTATTTTTCCAAAGTAGACATCATGCAAAACTATAATTTTGTTGTCCATTCTTTGTCATTTTTTAGGTAGATGGTATAGGATATTCAGTCTACTATCATGTTCTTGTTGAAGAAAGCATTTGCTTCTGTGGGTAGGATCTTACTCCTAAGTTCCTTTGACCATTAGAAGTCTCTAACTGCATGTAGCATCGATTCCTTTTCCTCCATGCACTGAGAGCATTTGTTTTCATTTGTCATGTGCTTCATAAATTTGAGTTTTTTGGTCATTAGTCTATCATGGTGAAATATACACAGGTGAGATTTGATTCTTTACGATATTTGGATATTCCATATGTTTGTGTAAGCTCCTTCATTTGTAGTCTTAAATCCTGAGGATAACTATTAGTAGGCTGATCTCGTTGAGAGGAGTCATCATTGGTTCTTTTCCATATTATTCCATCCTCCCCATATGTTTGGTTGGGCGTCGACAGTCTTGTGATAGCCAAAACTATGCCATGTGTGAACCATTCTTCTAGGAAGTCATCGTCACACTAGTTATCACATGTTATCATGCTCTAGAGGTTTGATATTGATTTGGTGAGGTTTCTTCTCAGAGTATATTTAGATTGTATTGGTCAAGTACATGGCAGGTGCCTCAGTTGTATGAATTCCCAGGCTCTATTCATTAGAAGAACTTTATAGAACTATCTAGTTGATTTGGCTCCCGAGCCTCCTGTGCTAAATGGTTTCATGATGTTTTCCCATAATATGAGGTTCACTCCTCTCTTTTCACTTCCCAAATAAATTATGTGATATTATAATCTATTTTGTTGTAAGTGGAGGTAGGGAACTATATGGTCTACTCCATGTAGACAAATTACAAACTCATAATTGATTTATCTAATGTGATGCAACCAACTAAGGATAGCATTTAGTTTTACCAGTTATTCATATTCTTTTTATCTTCATTATTAAGAAGTCATAGTGGTCTTTTGATTTCCTTTTATGGATGATTGTCTTCCCAAGAAGCGTCCCAAATTTGATGTTTCATTATTAGATTATCTTTATCTGATTTAGTTTCTAAGTTTCTTGGGGTATTCCTATAAAAAAAATACATGACTTTTCCTCAGACAATCTTTGACCTGAAGTTGTGCCAAACTTATATAAGGATCTTAGTGTAGTGTTTTCATGTGTGATTGATGCCTCTCGAAATAGGATCATGTCATCCACGGAGATTTCATGTGTGAACTAGAGCTTTTTCTCATGAGGATGAGAGATTTTCAGTTACCTTACTAAGGTTCTAATTGAATGAGTTGTCTGAATCTCTCTAGACAAAGGGTGAAGATGTAGGGAGAAAGTGGATCTCCTTGCTTCATTGCACATGTTGGTTTGAAATTACCAATATTTTCCCCATTCCATAGGATGCAGGTGGTGTAAGAGGTGATAATTTGCATGATGATGTATATGATATTGGTTGGAAGTGGTGTTCTTTGCAATGTGATAATTTGCATGATGATGTCAATGAGATTGGTTGGAAGTGGGGTTCTTTGCAATGTGTATAGGATGAAGTGCCAACTCATCTTGTTGAAGGCTTTGACAAGGTTGATTATTATAGCCATGTAATGTTTCCTACAAGATTTAACCTCCATGGAATGTATTATCTCTTGTACCAAAGTGATGTTATCACCAATTTTCCTATCAGGAATAAAGCTAGACTGAAATGGTGATATCTAGCTATTCAGTAGGGTTTAATTCTGGATACTATGACCTTTGAAGTAAGTTTCAAGCACACGTTGTTGAGGGATATATGTCGGTTGTATGGGCAAGTTTTGGATCAAGATAAGAGTAGAGTTGGAAAATTCATGATCAATTGTGGCACCCTTAAAGGGATCTGGAACAAGATCACATAGTTGTTTTTATGATATTCTAGTTCTTTTTGTAAGAAATTATCATCTACTCCGTTAGGACCAGACACCTTCAAGAGTGATAATGAATTTAAGAATCTCCATATATCCCCTTCATTAGGTACTTGTGTCATCTTGTCCATTTTTGGGTAAGAAGTGTCCGAGTGTCAAAGCTTCCAATAAAGAAGCATGTTGCATAAATTATGTCTGAACTATCAGGTCCTTGGTAGAGTTGTGAAAAGAATTCTATGACTAAGTTTTTGAGTTGATATGGGTTTTCAATCCATGTGTCATTTGAGTTCTTTAGTATAACAATTTTACTTCTCCATCTTCTCATCTTGACCAGAGAGTAGAAGTATTTGGTGTTTGTGACACCTGCTTTGAGCCAAGTGTATTGTGCTTTTTGTTGCCACTAAATTTCTTCCTTCCTTAGAATGTTGTCAAGTTGGTTTTTTTAGTTCGACAAGCTTTGTCTCTGATTCATTGTCTTGTTTTAAGGAAAGTTGTAATTGGATCCATTTAATCTTGCTTTGTATGTAGTCTTTGGTGATGCAATCTTTCTTTTTTATATTGTTTGTCCAGGTCATTTCATCTTTGAGAAAGTTGGTAGTGCAACTTTAAAGGATGTGTTATTGTTCCAACGACTTTGGAGGAATTTGTTGAAAGTGGGAATCATTTTGCAACATGCTAAGGTGTTTGCACGAGGCATGTGTTTTGTTGTGTTGATTGATTAATTGATGACGATTAGAGCATGATCAGAGTACAATCTCTCGACAACATGTATAGAATTTTTGGAGGAATTTTTCATCCATTTGTGGTTCCCAAGGATCTGTCAAGGCATTCGTGTAAGAGGCTCCTTTTGAATGTCGTTTGAGGACCATTTTATCCTAGATCCACCAAGTTGCAATGTTTTGTAGTATTGATGAATTCATTGCTATTGTATCTATCAAAAGCGCCACTTCTAATTTTTTTTATCTATACATGATAGCATTAAAGTCCCCAACTATGATCCATGGGGCGTTCATGTTAGTTGAAAGGTTGTATAATATGAACTACTTACGGGATGCTATGATTTCAACCAAGACATTATTGAGCTTCCAAAGAACCCATATTCCTCCTGAGTATCCCATAGCTTTGACTCTATGGGATTGGATGAATCCTAAACTCTTGATGATCTTGTCAGCTTTGGTTACGCTACATCTTGGCTCATAGATAGAGAGCACATGAACTTTGTATATGAATGGTAGGTCTTTGACTATAGCTTGGGTATCTTTGTCACAGATATTGTGGATGTTATAGCTCATGATAAACATTCTTCAGAATCAATGGTGGATGAGCCCACTGCATGCAATTCTTCTTCAAGTTCTTGCAGTAGGGTTTGTTTCCCCTTTTTCCTTGTAGATGATCAACTAGACTCTCCTTGTTTGATTATCTTGTAGTTCCTTAGGTGGATTCTGACTGTAGGGTTGCATGTGTTATTATAGTTGTTTATTGAATTATTGTAGTTTCGAGTCGATCCAATGCTGAAAGGCATGGCAATGAAGGGGTGTTTAGCCATTATTTTTCCCAGAGTAATGACTTCTAATGTTAGTTGAATATATGTGTGATATATGGAAGATACATTTGTTGAGTTAGTTTGTCTCTGCCATTTGCAATTAGTTCATCATACTTTCAGGAAATTACAAAATTTTGTTAAATAGATCATAAATTGATACAAAGTAGGGTTTCCACGTAATTAGTTGTTTCAAGATCTTAATGAAGCATTCAATCGTGATAAGTAAGCAAGATTATGGCTACATTACATTTGATCCAGGTTCAGAGTCTTAGAAAATGAGTGATATCCCATTTGATCACTTTGTTGGATTCAAGTTGGTAGGAAGAAAATAGGGATTACTCTATTAATATGACAAGTGACACAGGAATCCATCTAGTAATAAAAATATGAATCAAAAAAAGGAAAACAAGATTTTTTTATCATATCAATAGAAGAGGAAGAAGTATTCTGACAATGTTCTATTTACTTCAAAACTTTTAGGAGTCATGTTCTTCTTCATTGTCTAGACATTGACTTAGATAAAAATAATCCATATATGGATTCCTTTATCACAATAAAGCAAAAAAAAATTCCTTCATCCCTAGTGTTATGTTGCTTTTGGTTCTTACGGTCCTTACAAGAATGTTTGGATTTTGTATGGAAATTTGATTAGTTGGAATTCTTCATGCAAAGATCCCTATAATAAAATTGGCAATATATTTAGACTCCTCATTTTTGTCCATGTGTACATCCTCTATTTAGTGATATTTAATCAAGGATATCTTAATCACATCAAGGATGCCAATATCATGTTCTTGCTATGATGAAGGGACTTGGCGAAGTCCTTCAAAGGAGGTGGGAGTTTTTATGTGATACTTGCAACTTTTGTGTTTTCTTTAAGGTTGTAACCTTTGTATATGGATTTATAAACAAGATTTTAGTATTAGACT
The DNA here is from genome assembly GCA_963693085.1 of Alisma plantago-aquatica. Taxonomy (NCBI): domain Eukaryota; kingdom Viridiplantae; phylum Streptophyta; class Magnoliopsida; order Alismatales; family Alismataceae; genus Alisma; species Alisma plantago-aquatica. The sequence goes on from OY856409.1 coordinate 197,190,883, forward strand.
TGAGCCAAACATGCTTATCATTAACTATATGATAGTTAAACCATTCAGTAAAAGAGTAACACTCATGATCATTATCTTCTAGACCAAACTTATTTTCTAAATCAAATTAGATTTTAAAGGCAGCGGGGAGCTTATACTAGACATCATAGAGATGATCAAAGAAGGAACAAAATACTTCCTTGGAAAATGTAGTTGATTTCCTTAGAAATATGAGGGGGTATAGAAAGTGTTGTGTTGGGAAGTGGTAATACATCCTTACATTCAGTTCAAAAATTGTTGGGTACTTGATTGGTAACATCAAGAAGTACAAGTTTCAAGTGATTGGATTGTGGAAAAAATATCAATAGATGTCAACTAGAAGCACATTTTATGTTAACAACATTGAACATGCAATCTAAAAAAGTGTCGAGGTCTAAGGAAGAAACATTGTCAAACAAAAGTTTATTTTGGAATGCTTCTCAATACAAACATGAATTTATATGGTAAATTTGATTAACCAATGTAAGGTTGTGTTTTAAATTTGTTTGACTGAAACAACATTTATTATATTTTAGGAAAGCAAGCAAAAATAGGCAATAATATGTATCCAAGAAAAACAAAGAACAAGATGAAAGATTGTAAAATCCAAAGCCTAAGGAAAAGGTATGTCAAATATTGTCTTCAATATATATTGAGATGTCCTAGCATGCTCTTTTCAATGGTCTATCTTTAAGATACAATAACATCAACTTTGGTATGATAGGTACAAGAGAGAGGTCCATGTTGAACTTGTTCGTTTACCCAATAGTTTTAGAAGAAAACAAATCTCATGAGCTTTGTTATCAACAACAATGCATGAAACAAAGGAGAGAAAACAATGGAGGCATAGAGAAGGAGTAGAGAAGAGAGCATATTCCATAACACTTTCACATTGTTAGATCTTCTCCCATGACCAATAAATGGCTTAATAATTGTTATTAATGAGAAATTAATGCATATTTAAATGGGTAGTAAGTGCTACTTATTGTGCGCTTATGACTCTAAATGGCACAGAGTGAAAAGGAAAAGAAATAATATATTTAATAAAGAAAATTAATTGCACTATAAATAGAGTATAAATGGTGTGGAAAGATTATGCTAGATGTTTAGATATCCTTAGAGAGGCATATGGAATCCTTCCATAACAAGGGTATTTGGTTTCTCTAAAAATATGATGGGTATAGAAGGTTTTGTGTTGGAAAGTGGTGGTACATCTTCAAAATTAGGAGGAAGATTGTGCGGTACTAGTTCAATAACATCGAGAAATAGAGTGTTATAGGGTTGATGGTAAAAACAATATATGAAGAGGACAAGTAGAATCACATTTTTTATTTCAAATAATCAAGATGCTACCCAAAAATAATTTCGTTCTAAGGAAGTAACATTGGCAAAAAAATATATCATTTAAAATCTGGCTAAAATAAACAGCACCTAATTAGACGTTAAGCAAGCAAGCAACTAAAAATTGACAATGTTTTGGATTCAAGAGATACTGACAACAAAATGGAAGATGCAAATTATAGAGCCTGAGGGTAACATGTGTAAGCTATTGTCTTCAAGACAAATGTTGTGCTCCTAGATTGATATATTTGAATATCTATCTCTAAGTTTATGTAAGTCCAACTCTCTTATAGTTTGTGAAAGAAATATGTCTATGTTAAACTTATTCATCGGCCCATTAGTATCATAAGATAAGAACCTAATGATGTGATGTTAGCTCACCAACAACACCACATCAAACAAAGGAGAGAAAGAAATCTAGGTGGAGATAAGGAGCGTAGGAGAGAATAGTTTTTGTTGCACTTTTGCAATGTTCACTATTCTCTAAAGACTGATTTGTAGATAAATCATTGTGATTTATGTTGGATATATATTGGGATCTAGAGGGGGTGAATATATCTAAAACAACGTAAACGAAATTCATAGACCTTCAAGGTATTTCCAATATAATATTACAAGGATGAACTTTGAGTGCAACTAAGCATGCATAGCTAGGGAGAGAGAGAGATTGAACAAGTACCAAATAACACAAGTTATTTACAGTGGATCCAACCTCCAAACTAGGATATGTACATCGACTACCTATAGAGGTCAATGTAATGACCACATTTGTGCTTAATTGGTAAACTAGGGTTTACCTAAGTGATTACATGCTTAATTAGATTGAACATCGTTTAGACTTTATTAATGATAGTAGATCAATTGTGATGTTTCAAACCTAATAAGAAAATATAACTATGATTTTAGTTTGAAGAATTAGGGTTTGAGAAATGTAAACCCTAATCGGCAAAAATTAGGTTTTGATAGTACATGAATATGGAATTTGATCATGATAGCAGTGTGGTAAATGATTTTTCATATTTTCTAAAAACAAATTATTTAATTGAATTTTGTATATAATATGGATAACTCAATCATTCATATTGGAGAAAAATTTCAGAATATTTGAGTGTTCTTTGAATGTGGTTCTCGGTGGAACTATACTTCGACTAAAATGCTGATAGAGTGCTTTTCAACAGTGTAGTGTTTTATTTTTAGTTATTTATTAGTAACTCCAAATGATATGAAATTTTAAATAGAGATCTGAAACTCAATCATAAACAACTTTTAAAATTTTCATAATTTTTTCATGTGTTTAGACCTTATCAGTAGATGAATTACAGTAATATTTTTATGAGTGGAAATTTAGCTGAAATAAGGGAAAGTATAGTGAGGGGTCAATGTGCAATTGACACAAGCAGCTCAATTGCTCTATATGGTCAACCTAACACACTGGTAGCTCTCATAATTCTTGATTCATTCCAAATAAATGAAATCCTAGAGAGAGAGGGAGAGTTAGGGTTTGAGAGGAGAAAGTGGTGGAATTGCTGATCTAGGGTTTCTCTATCTGAGATATGATGAAATCAAGTAAGTTTAGCTTCTTTGCATAGCCTTTCATGGTGAATCTTCTCTTATATGTCAAGATTCCGTTACACCCCTGTTTGGATTTGAAATCATATCAAATAAAGTCTTTTTCTCACTCTTTCTTCATAATCCCTCATTTCTAGGGTTTTCGAGTTGAAAGGAAGAAGAATCGGGTGAATTGCTAGGGATTTGATATGAGATCGAGATTTCCAGGGAAGAGCTGCATTTTTAAGGTGTTTTCACACCTTAGGGTGAGTGAGAACTTCCTTTAAATAGTATATTGCACGAAAATTGGTTAAATCATCCATAATCTTTAATTTCTTAGTATGCGACTACAAACCTTGATTTGTCTGTTTGATCTAAGTTGATGCAAAATGATATGAAATGGATTCTTCCTATGTTTGTTTGAATTTTAGATGATAAATTCATATTATAAATGTATATAATACATCCTAATGAGAATTCCCTAAGTATTCGCAAAGCTTATAAGAGTAAACTAAAATATAGGGAATTTGTCTGTGACTGAAATTGCTGTATAATTAAATAGAGAAATTTGTTTATCTGGATCTCCTTGGTTATGAATGATTGTTTATCTAAATGCATAGTACATATATGTTATATACTATTTTGGATTTCATGTGATGTGATAGTGTTTGCTTGATATCTTCGTAAAGAGGGTGAAGCCCTATATGAGTGGAAAGTTGGAAATTTGTGAATAAATATGGTGAAATCCATTTGAAGTGTTTTACTTGGCATCATATACTCTATTTATGCAATTTTATTCTTGATTCATAATATCTCAATGAATGGCATGGAAAACCCTAATTTAGCTCAATTCGAGGATTTCATACATATGTTGATTGTATATGACTTGTTTAAAGCAATCTGTATTTAGTGGATGTTTATGACATATTAAATCCTTATGAGAGCCATGTGATAAGTGAATGAGGTAAATGAAACCCTAAGGATAGGGCGTTCAATGAATTAAGCATTTTATTACCATGTTCTCATTATGAGATGTGCAACCCGGGATTTGGGTCGATGTGTATGTTTTCCAAGAAAGTGCAAATAATGTATGGGAGCAAATGACGATTACTTGTAGGCCAAGTAATTAGATCTTATCAGTATATTAAGATGTTTAATTGCATGATTCTAGTGTATAAGTTCCAAATGGACATGTATTATGTTTATTTAAGTATTTCAATCTACTTGCATGTATAGTATGTTGATTTCTCAGTATATAGTGTTTGAATATACTGCTCTGCCAAGTTAAGGATGATATACATGTTGTGTTATAAACTTCAAATAAATAGACACGGTACCATAGAGATGCTAGAGTCGAGTATAAGTAAGGGAAAAGGTACAATGTAGAAATAACTTTCCAAGAATAATTAAATAATAGACATAGGTGCCCTGAACACCATAGATTCCCTACGGATGTCTGCATTGTAGGGAGGAAATGATTCACCCTGGCAGCGACCAGTATACGGGGATCGGATCGCACCCACAGAGTGTGCGGTGAGATGAAGCCCTTGAGGAAGTCTCCTAAGAGAAGATAGGTTACCCAACATGAACTGGAGATCCCGGTGGTAACCCAGAGGTACCCACATAGCGTACCAAGATGAGGCCCACAGAGCATCTCAGACCCTCCGCCTATGTACTCAGCCTAGAAGGAGAGGTCCAGTTAAAGGCCAACTATTTATCTGCCTTAGTCAGACGTGACAGTTTGAGTCAAGCAAACCCAAATTTAGTTCTAGGCTTAGCTTCTTGGGTTTTAAGCTAAGTCTTGTACTGTGAGATCGTAGTTTGCTGAGAGTCTTCATATATAGAGTGCACTTCATATGATTAGGGCATAAGCTAAAATATGTTCATATAGGTTTAAAGAGTTTCTTATAAGTAAGAAAGGCTAAGAAAGATTTGAGTATAGTTTCCCAGCAATTATTCTTTTTATGTTTTTCTAAATTATTAGTTCTCGTTGAAATGAATCAAGCATGCTCATATATTTATTCACTCTTGTTGATATCTAGAGTATCCTACCATATTTATGATTGTCAATGATCAATCTCTTTAAAGATTATTACTATTATAATTGATGTCAGTTTCTCAAAAGTATATCTGTAATTATATCAGTGCTTTAGACTATTTCCTTGAAGTACTCATTCACTGAGCGAGTAGGCTCACCCCTCTACTCAAAATTTTTAGGGAAGCTGTGGGGATTGAAGATATCATTGCATCAGAGTAGATCTGCCACAAGAGTTAAGTCTGAGTATAGTTAAGTTCGGTCGGTACCTATCACTCTAGGTCCTCGTATAGATGTGAGAGTGTTGTAAGTAATGTTTTGTATCTTTGTTTCCTTAATAAGAGAGAATGTATCTGATTATCATGTCGTATGTACCTAAAAATGAATGTATGGATGTGTATCATTTATGTTGAGATCATATTAAAGAAATCAATGTTTAGATTTCCTTGTAAAGTTAGTTTATGTGGTTCAATGTGAGAAAACAAAGAGTTTGAAAAAGAACAAAAAGTTAAGGGTGGTCTTTGTATTACGTTAAATCCTCAATTTATGCCCTAATCTCATGATTAATGGTAAGTGTGAGATCAGAGTGTAAGAGTCAACCTCTATAATTTTCACCTTGCCTCGCTCCTTATATTCCATTATAAGAGTTACAACATAAGACCACCCTTTTCAAAGTGCATGGATAACTAGTGTTTCCTGTAAGGTCAAGGGATCCAACAACCTTACAAAGGACTTATATATCCATGAACAAGAGTCTTCCATCTTAGCAAGGACTAACCTACTCTTGCAATGAGTCTTAGTCCTTCTCCAAGGACTTACCCACTCTTGCAACAAGTCTTCCACCTTCAAGGATTTACCCACTCTTGACTTGGATCTTTTTACTTTGAATCCACTTTCACCAAAGGACTCCTTCCCCTCTTCTTCATCACCTCTTTTAGCCACGAGAGAGAATCTTCATCTTCATGTATAAAAAGATATTGGGAGGTAGAGTAACTGAGATCCTCACAAGATATACATGTAATACTAGCTCTCTTACTAATCTCTTACTCTAATGAATGTAGCAAGTGATTAAGCTCGTGAGAGTGGACGGAGGCTCTTGGGAGGCAAATTTTCTCTCCAGTATAGTACAAGGACCTTCATAATTCTTGACTAACATGGGAAGAAGCCCAAGGGGTTTTATTTATAGTAGAGGTTGCCTACTAGCTAGTAGAGACACTTAGGATCAAATTCGAGACATTTTGGGTGTTGCAACCACTATATTTTTTAGTTTTTCCACACTAAAGGTTAGAAACACTTTTCTGCACTTTACGGTACAGTGATTTCAGCTGAGTTGCCTTTCGGGAAACTCAACTGACACCACTATATGACAAAACAATTTGCATTTATTGACTCAGTTTATCCGGAATGAAACTCGGTCAACAGTTGTAATTTTTTTGTTAGTGCAAGGTGTCAGTTGATTTGACACCAAGACAAACCCATCCGACCTTGGGCATTTCCAAGAGCTGGATTGGCTATCGGGTGAGTCATCACTAGGACAAACTTGGTTGACAAGCAAGTTTGTAATCACTTTCAACAAATATCCAAAAAAAATTAGATATTCAATTTAAGTGCTCTAAATTTTAATTAATCTTATTACAAGTCATACAATCATTACAAGTGATTTACATCAAAGATCTATGGGAAAAACCATCTATTCTTCAATCTTGATCTTTATGCATGTATGAATTGATTTCTCTAAGTTAGGATATGCAAGTTCGGAATTTGGAGTGTGTCTTATCTGGTTTGAAATCACTCAAGTATAATCATTAAACACAAATAAGAGAAATGGTTAATCATCATCATAACAAGGGTATAGTCAATTTATACCTTGAGTCAATATTCACCTCCTTTTTGAAGATGAAAAACCATTCCATAAATTTATTGAAAGATTTTTTACAAAAGATAAATAAAATCATACCTTTGGAGAGATCTAGGGGTTTCAATTAATTTAGTACATATGCTCCCCCTCAATTTATACTAATTGAGTTCATATACCGCCCCTGAATTTTTGCTATTTCTCCTGCGTGGTTAGCTTTCATAACATTTATAGAATATATGTCTTCTACTCATATATGTTCTACATATATGTTTTCTCCCCTCTACATAAGACATGTCTTCTCCCCCTTTCTCATTCCAAAAAGTTATGGAGGTTGAAGAGATAAAACACAACTTCTCATAAAAGAGAGTGTAGAAGAGCAAAAACTAAGGATTTTTCCAAGTAATTTATGTAAAGAAAATCAAGACATGTATTTGAACAATCCTAGATATAATTCTAGCAATATTAGAGGCAATGATATGCAAGCAATTAACTCTATATAATATATATGCAAGTCAAGGAACAAGCTTGAGTATGTATCAAACAAGATACAAGCATATCTTATAGTTGGATACAAAAGTAAGAAAAAGACTAGAACTACATGTTGATGGACTACTAGTAGATGATATCACAAATTAGGACTACTGGTAGGATCTAGATTATAGAAAAAGATGCACATGTTAAGAAAAATCTATGAGTAGATGTAGAGAATTATCCAAACAAAAGTATGCAATTTCAAAAGTATGAGAGGATGTTACTCACTAGAAAATATGCATCATGACTGAAAGATGACAACCATTAAGAAACTCAAGGTTTCATCAAAAGATATACAATTACATAGAGATCAATTTAGAGCACAATGGAAGAAATTTAATCACAACATAGGTTTCAAAGAGATTATCATTAAATTATGTATAATAGCTCAAGACAAGTAATTGCAAGATATAGAGATACCAATTTAAAACAATTAGAAAGAGAATTGTATGCAAGACAAGCAATTTAAAGCATGGTAATATGCATATCATATATAGGTACCAAGGGTAGTAACATAGAATAAGCCTATAGGTTGACAAATTTAGTTGAGAGTGAAATTCTCTTCGAAAATGCCATGTGCATATTCAGTGCACAATGTTGTCGATTAGTTTCTGGGTTGAAATTCTTGGACAACAATAGCTGATGACAAGGCCCCAATAGTGCATGTTAGTCGATTCCTTAGGAGAAACTCAGCCAACAACAACTATTGTCAAAAATCACATATATTTCATAAAAACATAACTAGAGACATGATAAAAATAATCAATATCCAAACATGTATAAGAAGTTAGTAATGCACTATAAAAGCATCAAGGGCGGTGTTTGAGCAAGAAATGTAATGAGAATCACACTATAACACTCTTTACTCAAATACCATATATAAAGTGCATACAAACTTGGAAAAAACAATCAATGATTGGATATGAGCAAGAATACCATTAACTATGTTCTTACCATTTCTTTTTGACTTGTTGCTACCCCATACACATCTCACCTTTGTTCTTTTATGTGGATTGAGAAACTAATTGGCAAATCAATAATTGCAAGTGACATGCAAGAAGAAAGATGAAATGGTCCCCAATCATATTTTTGGGTCTGGAGGGGTTATCTTAGCAACCCAAGTCCTATTGCTTTTGGATGCTTTCGCAAAAGGGAAATATGTAGAATAATGACCAAATTCATTGCAAATGTTACAAGTGCCATTAGCATTGGAACTAGAGGATTCTCCATGAAAAATTGGAGGTCTTTTACCTTTGTTGTTCCTTTGGCTACAATCATACCCTATACCATGTCTTCCAATTTGTTTAGTAGTATGGTGTATGATATTGTTAAGGTTCTTTTTAGCTTCTAAGAATCTTTTCAAAGAGGATCCAAAACTATGATTATCATGCATAAGAAAAGTAATAGCAGAAGACAATTGATTCATACCATCTCTATTATGCAAAAGATTAGTTTCTAAGCAAAGAGCTTTGGTCATATAAGAATATTTTTCAATATGAAGAGAAGAAACATTATTCTCTCTACTAGTAGAACTATAAGAAGATTCAAGGACAATGATTTTAGCAAGTAAGGAAGTATTTTCTTTTTCAAGCAAAGTGGTTTTAGAAAGATAAACTCTATGGCCAGATTAATTCCTTGCATAACAAAGTTTTTGCCCTATTTTTCAGTTCTAAGAACATTAATATCAAGCAAGAGATAATTCACAAAATATAAGCATGCTCTTCGTTAGAACTAGGAATAAGAGGTTGAGATTCGAAAAATCTAATCTTATCAAGCAACCTAGTATTTTCAAGTTTAATGCATCTACTTGTATAATATAAGATTTTTTTAATATCTCAAGGCCATTAAATTTCAATTCAAGTGCTAGATAATGTTTTTAGATATTGGTAACATCATCTTGCAGGCACATGTTAGCATGTTCAAGATCATCCTTTTCTTCATGCAAGTTATCAACAATCTTGTCAAGTTTTTTCCTTTTATTCTTAGTAGATTTAACAGATGCATGAGTAGCATGAATATGACAATTAAGGATTATTTATATAAAGAGTTTAGATGTACCTCATTTGAACCTTCATTAGTACTTGCCGTCAGAGCAAAGTGACATTTTCCACTTTTACTAGATCTTGAGTTAGAGCTTTCATTAGAATCTTCAGTTGGGATTAAGTTGGAGGAGTCACTGGAGCTTTTGTACCATGTCTCCTTCTTGTGAATCTACACTTGAGAGCTTTCCCTTGGATTAGTGAGCTTCAAGATCATTTGAGGAGTCATCTTCATTTGAGGATGGAGAAGCGTTATTAATGACTCGTTGTTACACAATAGCTTTAACTTGGGCTTTGACTGCAACCTTCTTCTTTGTCTTAGACTCTCTCTATTCTTCGCCTTCTTCCCCTTGCTTGTTACACACACATTTCAAAGGCTTGTAGATTTTCTATGAGCTCTTTAATAGGAATTTTGGCAAGAGAATTTGTTTCTTCAATGGTAGTCACATTTGTTTGCTACCGTTTGGGAAGAGATCAAAGGATCTTTGGGTTGATCTTACTTTGATACATAGGATGGCCTATGATGGAAAGACCATTTACAATGGTGTTGAGCCTTGATAGCATTTCAGCCACACTCTCCTCCTTTACCATCTTAAATGTTACTACTCACATGCATTTCAGATTACATCAAATACAAGTACACAAAAGAACAAACTCAATATACTATCCATCCTAGGAAAAAGAGTGTACATGGACAATCTAACCTATCTAACTCATTCTATTTATACCTTCTTTGTCACGAACTTTCTACTGGATAGCATTATACCTAATAACATTTGAAACAACCTTATGAGACTCATATAGAGCCCCAATCAGTGGATACCTCCCACTCAAGCTGAGTACATGCATCGGCGTCAGATTAAGTATAATGAACTTAAAAGAAATTTCCAAAAAAATGAAAAGTCTAGCAGATAGTTCTAGCATCTAGTCAAATCCAATTTATAATGGTAATCTAATCAAATAGATAAGGTAATCACTTAAAGAAATCCAGCTTCAAAAAAAATCTTTTATAGCATGTCTATAAACAATAGTAGATACATCTTAGTTCAAATTTACAATCCTTTAGTATGAGTAACAAGTCAAGATCTAAACATTTTGAATCAATACATAACATTAACATCATCTTTGTGACACCCCACCAGCCTGACTAGGAACACATCACGTAGTCCTGAAGCAAAAGTACACATAAGACATGGCTACCAAAACAATATTATCAAATGACAAGCAATCCAAATAATCTTCAGAGTGGGTATAAATCCCAAAATTCATTACTTATCAACACGACATATCAAAATATGAAACATATAATCTCTATAATAGAATGATTATTTTCTACAATAAGAAACATAATCAACAATGGAAAATTATCATCTAGCAATACAAGGAATGTAACAAACATTCAAATCATATTCTACATGTATTGTCATATGTTATTCATTTTCCCTGAAACTAGTTGGCATGTACCTCACCAAGTAGAAGTTGGCATGCCTGATACGTGTCAATGACTCACCGTCACTATCTTAGGGTTTAGCTAGCCACCCTAAGATATCAATAACAAACCCTTGCTACCTAGAGGTTTCTGCCTAAAGAGACTCATGTCTCATCTTAGGTACACGAGATAGGAACCAAAACAATATATCACATATCACATCATTTCTCATATTTTTCATATTTCACATAGTTCATTTCATTAGAGTCTATCCTCATGGACATAGACTTTCACAAAAAGGATTTAGGGTCAGAGCCACTCTAGATGACTCACTCTTAAATCTTGGTGGTCTAACCTTTAAGGTCTCAATCCACACTCTAGAAATCCATCTCATAATTCATTGATTACTACAAGGAGATCCATTGTGTTTCCCTAGTGTGGACCTCGGGGGAAACTCACAGTGTTCAGGGCACCTAACTAGATTTTTCATAATTTCACTTGTTATTAATTTCTTTTACTCATCTTAAAAGAATTCAAAATATCATGTATCATATGTGTGTGTTCTCACGTAACTAGAATAACATTAAACATATTAGGCTTATCAAAAAGACAATGGTTAAAGTAAGAAATACAACAAATATTTAGTTTGCAACACGTATGATTCTTTCCATTTTCTATATCATCTCATAGCAGTCATCATTAGTGGGCTTTTAGACCGACACATACTCATTGTCCAACATTTACCCCATCAGATTTTTGTCATTATCAGTGAGCTATCATCCCTAGACATAATCTCATCATCTAGCATTTGTCCTCATCAGGGTTTTCAAATGTAATAAGTGCATGTTAAATTCAATCTATACATATTTCATATAAGTTCATTCCATATCATAATTCTCAACAAATATTCAGGAAGACATTAAAACTAGCAATAGTATGGCCGTATAAACATCTATCATTCATCATACTTAGAACATGTCCATCATGCAACATTAACTTATTCCATTTGTTTCTTATACATATAAATAAATCACATAACACTTAATATTTCTTACATACCATATACCACTCCTCAGTTAGGGTTAATACTCAATGCATAAGCGATCTCATTATAAATTAATTAGAGAAGGACATTCTCAGAATACAAATATCCTAACATGCAATTACAATCCAAGAGAACACCCTTATAAACCAATTCATATCATTATACCTCATCTTATAATTTAATTAAACCATACTCATGCATTTCTTGATCCCTCATTTGAGATCATTATTCATTAGCATCACATGGCTCATCATTTTAGGGTTAGGGCTAGGTTCTTATATCCATCTACTAATTTTCACCATTTCCCTTTCATTTCATATTCATTAGTTTTTAGCTTCTTTCATGTGATTCTCACCACTATTCTTAAAATCAATCATTCTAAATTTACCTAATATAAAGTTTCTCTCGCATTGAAATCCTTCATAATTTGATTTTAATATATTTCATGCAATTTGGGTCAACACACATGTAATTATGGTAAATAGACTATATACTTCATCATACACATGTCATTAATTTCATTTGTAACTTGTCATCACCATTGGGTTGATTCTTGTATATTTCCCATTTTTGTAATAGATGAGTATACCTTGTCATTGACTTCCAGTGGCATTCTTGTAGTTAAAAAAATATCACTATGTCTCTTTTGATAATACTCACTTTAACTTAAAAGAATGGAAGAGGTTACGTCTTATTACATCATAATCTCTAATAATCCATGTCAATCATTATTATGTAGCTTGTATAAAAGGACCCACATTCATGTGAGGGTTTACTAAATATTTTATAAATCATACTAAAATAGAAGCACTAGTCTTAGATCATATTAGTAAGACTCATCATCTTCAATCGAATTATTAATATCTATAATTCATCATTTCATCACATTTACAACATTATATACAAGTTCTAGCTTTATCACTCATACTCGTCTTAATACTAAACTTTTAGGATTTTAAAGAAGTCATTCTTAGTTCAACATATCCTAAGAATCACATCATTCAATAATCTCATCATGGTGCATAGGGGTGTTTATTAGGGAAATTCACACACATGGAAACCCTAGTTTCCATTTCCAAATATTTCATGCATCAATCATAAGTATACATATATTAATTAACTGGTTTGATTTCATCCCTCAACACCAGCCCAAAATAGGGAACATTTCCACCTCATACTAATTCTTATGTATATAAATCATATTCAATTTTAGTAAGATTCAACGATACACTTATATAATTCATTATAATACAATTCAAATATGATTCTATACATGTCAATTCAATTTCCAAGCATATCGGGCATTTGGCTGATTTTTAGGCAATGTTCACATGAAATAGAATAGTCATCTACCTATAGAATTTTCCATGGAAATTCCATCGGTATATCAGGAACGAAGAAAGTTCAATTCAATGAGAAATAATCCAAATAAGTAGAATTTGATTCTCTTATATCTCTATAAATCAGTACTCAATCACATATAGATACAATCAAAGTTAATGATTATTTTATCCAGATAGAATTAGGCTTTCAACATGAATACATAGCTTAAGAGGGAGAGAAAGACTCACCTAAGATGCAAATCACCTTAAAAACATAGGTCACACTCTATATTCCTAGAAATCCAATAAAACTCTACCAACTGAATCCATTTCTTCCTCCCCTCAACTCAAAAACCCTAGAAATGGAGATTAGGAGAGAAAGAGTGAGAAAAGAGGAAGATTTGATATTATTTCGAATCAAATAATAGAAGGGATGGAATCTTGACATTTGAGATAAGATTCACCATGAAAATCTATGAAAAGAAGCTAAACTTACTTAATTTCATCATATCTCGGATGGTGAAATCCTAGGTCAACATCTCCACAACTTTCTCTTCTCAAAACCCTAGCTCTCCTCTCTCTATAGGATTTTGTAACTCTAGAATGAATCACAAAACATGAGAGCTCATTGGGTGCTAGGTTACTCATATAGATCAATTAAGGTATTTGGGCCAATTGTAAATTGATCCAACTTTACACTTTCTTTTATTTCAACATATTTTTCTATCATAAAATGTGTTAATCGTCTATACAAGACTGTTATTTTTCAGCCATAAAGCATGGTCGGTCGAGTTTATCCTGGGGAAACTCGACTGAAACTTCTCTATATAGACATGAAACATCATCCAAAAATTATGAAAATTTACCAAGATGTTTAAAATTGAGTTAAAAATAAATCATTTGGATGTATCAATAAAAAGATATAATTCAAATACGAGACTACTATATTTCAATCTGAATACGTGGACAGTTGAGTTTGTCCTGGGGAAACTTTGTAGACAAACATGTCATAAAATTATTTAGAAAATCTGATATTTTTCAATAATTCTTTCATTTTAGTTATCTAAATCATATACAAATTTCAACTAAATCAGAGTTGTATATAAAATTCTAAAAATTATTTAGTGAACCATTATACTTGTCAAATTATGTATTAATATACTACCAAAACCCAAATTTTTGGCCGAGTAGGGATTTCAATTATCCAACCATAATTATTTGAAATAAAAGCATATTTAGATTTTTTTTTCATTGTTTTAGAGAATCATGATTAGGATACCATCATTAATCAAGCTTTAAATAATGATCAATATGGTTAATTATGCAAACATTCAAGTAAACCCTAATTAGATGGTTAATCTGAAAACATGTTGCTACAAATTCTCCCTTCCTTTTAGGATTTCGTCCCAAAATCCATGAAAAGATTTTAAAGAGTATCATATCATCAAATTGTTCATCTCTTTTAGCATCAAGTTAGAATTTCCATTTTATCTTTCTTTTATATGACACCATTTTTTGCATTAGATGGATATTTCATCCCTTGTCATCATTATATTTCTCTTTGAGTATTACAAACATTGACTTCACAAATCTAAGTAATACATCATTTATCAATATGTAATTCACATCACCTTTCATAATCTTTTAAAATTTGATTATGTATCTCATGGATCGAGATTATAATTCATTCTACATTATTATATGTATTAATCATTTTTTTCTATAAAGTAGATCATCTAATGGGATTCATCCTCAGTTTTCAACCTTATCTTATAGATTTTAGATTCATACTCATATTCATATTTGTTAGGGATTATCTTCATAATTCATTCATCTTTCTCATATGAAATTTTTTTTTTGTATATTGAATTATAAAATCCTTTCTCTTTCATCATTTTATCAATATTCTTTTTTAATCATCATGCATCTTATTATACTCTCAAAACTATATTCATTTGGATACTTGGTCAGGACATCTAGAAGAATTATAGTTGGCAGTTCCATACTAGCTTATCTAAACACCCAAGTACTTAACCAGAGTATCTAGATATTGAGTTCAGTCAGTATGCACATCATTCAGGTTTTATTCAACTTTAACATTATCATTTAATCTTAGATCATATTGTCCCTGCAGACTCATCTAACCTGGCACTGATACCACGTTGTCGGGATCTCTCTTTTGATTAGTATAACGTCCAACAATTAGAGAGAATCCCTAAACCTAATCCAGATTATGAAACAAAACAATGAATTCTCAACAAAGGTGGTTAAAATAGTATACGAAAATCATACATAATTTTTTTTCTTTTTATTTCTTCACAATTTTGATAAACCAATGTCACATCAAGGACATCACATTAAGATATCACAATTCCTATTCAACTCCATTAAAACCAGAATCAAATGTTACTGCTCTCATGTAGTTTAGTTTACATCAAATACAAGTACATGAAAGAATAAACTCAATATACTACCCATCCCAATAAAGAGAGTGTATAGGGACAATCTAATCTATCAAGATTATTTCCTTTATATCTTCTTTGTCACGAATTGTCCACTGGATAGCATTATACCTACAAACATTTGAAACGACCTCATGAAACTCATAGAATCCTAGTGAGTGGATACCTCCCACCCAAGCTGCGTACATGCATCAACATCAGATTAAGTATAATGAAATTAAAAGAAACTTTCAAATAATAAAAAGTCTAGTAGATAATTATGGCATCTAGTTAAATCCATATTACAATGGTAATGTAATCAAACAAATATCATAATCACTTAAACCAAATCCAACTTTTAAAAAAAATTATAGCATGTCTACAAATAATCAATTGATACATCTTAGTTCAAATTAAAAATCATTTAGCATGAGTAATAAGTCAAGATCTAAACATTTTAATCAAAGAATAACATTTACATCATCTTTGTGACACCCCACTAGCCGGATCAGGAACACATCCTCTAGTCCTAAAGCTGAAGTACACATAAGACATGGCTACCAAATGATACTATCGTAAGACAAGTAGTCCAAATCATCTTCAGAGTGGATATATATCCTAAAATTTATTACTTATCAACAAGACAGATAAGAATATGAAACAAATAATCTCTATAACAGAATGATTACTTTCCACAATAAGAAACATAATCAATAACAACAAATTATCATCTAGCAGTACAAGGAATGTAACAAACATTCAAATCATATTCTACATAGCTTGTCATCTTTTATTCTTTTGCTCTGAAACTACTTAGCTTGTACCTCACCAAGTATAAGTCTCCATGCCTAATTCTCATGTCAACGAATCATCATCACTATCTTAGGATTTAGTCGACCATCCTAAGATATCAACAATAGACCCTAGCCACCTCGGGGTTGCCTAAATAGGCTCACATCCTCATCTTGGGTACACGAGATAGGAACCAACAAAACAATATATCACATCATTTCTTATATTTTCATATTCCACATATTTCATTTCATCATAGTCTATTCCACACAGACATAGACTTTCACACCAAAATTTAGGGGACAGATTCAGTCCAGATGACTCACTCCTAAATCTTGGTAGTCTAACAGTTAAGGTCTCGATCCACTCTTTGGAAATCCTTCTCATAATTCGTCGATTATTACAAGGAGATTTGTTTTGTTTCTCCGGTGTGTACCTCAGGGAAAACTCATGGTGGTCAGGGAACCTAACTAGATGTGTCATTATTTCACTTGTTATGAATCTCTTTTACTCATCTTAAAAGAGTTCAAAACATCATGTATCATATATATGTATTATAACATAACTAGAATAACATGAAACATATTAGGATTATTAAAAATACAATGATGAAAGTAAGATTTACAACAAATATGTAGTTTGAACACATATTATTATTTCCATTTTCTACATCATCTCATATAAATCATCATCAGTGGGCGTTCAACCTGAGACATAATCTCATTGTCCAGCATTTACCCCATAAGGGTTTCATCACTATGAGTGGGCTATTAGCCAGAGACAGAATCTCATTGTATAGCATTTACCCTCATCAAGATTTACAAATGTAATTAGTGCATGTTAAATTCAATCTCTACATATTTCTTGTCAATTCATTCCATGTCACAATTCTCAATGTATATTCACAGGGAAATTAAAACTAGTAATAGTATGGGCATATAAACATCTTATGTCATTCATCATACTTAGAATAGGTTAATCATGCAACATAAACTTATTCCATTTTATTCATATACATATATATAAATCTCAAAGCATGAATGGTTATAACACACTTAATATTCCTTACTTACTATATACCACTCCTCGGTTAGGGATAATATCCAACGCATAAGTGATCTCATTATAAATTAATAAGAGAAGGTCATTCTTAGAATTCAAGTATCCTAATATGCAATTACAATACAAGAGAACATTCTTATAAACAAATTCATATCCTTGTACCTCATCTTTTAATTTATTAAACCATACTCACATGCATTCCTTAATCCCACATTTAAACCATACTCACATGCATTCCTTAATCCCACATTTGAGATCATTATTCATTAGCATCACATAGCTCATCATTTTAGGGTTAGGGTTAGGTTCTTAAATCTATCTACTAATTTTCATCATTTTCCTTTCATTTCATATTCATTAGTATTTAACTTCTTTCATATGATGCTCATCACTAGTCTTAAAATCAATCAAACTTTTACTATCACCATTTGGGTACATAAAGGATTGACACTTAACCCATATCTATTTGTTCTTGTTATGGATGTGTTGAGAAAGCATGTTCAAGATAATATCCCTTGGTGCATGTTATTTGTTGATGATATTGTGTTGATTTATGAAAGAAAAGAAATATTGAATGATAAAAGTGAAACTTTGGATTAATGCATTGCAATATAACGGGTTAATGATCAGCGAAAGAAAATGTGAATATATGCATTATAATTTTAACCAATCTCGAATTGTGAATGGCCGAGTCAAGTTGGATGGAATGGGTGTACCAATATGTGATAAGTTTTGTTATTTGGTTTCTATTATTTAAAATAAGGGTGAGGTTCAAGATGATGTTTGTCATGGGATCACAACATGATGGTTGAAGTGGAGGAGTGCAATTGGAGTAATATGTGACCAGAAGATCCTTCTCAAATTAAAAAGCAAGTTTTAGAGGACAACTATAAGACCAACCATGTTATATGCTAGTGAATGTGGCATTTAAGAACAAGAACTCAACAAGATAAATGTGCTTGGAATGCGTATGCTGGGATGGATGTGTCGGAAGATAAGAAAAGATTGTTTGAGGAATGACTATATCAAGAATAAATTATGGGGGTGAACAATGAGGACAAGTTGTGTAAAGGCCTTCTAAGATGGTGTGGACGTGTTAAACATATATTGAAAAATGCACCCATTTGACACAAGGTTACTGAGTCAATCACAGTTAAAAAAAGAAGAGGAATGCCTAAATTAACTTGGGAATATAGTATATAGAGAGATTTTGAATCCTTACATCTTGATTAGAGTGTGGCCCATAAAAGAGTTGATTGGAAAAGAAGGATCCATGTAGTCGATCCCAACATGGTTGGGATTGAGTCTTAGATGATGATGATGATGATGATGATGATGATGATGATGATGATGATGATGATGATGATGATGATGATGATGATGATGATGATGATGAAATTTAGTGGGACATTTAATATTTTCAAATGCATTTCTAGGATTAAAAGTAATACTATTAAGATAGCAAATTGTGTGAGCGTTCACAACAATGAAATGACCACCCCATATCCAATTAACAGTATGGTCCTCCCTATGATAAGCAAGAAATCTTAAAAAGTAAGAGTTTGTATTAGCCGAGAAACTAATGTGATTAAGAGATCATTTTAGGTGTTTTGTTCCTTTGGAGTTAGGTATATTGCAAAGTCACTCAATGATCACCCTGCATATTGTGATTTTAGAACAATGGTTGGACTGATTTCTTAAAAATCTACCATCAAGGGACCAAGGTTAGTCCATAAATTTATTTTGTTGTGTGATCCTAGTGCAATGATGATTTAGGATTTAGAAATGTGTAGAGTATTCATATGATATTTTTAGAAGGGGAGATGTTGGTATAGAAATAGGGTTCCAAACTTTTGTGCTCAAAATTTCTAGTGAGTACGAGAAACATCCATATGGAGATGTTATTTATTATAAGAGAAAGGGAGAACTTTGCTAAACGTACATTATGAGTGTCATATGCTATTATTGATGATGTCCAACCCCCAAGGTCTTTAGGTTTACCGAGTTTGGTCCAATGGACAATTTGTTTCTTATTCTTGAAAATGTTATCCCTCCTTTAGAAGGATTCTCAAATTTTATTATCATGTGTTTAGAATACCCTTAGGGTGAGGAAGGTTGTTGATAATTTTGGTATATATATAATGAGATTATACATACATATAATATAAAGTCTACAAATAATGTAAGCCTATGATTCCAATTTTGGTGATTGAACCATAGTTAGACGACAATTATGATATATGATGTATACTAAGCATGGTTAAAGATGATAAACTAAACTATTTGATCAATAAACTTGGTACTGATTAGGATATACATGTTAGTAAGTAGCAACTCCTAATAATTAGTATAATTCTATTGGAAAACATCCTAGATACCAATGTAAATATTGATAGAATTGAAACCTTGGATACATCAATAAGTATTAGATGATAACCAGAGCTACATATGGGTCTAGAAAACACACCTATATGGGATGATCAATTTTGTATAAAAGGGAACATTAAATATTTATAGGAAGTATATTGTCATAACTATAGGTTTGGGTGACATGTTGGTTAAGTCCTCATTGAAATCTACTTCCAATTTCTCTATATATTAAATACTAGTACTCATGACATATTCAAGAATTATGTAATGCAATGTGTATACACACTGATATGCATGCTATATATGATGTTAGGAATAATACAAAAACACATGGTATTAGAAAGAGAATGACATTACAAAACTGAAATTGGAAGAATGCTTACATGAAACTAGATATTTTTTACTTATGTGATTAGTGATGGATACTAGAACTAAAATAAATATCTAATGAATCATATTCATTTAATAATATTAGAAACCCTAATATATCATGAGGTGATCAGGACCAGGATAAGAAGAATGTAAAAATCTATGATATGAATGTATACATAGGTTTTCTTGGGTTTAATTTGTTTGACTTACTTACGTAATGTGTTCCTAGGATGAATACTCGACTTGGGGGATGAAGTATGCCTATTGAGATAACCATTAGTCGTGAAGACCATGCATGTGCAACTCCAATTTTAATTTGGTCATTTATATGATCAAGAGCCATATTTCCTAAAATGAGGCAATAATCCTAATTTGGTTCTCTTAATTATTTCATTTAAAAATTTTGATCCAAAAAATTTATTTCATTTAAAATTTCCTAAATTCTCGAATTGTCTATTTGATTTTATTGAGCATAGGGTCTATGATCCTACTTTCCTTGCTACTTGAAAACTGAAATATGACTTAACAATATGTCTTGCTTCTCAATTTATGCATGCTACATGTTAGTTATATATCTAGAGTAGTGGTGCACAGAACACCATGTGTATCTCGTCTAGGATGTGTGTTTCAGCTAATTTTTTAGGTCATGATCCAATGGATTTATGGCCCTATTTTAGATATTTGATCTACCTCATATATGCATGCAACGATTTTTATTTGTGATATTATGAAATGATTAATGAAAAGAAACTTTATGATTTTTTATTCTTAAAATGACTCATTCTCTTGTTTAATCTTATTGAACTTACCCATTTTCTAATATACCCCTCCTTAATGGAAAACTCCTTTTATCTTTACTCATTTAACCTTAAATGCGTAAATATTATTTATGTGCACACACTTAGAAGTGTTTTGACATGTGCATTTTGTTTCCTTTTGCTACTATCTTGGTGTAGGAGTGTAAGATGACAATGACACCGATAAGATCACCTTTAGGATGAGGGCATGAGGATAGCCTATAATGGTTTAGTTTCTCTCTATAGCTGGGCTTGAGTAATATTTTTATAACCATTTTGCTTGTAGTACTACCTTTTATGGTGAGGAAAATTATATATGAAATGAGATTTAAGTTGTAATAATTATTTTCTGTTGTTTATTTACTATCATTCTATGTGTTATATATACCACTTGGGAAATAAATAAAATTCTTACGTTCCTTCATATTTGGGATATGAAGGTTTTTTATTCCTCTATCTAGTAAAGATTTCTAACATAGTAGGTCATGAAGGCAGACCCGATGTTCATGGCCATATCTACATTTCAATAATGCAAATTAGGTACTAAAGCATCAATACATGATACTGAATAAATAAGAAGAATGTAGAATAAGTAAAATACTACACTTGTAGAGAGATATTCTATAAGGGAAATGGAGGAGAAAGTCCTCTCTATTAGGAAGAGGAATTTCTAATTCTTCTTCCATGCTAGGGAACAATGTATCGGATAGACCCACCTTGAGAAGTGATACATAGAAACCATCATTGGTGATCATAGTCATCTCTTAGACCTAAAATCACTACACTCGTCACATGTCGTTGGGTACACTTTGACATCATCAAACTCAGTCCTGAAACATGGGTTGTCATAAAGGTGATGATTGGGTGACTTTGACACATGTGGATAGACTGTGAGTGATAGATATGGGATATTTCCCTCCTATTGGAGATTGATATCTTGGCCACTTGATAAGTGAGACTGAGAAATGCATGTGCATGCACATGTGAATCAATATATGATATTGAGGTCACATTATCTTAGACAGTCTGCTCTTGGCTCAAGGAACATGGATTGAATTTTGAGAAGATGACCATCCATGCCTCGAGTTCATCCTGGATGTCAGTGATGAAGGAATTATACAATCACAGCAACACCTTACTCAAATTATAGGTTAAAGTTATTCTCCAACTTTCCATTCACTTGGGTAGCACTAATGTTTTACTAGGCAGCACTCCTTGCTTGTGATGTCATAATCTAGTTATGGACATTCACTGCCAATGTGATATGGGACCTATAGGGTCACACACAAAAGAACTCATTTAGAAGAGGAGTTTAATCTTGAATGGTGATCGGATTGATTACTAAAGTGTTTATGTATTCAAATCCACACAACATTGGCTGACTACACAGCCAAACGACCATCTCACTAGGTGAGACGGTTGTTTGGGTGCTCTAGATGACCATCTCAATTGTTGATATGGTCGTTTGGGTTGACAGGGTAATCAGAGATTGAATTGACCTAGTTTTGCCCAAACCAAGATATGAACTGACCGGTTCATTTAGATGAGACAAACGGCTCAGCTCAATTCACCAGACAGTTATTTGGGTAAGCTATACATGTGTCTCACATGTGTGATATGGCTCGATAAGGGGTCGTACAAACTTTCTGGAGCTTTCCTGAATCGTTTCAACTGCATAATACTTGTGGTGCAAGAAATTGATGTTTGGCATTAATGGGAAACGAATTGCCAATTTGATATCTAATTGGGAAACTGTTAGAAGACCGTCTGGAAATATGAGATGACCATCTCGCAGTGTCAAAAGACCATCTGGACTGCCATATGACCATTTTGTGTCTCGTGGGTTATGAAAATTTAAGATCTTATGGTCTCTTCCACTCCCGCACAGATCTCAAACATACTGAGAACATGACCCAAACCCCACCTATAAATAGAGGGGTATTGGGGGCTTCCTAGAACACAATAACATCAACTCATAATTAGTTTCTCTGATAATTGTTGTCCTCTGTGATTGTGGTAATCAAAAGAGCATAAGAAAGTCCTACCAGATAAGGGAGGGATAGATGTGAGAGAGAACAACTGAGGATCATTATTATGGGAGAGTAAGTTGGTGACTAGTACACCAATGAAAGGGACAACTCTTTCCTATCTATTTTAGTTGAACGACATGATTTTTAGTTGGTCCATGTGGACTACTCTAGAGGCAGGAGTCATTTGGCTGCTTCTAGGAGGACAACTGTAGCCTACAGTCCGTGGCGAAACCATAAGAGGCGTTGTAGAAGTTGTCCAGTTTGTTGATCGTGGTGAAGATCAGGAGCTACACAACCACCATCTAAGAGAAACCAGTTGACATTTGCATTGAAGTGAGTTTTTGTCACTAGACTTGCTTTAGGACTAGGTATAACTCGTTAAGTCATCCTTGCTATTTCATAGTAGTTGACACGATCTTACTGTTATGGGAATACGGATAGATAAAAAAATTATTTACGCCACTATACTCTTTTCCCGTATTTCCCAACAATATGCACCTATATGAAATGGTATATGTGAATTAATAATAATATTTTGTCTTAAAGAATAAATTACAAGGGAGGTATCCTCATCCAAAGAAGAAATTAAAATGGGTAAGTAGGATACAAGATTATAAGTATTCAAGAGTAATAACTAAGTGGAGATTGTTTCCTCTAACACTTGACATTATTATTAAAATAGACCATTGTATGTAGATCTTAGGCAAAGTCAAACTATCTCAAGTAGGGATGGAACACAATGAGATTCCAACCAAGCCAAGAGGACAAAAATCCTAGTGATAGATATATATAGAACATGTGAAAATCAATAAGTAGAGTGGAGTGGAAAGGTGCACCTTGGGTACCAACACATGTCCAATATGTGTGATAGGGTGGAAAGGTGCATTCAACATGCATGATTGTGTACCAAGTACAAATCCCAAAATTCACCAGTATCCTATATAATAATAGTCTCAAAAGAATGGATGTATGCAGAGTAGGAAAGAAGCAAAGTTTAGTCCATTTACAAATATCAAATTACTAGAAAGGACAAATCATCATTACATGATATGTGGGGTAACATGACCCACAAATTGGAGATTCAATAATTTCAACAGTTACAAGATAGAAATCAATGAATATCAATAATCTTTTAACAAAGATATGAAAGAGTTGAGACATTGTTTCTAAATGGGATTCATTCTCATTGTGTAAAATTAAGGTTTAGTCAATATATTCACAATTGAAATAGAAAGGATGCACATACCTATAAATTAAAACCTAGATAGCCAACCAACCAAGAGTTCCAGAGTTTAAGATCAGGGTCCAAACACCTAGCTTCTATAAATTAGGAAATATGTTTCATACTCCATATTAATTCAAAAACAGTATAATTTTGTATATAAGCCAATTTCAGACTTTTAAAACTAATAGATATGTGTTATACATTTTAAAGATTCCAAAAATTATTTATTTATATTTTATTTTAGTTCCTTAATTAGTTATAATTTTTTAAAATAAATTATTTACTAATTTTGTGAATGGAAACGTCAGTAAAAAGACTAATGTACCCTCTTATCACACGTTAATACTTGGATGGATGATAGAACAACTATCTAAATAAAACTTGCTCGGTTCAAACAAAATGAACCAAACAAAAATCTTAAATTAACACTAAAAGGTGTGACTACAAAAAATCCATTGTGACAGAGATATTAAGATTTAAGTGCTTGATTGTTCTAATCCACCTAGTGAAGAAGAAAACTACAACCATGAAATCAATTTTTCTTACTAAATATGCAATTAAAATATCAAAAAAATAGTCCACAACTCAAATTCCTTGGGTCCTTTAATCTCAATGACTCTTTGCATGGGTCTTGAGATGATCGGAGAAGCCAACTAGGCTTCCCTCCATGGAAACAAAAGAAGGGAAGGTCGGAACACACAGATTGACCAAGACAAAGAAATAACCAATAATCATAGTCGACCCAGAATCAAATACCATAGTTTTTGGTAAAGAAAATGATAGACATGATAAAATGAGTGTTGAGAACTATATACATATTAGTGTACCAGAAAAAAGATGGAAAATTGAGCTACTTGTCTTGGGGAAAATTGACCATGATAGAGACTTCACAACAGAGCAAGGGGAACTTTCAAATTTTCTTTGTAGGTTGAGGTGGCCGAAAGTGGCACAAAAAATCCTATGTGGCCATGATAGGGAGGTGGGGTTTGGGGGAGGTATGTATTCCAGATTAGCATTGAAGGAAGAGTTACAAATGGTTACTAAGAGTAGCACAAAGGTGGATGAGTGGGTACTTATTGTTTGGGAGGCCCATGATAGCAATAACACTTATTGGAGAAGAAATTAAAGACAATAAGGTAATTGGGTTCACTAGGGTGGTAGATAAAAAATTGGGGAAGGTTTTTTATCACTGTCATCCAAAACAATAGAGTGAGGTGGAGGATAAGACACCTGCTATGGAGAATTGGAGATAGAGGTGGAGAATGGGATAAAAATTGATATATCTATTAGTAAGAAATGGAAGGAGGTGAGTTGAGAAGATGAAAGAGAGCTAGCAAGAAAGTCAAAGAGCAAAGTAACAACCATGCAAACAATATTACCAAATGAGGAAAAGAAATATTAATTGTATGACATGGATTAAATATGAAATGCTAGAGATGCACCAAACATCTTTCCTAGTTTAATTAGCACTTCCTTCTTTAATTTAGTTTAACTACCAAACAAGGTCCAATGTAATGAAATTTGACACACAAGAATATTAAGGCATGATGATCCAACCTTAGTTTCCCTATTAAAGAAATTTGTTGATATATTAACTTTATTGTCCAAGACAATTATGATAAATTATTATTCGTTTAAGTTATTTGGAGTGATATTTCATATTGAATTCACTTTACTAATTATCTAGGCCTAATACTGCTAAAACCTATTGAATAATTAATTTGCAATGTAAACCACAGGTAAACATTAAGTGAAGAAACTACAATTAAATCCCCTAGTTATGAAATGCATCGCAAAAATTCTAAGATCGTACGACATCTATTATAATCCAATTAAGAAAAAGGGGGGTTAATACTGTTGGTATGTATGCCCTGAGAGCCAATCATGGGATGATTGGTGGGATACATTAAGATTGATTTGATAACATCAAAGGTAAGCTTCCAATTCTTTTTGGTTCAATCATATGAGATAATGATAGAACAGATTGAATGTCTAGAGAATGACAGTACTCAATGATGTATGATTTTAGGTTGAGGACCTGAATGATGAGATCATACGGATGCTAAGAGTTTGTACATTCTTGTTATGTCCCTAGTCAGATGTCATTGTAGAAGGTAGATAGACAACAATGACACACAAGACTAGATTGTGGTGTTGGTTGATGACAAAATCTCATTAGTCATGATATGGAGATATCAAACCAAACACATAGGTACTTGTTAGAGAACAAGTTTACCAGACAGACCCACCGTGAGTTTGACACATGGAACCATGACATGGTAGTCACAGTCAGTTCTCACAGTGATGGTATTGAGTGTGATTCTTAGACCTAAAATCACTACACTCAACACATGTCGTTGGGTACACTTTGACATCATCAAATGCAGTCCTAAAACATGGGTTGTTATAAAGGTGATGATTGGGTGGCTTTGACACATGGGGATTTTGAGGGGTGAGTGATAGATATGGGATTTGTCCCTCCTGAGGGAGTTTGATATCCATGGCCACTTGATGAGTAGGATTGAGATAGGCTTGCGCATGCATGTGTGAATCAGTATGTGATATTGATGTCATACATATCTCCTCCAATCTACTATGAGATCAAGAAAGTGAATGAACGATGACAGGATGACTGTTCCATGCCTTGAGTTCATTTGGGATATCAGTGACAAAGGAATTATACATTCGCTGTAACACCATTCACGGATTGTAGGATTGAAAGTTGTTCTCCAACTTTCCTTTTCACTTGGGTAGCACTGATGTGAGACTAGGCACCGCTCTTTGCTTGTGAAGTCATAAGTGTTATGGACTTTCACTGCCAATGTGAAATGGACCTGTAGGGTCACACACATAGGATTTAACCTGGAAGAGGAGTTTATCCACAAACCATGTTTAGATTGATTACTAAAGGAGTTTAGTAGTTCAATTAAACACTCAATTAATTGATAGCTCAAAATCATAGTATTCAAGGTGTTGGATTGATTGATTAGAGTATCGGATTGATTTAAACTGCAATTGACTTATTTACACAAGTCTGCTGCCCCAACCGATCGGCTCATGTGATGAATCGATCGGCTCAGGTTGGTGAACCGATCAACTCATGTGATGATCTGATCATCTCAAGATAGGTTGAACTGACCGGTTCAAGAGTTGAACCGATCGGCTCAACTGGTACAACCGAGATCGTTTGGAAAGTCAGAAGACTATTTTGCAAATACAATTTGTTTTACTTGTACAAATTCGATTCAGACAAGGATTAATATTTGATTAATCGGAGGCAAATTTGAAAGTCAATTTAAGTTGGACCAGGACCACGAACCGATCGGATCATGTGATGAACCGATCGGCTCTATTGTCCCAAACGATCAGTTCAGGTTGAAACGATTGGTTGATGTCACCAAACAATCGTTTTAGGGTTGAAACGATCAGTTCAACGGGCGCAAGTTGCTTGTTTTGTGAAAAATATTGAACCCTTCTACTCCTGCTTTAATCCTGAATTGCTCGGGATAGAGAACCATGTACCATGACCCTCCTATATATAGGGGTATTGAGGGCTTCTCTGGTGAACAACTCAGTGTACCGGTTGCTCTGTAAAGTTGTCGTTCTCTCTGGTTTTGGTAACCGAGAGAGAGCCCGAGCAAGTGCTGCCTGATAAGGGAGGCACAGTAAGGGAAAGACAAATGCAGAAAGTGACTGGTGGCAGGAGAGTATGTTGGTGACTAGTACGCCAATAGGAGGGTACGACTTCTTCTGATTCCATGTGGGACAAGGAGATCGGAGTTCCAGGTGGTCTGTGTGGACTACTTGAGAGGCGGGAGACTTCTTCCGCTCAGAGGATAGTTGTCAATCCCGACAGTCCTGATGAGACCAAGAGTTGCACAGACACCGTCCAAGACCGGAGGTGAAGACCGTGCAAGCCGCGAGGTAATGTCGTCGAGCAAGCCTCGGGACAAGGTACGCCTCTACAAACCATCCTTCCTACTGTATAGACGTTGACGTGTTTCCTTTGTTCTGGGTTTGAGAGGAGAAATTTTTTTGTTTCCACTGCCTTCTTTGTCTCCCCTAAAACCCAACAATGGTATCAGAGCCACGTCAACTGCTCTGTACTTTAAGATTATCGATATGATCGATTTTGGTTTTTCGCCTTTATTTATTGCATACGATGCGAATAAAATTGGCTTTATGCATGTCCAATCCTAAATCCACAAATCTCATTATACATATATGATATGTAATATGAATGCACTCGATACACGTCGCCCTTAAATGAGTTTTGTGGTGGATGTATAGCGTGGTTATGGCCAATAAACCCTATGTTTGTGTGCTTGGTTGTATGTGTTTTCTTGCATCTCGGTCGGCACACTGATTCCATATCTCCTATTCCTGATGTAACTCAAAATAATTTGAGATTTCTTTCCTACCTTTGCTCCCCCCGAATGTAACTCAGGGTTTCCCAATTTAAATGTAAAATAGGATAGATCTTTTATTTCCTGTTGTGTCAAAGAACGGCAGATAATCTAACGACGACTGAGACGATCGGTTCAAGGACTGAACTGATCGGTTGGCGATCCAGACAACCAGTTCGTGGAGCGATATGATCAGGTGGAAACCTGAGGAGATGCACAACGACCAGGCGAACTGATCGGTTGGAGGAGCCAACTGATCGTATGGTGGCACCCAGATGACCGGGCAGGATGAGCAAGTCATTCATGTGATGAGTTGATCAACTCGGACGGCTATAGAACTTCATCTTGTACAGGTTGCATATGATGTAGACCTAGATGACCGTGATTCCTCTTGGCTCGAGGAATCACATTAGGATGGCCATAATCATTGCTTTTATCGTTTCACATGTTTTCTGTGGGATATAACATGTATATGATACGTACTATGTATTGTGGTGATTGGATATGTATATGTACCTATAAAAACCAAATCCCTCATTAAATATTAAAGTTTTAGATGCCTTCCAAATGTGGCACACGTGAAAAGCTTGATCGGACAAGTGTGGGAACACCCTAGCGTGGTGCACCGTCTATCTCGTGGAAGCGTGAAGGATGAATATGTGGGTCTTCCCTAGCAGGGTGCATATTCACCGTGTTGGCTTTGGGTCGAACTTAACAAGGTGACCTAGATAGGATCCAGCACCTTGAGGCATGGAGGTGATCATGGCAAGGAGTTGTGCATGACATCTTTTAAGAGTTGCATATGATGCAATTGGCAAAAGTTGCCTACCTGGAAGATCTAAGTTGTGGGTGACAACCCTATTTGTGCGTGTCATCCTTGCGCAGGGGCCATGCTAATCTTCTCTGTATCGTTCCAATTTTATCGGATGTCTCTGAAGAGACTGTGGGTGACAACCCTAGTTGGTTCATGACTTAGAGGATTTTAGGATCTTGACCCACTAGAATATTATACGCTGCAATCTTCTTAATTGACGGTGAGGGCTATCAATTTGAACAAAATAGTGGGAGCGATAATTAATTAAAGTCCTGATTATATCGTCAACCTTTCAAATCAATCAAATAAGTCAAAATTTGAGTTTTGGACTAAATTACATATATTTCCTTTTGTAGTACAAATGACAACAAACAACAATCACTTTTCGTTGCAATCGGTCCTTGAAAAGGATAAGCCGAATGGGACTAACTTCCATGACTGGTTTAGGACATTGAGAATTGTTCTCACTCAAGAGCGAAAGCTCTATGTTTTATGGACTTTCACTGCCAACGTGAAATGGACCTGAAATCACTACACTCAACACATGTCAGTTCTCACAGTGATGGTATTGAGTGTGATTCTTAGACCTGAAATCACTACACTCAGCACATGTCGTTGGGTACACTTTGACATCATCAAACGCTGTCCTGAAACATGGGTTGTTATAAAGGTGATGATTGGGTGGCTTTGACACATGGGGCTTTTGAGGGGTGAGTGATAGATATGGGATTTGTCCCTCCTAAGGGAGTTTGATATCCATGGACACTTGATGAGTAGGATTGAGATAGGTGTGCACACGCATTTGTGAATCAGTATGTGATATTGATGTCATACATATCTCCTTCGATCTACTCTGAGATCAAGAAAGGGAATGAACGCTGACAGGATGACTGTTCCATGCCTTGAGTTCATTCGAGATATCAGTGACAAAGGAATTATACATTCACTATAACACCATTCATGAATTGTAGGATTGAAAGTTGTTCTCCAACTTTCCTTTTCACTTGGGTAGAACTGATGTGCGACTAGGCATCGCTCTTTGCTTGTGAAGTCATAAGTGTTATGGACTTTCACTGCCAACGTGAAATGGACCTACAGGGTCACACACATAGGATTTAACCTGGAAGAGGAGTTTATCCACAAACCATGTTTAGATTGATTACTAAAGGATTTAGTAGTTCAATTAAACACTCAATTAATTGATAGTTCAAAATCATAGTATTCAAGGTGTTGGATCGATTGATTAGAGTATCGGATTGATTGAAACTACAATTGATTGATTTGCACAAGTCTGCTGCCCCAACCGATCGGCTCATGTGATGAACCAATTGGATTAGGTTGGTGAACCGATCGGCTCATGTGATGAACTAATCAGCTCAAGATAGGTTGAACTGACCGGTTCAAGAGTTGAACCGATCGGCTCAACTGGTACAACTGAGATCATTTGGAAAGTCAGAAGACTATTTGCAAATACAATTTGTTTTACTTGTACAAATTTGATTTGGACAAGGATTAATATTTGATTAATCAGAGACAAATTTGAAAGTCAATTTGAGTTGGACTAGGACCACGAACCGATCGGCTCATGTGATGAACCGATCAGCTCAGGTGTCCTAAACGATCGATTCAGGTTGAAATGATCGGTTGAGGTCACCAAATGATCATTTCAGGGTTGAAACGATCAGTTCAGCTGGCGCAAGTTGCTTGTTTTGTGGAAAATCTTGAACCCTTCTACTCCTGCTTTAATCCCGCATTGTCCGGGATAGAGAACCATGTCCCATGACCCTCCTATATATATAGGGGTATTGGGGGCTTCTCTGGTGAACAACTCAGTGCACCAGTTGCTCTATAAAGTTTTCGTTCTCTCTAGTTTTGGTAACCGAGAGAGAGCCCGAGCAAGTGCTACCCTATAAGGGAGGCACAACAAGGGAAAGACAACTGTAGAAAGTGACTGGTGGCAGGAGAGTGTGTTGGTTACTAGTACGCCAATAGGAGGGTGAGACTCCTTCCGATTCCTTATTAACAAGGAGATCGGAGTTCCAGGTGGTCCATGTGGACTACTTTAGTGGTGGGAGACTTCTGCCGCTCGAAAGATAGCTATCAATCCCGATAGTCCCAGTGAGACCAGGAGTTGCACAAGCATCATCCAAGATCGGAGGTGAAGACCGCGCAAGCCACGAGGTAATGTCTCCGAGCAAGCCTCGGGACAAGGTACGCCTATACAAACCATCCTTCCTACTATATAGACGTTGACGTGTTTCTTTTGTTCTGGGTTTGGGAGGAGAAAAAATTTTGTTTCCGCTGCCTTCTCTGTCTCCCCTAAAACCCAAAAAATACTAACACTAGTGAAAAATGGCATAGAAAGCAGGGGTTATAAATTTTACCTATGCCTTCCTATGTTATAAGCAAATGTTACCAAACCACATTTTATGCATGGTTAAATGACATCATTATGGATGATAAGATCTTGCATCCTCTATATTAAAATTTACTAAGAGTAAAATAGTAAAAAGGTAACATGAGGTCAAAATTGTGGAGAAATTTCTTTTTATCATTTTATTAAGACCCACATTAGCATAGACAAATCATCCATATTTTCTCCACTCTACCATAAAATCCAATGAAACAATATATATTTTGATGATATTTTTGTTTAAGAATTAATTCAAGAGTTAGTAGAAACATTATCTGGATTCAAAACTTCATAATGTTTTTGCTTTCTATTTAAAACATAACTATATGATGATTCATTTAACTAAATTTTAATATAAATTTACTATTTGGAAATACTAATTTGAATATTTTAATGCATCTAGAGAAGTGAAATTCATATAATTTGAAATTCAATTGTATGAAATTCCAAGTTTTGAGAATTTCTTTAGTTGTAATACAAATAATCTCAATTCCGAATTTCATCATGTGTATTTTTATTTTCTTCATGAAATATGGTTAGTACATAGTTGTAATACAACTAATATCAATTCTGAATTTCATCATGTGTATTTTTATTTTCTTCATGAAATATGTTTAGTATGATTAGTTAGTAAATTAGTATCCAAATTGTTGGAAACCCTAATGTATTGATTTCATTAGTCTAGAATAGTTTCATTCATAAAAGTTGAAATCTAACTACTTGGAATTCAAAGTTTTGAGAGTTTACCTCAAAGTGATAACCACCATTCACCAATGTTCTTCCTATTCTTGAGTTTAATTGAGAATTTATAGGTCTCATATGATGAATTGATTTGAATGATAGGAAATGTATGGGAAGCAATTTATTTTAGTTCTAGAATATCTAAATACATTTAGCTTTATAGTTGGAGAAAATAAAACTTAGAAGAAACATATTGCTCGAGGTTGCATTATAAACTCTCTACGTTGATTGTCATGCTACAGTGGTGTTACACCCAGATCTCACAATTACCACTAATCATGAGATTAGGGCATAAATTGAGGATTAAACATAATACAAAATCACCCTTAACTTTTTTTCTTCTTCACTTTGTTTCTCACATGCAATCACATAAACTAACTTTACAAGGGAATCTAAACATTGATTTCTCTTATCTGATTTCAACAGTTAAAGATACATATATAAACATTCACTATGTTTCTCATACTTTTATGCACATAAAACTTGCTAATTGGCATATATTGCTAAAATAGGAATAATGTTACACATCATCATTTACAATTCTCTCTTATTTCTTTACAAGGACCTAGAGTGACAAGGACCGATTGAACTTAACTAATCTCAGACTTAATTCTTATGGCAGATCTACTCTGATGCAATGATATCTTCAATCTATACGGTTACCCTAAAAACTGTGAGTAGAGGGGTGAGCCTACTCGCTTAGTGACTGAGTAAAACAATAATATAGTCTAAAGCACTGAATTAGACATTTATCTTTTTTGAATAACTGAAATAATGACAAGATAGTAATTCAGATTAAAAGACTAGATATTCAGAAATTTACAAATAGCATTGAGGCCTTCATCATTAGTAATATGCAAGTATAGAAACATAATCCTCACTGTTTTTTTTATCTTTCATTAACTTTAACTTGACATGACTAATGAACTCTTTATTTGAACTCCACTGAACTCAATTCTCTTTCTCTTTTACCTTGTCCCTGAACTCACTTGGATTGTACCATCCAAGCAAAAGCCACTACTGCGTGACTTACCGTACAAGTCTTAAGGTAAACCTGAGACCTTAAGACTGCTACTAACTACCTCAGTCTGTAGCGAGGTTGCCACATCTGTCCTAACGGCGGCTAAAGAGCATCCGTAAACTGAGGCCCCTTGTCGTGGATACTCAGGAGGGGTGCCTCTAGGCTAAAAAGCCTCAACTCTACATAATGCGGTTCCACTAGGGTTGACACGCAAAATGGAGTAACTGTCAGAAGGAGTAGGTCCACAAGGATTGTATACTCCAACTGGTGGGTACCACTAGATCTCCAGTTATTGTTGGATATCCCTACTATTATTCAGGAAACATGGAGCTACTTGTTCCCCATGACTAGGTCACGCTCCAGGTGATACTTTTTCTGGGATAAGTCACCAATCAATCACCTGTTTCACTCTTCTTGGTACAGACCTCCTAGTAAGAGTTGTACGGTATTTAGGGCACCTATTACTAATGTAACTGTGATTATATCTTTCTATTAGACTGATCTCTTTTAGCTTTGTATTTTACTGACTACTCAGAATACTGAACTGAATGCTTAACATATTGTTTTCCCTTTTCTTAGGGTTTCTCCTTACTCATGCACATATAGAATTTCTCATGTATTCAATCATATATCATGTCTACTAAAACAAGTATTCTCATTCAATATTTCTCACATTTATGCATGGCATCAATAACATCCCTATCTAGGGCATGTCATATCTCTCCACTCGCAATAGCATAATAACTTATGCATTTCATGACAAGTATTTGAATTAGAGAATTTGAATCTCATAAGCAAAGCATACATGTATATAGGATAATATTCAGATAAAAATGCACAATATCACATGAATCATTTCAATCTACCATTTACTACTAAATTAGATATGTATACTTCCAAAAGCATACTATATTGGATTTCCATCCTTGATTACTTGCTATTCACATGACATGTATTGTGAAAATGAGAAACTCTATTTGTCCATATATCAAATCAAATATATCAAACATGTATAATTAAATACACTAGGCACATAAGTAAGATCATATAAGCATTAATCTGAATTTCAGCTATAATGTTGTTCAAGCACCTGAATAACTTGAAAATTTAGATCTTCAGAAAATTCCCAATAAACTTCTAAATTCTCTAATATTCAACATACATGAATATTTATATTCAAGATACATGAATATTTATATTCATGCCATCTTATAAACGTTTTCAGATCATAGTTAGAACTAGGTTTGAAGTAATCTATAAACTAAATTCTCAATAGCATAATAACTTATGCATTTCATGACAAGTATTTGAATTAGAGAATTTGAATCTCATAAGCAAAGCATACATGCATATAGGATAATATTCAGATAAAAATGCACAATATCACATGAATCATTTCAATCGACCATTTACTACTAAATTAGATATGTATACTTCCAAAAGCATACTATATTGGATTTCCATCCTTGATTACTTGCTATTCACATGACATGTATTGTGAAAATGAGAAACTATATTTGTCCATATATCAAATCAAATATATCAAACATGTATAATTAAATACACTAGGCACATAAGTAAGATCATATAAGCATTAATCTGAATTTCAGCTATAATGTTGTTCAAGCGCCTGAATAACTTGAAAATTTAGATCTTCAGAAAATTCTCAATAAACTTCTAAATTCTCTAATATTCAACATACATGAATATTTATATTCAAGATACATGAATATTTGTATTCATGTCATCTTATAAACGTTTTCAGATCATAGTTAGAACTAGGTTTGAAGTAATCTATAAACTAAATTCAAAAACAATTTATTTTCATTTATTGTCATCTAGGGAGAAATTGAGAATATCAACTAAAATCATCTAATTGAGTACAATTGACTGAAATATTCTTTTACCCACTCACCCTAAGCTGTGAAAACAACTTAAAATGTATCCATATATGAAAATCTCGAATCCATATCAAAACCCTACCAAATCGCCACTTTCTTCTTCCTTTCAACTCAAAAACCCTAGAAATGAAGATTAGGAGAGAAAGGGTGAGAAAATGGGGTGATTTGATATGATTTTGAATCAAATCAGGGGAGAGACAGAATCTTCATGAAACTATATCCAAAGAATCTAAACTTACATGATTTCATCATTCCTCGGACGGCAAAACCCTAGGTCAGCATCTCCATCAAGTTCTCCTCTCAAAACCCTAGATATCCTCTCTCTCTCTATAGGATTTCGTTTCTCTTGATTGAATCATAAATTATGAGAGCTCCTAGAGTGTTAGGTTGACCATATAGACAAATTGAGCTGCTTGGGTCAATTGCACATTGACCCCTCACTATACTTTCTCTTATTTCAGCTGAATTTTCTGTCATACAATTGTTACTGTAATTCATCTATTGAATAGATAACAGATCCTCCAAAAATTATGAAATTTTTTCATGTTGTTTGTGATTGAGTTTTAGATCTCCAATAACATTTTCAAATCATTCAGAGTTACTAATAAACAAATAAAAATCAAATAGTTTAGTGCTATCCAACAGTCTGTAGAACTGTCGTTTGAATAGAAAATGCCCCAGAATGGCCATGCAAGGTGCCACGGCCATGATAAGATGGACACAACATGGCCATTCTTCTTTCCACGACCATGGTGCATTGGTTTCATCACATTTGAATACCAAAATTGATTAATAATTCAATTCTTCCAAAACGGCCGAGCGACCTAACATGCATGTGCCACCAACGACCTAACACGGTCGTGCTACCCACGACAAATGTGCTATCCAAGACTCTAGATACCATTTTCATTTTCCTTTGACTACCTCTCTCATTCCTCCCCAATATGGGCATGTTGGGTAAAAACCCTAATTTCAGTCGACTAGGGTTTATATTTCTCAAACCCTAATTTCTCAAGGCAAAAGCACACTTCAAGTTCTTATTAGGTTTAAAACATCATAATTGAATTATCATCATTAATTATATTTATGAAATGATCAATCTAATTAAGCATGCAATCATCTAGGTAAACCCTAGTTTACCAATTAAGCTCAGATATGGTCATAACAATTCTTTCCCCCTTAAAAATGTTTCATCCCCGAAACATAAATGTGCAAGAAAAGTACATTCAAGGTTTCTTATTTTTTTTTGAGATTTTATGTCTCACTTACTCTTATATTTTTCTTCGAAAACTGACTTCAACATTCAGTCATTTATATCTCTTCTCATTGCAACAAATTTAAAACAAGGCCTCTCAATGATAGTAAAAGAATTCTCTATGTCACAATCAATTACTCGGAAAGAGAATAAGAAACAATAATTTTAAATTCTTTCATACTCTCTTGAAATTTTAACTCGGTACTGGTAATATTTTCCAACTATCTTGATTCATACAGTTCAATCTATACTATTGTTTTGTATCTCATCCGAATTACTAAATATAGTTCACCTTGCTATTTTGAATTTCACTATTGTGCTACTTAAAAAAACTCATACGCTGGAAGACTAGATATAACAACAATTGTATAGTACTGAATTGGATTATTTGTATGAATGACTAAAACCATAGTACCATTTTTATTTAGTATATTGCTCGCACATGTATAACTAAAATCATATGTTAAACAAATTTATAACCCTTGATATACCTTCAACAAATTATACTTCTAAAACAAATTCACGTAATACTAAAAGTCATTTGTTTTCTCTAATTTCTCTTCTTATTCATTACCACTTACTTATTCTTACCTATCTTTCTCATTTGATCATATAGAGTAAATATATTCAACATTAAAATTTTTGAAGTAAGAATGGATTATTCATCATTCTTGCAATCACTGTAAGAATTTATTTCAGATCACACTTCATACATTTAAATTCAATTTCCTATCCTCCTTTCTTAGTCATTTCCATGCTTTTATCTATCTTTATCATTTGCAACCCATAGACCCTGGGTTACTATCACTGTTAATGTACTTCTCACATTGAAAATTTTAGGATCGTATTTCATAGTACTTTCAACACTCAAGATCATATCACTAATAACATCCCTTGAACTTCTAGAACCTAAACACTCTAGGGTTTTATCTTTATCAATAGCATGATCTTGTTGTGACATGATTTTGCTTCCTTATTTCTATATGTAAACTTTATCTCTAGAAGATTATTAAAGCCCTCCTTACCTTTATCACTTAGATTTCCTTTCTCTTACTTGGCTTTTCTGATAAGTTACTTTCTTAATTTAC
The DNA here is from genome assembly GCA_963693085.1 of Alisma plantago-aquatica. Lineage (NCBI taxonomy): Eukaryota > Viridiplantae > Streptophyta > Magnoliopsida > Alismatales > Alismataceae > Alisma > Alisma plantago-aquatica. The sequence goes on from OY856409.1 coordinate 197,228,777, forward strand.
TTTGTTAAGTTTCATCACCATTCCATAATCAATAATGATCATTCTTTATTATACTACTCACTTTAGCTTAAAAGAATGATTTAAGTTACATTTTATTACACTGTAATCTCTAATCATCCTTCATGATTCATTTTTTTATAGCTTGTATAAAAGGACCCACATTCATATGAGGGATACTCATCATTTAATAAGCCATACTAAAATAGTTTCATTAGGCTTAGATCATATTAGTAGTACTCATCATACTCATTTGAAGTATTTAATGCCTACAATTTAGCATTTCATCACATTGACAACATTATATACAAGTTCTGACTTTATCAGTGATACTCGTCTTAATTTGAAACTCTTAGGGTTTTAATGAAATCATTCTTAATTCAACATCTCATAAGAATCATATCATTCAGTAATACCAGCATGATGCATATGGGGTTTATCAGGGCTATTCACACACATGGAAACCCTAGTTTCCATTTCCACATATTTCATTCATCAACCATAAGTATACATTGAATAATTAACTCATTTGATTCAATGTGTAAACACAAACCCTAAATAGGAAATATTGCCACATCATATTGATCCTTATGAAGATATCATGTCTGATTTCAGTAAGACTCAAAAAAACACTTTTATAATTCATTCTAATACAATTCAATATAATTTTATACATATCAAACAAATTTCCAAGCATATCAGCCATTGGGCTGATTTTTTTTAGGCAATCTTTACATGAAATAACATAGACATATATCCATAGGATTTTCCATAAATCCTCTATCAATATATCAAGAACTAATCAAGTTCCAATCAATGAAAAATAATCAAAATCAATAGCATTTAATTCGCTAATATTTTTCCAAATCAATATCCAATCATATAGAGATACAAGCAAGGTTTTTGATTATTTTATCCGGATAGAATTTGGCTTTAAACATGAATATAAAGCTTAGGAGGGAGATAAACACTCACCTCAGCTGCCAAGCACCTTAAATTCGTAGGTCAAACTCTAAATTTTTGGAAATCCTATCAAACTCTATCAATTGAATCCATTATCTTATCATATCATCCCCACATTACTCTCATTATGGAGGATACAAAAGAGAGGGTGATTTTAAATTTTAGAACTCTGGTCTTCAAGTATTCACTTACCTCATTTTTTTCTAGGTCTAATTAGTTATCATCAAGGAGACTGGACTATTAGCAGTCTCTCACATCTCACAATTTCTATCTCTTTGTAACTTATATTATTTCCTCATGTTTTGGACTCTTATTTGATTTCCATCATCCTCTTACCATATGTTACCCTTCCATTTATCACCTTTAGCTTGTACTTATATCATATGGTCATATTTCTCATTCTCATATATGATTCCATATTCCATGACATATATACTTCTTATCATCCTTTTACTTTAATCAAATTGAAATTCTAAGTTAATATTCCCCATACTAGTTTTACCTTATACTTAATACATTACAAGTCCTTTGTTTCAAATCAAACATATCATGCATGGGTCAAACATAGTTTCTCTTTCAATCAAAATTTTTTTAATACAATTACTTTTATATGACTTGTTCAATTGTTTAGTATCATCTTTGTTCTTCTTTAGAAACTAGTTTCATTTCAAGTCAAGGAACTTATTGAGTACATCCGAGGGAAACTAGGTTGTTAATTTATATATATATATATATATATATATATTCCAACTAAGGTTGTTTATTTATTGATCCCATGCCCTAGAACAGGAAGAAAGCAAAGTAGTTGTCGCATGGACATTACAACTAAGCCAGGCAGGCTGTAGAGAAGCAGAAAAGGAACGCCTAGTTCTTAATACATTCTTTGCTATGCCATCTGCAATGAAATTTTTGTTTCGAGGAATATAATGCAGCATGCCCCTATTGTTTCTTCTGAGGTCCCGGTATCTTCTGATTAGGGGTTTGAATTTGTCATCACCATCAATTCTTCCTGTCAAGCATTCCACAGCCTTCTTGGAATATGATAAGATAACATAGTTTCCTATATCCTTCGAGGCACACATGAGCACAGCTTGAATGATTGCATGGATCTCAGCTTCTAAGCTAGATCAGTTCACAGAAGGAAGTCCTGCAAAAATTGTGTTTTGTCCCATATTGTTGCAAATGAAGATACTAAGACCTGAGTGACCAGAGTGAGTCTGATAGGCAACATCTACCATAACCAGATATCTGTGTGGAGGAATATTAGGGCTCTCTTGTGATTGTCTTGGCTAGTGTGTGGTGGTCTAGGCTTTCTGAATTGAATGAGATCGTTCTTGGATGAACTTAATTCAGCAGGCAAGAGGAACATCAAGGTTCTCATGGATGAATCTGTTTCTCAGATTCTAATTGTACCAACTTGTGACCACAATAGTGTTTGCATCCAGTGTATCTCTCGATGAGGAAGAGAGGCAGAAGGTGATCCAATCATCCTCCGACAGATCAAAATGTGAGTTATCCACAAAGAGCTCCTTCCATGTCTTCTTGCACTCTGGGCAGTCATGAAGGGCATGGAGAAGAGTTTCATTGTCATTATTGCACACAGGGCAGAGGGTGTCTACATCCATGTGATGATGGGCTCGTTCAACCTTTGTAAGAAGGGCTTTGTGCTGTAAAAGCCAAAGGAAAACACGGATATGTTCTGAAACCCTAGCTTTCTAGATGAGATTCCAGCTGTCGGGTAAGGTGCATTCAGTATCAAATCGTAGCCATTGATAAGCAGAACGGATACTCATCACGCCCGAGATTTCCAAGGGACATGACCATTGATCCTCACCGCCATTAGGGCAAGGAGGTGGGATAGTCTTTATCATCTCCCAAGTTGGGCTTAGGAGGAAAGCTTTAATGAAGCCCCAGTCCCATTCACCATTGTCTAGGACCATAGAGCATGTTTGTAATGTATCCAGAGAAGAAGGAACGGTCCAGGTGGGAACAATGTCCATGATCGATGATTGTTCAGCCACTTGTCATACCACACATAAGTAGATTGGCCATTATTGATATTTTTTCCGCATAGAGGTTGGATATCACTTAACCTGTTCTTGATAAATTCTAGGTAGGAGAGTCGGGTTTCTTCAGGAAGCTACCATTGACAGTGTACGTTTCCTTAAGAATCTTAACCCAAAGCTTTTCAGGTTCATTTAGGAAGGACCATACGTTCTTCATCATTAAAGAGATGTTATGATCCCGGGCATCCTTGATACCCAAGCCTCCCATATCTTTGGATGTTGTGAGATTTCTCCACGCAACCAACGAGGTCTTCCTGTTGCCTGAGCTTGACCAGATAAAGGTACGGACATGTTTATTAATGTCATCACAAAGTGCAGTAGATATCTTTACAGTTTGCATGGTATAAGTTGGCAGTTCTTGAAGAGTGCTTTTGGCTAGCATGATGCGCCCAGCCATAGAGAGATGGCGCATCACCCATCCATTGAGGCAATTTTTTACAAGAGCTATGATGTGGCCATGTGTCTACTTGTTTAATCTATGGTGAAGGATAGGGATCCCAAGGTACTTCCCAAGGTCAGATGTCCAAGGGAATCCCAATTTGTCACTCACCAACCTGCGTTTAGAGCTAGTAACACTACTAGAGAAGTAGAATTTAGATTTTTCCTTGGAGACAATTTGTCCTGAAACTTCATAGAAAGCTTTGAGGATTTTGTTGATACTTTGAGTCTGGCGGATAGATGCTTCTACAAATAGTAGTATATCATCTGCAAAATAGACGTGCGACACTGGTGTTCCACCTCAAGTGAGTGTGATCAGAATCCAGGAACCATTCCCTACTGCATTGGTGATGGCTTGGGTTAGATGCTCCATGCAAAGAACGAACAAATAAGGACTTATAGGGTCACCTTGGCGTACTCCATGTGATGCTTTGAAGGGTTGCAGCAGCTGACCACCCCAAAGTATGGATGTTTCCCCAGTAGTAATAATTTCATTGATAATGTTGATAAGTCTGTGCGGGATCCCCATTTTCATCAAAGTATCCTTCACAAAACTCCAATTCATTCTATTGAATGCTTTGGAAAGATCTAGCTTGATACACATCCACTTCTTTTTGGTGGTTTTTGCTTCCATTGAATGTATGATCTCTTGCACAAGAAGGACATTGTCACTGATCTTGCAACTAGGAATGAAACTAGACTGGTGAGGTGAGATCCAGTCGTTCAGGTATGGCTTGATGCGTTCCACAATGATCTTCAACAGCAGTTTGAAGCAACCATTATTTAGGGATATGGGCCTCAAGTCACTACAGGTAATAGGTGCCTTAGTTTTAGGGATAAGCATTATGTGTGAGTTCGTAGTGGCAACATCAACTACACCTGAGGCAAATGTATTCGTGATCATCTTGATCAGAGAAGGAGCAATCTTAGTCCAGTTATTCTGTATGAATTCATTATACACACCGTCAAGACCAGGAGCCTTGGACGGTGCCATCATGAACATAATGTCACAGATTTCTTGTGAACTAGGGACCAGTTGAATGTGATCGATCTCCTTGTCAGTGAGATGCTTGAACACCCCAGGGTATCGGTCTATAATCACATGGTTGGGATGGAAAGAACAAGACATAAGTTCTACAAAGAAATCACAGACATGCTTGCAAAGGGCTTTTGGTTCAATGATCCATACCCCAGAGCCATATTTTAGCTGTGTAATCCCATTGTGATGAATGCGAGCGTTGATAAAAGATTGGAAAAACTTCGTATAACTGTCACCATGGCAGAGCCAATCTATATGTGCTCTTTGTTTCCAATCAATCTCCTCACTAAGGAGGAGTTGATTGTATTTTTCCTGCAACTCGATATCAGATAAGTTAGTAGGACAAGCAAGGTTCATTTCAGGTTGTACCTGGATGCGGCTGATGTGAGCAAGGAGCTTATCCTTTTCTTTACTTTGTTTTCTCATGTGATTATGATCCCATTTTGAGGCAGGTCTTTGAAATGCACATAGAGCATCCTGGAGGGATAAAGATGGGTCCTAGTGAGTCATGACAGAAGAACGAAATTCTAGATTAATAGACCAGCTGGCATTTGTCTTGAAGTATCTGCAGTGTTGCTTTTTAGGACCATTTACGCACAGTAATAGTGGATTGTGGCCAGAGAGGAGCCTAGGGACGGCGGTCACTGTGGACTCACTGAAGTAGTTGAGCCATTCGTTGTTAGCAATAGCTCGATCGAGCCTTTCAAGGAGGTTGCCTCATCTGAAAGTGAAGAGGTTGCCTTGTGTTCGTAGGTCAGAGAGTCCAGTGTTCATTAAGACATTGTTAAAACGAGCACATGATCTTTTATTGAAATGTTTTCCTCCCTTCTTCTCAGAGATGTGTAGCATGGTGTTAAAATCACCCATGACTACCCAGATGGAATTGATGGTGGTGGAAATAGCTTCGAGATGATCCCATAGATGCTTCCTGACTGTCGAATTGGGGCTACCATAAATGATAGTTAGGAACCAACTCTTATCTATATTCAAATGAATAAAATACATGTGGTTGAGAAGGACCTTAACATCACATTTACGATGGTCCCATAGGATCCAAATGCCTCCTAAAAAAACAATTGCTTCAACTCTATGAGAAGAGGAGAAGCCCAATTGGTGAATGATGTTAGAAGCAGTGGCACCACTGCAATGGGGTTCAACTATAGCTAGAAATTGCAGATTATGAGAACGTTTCATCTCCTTAATATGACTAATCTTCTTGTCTTGGCAAGCACCTTGGATGTTCCAGCAACAAAACATAAAGGACGCAAGGGAAGAAAGGGTGTTGTGTTAGATAGCAGCGAGCAGTCCTTCGGACTGCCCATCGTGACTTACTTGCATTAGGTTATTAGTGTCACCATTGGCTTGTTCATCACCAAACTCAAGGGCTTTTTTAACATGGTGATCTCCGAATCTAGCTTCAGTTTCCTCGTCCGGTGGTTCAGTCTCAATGATATTTGTTCTGCCTTTCTTCCAGACCCGGTCTGGGCTAACCACAGTTTGGTAGACTACCTTACGGTTCCTCAGAATGATGAATCCATTGCCATTGTCCCTTCCTTGTTTATTAAAGAGTTTACAAGGGATCTACCCTTGGGCAGATGAAGATGATTGGAACTGAAAGGTTGTCCCACATCAACCTGATGGGAGAAACCAATATTGGTTTCATTTCCAACCAGGTTAACGATTGATTCGTCGACCGCCTTGGGTATGGATGCATCTTGGCTGAATGAAGCACCAACCACTTTTTTTTCTGTTTTTGTTTCTAGCTTATCACCTTAGTGAAGCCCTCCTCATCTACCTCAGCTTCAGAGTCTGAGACATGGATTGGTTTCTCTACATCCACAGTAGAAATTTTCTTAGTGATAGCTTTTTTTATGCTTGTTTTCTCGGCTCTGGTTTCTTGGCATGGTTTGCCATGGTATATGTGACACCATGTAAGGGAATCAGTGTGGAGGAGGTTGCTTTACTGGTCTCAGCACGTACTACCTATTTACAGTCCTTGTTTTCATGACCGACTTGCCCGCACTTCATGCATACCACAGGAAGGTTCTCGTACTCAAGAGGAAAATGTTCCCCATTGATGAAAATAGTCGGCAGAAGGGGTTTGGAAGTTTCCACTTCAATAGCAATCTGTGCAAACTTCCCTCGATGTCCCTGGAGAGCATGAGTGTCTACCTTGATTGTCTTCCCAATCGAGTTACCTATGAAGGTTAGCAACTGGTTTTGGAAAAGGAAAACAGGCAACTCTGGGATTCTCACCCAGATGACTAACTTTCTTAGAATAGGATCAGATGGATGGAAGGCCAATGACCACGACAGAACGGATAGGTAGTTGTCGAAGATTGTCCATGGCCCCTCGGTCATGGCATTCAAGTAGTCGTCTTGCCCAGAGAATTGAATGATATAGTAACCATTCTCCAGATCAATAACTCTGAACTCTTGTTTTGGTTCCCAGATGGTGTAGATCTTGTTGATCAAGGCTTTGAAGCCAACGTTGATTCCAATAGCTTTGACTATGATGGCAAACTTCCATGGCTTAAGCAGGGGTTGTAGTGCCTCATTGCAGACCAAGAAGGACAGGAGGATCCCGTTGAGGTCCATGTTGATGTCAGATTCCCGCAGCATGTCAGGTGAGATCAAGTTTTCATAGGTTAGCATGCCAAACTGACGTCCAGATACTGTCTCGACATATGAAGGTCTTGTGTCATTATCGGCGTTCAAGCTCGTATCCATCTCCATTGTTGCACCTTCAGATGAGGTGGTATGGGCAGTGTCATTAATGGCCCTAGCAGATCTGTGAGCAGGACTCGCTCCCTCCTGGTTGCCCATATTGTGATCAAGCAGACGATCAGTGTGACCATGGCCCCAGCCACCGCCAATGTTTCCCCCGCGTCCACCACCTTGGGAGAACCCTAGGTGAGAGGACATTTAAATGCATGTTAATTTATATATTTTGAACCAAAAGGCAGTAACGATGAATATATTAGAATTCATAATATAATGAGATATCATTTGCTCTCTATTATATCATGTAACCCTCTTTTCTTAATCAAACTCATCATCTCCAACATGTCTCTTTGTTTCATCTGATTTTCTTATCCTAGTATTATAATTCACACAATCATTTAGTTCTCTTTACCTCAATTTTTCAGAAAATTCTTCACTTCTATGTACCTTTTGTGTACTTAACTCTTTTCTTCTATTTTCCCTTTGTTTTGGAGTACACAAATGCATTTTACTTGATTATACAATCTATTCCTCATAACCAATTTTTTTTATATCTTTCACTTCCATTTTTTTTTAATTTGTATTCCTTCTTCCTTTATCCTCAAATTAGGGTTACTTATCTGAGGTCCCAAAGCTGGATCTTAGATATCAGTTTCAACTGACTCTTAGTTATCCCAGTCTTTCCCTTATACTTCAATATCTTAGAGTATATATATTCATACTAGAATTTGGATCTAATCTATCCAAAATTTACTCTTATTATGTTATTAATAGGAGTCATTAGATCCTAGTAATGCATCCTACTAGTCAGACCAAGCTGAACCAACAATCCTGAAGCCAAGTGCTACTCACGATTAACCAACTCTTATTCATCTCAAATGTGTGGAAGAAAAATTATCCACTTAGGAAAGCTCATTCAAAGATCATTTTTGGTCTACTTGATACAAAGAATGTAATCAATAATTTCTCAACTGCATAGTGTACAACAATCTTAGAGACCCATATATATTTCTAAATATTGAATATCTGAATTCAAACATATAAGAGCATTTCTATTCATCTACAATAAAAACAACAATATGAAATGAAAGTTCTATCTCATTTTATATTTATGCTCTTAATTCATGTTACTTTACTCATTTTCTAACCCTAATATTTCTAGGGTTCCTCTCTAGCCCATCCTTCCACTATATACCTGGCCAGGGTATACATGAAAGAATAAACAGAGTAGCCTAATACTGGTTGATCCAAGTACTCAGATATCGGGCCAAGATATCCAAATACTCAAATCTCCAGAGCTATCATCATAACATCTCCTATCTATCACACTTATGACTCTAACTTACTGACTTTATGGTCCTTGATAACTCAACCTAGGCTCTGATACCAAGTTGTTACACCCAGATCTCACAATTACCACTAATCATGAGATTAGGGCATAAATTGAGGATTAAACATAATACAAAATCACCCTTAGCTTTTTTTTCTTCACTTTATTTCTCACATGCAATCACATAAACTAACTTTACAAGGGAATCTAAACATTGATTTCTCTTATAAGATTTCAACAGTTAAAGATACATATATAAACATTCATTATGTTTCTCATACTTTTATGCACATAAGACTTTCTAATTGGCATAAATTGCTAAAAGAGAAATAATGTTACACATCATCATTTACAATTCTCTCTTATTTCTTTACAATGACCTAGAGTGACAAGGACCGACTGAACTTAACTAATCTCAGACTTAATTATTGTGGCAGATCTACTTTGATGTAATGATATCTTCAATCCACAAGGTTACCCTAAAAATTGTGAGTAGAGGGGTGAACCTACTCGCTCAGTGACTGAGTAAAACATGATATAGTCTAAAGCACTGAATTAGACATTTATCTTTCTTAAATAACTGAAATAATGACAAGATAGTAATTCAAATTAAAAGACTAGATATTCAGAAATTTACAAATAGCATTGAAGCCTTCATCATTAGTAATATACAAGTATAGAAACATAATCCTCACTATTTTCTTTCTAATCTTTTATTAACTTTAACTTGACATGACTATTGAACTCTTTATTTGAACTCCAATGAACTCAATTCTCTTTGTCTTTTACCTTGCCCCTGAACTCACTTGGATTGTACCATCCAAGCAAAAGCCACTACTACGTGACTTACCATACAAGTCTTAAGGTAAACCCGAGACCTTAAGACTGTTACTAACTACCTTGGTCTGCATCGAGGTTGCCACGTCTGGCCTAACGGCGGCTAAATAGCATCCGTAAACTATGGCCCCTTATCCTCGGTACTCAGGAGGGGTGCCTCTAGGCTAAAAAGCCTCAACTCTATGTAATGCGGTTCCACTAGGGCTGACACACAAAACAGAGTAACTGTCAGAAGGAGTAGGTCCACAACGGTTGTATACTCCTACTAGTGGGTACCACTGGATCTCCAGTTATTGTTGGATACCCCTACTATTATTTAGGAAACATGGAGCTACTTGTTCCCCATGACTAGGTCGCGCTCCAGGTGATATGTTTTCTGGGCTAAGTCACCAATCAATCACCTATTTCACTCTTCCTAGTACAGACCTCCTAGGAAGAGTTCTACGGTAATCAGGGTACCTGTTACTACTGTAATTTTGATTATATCTTTCTCTTAGACTGATCTCTTTTAACTCTGTATTTTACTGACTACTCAAACTATTGAACTGAATTCTTAACATATTGTTTTCCCTTTTCTTAGGGTTTCTCCTTACTCATGCACATATAACATTTCTCATGTATTCAAGCATATATCATGTCTACTAAAACAAGTATTCTCATTCAACTTTTCTCACATTTATGCATGGCATCAATAACATACCTATCTAGGGCATGTCATATCTCTCCACTTGCAATAGCATAATAACTTATGCATTTCATGACAAGAATTTGAATTAGAGAATCTGAATCTCATAAGCAAAGAATACATGCATATAGGATAATATTCAGCTAAAAATCCACAATATCACATGAATCATTTCAATCGGCCATTTACAACTAAATTAGATATGTATACTTCCAAAAGCACACTAGATTGGGTTTCCATCCCTGATTACTTACTATTCACATGACATGTATTGTGAAAATCAGAAACTCTATTCGTCCATATATCAAATCAAAGATATCAAACATGTATAATTATATACACTAGGCACATAAGTAAGATCGTATAAGCATTAATCTAAATTTCAGCTATCATGTTGTTCAAGCACCCGAATAACTTGAAAATTTAGATCTTTAGAAAATTCTCAATAAACTTCTAAATTCTCTAATATTCAACATACATGAATATTTATATTCATGTCATCTTATAAACATTTTCATATCATAGTTAGAACATGGTTTGAAGTAATCTATAAACTGAATTCAAAAACAATTTGTTTTCATTTATTGTCATCTAGGGAGAAATTGAGAATATCAACTAAAATCATCTAATTGAGTACAATTAACTGAAATATTCTTTTACCCAATCACCCTAAGCTGTGAAAAACCCATATATGAAAATCTCGAATCCATATCAAAACCCTAGCAAATCGCCATTTTCTTCTTCCTTTCAACTCGGAAACCCAAGAAATGAAGATTAGGAGAGAAAGGGTGAGAAAATGGGGTGATTTGATATGATTTTGAATGAAATCAGGGGATATATGGAATCTTCATGAAACTATATCCAAAGAATCTAAACTTACATGATTTCATCATTCCTCGGACGGCAAAACCCTAGGTTAGCATCTCCATCAAGTTCTCCTCTCAAAACCCTAGCTATCCTCTCTCTCTCTTTAGGATTTCATTTCTTTGGATTGAATCATGAATTATGAGAGCTCCTAGTGTGTTAGGTTGACCATATAGAGCAATTGAGCTGCTTGGGTCAATTGCACATTGACCCCTCACTATACTTTCTCTTATTTCAGTTGAATTTTCTGTCATACAATTGTTATTGTAATTCATCTACTTAATAGCTAACAGATCTTACAAAAATTATGAAAATTTTACATGTTGTTTATGATTTAGTTTCATATATCTAGTAAAAAATTTAGATCATTCGGATTTACTAATAAATAATTAAAAATCAAATAGTTCAGTGTTATCCAGTAGTCTGTAGAACTGTTGTTTGAAGAGAAAATGCCCCAGAATGACCATGCAAGGTGCCACGGCCATGCTAAGATGGACACAACACGTCCATTCTTCCTTCCACGGCCATGGTGCATTGGTTTCATCAGATTTGAATTAAAAAATTGGTTAATAATTCAATTCTTCCAAAATGGTTGTGTGACCTAACATGTCTGTACCACCAACGACCTAACACGGCTGTGATACCCATGACGACCGTGCTATCAAAGACTCTAGATACCATTTTCATTTTCCTTTGCCTACCTCTCTCATTCCTCCTGAACATGGGCATGTTGGGTAAAAACCCTAATTTCAGCCGACTATGATTTATATTTCTCAAACCCTAATTTCTCAAGGCAAAATCACACTTAAAGTTCTTATTAGGTTTAAAACATCATAATTGAATTATCATCATTAATTAGATTTAAGAAATGATAAATCCAATTAAGCATGTAATCATCTAGGTAAACCCTAGTTTACCAATTAAGCTCGGATATGGTCATAACAAGTGGATTGGTTGGAGTTATGATATCTTCTTGTAATCTAGGGTTTGTGTGAGAATTGGCAAACAAATATCAAATTATAGGTTTATACGATGTATACATGTTGATTTCTATTATGAAGAGAAAATATTAGAAAAATGTGAAATGATGAATAGACATGTGAATTCGTGTTGAGCGGGATTAGGCATATAACGAGACATTAGATGCCTTGAATACTATGTAGTTGGTCGAGAACACCTATTTACTGACTTGAAGAATCTAAGATGAGGCCATCAAAGCACACCAGAGTGGTGTAGGGAATCCCTTTCAGTGTGGAAAGATCTCCAAAATATAGTTAGGATATCCAATATAATATGGAGAGGCTGGTGATACCTAGTTGTCACTTCGAACTTGTAGTAAGAGTGTGCACAGATCCTACATGGTGTAATAAGAAGATGCACAAATCTTATACATTATATACCATACAACATGTCAACACTCATGAAACATTGTATTGGATTGTTATAAGCCAGAGTGCATTAATACTCCGTTGAAGACATGAAGAGCCCCATTGCAGATCAGAGGCTATTCTAGTAGTATTAGGGTTATCATCTTTTACCCTAAGACTAATACAATGAGTCTGCAACCTAGCTATGAGGGTTTCACATGAGTTATACACACGATGTGACTTCAAGGGATTATGATAAATTATAAAATAGTTATATTATATGAGATCAAGTTATAAATGAATGTTCATCTTTTTTGTCTCACTTAATTGATTTTAGTCTTATTTAAATTTTATCATGCATAGACGTGATAACCTCTCACTTTGTGATGTTATTTTATTGGTTTTCCCTTGTTTTCCATACTCTTTCTTAAATAAATTAGATAGAATCATTAACTTTTTACCTTATTGCTGACACTTCAATAGATTAACCTTTCTCTTCTTTATCCTTGCAGAAAAACACAAAAAAATTACAAAAGCTCCAAACGGCCCCAAGACCGTTCAAGGCCAAACGGTCCCAAGACCGTTTAAGGCTAAACGGTCTCAAGACCGCATGAACTCTAAACGGTCTCGAGACCGCATAAGGCCAAACGAACCTGAAGATCGCATGGAGGCGAGCACCCAAACGGGTTCAGTGCCCAAACGGGTTCAGCGCCCAAACGGGTTCAGCACCCAAACGGGTTCAGCGCCCAAACAGGTTCAGCGCCCAAACGGGTTCAGCGTCCAAACGGGTTCAAGACCGTTTGGGCTCCACTTAAGCCTATAAATAAGACCCAAAGGGGTCCTCAAAAGGGAGATCTCGAAGACGCCCAAAGGTTGCCTCTCCAGTTCCAGAGCATTTTCATCCATCGCCCCAAGGCTGCCGGTCTGAGATCTACATTCCATCATCAAGCTACCTTCTCTCTTCAACAACAAAGAAGGTGGGAAGAGAAGATCCATCATCAAAGCAGCCACGAAGTGCGAAGATCGTTGCTCTCTTCACTAAGGGTTCAACCTTCCCTCCTCCGTGGAGATGACGTTCTTTCTCTCTCTTCTATCCTCCTTCTTTACCCTTGATATGAGCGAGTAGTCCCATTCACTGGGGTGCGGGGACTAGCCCCGCTGCCCGTGTTTTGTAACTTGTACTAAAAAGATGTTATCATTCTGATTCAATACTAAATCGTTTCATACATGCTTGAATGTTGGCCGCGTTCTTGTATGCATCTATTGTCTTTCGTTGTGGTTTGTCTATGACCGCTCTTGGGACTCGAATACCGATTTAGTATTGGTTTCTGGTGTGTGTATCCATCACGCATCCGTTTCGGTATCTGGGAACGCTTTCCAAGGAGTGGAGTAAACTCACCTCCATCGTTGTACTTTTGTACTATGAAATGGAATCAGTTGACGTATAAAAGTGCAACCTTGACAGGTCGAGGAACACACTCTGAGGAGAGAGTGGTGCAAAGTACTTGACCATTCGTTCGGGAATGGCTGACGTTGCAACACTCTCACGTTTCTCGTAGCTATATCCTCGAAAGAGGGATAGTCTATAAGGATACTAATCGATTTGGTAATTATCGCTCGCTTGTTAGTTTTTCGATGCACGTTTCACGAGGTTGAGTAAGATTTTCTCTTCGGAGACTACATATCTTCATTGACACGTAGATACGTAGCGGATGAGAGTTACTCAACCCGTAAAGGATGTGTGCATTACTCTTGTCCTATAAGACATCGGTATTGTACAACATCCATGTATCTTGCTTACAAGTCTTGCTATGTTTGGTACAAGTACAATTCATGTGTAGTGGTGGCGAATACCTGCATCACCCCAGTGATCCATCATCATTTGCTAATCTTAGATTTTAAATCCTTAAACTAGTTTTTATCCTTGCCTTTATTTTGCACGTTTTAGGTTAAATAACTCAAATCAAACTTCTGGTCTTAGATGATTAACTTAGATTGATACGAAACAAGAAAAAGACACTCAGATTCTTAACGTTGTCCTTTGGGTTCGAATGAACAAAATTACGATATGACAATAGGATGAGGCAATCCTGAGATGAACGATTTCATTGGCGACTGTTTTAAGTTTTCTGTTTCTCGGGACGAGCAACGCTTAAGTTCGGTGTGGTGATGAATCTTCCAGACTCATCCTCAGTCACCAATTCAAAGGATTTTTGACGTTTTTTTTCCTAATTTTTGTTTCGCTTCATTTTCCTTTTCTCTTTTTTGTGAAAATTCTGACACTTACACGAAAGTGAGGTAATTACGAGACCAACTGCATGTGTTTCGGTGACTGTCTTGGGCTTTTTCGTTCCTCGGGACGAGCAACGCTTAAGTTCGGTGTGGTGATAACCTCTCACTTTGTGATGTTATCTTATTGGTTTTCCCTTGTTTTCCATACTCTTTCTTAAATAAATTAGATAGAATCATTAACTCTTTACCTTATTGCTGACACTTCAATAGATTAACCTTTCTCTTCTTTATCCTTGCAGAAAAACACAAAAAAACTACAAAAGCTCCAAACGGCCCCAAGACCGTTCAAGGCCAAACGGTCCCAAGACCGTTTAAGGCTAAACGGTCTCAAGACCGCATGAACTCTAAACGGTCCCGAGACCGCATAAGGCCAAACGACCCTGAAGACCGCATGGAGGCAAGCACCCAAACAGGTTCAGCGCCCAAACGGGTTCAGCGCCCAAACGGGTTCAGCACCCAAACGGGTTCAACGCCCAAACGAGTTCAGCGCCCAAACGGGTTCAAGACCGTTTGGGCTCCACTTAAGCCTATAAATAAGACCCAAAGGGGTCCTCAAAAGGGAGATCTCGAAGACGCCCAAAGGCTGCCTCTCCAGTTCCAGAGCATTTTCATCCATCGCCCCAAGGCTGTCGGTCTGAGATCTACATTCCATCATCAAGCTACCTTCTCTCTTCAACAACAAAGAAGGTGGGAAGAGAAGATCCATCATCAAAGCAACCACGAAGTGCGAAGATCGTTGCTCTCTTCACCAAGGGTTCAACCTTCCCTCCTCCGTGGAGATGACGTTCTTTCTCTCTCTTCTCTCCTCCTTCTTTACCCTTGATATGAGCGAGTAGTCCCATTCACTGGGGTGTGGGGACTAGCCCCGCTGCCCGTGTTTTGTAACTTGTACTAAAAATATGTTATCATTCTGATTCAATACTAAATCGTTTCATACATGCTTGAATGTTGGCCGCGTTCTTGTATGCATCTATTGTCTTTCGTTGTGGTTTGTCTACGACCACTCTTGGGACTCGAATACCGATTTAGTATTGGTTTCTGGTGTGTGTATCCACCATGCATCTGTTTCGGTATCTGGGAACGCTTTCCAAGGAGTGGAGTAAACTCACCTCCATCGTTGTACTTTTGTACTATGAAATGGAATCAGTTGACGTACAAAAGTGCAACCTTGACAGGTCGAGGAACACACTTTGAGGAGAGAGTGGTGCAAAGTACTTGACCATTCGTTCGGGAATGGCTGACGTTGCAACACTCTCACGTTTCTCGTAGCTATATCCTCGAAAGAGGGATAGTCTATAAGGATACTAATCGATTTGGTAATTATCGCTCGCTTGTTAGTTTTCCGATGCACGTTTCACGAGGTTGAGTAAGATTTTCTCTTCGGAGACTACATATCTTCATTGACACGTAGATACGTACCGGATGAGAGTTACTCAACCCGTGAAGGATGTGTGCATTACTCTTGTCCTATAAGACATCGGTATTGTACAACATCCATGTATCTTGCTTACAAGTCTTGCTATGTTTGGTACAAGTACAATTCATGTGTAGTGGTGGCAAATACCCGCATCACCCCAGTGATCCATCATCATTTGCTAATCTTAGATTTTAAATCCTTAAACTAGTTTTTATCCTTGCCTTTACTTTTGTACGTTTTAGGTTAAATAACTCAAATCAAACTTCTGGTCTTAGATGATTAACTTAGATTGATACGAAACAAGAAAAAGACACTCAGATTCTTAACATTGTCCTTTGGGTTCGATCCTAAATCTGTACTATGATAAGGCTTCCACACTCTTGTGGGGTTGGAGCATTTATCTAGCACCAGTTGTAGGTAAACCTAGAGAGGAAATCAACTCCCTAGGGTTTTTGGTGCATATTAGGACTTCCATTGGAAGAGTAATCTTTTGGTGTAAGTTCTAGCTCCATCAAGACGCAACTAAATAAGGTGCTTGTTTAAAAGAAAACTACAACTACAATGCTATCACCTATCTTCATTTTATCATTGTTCATTCAATTTATTATTGTTGTGCATGATGTCTAATTCTGGCTAAGTAGATATTTTCATTAACTGAGATGTGTAGTCACACTATATTGATTTTGTTTTAGGATGATCTGAGTAACACCAAGGGAACCAGAAGAGAGTCAATTTTAAGATTACTTAGACGGATGATGTGTTTACAACAATAGTAAAAAATAGTGTTAGTTTAGTTGGATGTCTATGGTTATTCTCTCTTCCTTAGTGTTGCAAATGAAATATGTAAATGTTGTAGTTTATAATGGATTTATTTTGTAAATATGTAGTATATAGTTTACTATATAATACAACTGCTAATGTAATAACATTAGCTAGTGTTTAAATTCAATACTTTGTTTGATTAACATGTGTGGTTTTATTGATATAAAAGAAAATTTATCAAAATTCTTCTTTGCTTAAGAAAATGGATGATTACCATATAATCTTACCTTGGCATGGAATAATTACTAGTTGATGGTTTGGATCACCAATCTACATCAATTTTACCACAATGATAGTTAGATAAGACAGTCAAAAAATAATCCCTATGAATTTAACACTTAGATACTACATTGATTCATACTAAGGTAGGGGTCAGTGTCTTGGGATGTAACTAAAAGTTGATCGTGTTGTCTTTGACATAGAGTCATATTCTATCATAGTGTCCACTTCACCTACATGTTTCATTTCATCACTGACACCCAAAATCAATCACATCACACACCTACACTTATGGTCATGAATGGAAAGAAAATTAGGAGCATATGAGTATAGAAGGAAGATCTTACGGTGAGTAACCCATGTAAATAACAAGATGAGAACCTAAAATATTGAGTAACCTCTAAACTGAGAAGAAACGAGGTACCCTTCAAGGATCATGTCCTAAACTTCACATGAATAAGTGGAGCCATATGTTAGATTAACTTTGATGGTATCAAATATATCATGGCATGTATGCTTTATGAAATTTAATTTTATCCTATGAAATATAAATTTTGTTGAATCTCAACTAATCTGATTGTTAATATTGCGAAATCCAGCAATGGAGAGATTTACATGGATTTTGCTTCTTTCACGTCGTAGTTCAATTTACAAAAGAAATTACCTAAAATTAAAGTGGTGATTAGCTCCCCATGTTGTTATGGCGAAAACCATCGTACTAATGCTCACTAGCATCAATGGGTAGTGGAGGTCCATGAACCACAAAATACCTTGCAATGGGCCTGCTTGAAGCACCAATTTGCTGCATTGCGGTGTCTGATATTTTATGGATTCCATAATATACTATTTACTATATAACCCAAAAATACTGGATGTTGTCTATCAACCAACTCTAATAACTCCCACTAAGCAAACTTTACATTTAAATTGATGGAGTTAAGATTGCAATTCAATTCTATCTAATATAAAAGAATAACACAATATACGATACACAATGAATGAAGGAGAGGGGAAGAGAAGAGAGATAAGGGGAACGGAAGAGAGAGGACCAAAAGGGACACTTATGTTAGTATATTAGGTTAACATGGGGAGAATAAGTGAATATGATTATTATATGAAAATAACAATATAAAATTTATGTGCTAGAAAATTGGACTATCGCTTTTATTTGCTTCTCTACTATGTAAATACTTTCTTTCATGTTTCCATATTTCCCACTAAATTTCCATTCAAATATTCATGTTCTCTCCATATATTAATATTCCCTTTGTATTTACCTCTAAGTATTAAAATTTTCACAGATATTTTCATATTTCTAATCAATTTTCTCTTAAAAATTGAGGTTACAACAAAATTACTTACCAGACAGTGACTGCTGGATTTTGTTCTACGTTCTCTTTCAACTTTTTAATTTTTCCTTCAACTTTACATTTTCTCAACTTTCTTCTCCAACTTTTTATATTTCGTACAAAGCATTCTTCTTATACGTTTCCCGACTAGTTTTTCCCTAGCCTGCGTGCCGATTTGGTGAGGTGAGAACTGAGAAGTGGCGGAAAATACATATCCATCTCCTCTCCGCATTCTCCTTTCTTCCCCTCACCCCTCTGGGGTGTCTAACCAAACATGTTGATATTATTACCTTTTTTATCATTTTCCTTCTAGCAAACAGACTCGATAGTGAATAAGAAGGACAAGCAAAATATTGTAGGAGCCCTTAGGTGACAACGAAAAAGACTGCATTTCATGTGGAAACAATTTATACAGAGACATAATTTAATTATAGAGCTGTACAGAAAACATCATTTTCATTATAGCCATTTTAACTCAAAACCCCTGATCAAAGCCCGAGCTTCTCAAATGTTCCGCGCCACGTATACTTTTCCTCCTTGTGGAGTTCCTTCGCCACTCCCCTCTCGCCTTCTCACCGCTCAAGCAGAGGAAGAGTAAAGCCCGGCTCTATACAGTCATGGCGACCTCGGCCGTCATCAGAGCACTGAGGAGAGATCTTTCCTCATCCATTTCATCATTTCGATCTGTATGTTTTCCTGTTTCCACCTTTCTGGTGTTACTATGACGCGAGCATATGAATTCTTTAATTTATAAAGCTTGATTATTCCCATTTCTTGGTTACTACCCCCCCCCTCCCCCAACACATACACACCAGATCAACCGGGCTATTGTTCTTGCCTTTCATCCGCAACTAATTGCTTTTGTCCGTGTCATCCTTTCAATGGATGCTTGCGTCACGATGAACCAGAAGACTTTATAATTGGATATAAATTCGCTTCTTTATGCCACTAAAGTTCACGAAAGACTACCTTGATCACAGGCACTCCTACCGTGAACTGGAGCTTAGAACAATAAGTTCCACTATTGAGAAGTACACGCATTATAGTTCAACCCGAAATCATTTGAAAATTAATCTATCTATAATCACGAACCAAACGAATTTAGTAGCTAACTGGACCTTGCTAAAATTGAAGTATAGAGACGGATTCAAATAATATCTTTTGAAAATAAATTTCTATTTAACTTCATATAGGAACAAAATTATACTCTCTTTTTTTATAATTTTTTGTACTAATGATTATTGAGAGAAATCCTACACATGCAGAGAAATCTTGCCCCTAGAAATCAATGTAGAGATGTACCAAAAATCTCACCCTCACACAGAAATCTGGTCCCGACACTTAAATGTGAGCTAATCTTCGATAAATTATGGAAAGATTAGCAATGTTGCATAACAGTCAAAGTACTTGGCTTTATTTTCGTACTGAATTTCTCTAAAAACTGTCTAATCACAAGCTATATGCATCATGGAAGCATTTTAATAAGCATGCTTTCGGCTTCACTATAGTAATATACCAAGGGTGTATTTTGCTAGTTTACCACGGTTACTGAAGTATAACCGTAGTCGGTAGGTTCATTTTTATAAATATACCTAGTCGTGTTTGCAAATATGGAATATCTCATTGCAAGTCTTGTTTCTAGTGTGGAGGTCTATTCGAATAAATGTGCTACTAGAATACGAAAAAGTGTGTTATGTGTGCAAGTCTTGTGCTTGTTTCTTTGGCCACATTAAATGATAGCATGTCTCATCACAGTCAGCTCTGAAGATTTATTTCCATCTCTCCATCTATGCCTCACGCACTCCCTTTTGACAGCTCACATTTGTCATCATATATATAACATTTTATGATCAATTGCAATTTTGGTCAATTTTCTGTATTTCTATACGTCATTATTGTGAAAATCTGTAATATTTCGATGTGGGGGCAGTGATTTTGGGTCGAAAGGGCGCATGTCTTCCTGAAAACTTCATGAGAAATTCATCAAATTTTGTCGGAGGTGATGACTTATGTCGAGATAATAGGATAGAAACAGCATGCGCTACTTTGGGGAAGAGTTTTTTCCTAAATTGGTGTGTACACGTGAACAATTTGTCTAGGAGACAGGGGCTCATGGTCTCGGTGTTTGTATCAAAAGATAGAACAGAATATATGTTTCTCTGTTTTTTATCCAAATAATGTGCTTGTGTAAGATCCTCTTTATGTTATATTGAAAAAATCCTAGGCTGTTCGGCTACTTAAACTAAATGTTTATGTTCGCAAGGGTGTGGTGTAGTCGTGATTGAACCACAGTAATATTATGGGCTCAAATGGTTATTATAGTGGTTTGCATTACGTTGCGTTTCCCTATTCCCTGATTTACCAACTCTTTCTGTGAGGCTTTTGGGTCTTATGGAGACTGTTTTCACCTTTCGACTTCAAACTAAATATCTCTATCTAATTATGGTGTTTGCAGTGATACAATTCTATATTCTTGTAGTATATGTTCTGTATCATTAAGTACATAACATCTTGTTTATTTCTGTATTATTCTGCTAACTTATCACGCTATGTGTTTTATGGGGTCATTGCATATGATTGATGCTATCACACCAAGGTGCATTAGGAGCTGTACTTGGGTTGAACCACACAATTTTGCACTTTGAGACTACTGCCTTTGCCATTAAGTGAGGATGTGTGTTGCTGAAAAAAACCTGTCTTGAGGCTTTTAGCCTCGAGGTGAGGCTATCCCATTTGCACCTCGAGGCTTCTGCCTTGATGTCTTGGATTGAGGCTTACACTTCAAGATGTTTGAGGCTCGCCTCAGGCACTAAGGCTCTGGGGCTTAGCTGAGGAGCAAGCCTTGGTTCTTGATGATAACGTCTTATGTTAACCACCAAGTTCTTTTTGTTTGATACAATTACATAGAGTTTCTTCATTAGTTTTCTATTCAGAGTCATTGTAATTGATCATCATTCTCTCGTTAGTGATTTTATATAACTTTAATATGCTCTATTTTAAAAAAAAAAATTGCTCGGTTATTTTAAAACCAAAGTTACTTATGACTTACTTATCATCTTCACCACAAAAGATATTTTTGTGCCACATTTTTTTAAAATGTTATTGATTTTCAAATCTCATTTTTTATCTATCTTGATTTCTACTTATCCAAATTATGGATGCTCTAATAATACATAGTGTTGATATCTCATTATTGTTACAATTTATTTTCTTATTTTGGCGGTCTCTATTATTAACATTGCTTGAATCCCTAATTTTCCCAATTAACTTAGGTAGAACCTTTGTATTTAGTTTTACTTTTTCTTATACATACATGTTTATATTATGCATACACACATTTACAGATGCACACATAAATAATACATATATACACATGTACATACATATAATATGTATATATAATTTATTTATGAACACTTCGTACATATTTTGAAACTTAAGCCTCGCCTCATTGAGACAAATACGCTTCGTCACGCCTCACACTTAACACCTTGGTGCTGCATTTCATGTGCATCACACTAGTTAAACTATGATTTTGTGTGAAACTTGGAATGGGGTTGTGAATTTGTGAGTCTGTGACCTGCACTCTCTGTGTAGTTTGTTTTACAGAAAACATCCAACTATTTGTACAGACACTGTTTCGCTTTGTTCCATTTTAGTAGTATCTGTAACTTGGCTAGTTCAAAGAATATGTGGTATACTTGTGCATTTGATAAGTAGTGGACTTTATGATATATTTTTTAAAATTTTCCATGTGTGCATATGTTATTGCCTTATATATGTATATAGAAATGCTCGCATGACTGGTATGGTAGGTTCACGTTGCAAGCGTAGGAATCTCCTTACCTTCGGAGCTGAACAGATATTACAAAATATTGTTTCAAAATTATGCATGCTTTATCTTTCTCTAAGGAATTGCAAACCTTTGACTATTGAATCATCCTCACGCTTTTAGAATGAACACAATGCTAAACTTGGACCAATTAGTGAGCCCTCCCCTACAAAAATAAAATCATCATCATCTAAGCCTCACTCCCAACCATGTTGGGGTCGGCTACATGGATCCTTCTTTTCCAATCAGCTCTGTTATGGGTCATACTATGATCAAAACGTAAACATTCAAAATCTCTACCCGAAAAAAATAAAATAAAATAAAATAATACAAAACAATACAAAATAAATAAAAATAAAAATAAATAAAAGTAAATTGTAAATTGCATAAAAAAATTGTCAGTTTGTTTCGGTTTCTGTTTATATTTCTTTGACTGTTGTTTTCTTGTGTGAGTTACATGATATGGTAGTAATGCATGGCTGTAACTTGTAAAGGTGTAAAGGGTCTGGACACATAATATCCATATTCATCAATATTCGTGTTTTCCTGTAGTATATCCTTTTGCATTTGGGTGCGATGATGCATTTATTCGTGTAAGAACCTATACCCGTATCTATGACTATTAATGATAATTTAGAAACGCTTAACTACATGGCCGACCATCTGTTTGCATCATGTATTGCTCATTTTCTGGTTTATCTACGCTAATGAAGTATTGTTAATTTAGACAGTAACCAAGTGACCATTTTATCAAAATTTTATGCTCTACTAGTCCTGCTTTGCAATTAAATTTTACTAGTTGTCTGTCTAGAAACTGATGAATTTTATTGAAAATTATGACCTACTATATGTTGGCTTTGGAAATTGTAGGTTAAATCAACATGGGCTCCTCGTTTAAACCAAAGTTGGTCACATTACGCTCGTCCTTTTAGCTCAAAGCCTGCTGGAAATGATGTGATTGGCATAGATTTAGGGACAACAAATTCATGTGTTGCGGTTATGGAGGGAAAGGTACATAGAAGCTTTCTTTTGGATTATAAATGTGGTTGCTGAACCTGCTCTGTACTGATGGTGAGCTATGTTACATGTCAATGCAGAATCCTAAAGTTATAGAAAATTCTGAAGGGGCGCGGACGACACCGTCTGTTATTGCCTTCAATCCAAAAGGAGAACTACTCGTAGGAACCCCAGCAAAACGTCAAGCAGTCACTAACCCAACAAATACTATATTTGGAACAAAACGTTTGATTGGCCGCCGTTTTGACGATCCTCAAACCCAAAAGGAGATGAAAATGGTTCCTTACAAGATAGTCAAAGCCCCCAATGGTGATGCATGGGTTGAAGCGAATGGTCAACAATATTCCCCTAGTCAAGTTGGTGCCTTTATTTTGACTAAAATGAAGGAGACTGCTGAGTCCTATCTAGGCAAATCTGTTTCAAAAGCAGTGATTACTGTTCCAGCTTATTTCAATGATGCACAACGTCAGGCTACAAAAGATGCAGGGAGAATTGCTGGACTTGATGTACAACGGATTATTAATGAACCTACTGCTGCTGCATTATCTTATGGGATGAATAACAAAGAGGGTTTGATTGCAGTTTTTGATCTTGGTGGGGGAACATTTGATGTTTCCATACTAGAGATATCCAATGGTGTTTTTGAGGTATTGTATTTCGTTTAGGTGTGAACATCATGCTGTATTATGTAAGGTTATAATGTATACCTGCATTTCAGGTGAAAGCAACAAATGGGGACACTTTCTTGGGTGGAGAGGATTTTGACAATGCTCTACTAGAGTTTCTGGTCAGTGAATTCAAGAGAACAGAAGCTATTGATCTTTCTAAAGACAGATTGGCACTGCAAAGACTTAGAGAAGCAGCTGAGAAGGCTAAGATTGAGCTGTCATCAACATCACAAACTGAGATCAATCTACCATTTATAACTGCTGATTCTTCAGGAGCTAAGCATTTGAATATTGCACTGACTAGATCAAAGTTTGAGGCTTTGGTGAATCATTTGATAGAGAAAACAAGGAATCCGTGCAAGAGTTGCTTGAAGGATGCTGGGATATCAGCTAAAGATGTAGACGAGGTCCTCCTTGTTGGTGGAATGACAAGGATCCCAAAAGTTCAAGAAATAGTTACTGAAATCTTTGCGAAGAACCCAAGCAAGGGGGTAAACCCTGATGAAGCTGTAGCTATGGGAGCAGCAATTCAAGGTGGCATTCTCCGAGGGGATGTCAAAGAATTGCTTCTTTTGGATGTGACTCCATTGTCCCTTGGAATTGAAACTCTTGGTGGCGTATTTACTAGGTTGATTGATAGGAATACGACGATCCCTACGAAAAAAAGTCAGGTAATTCTATACTGCTACAGTTATATCTTTTGATCTGTTTTTAGTTCCCATGAATTGAAAGTGTCGGGTTTAATATAAACGGAAACGATTAACATTTTTGTTGGGAGGAGTGGTTCAGGTGGTTCGGCATGGTGTCCCTTCATGAAGGGACCCGGGTTCGAAACCCAGCGGCCGCCTCCGAAATGGTACCCGTCGTGCAGGCCGGCCAACTGTGCGCTTTAATCGGTTCCCGGGTAGACGGGGCTGTCTGGGGGGTCACTAATGTGGCGCTTCTACGGGGGTGGTTCTCTCGCTAATCCAAAAAGATAAGGAGTGACGAAGGTTAACCTGGTTTAATGACAAGGATATATACTTTGAGGTTTGGTAAACGGTGCCAGCTGAGCTCACTTTGTTTGATTGGGTCCATATTGGCCAAATTGAAGCGGGTTACTAGGAATGATAAAATGGTTATGAATAGATCCTACTACTGATTAGTCATGAAGCGCCACACATGGTACTATTCTCTTAATACCCAGCCGTCTATTTTGATTGCCATAAGTTGATCAAGGAATCTGCGAAGGTTTATATATTCCCAAGGTTTCTATGAAAATACTTTCATATGAATATATATTTTGTTCAAAATATATATTTGTTAATGATCTTTTATACTTGTAAGGAACTTTTTCTTCTTCTTTGGATTTATTATTATGAATGCCAACTTGAATCCATTTCGTTTTATTACCAGCTAACCATATTTTCTGAAATATATTCTGTTCAAAATATATATTTGTTAATGATCTTTTATACTTGTAAGGAACTTTTTCCTCTTCTTTGGATTTATTATTATGAATGCCATCTTGAATCCATTTCGTTTTATTACCAGCTAACCATATTTTCTGAATGGAGTTTCAAATCTAATACGGCATCTTCGTGTGTTTGTGAAATAGGTGTTTTCTACAGCGGCTGATAACCAAACACAGGTTGGTGTCCGTGTTCTTCAAGGTGAGCGTGAGATGGCCTCTGACAACAAGCTTCTTGGAGAGTTTGAACTTGTAGGAATACCACCAGCTCCCAGAGGCCTGCCCCAGATAGAAGTAACATTTGACATCGATGCCAATGGAATTGTCACAGTCTCAGCCAAAGATAAGGCTACTGGTAAGGAGCAGCAGATCACCATTCAATCATCAGGTGGTCTTTCAGAGGATGAGATTGAAAAGATGGTCAAGGAGGCTGAGTTGCATGCCAAGAAAGACCAAGAAAGGAAGGCTCTCATTGACATAAAAAACAGTGCTGATACAACCATATACAGTATAGAGAAGAGTTTGGGTGAGTATAGGGAAAAGATTCCAGCTGAAGTTGCTTCTGAGATAGAGTCTGCAGTTGGTGATCTTCGCAAGGCAATGGCTAGTGACAGTGTAGATGAAATCAAGGCCAAGCTTGATGCTGCAAACAAATCAGTCTCTAAAATTGGACAGCACATGGCTGGCAGTGGGTCTGGTGGTTCGTCACCTGGAAGTTGGCAGGGTGGTACTGGTGGCGACCAAACACCGGAGGCGGAGTACGAAGATGTCAAAAAATGAGTTGTGAACTCTGACGCCGAGTTGCCTGGCACAGCCATTTACATAAATGTATGTCTGATATGTTGCTTTAGCTTCGGCATTGGATGTAACCGCTGTAAAATATCCTTATGCTACGTTGCTTTTTGCAGACAGTGGTATCTTCCGTTCACCAATTGGGGGGGGGGGGGGGGGGGCGAAATAACTGTGGCATGATTGTTAATGATCTGTTCATAACGAGGGTCAGCTAGCAGAAAACCAGGTTGCTTTTGCCATCGATGGCTCAACTGCATTTGATTTCACTAGCCTAGGGAATGCAACGCGCCTCAAGTCAATAATGAGTGCCTAATACAACATCAAGAGGGCTGACTATCTTATAAGTATTTAATTGGCACGTGAATCAGCTGCCAAATTAGATTTTTTGCGCACGTGTCGTCATTACAGTAACAAATTACTTCAGGAGCCGTCTGGATCATTTAACTGAGAATTCTGGTACCTTTACAAGAATTAGGCTACACACAGTCCCCCTTATACCCGGCCACCCACCCGTTTTTTGGGAAAATAAATCTGCAGCATTTGCAGTTGTCTTTGTATTAATACTCATACAAAATCCATGCAAAGTCCATGCAACAATATGTCTCTCCACTCTTCTCTCCAGAGTATTAATACTCATGCAAAGTCCATGTAAAGTGTATTAATTCGTTTTTTCTCTTGTAATTATTCTCTCTCATTCTAATCCACCCACCTGCATTCTCGTATTAGTACAGTACATATGGAATCCAATAACAACATTGATCTGGAAGCATAAGTACAGTACTTACGAAATCCAGTAGTAATATTTGTCATTTGGACATAAGTACAGTACCTACGGAATCCATGCAAAATAAGTACAGTACTCACTTGTTAATTCCAACTCAGTTTTTTCAAACATAAGTACAGTACTTACCAAATTATAAAACCAAGCATAAATACAGTACTTAACAAATTACAAAATCAAGCATAATTGTATAACTGATCTGGAAGCATAAGTACAGTACCTACGGAATCCATGCAAAATAAGTACAGTACTCACTTGTTAATTCCAACTCAGTTTTTTCAAACATAAGTACAATATTTACCAAATTATAAAACCAAGCATAAGTACATTACTTAACAAATTATAAAATCAAGCATAATTGTATAACTGATCTGGAAGCATAAGTACAGTACCTACGGAATCCAATAACAACATTTTTTGTCTGTACATAATTTTTTTACAAAAATGTAGTGCACATCTGGTCCATAATCAACTATAAAATGCATCTATAAGTATTGTACTCAATTATTAATTTTCAACCCAGTTTGTCAAAAATAAGTACAGTACCTCTCAAATTCATTTGTGAATGTATATGTATTTATTGTAGGTACAGTACTTACGTAATCTGCAGTGGGGATAAATATGCAATAGAATTTTTTTGTAAGCTATAGTGCATTCATATCTGCCATTTGAATGACTGTTGCATGGAGTAGGTGGCGAGATAATTATTTCATGCATCATTTTTGCATGTAAAAACATGCATAATCGCTGCTGCAGATATCCATTTAATTGTGCATGCGGCAGCAGAGTTTAATGGGTGTGGCAGTGGGCTGGCGCAGCAGCAGGAGGAACACGGCAGTTGATGGTTCCCGATGACCGGGTATGTGGCCGGGTATATGGCGTGATATGCGTAGAATTTTTCCTTTACAAAAGCTGACGGGGCGGCACAGCTGGAGCATACCCCAGCGACGGGCGAATCTGCCAGCAATTTTCAATAGCAATGCCCATCTGGAAAAACTGAAAAAGAACATGAGCTGGCAGTTGTGTAATCTGCCAAATATGGTGTACTCGTAAGTACCAAACTTACAGTGGATAAAGTGTAGCACCACAATAGTTATAGGTTATCTGCACCACATCTAGCGCTTAGATTACCAAAATCATAAATCGAAACAGGACCCTAATGTGCATAATCTTGGAGATCAAATAACAAGATCTAAGGATCCTTTTGGTAGGGACTTGTGGAATCAAAATTCGCTGGTCAAGATTCCATTCGAATTGGGTATACATGGATCACAAGTTTTTAAAATTCAACATCAACTGAACGTCATATTGGGGTCTATTGTTTGAGCTATGCTACACATCTCCGCCGACCCACCCGGTCATCCACCCGGTTGTTGGGATGTGTGCTCAATGTTGATGTGGCAGAAAAAGTAAATACATCATCAAAGAGAAAAAAGTTGGAGAGAGAAAAATATTTTGTGCATAACTCTTAAATCGTAAGGAATTTTAGGTCGAAATAAACAGCATTAGATTCGTCATAAAAAATATTTTCTATTAAGACCAATGTTGACATACTTTGGAAAAAATAATATTAGAAGTATATTAAAAGAGGAGAGAAGTATACAAAATTATAGTATGTTTTCAGGTACTGTACTCAGATTGACTGTTCAGGTATAGTACTTATTGTTTTTTTATTTCTTCATATTTCATATTATGTCGTAAATCTATAAGTACTGTACATTTTATCATTTATATTAATTTTTGCATACATTCAAAATGTAGTGTTTGACATAAATCATATACAAAGATATCTGCACATTCTACAAGAAGTACAGTAGTAACAGCCAAATTTTGTAATAAAAAATACACTACTAGAAGTAATGTACTAACAACCACGTTCTATTTTTTTTAAGTATTCAAATTCGTAATATGTACAAACTTATAGTACTAATTGCCTCCCTATTTTTCACACTTAATATTTTGTCACAAATTCGTAAGTACTGTACATTTTATCATTTATATTAATTTTTGCATACATTCAGAATGAAACGTTTGACAAAAATTGTATACAAGGATACACACACATTCTACAACAAGTACAATACCCACATTTTATAATACAAAGTATAGAACTAGATGTATAGTACTAGAAGTACCGTTCGAGACATAACAACAATACATGATTTGATGATCTTATTAGTACAGTATGAGACATGTCATGTATAAAAGAATGTCGATAACCACATACCATACTTACATAAATTAATTCACATTTCACTAAAAAAATACACATTTTACTAAAGTACAGTACTTTCAACTATTGTTTAAGAACATCTAATCCTTGATCTCATTCATTCAAAAGTACAGTACTAAACTCATTGCTATTGTTAGCTCAATCGAATCCATAGATGAACAAGTAGCTATTGTTCATGATTTGGGGGAAATACGAATGTGATGTACATTGCTGACGAGTACTATACGTACGTCTGTACCCAGAACATGTATGGTATCTTAAAATACAGATACTATCTTTCTCGTGTATTATCATTATTTTAAAGTATGTCAACACTAGTCTTGTTGAAAAGTATTTTTACAATGATTCTAATATAATTTGTTTCATCAAAAAATACGCTCCGGATTGAAAGTTATGGACAAATACATTTTCTCTATCTTCTATTTGTTTCATCCTTTATTGCTTTAATTGCTGCTGACAACATGACAGTAGGTGTCGACTCTCATTCCCAAAGAAAAATTCTATCCATAGGCACTGTCACACTCGCTGGCATACCCGGAGTACGTACTGGGGAAAAGAGAATTTTAATGCATCTCACACCGGTAGTCGTTTTTTATATTATTGTCATGCAAAAGTCATTCAATGACATGCAAACTGTTGTTATTGTATCCACTCCTCAATTAATTACACATGTGATATCCCACCCACTACAAATTACAAAAAGTTCTTAGATTTCAAAAAAAAATCATTCTAATTCCTTCTCTCTTTTTTACAAATCACTCTATTCCTCATGATTCCTCCTTAGTCCAAATTCTATCTTAAATGTGCACGTACTGTACTTATATAATGTGTTATTTGTATTATACGACATGCATTGTACGTCTTATATTATAATATTTTGTAAAGAATAAAATGTGTGCAATATGTGCAAAATTATTGTTAGTACTATACATCTTGTATTGTACGTCTCGTATTGTAATGTTGTGTTGTACTTTTTATACTGCATAATGTGGTTGTTAGTACTGTGCTTCTAGTACAACGTGTCTGTTAGTATTGTACTTCTTGTACATAATTTTGTCAAACGCTACTTTCTAAATGTATAAAAATTTGATTGTTAGCACCGTACTTCAAGTAAACTGTTGTTTGTAGTACTGTACTTTTTGTATGACACTAAAAGCAATAGCACGACAATGCACTCCGATAGGATTGATGAAAGTTAGGAAGTGGACGTACCGTACTTGGGCGAAATGGAGGTGGAGAGATGAATTGTAAGAGAGAGAAAATAAATTTTCGAAATTGGGCTGAAGAGAGAACTTTGTGACTCTTTAACTTATGCATGGACTTAATTGGTGTGGAATTAATTTGTATCAGAGAAAACGGATGGGACCACCTTTTGTAGACTGTGGGATTAATTTGCATAAGAAAAACAGCTAAGACCACCCTATTGCATATGTGTAGAATTAATTTGTATGAGAAAACGGCTAGGACCAACCTTTTACAGACTCCTGAAAATCGGGTATGTGGGCGGATGTATTACTGACTGTGGGTAGCGTTACTCTTTTTTAAAACCGGGTGGGCGAGCAGATGGAGAAGTGACTATGTGTAGAATTTTTCTATTCTTTTTAAAAATACATCATTGAATGGTAGCAGAATTTAATTTACCTGGAAATTTACGCCCCCCCCCCCTGCAATCACGATCAAACGATGTGTGACGGTAGGATGGGATGTTATGTGTGCAACCGACAGGAAGCTAAAACACAGTCCATATATATCTGTTGTTTAGTTAGATGCCTGGGCAGGTAGTCAGGTCTCAACCAACAAACCTCCTTAAACAAGGTTCTTGCCAAACAAGTTGTACTTCCTGATAAAACCACTGGTTGCAAATGTAAATTTGTGAAAATAATTCTTTGATTAATTATCCTCCACTAAAGTATGTTCAATAGACTTTTGCTCATTATGTTCGTCTTTATATATGTATTTTATCTTGTGTAATTCCGGAGACTCATGTTAAATAGGTTGTAGTCTACTGTACTCATTTTCATACGTATTAGCAATTCAACCGGGCAAGAACAGCCCGGTGGTTCAGCTGAAAGACTATCTATGAAGCGATCCAAATTTGAATCCAGAAAAAAACATCTTTGATTTACCCCCTTGCCGCACACCTTAAGATTTTGTATGGTTAATGGACAGCAAGGAGTTATTCCTACTGTTCTTCCAAAATCTATTAGAAATTTTGTTACGTAAGGTGCACTAACGTTGAAGATAAGTAACTCATAGGTGGTAGTGGAAATGCCAAATCATTAAAAGAAAAACATAAATAAGAGTACTGTGAAAAACTTGTCATAAAAAATGCATCTAAGAGCCAAGAAGAGTAAACTGAAGACGGTGTAA
The DNA here is from genome assembly GCA_963693085.1 of Alisma plantago-aquatica. Lineage (NCBI taxonomy): Eukaryota > Viridiplantae > Streptophyta > Magnoliopsida > Alismatales > Alismataceae > Alisma > Alisma plantago-aquatica. The sequence goes on from OY856409.1 coordinate 197,260,329, forward strand.
TAATAAGAGTATCGAGACGGTGGTTGTAAGACTAAACGTGACGAGTATCGAGGGCATCTAGGAAAAACATCTATTTGATTCTTGATGATGAGGATTCGATTGAATCTAGGTTAGGAGGATGTCATGTCTACCCCATTCATTATCTAACTCAAAGAGATGGCGTTTCTTGTATAAATCGTTGTATTCTTGCGTTTTAAAAAACAAAGATTTTCTTTCACTTCTAATCATATATATTGCTTATTTATAAAGTGAGGGGTGTCCTCTTACATGAAAAGGTTGTCCAAAGTCTATGTGGGATTTTGTCCTACCCCTATACACATTCTTTGTCACTGTAAGTTTTATTTGTACATGTAGTATATCTTTTTATTATATATTTTATTTCTTTTTTTATTTTGTATTCAGTCAATAGAATTTACTAGCCATTTAAATGTGCATTAAATACCCATAAATTGTTGACTCAAGGTCTAAATTGACTAAACTCTTATTTTGATGTGACTAACTATTTCACTTATTTGTGTCTAATGCTTCTACTTGGGTGATTTTACATTAGATAAGACAAACTATAAATGTCTAAACTTGTGCATCCTAATTTGAAGAAATGAAGTCATACATGCATGAAGATCAAGATTGAAGAATAGATAGTGTTCTCCATAGATACTTGATGCAAATCACTTGTAATGATTGTATGACTTGTAATAAGTTTGATGAAAATTTAGAGCACTTAAATTGAATATCTAAATGCATTCTAGGTATTTGTCATAAGTGATTATAGACTTGCTTGTCGGACGAGTTTGTCCTAGTGACGACTCACCCGACAGTCAATCTAGCTCTTAATAGTATCCAGGTTCACTTCGAGTTTGTCCTGATGGCAACTCGATCAACACCCTGCACTAGCAAAATAAATTACAACCATTGGTCGAGTCAACCATTGGTCAAGTTTTATCCCAGATAAGCTGGACTGATACTTTGCACTAGCAAAACAAATTACAATCGTTGACCGAGTTTCATCCCAGATAAAGTCAATTGCTGCAAAAAAAATTGTCATATAGTGGTGTCAGTCGAGTTTTTCAAAAGGTAACTCAGCCGACAACGATGTATGGTAAAGTGTAGAAAAGTATTTTAATCTTTAGAGTATTGCAAAACTTGAAAATATATCAATTGAAACTTCCAAAATGACTAGAATTCGACCCTAAGTGTCTCTACTGGCTAGTAGGCAGCCTCGACTAAAAATATGACCTCTTGGGCTTCATCCCATGGTTACCCAAGTACTATTAAGATCTCTATATTATAGTTGAGAGAGATTTTCCTCCCAAGAGTCTCCATCCACTCTCATGAGTTTAATCACTTGCTACATCTATTAAAGTGAGTAAGAGATTTGTGAGAGAGCTAGTCCAACATGTATATCTTGTGAGACTTTCACTTACTCTACCTCCCAGTTTGTTTTTATACATGAAGATGAAGATTCTCTCTCTTGGATAAGAGAGGTGAAGAAGAAGAAGAAGAAGAAGGGAAGGAGTCCTTTAGTGAAAAGCTTCTTCTTTAGTGACGGTGGAGTCAAAGGCGAAAGATCCAAGCCAAGAGTGGGTAAATCCTTGAAGGCAAAAGACTTGTTGCAAGAGTGGGAAGTCCTTTGAGAAGGTCGAAGACTTGTTGCAAGAGTAGGTCAGTCTTTGGAAAGGTGGAAGACTCTTGGTCATGTATAGGTAAGTCCTTTGTAAAGTTGTTATCTCCCTTAACCTTAAAGGAAAGACTAGTTATACCTGAACCTTGAAAAGGTGGTCTTATGTTGTAACTTTTACAATGGAATATAAGGAATGAGACATGATTGAAAATCCTAGAGATTGACCCCTCTAGGTAGTAGATGTACATCTCTTAGTTTAGAGGATGGAACCACTATAAATAAGTGGTGCTATTTGATGCTTGTTCAATCTCTCTCTTCCTTGATATGCATGTTAGTTGCACTTAGAGTTCATACTCCCAATATTATCTTAGAAATATCTTGGAAGGTCTAATGAATTTTATTTATTAGCACTATTCAGCCCCCTCTAGAGCCCATTATAGATCTAATAATTGGTACCAGAGTGAGTCTTATCCAAGCAATACTTCCACAAGTAGGTGAAGATGTGTGATAATCAAGGTGCAAGATACTAAATAAACATTCCAATCTTTGATGGCAACAACTTCCTATATTAGAAGAAAAGAATACATGTAACGACCCATTTTTAGATTAACCATCTAATTCAGGTTTACTTGAATGATTGCATTCTTAACCGTATTGATCATTGTTTAAATCTTGATTAATGTTGGTGTTCTAATCATGAATCTTTGCAACCTAATGAGAAACTCTAAATATGCCTTTGTTTCAAATAATTAGGCTTTGATGATATAAAATCCTACTCGGTCAGAAACTAGGATTTTTGTAGTATATGAATACATAATTTGATAAGTATAGTGGTGCACTCAATGATTTTTAGTTTTTTATATACAACTATATTTTAGTTGAAATTTGTATATGGTTCAGATAACTCAAATGAAATAATTCTTGAAAATTATCATAATTTTAAATAAGTTATGACATGTTTTTCGGCCGAGTTTCCTTAGGACAAACTCGGCTGACCATGTATTCAGATTGAAATATAGAATTATGATATTTGAATTTTATCTTATTATTGGTATATCAAAATGATTTGAAATTTTAACTAATACTTGGTAACTCAATTTCCAACATCCTGGTAAAATTTTTATAATTTTTGGATGATGTTTGATCTCTACATAGAAGAGTGTTGGTCGAGTTTTCCCAGGATAAACTCGACCAACCATGCTTTCTGGCTAAATAATAGTAGTCTAGTATTTGGTTTTTATTTATTTATCGGCAACTCGGATTGATCTAAAATATTTTTTCAGACAACATGCTAATTTTGAATATTTTCTTAGAGGAAATTTCACCTATTCAATAGATGATTTTCAGTAACATGTTTTATGATAGAAAAATTGTTGAAATAAAAGAAAGTGTAAAGTTTGGTCAATTTGTAATTGACCCAAGCACCTTACTAGATCTATATGAGTAATCTATCACCCAAGGAGCTCTTATATTTTGTATTCATTTTATAGTAATGAAATCCTAGAGATATAGGAGAGCTAGAGTTTTGAGAAGAGAAAGTGGTGGATATGTTGACCTAGGGTTTCACCATCTGAGATATGATAAAATCAAGTAGTTTAGCTTATTTGCCTAGCCTTTCATGGTGAATCTTCTCTCACATGTAATATTCTATCCCTACTCTGATTTTATTCAAAATAATATCAAATCTCACTCTTTTCTCACTCTTTCTCTCCTAACCTCCATTTCTAGGGTTTCTGAGTTGAGAGGAGGAAAAAATGGATTCAGTTGCTAGAGTTTGATTGGATTTCAAGAAATTCAGAGCTTGACCTACATTTTTAAGGTGATTATCACCTTGGGTGAGTGTTTCTCTTCCTCTTAAGCTCTTTATTCATGTTGAAAGCCTAATTTTTCCTGCTAAAATAATCAAAAACTTGTTTGTATATGTATGTGGTTGGGTTCTAATTTGAAAAGATATTAGGGAATTAAATTCTACTTATTTGGATTATTTCTCATTGAATTGAACTTGCTTAGTTCCTAATATATTGATGGACGTTTTATGGGAAATTCTATAGGTAGATGACTGTTCTATTTCATGTGAACGTTGCCTAAAAATCAGCCCAATGCCCGATATGCTTGGAAATTGAATTCACATATATAGAATCATACTCGAATTGTATTAGAATAAATTATACAAGTGTATTGTTGAATCTTATTGAAGTTGAACATGATTTATATACATAAGAATCATTATGAGGTGGTGATGTTCCCTATTTTGGGTTGATGTTGAGGGACTTAATCAAATGAGTCAATTAATCTATGTATACTTATCATTGATGAATGAAATATGTGGAAATGGAAACTAGGGTTTCCATATGTGTCAATATCCCTATTAAACACCCATGTACACCATAATGAGATTATTGAATGATGTGACTCTTATGATATGTTGAACTAAAAATGACTTCTTGAAAATCCTAGAAGTTTAGTTTTAAGACGAGTATGAGTGCCAAAGCTAGAACTTGTATATAATGTTGTAAATGTGATAAAATGTTGAATTATAGATATTAATAATTCTATGGAAGATTATGAGTCTTACGAATATGATCTAATATTAGTGCATCTATTTTAGTATGATTTATAAAATATTGAGTAAACTCTCTCTCACATGAATGTGGGTCCTTTTATACAAGCTACATAACAATGAATGACACGAATGATTAGAGATTATGATGTAAGAAGATGTAACCTAATCCATTGTTTTAAGCTAAAGTGAGTAGTATCATAAGAGACACGGTGATCTTGTTTAATTATGATAATGCCACTGGAAGTTAGTGACATTGTATACTCACATATTACAAAAAAGGAAATAGACAAGAATCAACTGAATGGTGATGACAAGTTACAAATGAAATTAATGAAATGTGTATGATGAAGAATATATTCTATTTATCATAATTACATGTGTATTGACTTAACATGAAATATATTAGAATTAGATTATGAGTTCAATGCAAGAGAAACTTTATATTAGGTAAATTTATAATGTTGTATCTATTGACTCTAGTTCAATGTTGATTCTAGGTCTAAATTGACCAAATTCTTATTTTGATGATGACTAAAACATTCCACTTAATTGTATCTAATGTTTCTACTTGAGTGATTTCAGAATAGGTATAGACACACTCCAAATGTCCTAACTTGCACATCTCAACTTGAAGAAAGACAAGTCAAAATCAATGCAAGTGCACTTTTGTGGAATATGATGTAAATCCATTAGAATCATTTTGTAAATCACTTGTAATGATTGTATGACTTGTAATTAAGCTTAGAAAAAATCAAGAGCACTTAAATCGAATATTTAAGTACTTTAATGACATTTTCCAAAACTCATTATAGGTTTTTTGTCAGTCGAGTTACAAACTCGACCGATCATGGATCTTGAAAGTATCTTGGTTCAGTTGAGTTGCACTGATCCATGTACTAAGCAAAGCTGATTTAAGTGATCGGTCGAGTTTCATCCAGGATAAACTTGACCGATGGCTCAAATCTTCTCATATCATATAGTGCAATCCGTCGAGTTACCTTTATTGAAACTCGACCGATCGCAATGCATGTAAAAGTACATAAAAGTATTTCTAGTCATTGGAATGTTGTAAAACACACAAAAAAAACTCGTTGCAACATCCCAAATAGCTAGTATTCATCCTTAAGTGTTCCCAAAGGCTTCTAGGCATCCCCAACTACAAATAGGACCCCTTGGGCTTCATCACATGGTTAGCCAAGAACTATGAAGGTCCCTATTCTATAGTTGAGTGCATCCTACAGCCTCTTCTCTCTCTAAGCTTAATCACTTGCTCAATCCATTAGAGTGAGTAGGAGATTTGTAAGGGATCTAGTCCTATATGTGTATCTTGTGAGGCTCTCACTTCTACCACCATTCAATCTCTCATTTCTACATGAAGATGAAGATGAAGATTCTCTCTCTTTAAAAAGAGAGGTGAAGAATAATAAGGGAAGGTATCCCTTGGTGAAATATTCTCCTTGACGAAGGTGAAGTCAAAGGCAGAATATCCAAGAAGAGTGGGTAATTCCTTAAAGGATGAAGACTTGTGCAAGAGTGGGTATGTAATACCCTTGACCTGGTTTATGGCTTAACCCTAGGAGTTTTGCTTAAGTAAGTTACTTATAAATTTATTCTAATATTTTGAAAAGTAATTAAGGCTTCTTGTGCAGTTTATTTTTAGGTTTGAGCTTAATTACAAACTAAGTGTGCATTATTTGATAGTCTGAGTGAAATGTGCAATTTACCCAAGATGAGGGGTTACATTGCAAAATGTCACATATTGAATGTTTTCTAAGTGTTTTAGTATCATAAGAGAGAGTATGATTCTAAGTGGTGGCTTGTGGAAAGCCTAAATCCCAAGTTATAACTTGTTTAAACAATACTAGCACTTTGTGCACCAATTTTGGTACAATTTGTAATTTACCCAATATATAGGGTAGAAGTGCAAATTACCACCTCTAGAGTGTCCCTACTCCCTCTATGTATCTTTTGGAGGAAAGAGAAAGAAGGATACACTATGTTTGAATCACCTTTGAATGATGATACTCTTGGTGATGAAAAGACCAATAATGAGTTGAAGGTGAAGCCTTATATGTGTTGTATTGAGTTACGGACTTGATATAGGAGTCCTATCGGCCAAGCAGCCATAGTAGAATTCTTGTATCAGTTTGTTGAGACTTGTCAAAGGCCATGATGGGCAAAGTACCTAAAGGAGGTGGTCCATGATGAGTTGCAAGCTCCCTTGTAAAAAGAGTATCCGTTTGCCTATTTGGTAAGATAAAGATGAGGAAACTTATCCAACAAGATAAAGGATGACCGAAATATCTCCCCTAGATTATCCTCAAGACTCTTTCATAGCAATATATGTATGTGTGCATGCATGGACATGTGTCAAACATGCATGGCCACGTGTCATCTAGTAGCATGAGGTGAAGACACATCTTATACACTTTATCTCATGAACCCAAGAATATATACTTCACCTTACACCAACTTATGGAAATTTACGAACCCCACAACCATCTTCCTTGGAGATATCATGCATATCCCCTTATATATCATGAAAAGTATCTCAAGGAGCAAGGAGAGCTCGAGCATCAAGCTTAAGGTAAGGCTTTGGTCATCTTCAACCTTGGTTGAAGTAGGATATTGAGTTATGGATATTCCTCTCTTTCCTTCTTCACCAAAGTTCTTAACCATGGTGATTTCTTATATATGGAGGAGTTGTGAACGAGCCTTGGACCTTGGAAAAGTTCATCTTCAACTAGTAACGTAAGTTTTTGGATCTTGGAGCTTTGAAGTCGTTCATAAGGCGGGTTATATAACTTGAACCCAATCATGTTATTATTTACCACCTAACTTGCTACACTAGATGATTTACTTTTAACCGAGTTTTTCTTGAATACTTGATGAATACATGAGTTCTAAGAATTTCCTAGACATATTATTCATAAACTAGAATAGTTAGAATGAAGGTCTAGAGCTTGAAGAAGATGGTATCACTTTATAAAGTGATATCGGGTTCAAGCACACAAACAAGTACCTCTAACCCGATATGGTTATGTACATACAACTTTAGCATGATATGTTTAAAGAGTTTAGATCTCCTTGCGTGACATGGAGATGAAGTTCACTCCTTGAACATGCTATGGTGTTAACCATACACCTTTTGCACGATAGGAAGTCAAGAGAAGACTCCATGCACGATATAGGGTCAAGTGTATACTTGTAAGTCAATATGTCAAAATCCTAGTTTGGGTAACTCGATATGAGTAAGACAAGCAAGTACCCCTTGCACGATAGGATCATGTAATACACACTTGGTACACGATATCTTGAAGCACAAATATGGTGCACGATATGATTGATTGAGCATACACTTATACACAATATAAGATATGGATTTAAATACAAGGTATAACCCGATATGATTGAAATACCTTGAACCAGACATGAAACCCAAGATGGGGGTTAACCCGATATGGGGATAAATGATAGCTCATACAGAATATGAGCCATGTTTTATGAACAATATGGGATATACCCACTTACCCCTTATACATGATACAAGTCTAAAACTACACCTCTTACACGATATAGAGATAGTAAGCACTCTAATCAACATAGAGTTGGAAACCCGACCCAGTTAGTGTGGCTCAGGTGGTTCGGTCCGGCTTGTCCTCCCTGGGGGACATGGGTTCAAATCTCCCTGAGCGCACTGTAATTACCAACTCCTTGGGTCATTCGGGCTCTGGCACCTGTTTGAGGAGGAGGGGGGCAGGGTCTCCCTAAGACTAAAAAAAGAGTTGGAAACCCAAGGTGATGGGTGAACTGATATAAGTGGTGAATGATACCACATGTATGATATGACTGATGTCCCTTGGATGATAGGAATAGCATCTATTTCTACCTTGTGAATGATATGAGGTACAACTCATGCCTCATGCACAATATGGCCCATTCTACCTAATATGATGGATAACCCTAGATGATGGATTGAAATATGATATCCCTATCCTTTGAATAATAGATTGTGATAAGGGAATTCAATTAGACACCTAGTTTGTCATGTAACTATAAGAAAGGGTTGACCCTTGAAGGTATATAGAGGTTATGAGCCTAAGGGTCTACCTAACATGGTAACTCGATATGTTACCCAACATGGAGACCCAATATGATAATCCTGGATGGGAAACTGATATGGTATCTTATATATATACCACTTAAATAATACATGATGAGGCATATACTCTATGCCTGATATGGTGCACACCTTGTGCACGATATGGCACCAAGCACATAGTTTATACCCAATATGGGGTCCAGCACCTAGCTCATACCCAATATGAAGTTATCTTGAGATGATAAGAACTAAGTGATAGTCAATCTGATATGGGTACATGATATGATGATTAGGGGATACACCCTAAAACATGACATGGTGATGTGATTATCTAATGAATGCATATTCATCATGGAATTCAATTATCATTTTGGGACAAATTCAACTCAATACATTCAATTTCATTTACTAAATAACAAAATGTGCAAAATTACTTAATCAGTCCGATTATCATGATTTTAACTGAATTTATGTTGATTTGATGCAGGTCTTGACGAGGTTGAACAATCGACCCTTTTTGAGTGGGACTCACCTTTCTCATCATGGGTTTCAACCATTTGGTCTCATCAAACAGTCTCACCCAAATGGTCTTGACCAAACGGTTTTATCCATTCAGTCTCAAGACCGAATGGATAGTACCATTTCAAGACTGTTTATCCGTGAGGGATCGAGCAGCGCATTCAAGACCGTCTGCAGTAGCTTGTCCAAGAAACTATTTGGACGTCTGCATGAATTCAAGACCATGAAGTAGAGTCCAGGCCACGGTCATGGCGCATCATCTCCTACCTCCTGCAACCCTGGTCCCTGCTGCTGTCACCACCCTCACCTTCCATCTCAACCCAGTAGCTCTCCACCTCAGACCGTTTGGTCATTGACAACCCAAACTGAATGGAGGATGGGCTTCAAACCGATTGCATGAAAATAACATGAAGACCGTTTGCTGCAATTGTGAAGACCGAATGGGGTATTGACCATCATAAGATCGAATGAGCATCATGTGAAGACTGATTGCTCAAGACCGTTTGGACTAGAGACTGTGCAGAAAATCAAGATCGATCAAGGCAAAACCGTTTGGAGCCATTCGGTCCCAAGACTGTTAGAGCCATTTGGTCCCAAGACCGTTTGCTCTCAAGAATGATAGGCCAGTCATTCCCAAGACGTTTGGAACCATTCAGTACCAAGATCGTTTGGAGCCATTCAGTCCCAAGACCGTTTGGAGCCATTCGGTCCCAAGACTGTTAGAGCCATTCGGTCCCAAGACCGTTTGCTCTCAAGACCGATAGGCCAGTCATTCCCAAGATCATTTGGTCATTTGATCGATCTATAAGACCGTTTGAAGGCAGATTCCCAAGACTGTTTGGATGTCAAACGGTCTCCAAGACCATTTGCTCCAAACCGTTTGGAGCAGGTTCATGCAGAAAACGTGAAGACCCCATATGAGCCTATAAATAGGACCGCAAGGGTCCTCATTTGGCATCAGTTCTGGGATACTGTCAGGCTGCCTATACACAGGGCTGATCTAGTTCTGTCCACACCGCCACTTCACCTGTCGTTCCTGTTGCAACTCAAGGAGACTGAGAAGAGAGAAAAGGAGGAGTGAGAAAGACTCCCCATTCTGTCTTGGCGTCCCTCATTCTTCCAGATCTGCTCCGACACGACGTAGAAGACTGCATCATCTTCACCAAGCTGCGACTACCTTCTGCATCATGATCATGGCAGATTCCTCTCTCTTTCTTATCCTTATTGTTTCTCGCATCATGAGCGAGTAGTTCCTTTTTGCTAGGGTGCGGGGACTAGCCCCGCTGCCCATGCAACCATGTTCTTTTGTTAAGCATTCTATGGAAATGTATATAACTTTCCATTTCATTGTTAATTGGTATGTTTGTAGTTGATTATCTACTTGCTTTCATCTTGTTCTTTCCTTTATTGTGAAATCTTCTATATGTGGGATGGAATAGCAGTTTACAAGTTTGACTCCTTGATAAGAACTTCTGATAGGATTCCTTGAGGTCGTAAGTGTATGATCCGTGAGGGGACAAGCCATCTAGCCTACGGTGACGCTTCTGTGGTCTAAACATCCCTCAGGGAGGACCACAGCCTTAGTTGGATTTTGTATTGTCTTATTTGTCATCGATGTTAGTTTGTAGATCTATGACCTGCTTGCTTATCAATTGATGTGGTTGACTCCCAAACTAGAAATAGAATGGGATTTCTTTGAGGTCATAAGTGTATGATCCGCGAGGGGATGAGCCATCTAGCCTTCGATGACGCTTCTGTGTGCCTAACACCTGTATAGAGGGGCCACAACCTTCGTTGGATTTCTATATCTTCATAGCCATAAGTAAGTGATCCGAATGGTGAAGAGATATTTGATGCCTAAGGTGATGCTTACGCGAACCTAACGCTCGTATGGGGGGTTTTGCAGCAGCTCTATTTGGATTATTATATCTTACTTGGATTGTTTGTGATTGAATGTATTTGTGTGTGTAGCGGTGGTGAAACTCGATACCATCCTAGTGATTTCATATCATTGATCTAAATCCAACTTTAATTCAGCTTTTACTTTCTTTCAATTAGTTTAATTAACCTCAAATCAACCAATCGTTCTAAATATTAGTCTTAACTCGTACTAGATTAGACTGACAAGGATTCTTAAAAATGTTGTCCTTTAGGTTTGATCCTTAACTATACTGCGATAAGACTCATCCGCTTGCGGGTGTTATTATTGCACTTTAGTTCTGGTAAAAGCTCAGGGATTTCAACCCCGAGTGAGTTTGTTAGTGCGATAAAATCCCACGTCAAATTCTGGCACTGTTGTCGGGGACAACGGAATCAGTTAGTAAAATCTAGTTCTTTTAAGGCTAATCTAGGATTTTGTTTTTCTTTTGATACAATCGATCATCTACTTGACTTTGACTCTACTTTGTGGATCTCATTTTCCTTCTATTTTTAGGTACTTCAGGAGGATTAGTGCATGCACCGCCTGAACAGCCTCGGACTCGCTGCCATCTTTGATCCTGAGATTGACAGAACCTTCCACTAACAAAATAGAGAGAACCAAGCAAGGATGGCTCAAGAAGAGGAGATAGCTCGAAGGGTGTCTCAAGCCCTTAATGCACAGAGAGAAAGATTCACGCAAGAATCTAGAGCTACGGTTCAAGAAGAAATTCAAGCAGCACAAGCAACAGAACTACAAAAGGATCTTAGAGAGTTCTCAACCCCCAAAGCAGCTAATGTTCATCATCCAGTACAACCCCCTCCCATCAATGTCTCCAATTTCGAGATTAGGGCGCATTGGATCACATTGCTTCAAAACAGCCCATTCTATGGTAAACAAGGAGAGGACAGCCAGGGGTATCTTTTGAGGTTTATCGATCAATGTGCTATGACAAAGAAAAATGGAGTATCTGATGATGCCATTCGACTCCATCTCTTCAAGTATTCACTTGTTGATAGAGCAATGAGCTGGTACAATTCATTGCAAAGTGAACCCATCACCACTTGGGAACAACTTCAAAATGTATTTTTGGAAAAGTTCTACCCTCCCTCTCTCACCTATGAAATTAGTGGACGGATAATGAATTTCACCCAAGTCCCTGGAGAAACTCTTGTTGAAGCATGGGATAGATACAAAGAGCTTCTACACAAGTGTGGGACCATGGAATTCCTAAGAATCAACTCATCAAATTTTTCTATAGGGGTTTGGACGATGATATCAAGAGATTCTTAGACTCCTCATCTGGAGGAAACTTCATACGTCAAAGTTATGACAGCGCATGGAGGGTTGTAACCCTTGGAGCTGAAAATCAAGCTAATTGGGGTAGATCTGTAGGTAAAGGAGTCTTGAAAGTAGCCATGGCTGAAGCTACTCCTGAGTACAAGTCTATCATTGAAACCCTAAAACTCTTAGTTTCCAAGCAAGAACATATTGAATCATCTCTTGCTACGATTGGAAGAGAACGTTCGCCCACTCGACAACAAGAACAGGTCAGGTCTACCACACTATTTTGTGAAGCATGTAAGGGCACAGATCACTCCACTTTGGCATGAAATGTTCTTTATGGTGTTGTTATAAGCAATGTATGTGGCCAAGGAGATAATAATCAAATGGAGAACCTGAATGTTGTTAATACCATCCCTGGTCAAGGTTATTAAAATCCTAATCAGACTAAGAATCATCTAGGATTTCAATATGGAAACCCCTCTGGAGCAGTAAACTCACATCAATTTGGTTCAAACAATCAGTTACGAGGCCCACCAGGATTCTAGTACAATCAACAACAGAATTTTGGATATCAAGGAAATTTCAAGGGAAACTTTCAGAATAGGAACTTCAATAATTATCAAAACAATTCCCAGTACCAGAGTCTTAACCAAGTTCCTTATCAACAACAAGGACAACAAGCAAGTCCTGTATCACCTGATGACAAGTTAACAAGCATTGAAAAGATGTTGCAAACTCAACAAACTATGATAGCTAGCCAACAAGCCCATCAGAAGGCTATTGAATCTCAACTAGCTCAACTCCCAGCTAGCATAAAGCCACCTGCTGGAGTTTTTACTGGCCAACCCAAGAATAATCCTAAGCATCCTGAACAATTGAAGGCAGTCACCACAAAATCAGGAAAATACTATTCAGATCCCCTTATCAAGACACATGTGGTTGTTACATATGAAGATGAACATGTGATTGTCCAAGACTCAATAACACCGGAGTCTCAACCGAAAGAACCAGTAATTGTTGATAAGACAGACAAGGAAAGTCCTAAGAAACCTATTGATGAAGAAACTGAAACACCAGAACCTAATATCCCTGTATACAAGCCTAGTATTCCTTTCCCTGCTTGTTTAAGGCAAACCAAGCTAGATACTTGGTTCAATAAGTTTAAAGAAGCTATGAAGAAACTTCATGTTGATATACCCTTTTTGGATGTGCTGGAGGAGATACCAGCTTGGAAAAAATACTTAAAGTCACTCCTCACCAGGAAATATATAACTGAAGAATATGAGACAGTCAAGTTAGCTAAAACCACTTCGGATATCATCCAGAGTAAGATGCCAAAGAAATAGGAAGATCCAGGATCTTTTGGGATTTCCTGCCATATCGGTGATTCTTCATGCAAGAAAGGACTAGCAGATCTTAGTGCTAGCATCTCCATCATGCCACTCAGCCTTTGCAAAAGGCTAGGGTTTGATGAACTTCTTCCAACTGGCATGACCATACAACTCGCAAACAATTTGATAAAACGTCTGTTAGGAATTATTGAGGATGTACCTGTCAAGGTAGGAAAATATTCTTATCTTCCGTGTGACTTTGTCATCATGGACATAAAAGAGGATGCCAGATATCCTCTCATCTTTGGACGCCCGTTCCTCACCACTACAAGAGTTCTAATTGATGTTGAAGCAGGAACTTTGCTTCTCAAACTTGGTAAAGAAACTCTCAAATTCAAGGTTTTTGAAAGCATGAGAAGACCAAGTATGTAAGAAGAAGTTTATCTAATTGACTATATTGAACAAATATCACTCCTCACACAAGAGGGATATGAACAAGATGATCCTTTAGAAGTGACTCTAAAAAACCCCTCTACTGATAATTCCATCAGTGAACAAGATAAAGAGTGTGTTCATGACCTTGACACTGCCGAAGAAGATCCTGAAGCTACGTTTGAAGGACTCAAGGTTGTGGAAGCTACCGAAGAAACATGCGAAAAACCAGAGGCCCCCAAAATGAAGCCCCTACCTGAGGGACTGAAGTATGTGTTTCTAGACGATCTCAAGGTTTGCTCGGTTATTATAAATTCTGATCTAACAGCCAAATAAGAAGATAAACTCCTGAAAGAGTTAAAGGATAGAAAGAAAGTCATCGGCTATAAAATGAGTGACCTCACTGGGGTTAGTTAAGCGTTCTGTATGCACAAGATACCTATGATGGAAGATCACAAGCCAACCATTGAACATCAACAGAAACTGAATCCAAATATGAAGGAGGTAGTCCGTAAAGAGGTCATTAAACTGTTCACCGCTAGAATTATCTATCCAATATCAGACTCACCATGGGTGAGCCCAGTGCATGTAGTCCTGAAGAAAGGTGGAACAACTGTAATACGAAATGAAAATGATAAACTCATCCCCACCCGAACAGTCACAGGGTGGAGGATGTGCATTGATTATAGGAAGTTGAACAAGGCAACTTGAAAAGATCATTTTCCAATGCCTTTTCTTGATCAAGTATTAGAGCGGATGGCCCATCAAGAATACTTCTGTTATCTCGATAGTTACTCTGGATTCTACCAAATACCTATACATCCAAATGACCAGGAGAAAACCAGTTTCACCTGCCCATTCGGAACATATGCATTTAGAAGAATGCCATTTGACCTCTGTAATGCAACTACAACCTTCCAGCGGTGCATGGCTGTCGTATTCGCCGGTCTCATTGAAACTATTATGGAAGTTTTCATGGACGATTTTTCTGTATACGGAGATTCATTCAATTCATGTATAAAACACCTCTCCCTAGTCCTCAAACGATGTGAAGAAGCACATCTTGTGTTGAATTGGGAGAAGTATCACTTTATGGTGAAGGAAGGCATTGTCCTAGGCCATAGGGTCAGTAACCGAGGTATTGAAGTAGATAAGGCCAAGATTGAAGTGATTTCCAAGATCTCTATCCCTATCAATGTAAAGGAAGTTCGAGCATTCCTAGGCCATGCAGGATTCTATAGATGGTTTATAAAGGACTTCTCAAAGATAACCAATCCAACGATAAATTTGTTACCAAAGGATGTTGAATTTAATTTTGATGAAGAATGTGTTAAAAGTTTCAACACACTGAAGCATGCCCTTACAACCACACCCATCATCAGAGATCCCGATTGGGATCACCCATTCGAAATTATGTGCGATGCAAACGATTATGTTGTAGGTGTTGTCTTGGGCCAATGTATAGAAAAGAAACATTATGTGATCTATTATGCATCAAAAACCCTCGATGAAACTCAAAAGAATTATGCTACTACTGAGAAAGAACTTCTGGCAGTTGTGTATGCCTTTGACAAGTTCAGATCCTACCTAATTGGTTCAAAAGTCATTGTTTACACAGATCACGCTGCCATTCGTTACCTTCTAGAAAAGAAAGATGCAAAACCTAGGTTAATAAGATGGATTCTCCTCCTGTAAGAATTTGATCTAGAGATTAGAGATAAAAAGGGTACAGATAATTTGGTAGCAGACCACCTTAGTCGCATCCACACTCTAGACATAAAAAAGATTTCGATTAATGACTCCCTTCCAGATGACCAATTAATGAAGGCCTCAGAAGCTGCACCATGGTACTCAGATTATGTGAACTACCTTGCTATCAGGTTTATTCATCCTCAATGCACCGGGAATGCGCTGAAGAAATTCATGCATGATGTGAAGCAATATCACTGGGATGGGCCATATCTCTTTAAGCTATGTATTGATGGTCTTTACAGACAATGTATCGCTGAGGAAGAAGCTCAATCTATTTTAGAGCATTGTCACTCTGGCCCAGTGAGAGGCCATATGAGTTCGAAGAAAACTACTATAAAAGTTTTGCGATGTGGGTTCTTTTGGACAAATATATCCAAATATTCCCATGGCTTTGTCCTATCGTGTGACAAATGTCAAAGATCTGGAAATATAACAAAGAGAGATGAGATGCCACTGAATATGTGGCAGGAAGTAGAGATATTTGATGTTTGGGGGTGGACTACATGGGTTCATTCCCATCTTCTCATGGATTTTCTTACATCCTAGTGGCGGTAGACTACGTCTCAAAATGGGTTGAAGCCATACCAACTGTCTCTAGTGATTCCAAACCTATCATCAAATTATTCAAAGATATTATCTTCCCCCATTTTGGAGTACTATGAACTGTGATATCTGACGGAGGGTCTCATTTTCTAGAAAGAAGCTTTGAAGTGTTACTGAGGAAGTATGGTGTAACGCACAAGGTAGCCTCGCCCTACCACCCACAAACAAGTAGACATGTAGAGGTTTCTAACCATCAACTCAAGGCTATTTTGGAAAAAATTGTAGTCCGCAATTGGAAGGAATGGTCTGTAAAGATCAACGACGCATTATGGGCCTATCGAACTGCTTATAAAACTCCCCTAGGGACTACACCTTTTCGATTAATATATGGAAAGGCTTTCCACCTACCAGTCGAACTGGAACACAAGGCATGGTGGGCAATAAAACAACTGAATTTTGATATGAAAGAAGCAGGTCAAGCCAGGATTCTGCAACTCCAAGAGCTAGATGAACTCAGAATGATAGCTTATGAGAACGCACGAATCTACAAAGAACACACCAAACTTTGGTATGATGGTCATTTGAAAAGAAAAGACATACAAGTGGGAGACCAAGTTCTGCTATTCAACTCAAGGTTGAAGTTATTCCCAGGGAAACTCCGCTCTCGCTGGTCTGGATTGTACATTGTCAAAAGCATCTCCCCACATGGTGCTTTCTCTTTATGGAGCGAAAAATCAGGTAAATTCGTGGCAAATGGTCAACATTTGAAAAGATATTTCACCAAAAATGACATAAGCGTCGAAGAAATAATAGATCTCTCCAATCCAAAGGAACCATTGTGAAGTCGAAGATATCATGTCGAGCCATCGACGTAAAATAAAGGCGCTCGTCGGGAGGCAACCCGATAAATAAAATTCATTTTAACTTCGAATTAAAGTTTATTTCTCAATTTCTTTTTTACTTCTTAGATAAGTTTTCACCAAATAAGAATCACATCACAAGATGCAATTTTGAGCTCTGATTGGTCTTCATTTTTGAAATTTTTAGATGGAGGATGCAAACTTATTGGAACGCAACCACATCTGGTGGTCCATACGGCATGCAAATTCCCCTCCATCTCAGATTTAGAATTTGTTCGGGATGAGAAAATCTCTAAGTTCGGGGTGGAGGGTGGGTGGTACGTACTTCACTTTCCACCTACACCCATCCTTTTCATACTTAAGATTTCATCGTCGCATTTTTGACCTAAATTTTCAAAAAGTTTTCACAATTTTAAAAGTTTTTAAAAGAAATTTGAACAGATACTTAGTGAATTGTTGACACTTCATGTTTCATTAAAAGTCACTAACTAACCTGCTATGCATGTTAAATCATTATATCCTCCTTATTCGAAGTAAATCCTCAGAAGGACCATTTTTTTAAAATAGATTTTTGATTGAAATCATCTTGTGAAGCTTGTGACTCTTAACATCATGATACTTATGCAAAAATGACGAGTGTCTGTCAAACTAGTAGGGATCAAACACATCATGCTTCCTAACTGAGTAGTGGAACAATAACATGGAATCCCCACTGGATCCTCATCAAGTCATTATCTGAGCAGAGTACGATAAAGAGAACGACCTGATGCACGGAATTGTAAATCAAGTTGTATTCTGATATGAACTCTCTTCTACACTTATTCTATCATTTTTGTACCCCTCCATCCATCAGAAAGAAACAAAATAGACAAAATAGTGCCAAACCCTAAGTTCGGGGTGGCACACCACTTCCTTCTATATCTGCTTCTTCCATACCCCTCGCAAATAAATAGGGGTGTACCACAAAAAATGTAATCTTGAGTCAAATAGAGGAGAGATTTGCAAATAAAAAGATGCCAAAGCACACACAAAAATAAATGCAATCTCGAGTCGAATAGAGGAGAGATTTGCACAAAAAATGCAATAAATGAAATTGCAAAAACAATAAAAATCTTGAGTCGAATAGAGGAGAGATTTATTCCTTCCATACCACCCTTCACTCCATCTTCTACCTGTTGGCACAATGAATGCCACCACTATCTTGAAAAACACCAGTGTCAGATTAGATGTGTACTTATTGTTCTACGGGTGTCTCTGGACTCTTACAAAACTCTTTGACATGCTTGGTGTTGGAAAAAGTGAGGAGGAAGTGATATTGGAAAGCAAACTCAGGAATGAAGATATGGTAAGATGTGTTTAGTGGTCTCAGGAAGTTGAGATATTGAGTCATACTAAGCAGAAAGAAAACAATAGTGATGTGAAGATGAGGCATCACACGAATCAAATGTATTCATTTGGCGGCTGTTTTAGATTTTGTGTTACTCGAGGATGAGCAACATTTAAGTTCAGGGTATTTTGATGAATGCATATTCATCATGGAATTCAATTATCATTTTGGGACAAATTCAACTCAATACATTCAATTTCATTTGCTAAATAAAAAAATGTGCAAAATTACTTAATCGGTCCGATTATCATGATTTTAACTAAATTTATGTTGATTTGATGCAGGTCTTGACGAGGTTGAACAATCGACCCTTTTTGAGTGGGACTCACCTTTCTCATCCTGGATTTCAACCATTTAGTCTCATCAAACGGTCTCACCCAAACGGTCTTGACCAAACAGTTTCATCCATTCTGTCTCAAGACCGAATGGACAATACCATTTCAAGATCGTTTAGCCGTGAGGGATCAAGCAGCGCATTCAAGATCGTCTGTAGTAGCTTGTCCGAGAAACCATTTGGACGTCCGCATGAATTCAAGACCATGAAGCAGAGTCCAGGTCACGGTTGTGGCACATCATCTCCTACCTCCCGCAACCCTCGTCCCTGCTTCTCTCACCACCCTCACCTTCCGTCTCGACCCAGTAGCTCTCCACCTCAGACTGTTTGGTCATTGGAAACCCAAACTAAATGGAGGTTGGGCTTCAAATCGGTTGCATGAAAATAACATGAAGACTGTTTGCTGCAATTGTAAAGACTGAATGGGGTACTGACCAGCACAAGACCGAATGAGCATCATGTAAAGACCGATTGCTCGAGATCATTTGGACTCGAGACTGTACAGAAAATCAAGATCGATCAAGGTATGACCGTTTGGAGCCACTCGATCCCAAGACCGTTTGGATCCATTCGGTCCCAAGACCGTTTGGAGCCATTCGATCCCAAGACCGTTTGGAGCCATTCAGTCCCAAGACCGTTAGAGCCATTTGGTCCCAAGACCATTTGCTCTCAAGACTGATAGGCTAGTCATTCCCAAGACCATTTGGAACCATTCGGTCCCAAGACCATTTAGAGCCATTCGATCCCAAGACCATTTGGAGCCATTCGGTCCCAAGACCGTCAGAGCCATTCGGTCCCAAGACCATTTGCTCTCAAGACCGATAGGCCAGTCATTCCCAAGATTGTTTGGTCGTTTGATCATTCGATCGATCTGCAAGACTGTTTGAAGGCAGATTCCCAAGATCATTTGGATGTCAAACGGTCTCCAAGACCGTTTGCTCCAAACCGTTTGGAGCAGGTTCATGCAGAAAATGTGAAGACCCCATCCGAGCCTATAAATAGGACCGCAAGGGTCCTCATTTGGCATCGGTTCTGGGACACCGACATGCTGCCTGTACACAGGGCTGATCCAATTCTGTCCACACCGCCACTTCACCTGTCATTCCTGTTGCAACTCAAGGAGACTGAGAAGAGAGAAAAGGAGGAATGAGAAAGACTGCCTGGTCTATCTTGGCATCCCTCGTTCTTCCAGATCTGCTCTGACATGATGTAGACGACCGCATCATCTTCACCGAGTTGAGACTACCTTCTGCATCATGCTCATGGCGGATTCCTCTCTCTTTCTTATCCTTCTTGTTTCTCGCATCATGAGCGAGTAGTTCTTTTTCACTGGGGTGTGGGGACTAGCCTCGCTACCCATGCAACCATATTCTTTTGTTAAGCATTCTATGGCAATGTATATAACTTTCCATTTCATTGTTAATTGGTATGTTTGTAGTTGATTATCTACTTGCTTTCATCTTGTTCTTTTCTTTATTGTGAAATCTTCTATATGTGGGATGGAATGGTGGTTTATAAGTTCGACTCCTTGATGAGAACTTTTAATAGGATTCCTTGAGGTCATAAGTGTATGATCCGTGAGGGGACGAGCCATCTAGCCTACGGTGACGCTTCTATGGTCTAAACATCCCTTAGGGAGGACCACAGCCTTAGTTGGATTTTGTATCGTCTTATTTATCATCGATGTTAGTTTGTAGATCTATCACCTGCTTACTTATCAATTGATGTGGTTGACTCCCAAACTAGAAATAGAATGGGATTTCTTCGAGGTCGTAAGTGTATGATCCGTGAGGGGACGAGCTATCTAGCCTTCACTGACGCTTCTGTGTGCCTAACGCCTGTATAGGGGTCCCACAACCTTCGTTGTATTTTTGTATCTTCATAGCCATAAGTAAGTGATCTGGATGGTGATGAGATATCTAATGCCTAAGGTGATGCTTACGCGAACTTAACACCTGTATGGGGGGTTTTGCAGCAACTCAATTTGGATTGTTATATCTTGCCTGGATTGTTTATGATTGAATGTGTTTGTGTGTGTAGTGGTGGTGAAACCCGATACCATCCCAGTGATTCCATATCATTGATCTAAATCCAACTTTAATTCAGCTTTTACTTTCTTGCAATTAGTTTAATTAATCTCAAATCAACCAATCATTCTAAATATTAGTCTTAACTCGTACTAGATTAGACTGACAAGGATTCTTAAAAATGTTGTCCTTTGGGTTCGATCCTTAACTATACAACGATAAGACTCGTCTACTTGCAGGTGGTATTATTGCACTTTGGTTCTAGTAAAAGCTCGGGGATTTCAACCCCGAGTGAGTTTGTTAGTACGATAAAATCCCACGTCATTATCTCACATGCTCGATATGGATACACAACATGAAGTAAATAATGTAGCTTAAAACATGATATGATAATATACACACATCTTGATACCCAATAGGGTAGAGACACTTCAATCATATGTGATTGATTGAGTGACATATGTTGCATGTGTGTTAATTGTAAAGTATAAGATGATGAAATTTGTTAATGATGAACTAATGTTCCTCAAGAGGAGGATTGAACCAAAGGTATGATGTAATCAATATCTTAGTGAGGATGAGAGAAAAACTCATACCTTGTGTTGATAATAATTTAATGATAAATGATGAAAATAGATAAGTATGATTGCATACTTATGATATCAATATATGCTCCTAGATGTGTGGAGCAATGAATTAGGGTTTGGATTGATAATATGAACTTGAAACCCTATTCGGCTATAAAGAGAAACCCTAACCCTAATAATGGGAATGTTGTACTTCTCCTATTGAATAAGCTTTGTGAAGCATGCTAAATACTTGTATAATAAGTATAATGTTTAAGTGGTCTGATGACCTAAAAGATATGGTTGCCTAGTGAGAGGTGACAAGATGTTCAATAAGCTATGTAAATAGTTGTTACCTAGTAAGAGGTGACAAGATGTTTAAATGGGCCTTGTGAGCCATGTGAATAATTGTTGCCTAGTGAGAGGTGACAAGATACTTGATCAAACCATGTGAACTATGTGAAATACTTGTACCACAAGTGAAATGAATACCTTGGTCTGGGGACCTAGAGGTAATGGTTACCTGTTACAGAGGTAACAATGCTATGTGGTGATCTAAGGGTTTTAATACCCAGATCCAGTAATCATGATAATGATAATGAGAAGGGATGAGGATTTCCAATAATGTGATAAGGGACTGACATCCCAAGTGTTATGTATCTAAATGTGTTTTAAAGATTAGAAAAGTACTTGCTAGATGTATTACACCTTTCTTTGTAGCATTTGTTTATGATTGAGGCTTATAACTTGTTTGATGCTAAAAGAATTTTGTAATGCACTTCATATATCATTAGAAACTATAAAATGTTGCCTTGACCATAGATCCATCAGCGTCAGGATTTGTTGAATGGTGAAACGAGTTTTTCCCACGGTATAACCTGAAGTGCATATTATTGAATATGTGGGGGTGTAAGCTTAGATGGCCAGATGTGAGCCGATCCCCTTACGAACTCAAAATAAATGGGGATTTGGCTATATGCCATATTCTAGATCGAGTGTGACTTCATTCGTAGACTCTATGTTGAGCACGGTGAACTTGCCCGTGGCTCAGAGTATGGCTATATGCCATGACTCCGTAATTTCATAACTGGGGACGGTTGTTAGCAGATATTCTCCTAATAGAGTGCATGTTGACATTGTAGCTCTGAGCGAAGATGCCTTGTACCCTGGCATGCTCTTTTTGCAGATTGGCACGAGATGTCACTTCCAGTTAGTCTCATACTAACCAAGACAGGTGAGGTCTTGGTAGTCGGCTCTTCCATTGACCTTGTATGGTACCGAGTTGTGAGAAGTTTGTGGTCGGTTGGAGATGAACGGGGTATACTTAATCTCCTCAGGGCATAAGTGTGATTGTAAAATGTAATCAGCCGTGTAGCGTATTTGCTTAAGGATCGAATACGGAAAACATTGGTTGATGCACACTTCAGTTATACATCTTAGTTGATAGAGGTTATTTATGCTTCTTTGCATTCCTTGTAAAGTAGGTAGATGGTTTATTACTCTAACATGGGTAAATGCATCCTTTTCTTAAGTAAGGAGAATACTTTGTTCTGTTCATACAGTGATTAATCTTTCTTGTTAATATAAAAGAACCTCTGCTCGGTTTTATAAATGCTTATCTGTGATAATAATATGGTCGACAGAGAGTTATATCTCTCCTGGGACAATTGTCTCACCCCGTGGGATCCACAATTTTTAGGTGGACGTGCACGAGGCGGTAGAAACCTTTCTGCAAAGGAGAAACAACAGCTGAGGCAGCAGTGACAACTCAGGTTGAGTGTACTGTCTGTCGTAACTTGTAGATAGAAGTCTTATGTGTCATCTTTGTACTCTCAAGTCCTTGGAGTCAATTTGTAATAGTTTCTTGAACAATCTGAGATTTTGGCTTGTAAGCCTTGAGGTTTTATGTTACTCCAGTATGTGTTTTGATAGAGCAATTGTTATATGTTGTCCTTGAGATGAAATGAAATGATGTTATACAATGTAAATCATGGTATGTATGAGTTTTGAATCTTTCAATAGGAGTTTTCTGGAAGAAGATCTCCTTGCAAAATGATTTTAAATTTTAGTGATATTTGCTAATCCGTTGTTTATGATTATTCCACATAATTAGTAACAATTTTGTTGCCGGTTTGATGGCGGTCGTTACAGGGTAAGTCCTTAGTGAAGTCCGAAGACTCGTTGCAAAGTGGGTAAATCCTTGGTGAGGTAAAAGACTCTTAGTTGGATAGGTAAGTCCTTTAATAGGTTGTTGGATCCCTTCCCCTCAAAGAGAAATTTGGGTATCCTTGTCCCGAAAAATCAAGGTCGTATGTTATAACTCTTATAAGTGAATATAAGGAGTAGGCATGGTTAAGAAATCCTAGAGGTTAACCTCTCTAGGTGTAGACGGACTCTCACCTAGTTTGGAGAGTGGAACCACTCTAAATAGCTTGTTAATTGGTACATGTTCAATCTCTCTCATCCTTTGTATGTATGAATAGTTACACATCAAAATTCCCATATTAGAAACCTTATCTTATGAAATATCTTGAAGGTCTAATGAATTTTATTTTAGTACATTCAGCTCCATTCACCCCCCTCTAGAGAAAATCGCTCGTCCTAGGATCTAACAAGTGGTATCAGAGCAGGTATTCTCCAAGCATTATTTTCACGAGCAGGAGAATATGGGTGATTACCAAGGTGAGAGATACCTCATCAACATTACAATATTTTATGGGAGAAATGTTGTAACATACTAGATCTCAGACCCTACCCTGGAAGTTGACATTTTGGACTTAGCCAAACAAGGTTGAAGGTTAGACCTAAATAGATGTTTAGTCTAATACCAATGAGATAATTCATGTATAGATCACCTTAATGTAACCTAGTGTTCTAACATTAATCTTAGGTTTATAATTTATACATAAAATATGCCACATAACTCATTTTGGTGGTAATATTAAGATAAGAAACTTAATTGGATGAATAATTTAGATAATGGGTTGTTAATGGGCCATATGTCATGTCTCATAAATAGAAGTCTCAAAAGTAGAAACAAACTTCAAATTCTAAATCTACATATCAAAATTAGAATGCATGTCAAATTTCATCTAATTTCGACAACCTTGAAATATTAGGATAAGTTTAGGAGAGAGAAAATGAGTAAAATGCATAAGTAATAAATAATGTGATTATATAAGTTCAAAATATGTAAAAAATGGCAAATTCATATTCAAGACATCAAAGATAACTTGTGTATGAAGTTTGGTCCAATTTGGATGTTGTTTGTGCAAGTTATGCAATTTTAGGTACATTCTGGACTTTTCTGCAATTTACTCAATTCGGAGGTTTTCTTTGTAAATTTTCACATGCATTATAATATTTAGATATTCCCTTACCATTCTCAAGTTTTTGAACCATGGGGCACCTAGTTTCACCTTGGTTTGGGATTATAGGGATTACCCTCTTTATAAATGAGCTTATCTTTAAAAGCTATCAACCAATGGGGTTATTTCTTTGATTGGAGGACGGTGTCTCCATGGGCTTTTAGGACCGACTTTGGATATACAAGAAGTCTATATGAGATGTCATCTTGCATGGCCATGAAGTCTTAGCCTAAGGACACATGGAAAGTCCCATAGACACCTCATGCTTGCCCCCTTCTTTATAAAGCCATGTCTACTCCTTCCCACCTCCCAATCTAAGAAGCAATCCTCTCCTTTATTTCCTCTAGCTTAGAGCATCATTCCTACTCTATTTTTCCATAAAGGTTATGTCCCAAGGTAAAATGAGGTGCCTACCTTGGTGAAGAAGGCTCCTCGAGTTCCAAATTTCTCTATTTAGGATTTCTTAAGCTCCTCCTTGGTGATTTTGACCAAAACTAGTAAGTATCCTCCTTTCCTTCCCTATTTTCATGTTGTTAGTCTTCTTTCCACCTTCCTCCAGGTCGGAGCCATGGCCTTCCATGGTGAAACCCCACCTAGAACCCATAAACACCTCATCTCCATGTTCTTTTGTTAGGGTTTTTCACCGCTAAAGTGGAGAAGGTGCTTCTTGCTCGAGATAGGAGCTTTGTTGGAGAAACCAACCTCTCTAAGCTTGGGAACCTTACTTATTGGACCTGTCCACCTTCCCTAGAGGTTCTTTGGAGGCCTAGGCTTGAATTGGACTGTTTAGACTCGGAAGTTGAGGTATGATGTATCCCCTATACTTCTATGTTGAGTAATTCACCTATGCTTATTCATTCTCTTTGTCCTATGGACATTAGCCTATACACAATGTCTTTTCTTTTGAAAACCATGGTTCATGTGAACTACCTTATTTGATATTTATCATGTGATCATGGATATTCTTTTGAACTATTATCTTATGCTTTGTTCATGATGGAACTCTAAAAGATGACATGTGATATCTTTTGCCCACTTATGAGGTGGATGTATATGTTGGTCACTTATGTGATGACTAGTTTATATATTCTGCCTATACTTTCTACTTGCCTCTTCATTTAACATGCTATGTGATTTAGTAGCACTAGAGTAGTGTAATTGCATTGGTTTTTATGGCATATGTGTTATTTCCTGCCGAGCAGATGTGATATTTCCTGCTCTTTTGGGATGGAAAGGAACCTCATACCCAGGGCAAGATGTGTGATTCTTGGCCCATGTTTTCTATATTTGGGAGATTGGAAGTATTCCTTTCTCTATCAGGTTTCAAGTTTATGAGACTTGGCCACCTTTATGTTTATATTGTTCTAGGGCTATGTTTATCTCACATGCATGCAGGTTGATGATATGGGGTGTGTGCCCTAATTCTTTATGTGTGCTTGTGTTGCACAATCTTTATGTTTAATTAATGGCAAGTATTCTTTTGTTATCATATGATTTCAATTCCTTTTCTCTTGATAACCATTTGGGTGGTCCTTATCCTTTCTATGGGAAGCCTTTTATATTTGATGTCCTTTATTCCATATATTGCTCAATTTCCTATTTAGTATGCACATACCAGCCTTTGCTAATGTCATCTATTTTCTCTTCTTGCTGGGGTATGCTTCCAACCCTAGGTGAAGGACTTGGATGATAAGGCATGAAGTTTTGGACTAGCTTAAGGAGTTAAATCTTGGAGAAAAAGTTGTTATGGTTTATATTTCCCTCTACTTAGATCCTTATGTTGTATCACCCCTTATGGGATATTATGATGTACTTTTGTAATTTTTTATGAAAATTGAATATAGTCATTATTTTTATTCCACTGTTATACTTTAGTTGTTTTGAATATTATTTATTGAAGTTTGAAAACTTTTCACCTATTCTAGCATACATTTGAGTGTGTTTGGAATGGATGTTTTATTCTTCAAATCTTTAGTAAGGGGGTGATTGTGCCTCCTTATAACATGGTATCAGAGCCCATGGTAGTCAGAATCTGACTATTTCAATTTTATATCCCTAGTTAGAATACTTGCCTTACCTTTAAGTGACATGTTTGCCCTAGAGTTGATCAATATATGATGAAGGGAAGGGCTGATTTAGGATCCTTTAGTTTCACATTAGAATAACGATGAATAGATCCGTAAAATACTTACAACTAAAAGATGCATAAGTAACCATAGTAACTTGAGGTTGTTTAGCTTGGCCTTTAGGCAGCTACTAGGACATGAAGTTGAAAGAAAATGTGTCTAGAAAGGATCAGGGTTTGGGGGTTGGCAAGATTTTCCTCGGCACCACTAGCTTGGTTTACGAGGACTCCCGAATCCATATGATATCGGCCTGGCCTGAGCTGATATGAATTATTCAAAATAGCATGCTTTTAGGCAATAGTAGCCTTAGATATCTATATGATTTATCTTTAGGGACCCAAATATGTTGAACTAGTCTCCCATGTGTAAATACTTATTTGAGGATGGATAAGAGCAAGTTAACCCATAGTTCATAGTTAGCCTTTACAAGTTATGTTTCTTTTTTTTTGCATGATGCTTATGTAGTTGGATGTAAGGAAGTGTAGTTGAACCTTTTGTACCTAAAGAATAGTTTTGACTTAATAAGGTGAATCATTTAAGGGTTGGTGAATAATTTGTTTTCTTATATGTGGATGTTTTGATTTTGAGGATGAAATCCCTTTAAGGGGTGGTGTGCTATAACATACTAGATCTCAAACCCTACCCTGGAAGTTGACATTTTGGACTTAGCCAAACAAGGTTGAAGGTTAGACCTAAATAGATGTTTAGTCTAACCCCAATGAGCTAATTCATGTATATATAACCTTAATGTAACCTAGTGTTCTAACATTAATCTTAGGTTTATAATTGATACATAACATATGCCACATAACTCATTTTGATAGTAATATGAAGATAAGAAACTTAATTGGATGAATAATTTAGATAATGGGTCGTTAATGGGTCATATTACATATCTCATAAAAATAAGTCTCAAAAGTGGAAACAAACTTCAAATTTGAAATCTACATATCAAAATTAGCCTACATGTCAAATTTCATCTAATTTGGACCACCTTGAAATATTAGGATAAGTTTAGGAGAGAGAAAATGAGTAAAAGGCATAAGTAATGAATAATGTGATTATATAACTTCAAAATATGTAAATAATGGAAAATTCATATTCAACACATCAAAGATAACTTGTGGATGAATTTTGGTCCAATTTGGATGTTGTTTGTGCAAGTTATGCAATTTTAGGTACATTCTGGACTTTTCTACAATTTACTCAATTCAGAGGTTTTCTTTGTAAATTGTCACATGCATTATAATATTTAGATATTACCTTACCATTCTTGAGTTTTTGAACAATGGTGCACCTAGTTTCAACTTGGTTTGAAGGTGTTACTTTCCAAGGGCATTATAGGGATTACCCTCTTTATAAATGAGCTTATCTTTAAAAGCTATCAACCAATGGGGTTATTTCTTTGATTGGAGGATGGTGGGGATGGCCTAGAAGTCTACATGGGCTTTTAGGAACGACCTTGGATATACAAGAAGTCTCTATGATCTGTCCTCTTGCATGTCCATGAAGCCTTAGCCTAAGGACACATGGAAAGTCCCATAGACACCTCATGGTTGCCCCTATTTTTATAAAGCCATGTCTACTCCTTCCCACCTCCCAATCTAAGAATCAATCCTATCCTTTATTTCCTCTAGCTTAGAGAATCATTCCTACTCTATTTGTCCACAAAGGTTCTATCCCAAGGTAAAAGGAGGTGCCTACCTTGGTTAAGAAGGCTCCTAGGGTTTCAAATTTCTCTATTTAGGATTTCTTAAGATCCTCCTTGGTGATTTTGACCAAAACTAGTAAGTATCCTCCTTTCCTTCCCTATTTTCATGTTTTTAGTATTCTTTCCACCTTCCTCTAGGTCAGATCGATGTCCTTCCATGGTGAAACCCCACCTAGAACCCATAAACACCTCATCTCCATGTTCTTTTGTTAGGGTTTTTCACCGCTAAAGTGGAGAAGGTGCTTCTTGCTCAAGATAGGAGCTTTGTTGGAGAAACCAACCTCTCTAAGCTTGGGAACCTTACTTATTGGACATGTCCACCTTCCCTAGAGGTTCTTTGGAGGCCTAGGCTTGACTTGGACTGTTTAGACTCGGAAGTTGAGGTATGATGTATCCCCTATTCTTCTACGTTGAGCAATTCACCTATGCTTATTCATTCTCTTTGTCCTATGGACATTATCCTATACACAATGTCTTTTCTTTTGAAAATCATGGTTCATGTAAACTACCTTATTTGATATTGATCATGTGATCATGGATATTCTTTTGAACTCTTATCTTATGCTTTGTTCATGATGGAACTCTTAAAGATGACATGTGATGTCTTTTGCCCATTTATGAAGTTGATATATATGTTGGTCACTTATGTGGTGACTAGTTTATATATTCTAACTATACTTTCTACTTGCCTCTACATTTAACATGTTATGTGATTCATTAGCACTAGAGTAGTGTAATTGTATTGGTTTTTATGGTGGATGTTTTATTTCCTGCCGAGCAGATGTGATATTTCCTACTCTTTTAGGATGGAAAGGAACATCATACCCAGGGCAAGATGTGTGATTCTTGGCCCATGTTTTATATATTTGGGAGATTGGCAGTATTCCTTTCTCTATCAGGTTTCAAGTTTATGAGACTTGGCCGCCTTTGTGTTTATATTTTTCTATGGCTATGTTTATCTCTCATGCATGTAGGTTGATGATATGGAGTGTGTGCCCTAATTCTTTACATGTGCTTGTGTGGCACAATCTTTATGTTTTATTAATGGCAAGTATTCTTTTTTTATCATATGATTTCAATTCCTTTTCTCTTGATACCCATTTGGGTGGTCCTTATCCTTTCTATGGGAAGCATTTTATATTTGATGTCCTTTATTCCATATATTACTCAATTTCCTATTTAGTATGCACATACCAACCTTTCCTAATGTCATCTATTTTCTCTTCTTGTTGGGGTATGCTTCCAACCCTAGGTGAAGGACTCTGATGATAAGGCATGAAGTTTTGGACTAGCTTAAGGAGTTAAAGCTTGGTGACAAAGTTGTTATGGTTTATATTTCCCTCTACTTAGATCCTTATGTTGTATCATACATGTAAACCCTTATGGGATATTTCAATGTACTTTTGTAATCTTTTGTGAAAATTGAATATAGTCATTATTTTTATTCTGTTGCTATACTTTGGTTGTTTTGAATACTATTTATTGAAGTTTGAAAATTTTGCACCTATTCTAGCATACCTTTGAGTGTGTTTGGAATGGATGTTTTATTCTTCAAATCTTTAGTAAGGGGGTGATCCCGCCTCTTTACAAATTTACTCTTGTAGAAGAGAAGGATTCAATTCCTCATCCAAGGAAAAAGTCTTGAGCTATGGCAAATGGTGGACCACCCATACAAGCTTCCAGAGAAAAGGATAGAAGAATGGCATGAAGCTACCATGATTAATTCTACCTTGAATGTAAGAGCAATCAACATCCTCTATGCCTCCATGACCCTGACCAAGTTCAACCAGATCTCTTCTTGTGAGACATCCTAGGAAGTATGGAGAAAGCTATGCATCACTTATGAGGGTACTCAACAATTGAAGGAAAGCAAAATCTACATGCTCAAGGGTCTTCTTGAAAACTTCGAGTGGGGAAGAAGGAGATGATAGTAGAGATGTACACTAGGATCAACACCATTGTGAATGGTCTTTCCATTCAAGGTCATCTTATGTCTAGAGGAGAGATCAACTCAAAGATCCTTAGAACCCACAATGACTTCCATTGAAGAAGTAAAGTCTCTTGGTGATATCCCCATTGAAGAGCTCATAGGAAATCTACAAGCCCATGAAGTCAAACATGACAAGCATAATGAAAAGAAAGAGATCAAAAGAATGAAGAAGGTTGAAATGAAAGCTCAGATTGAAGCTATTGTTGGTCAAGCTTCTCCATTATCTCAAGCTGAAGAAGATGCCATGTACTCCAAGGGTAGACGCTACAAAGGTAAGTCTTACTCCTCTACTAGGTGCTTCAAGTGTGGAATGAAGGATCACTTCAAGGAAGATTTTTCCACAAGGCAAAAAGACTCATCAACATAAGAGAAGAGAAGTACAACAAGAAGAAGAAATGGCACAAGAGTTCAAGTGACTCCTCCAACTCAAGCACAAGCGAAGAATCAAGTAGAGGACCTAACTCAAGCTCTAGTGATGAAGGAGAATGCCCTTTTTCTCTCATGACTTCAACAAGTGAAGACTCAAACGAGGTAAATCTAAAATCTTTAGATAAAGAATCTTTAGTTGCTATTATTATGCTTCTCGTGCCTCTATTAAGTCTTCTAAAAAGAAAAAGAAAAAGCTTGCTAGAATTTTTGATAATTTGCATGTAGAAATAGATGATCTCGAACATGCTAATACTTTCTTTCTTGCTTGATGATAAAAACAATTTTCTTAGTCAAGTAGATGCTCTTAAACTTGAAAATGCTAGCTTGCTTGATAAGATTAGATTTCTTGAAGCTCAACCTATCATGCATAGTGTTAATCTAGAGCATAATAACATTATGGATTCTTTCATGCTTGATATTAATGTTCTTAAATCTAAAAACAAGAACAAAGTTTTGGCTTTGCAAGGTTTAGAATATGAAAATAGGATCTATCATTCTAAGATTGTTACGTTTGAAAATAAAAATACTTTGTTGCTTGCCGAAATCAATGTCCTTGAATCTTGTTCTAGTTCTACTAGTAGAGAGAATTATGTTCCTACTCTTCATATTGATAGAGATTCTTATATGACTAAAGATCTTTCCTTAGAATCTGATCTTTTGCATGCTATAGATAGTATTAATCAATTGTCTTCTTCTATTACTACTCTTGTGCATGATAATCATTGTTTGAGATCCTCTTTGCAAAAGTTTATAGGTGGTAAAAAGAATCTCAATGATATCCTACATCATGCTACTAAACAAATTGGTAAACATGGTTCAAGATATGATTGTAGCCAAAGGAACAATAAAGGCAAAGTACCTCCAATCTTTCATGGAGAATCCTCTAGTTCTAAGGCTGTGGGCACATGCAACTATTGCAATAATTTTGGTTAGTATTCTACTTGTTGTCCTTTTAGGAAAGCACCCAAGATCAATAGGACTTGGGTTTCTAAGCTAACCCCTCTGGACCCAAAAACATGATTGGGGACCATTTCATATTTCGTATTGTAGGTACTTGCAAATAAATTGACTTGATCCATTAAATTGGAAATTGACTTCTCAATCCACATGAAAGAAGAAAGGTGAGTTGTATAGGGGGTGAAAGCAAGTGGAAAATAAATGGTAAGCACTGAGGTAATATTTTTCTTTCTCATATCCAACCATAGTGTGTTTTGCCATGTTAGTGTGCACTTTACATATGATTTTTTAGTTAAAAGTGGTATATTGTGATTCTCATCACTTTCTTGCACAAAATCGATTTCGAATGCTTTCATAGTGCATTACTAACTTGCTTACATATGGTCGGATGTGGCTTATATTATATTATCATGCCTCTAGATATATTTTTCATATATATATATATATATATATATATATATATATATATATATAGAGAGAGAGAGAGAGAGTCACGCTAGAATACACTCGAGTGTACATATCACGCCGTACACCTCAATGGTGTTTGCCTATCTAGACCATGTTTTTCCAAAATATAATCCATTGAACTTCATGGTTACAATAATAATAGGCCACATACAAAATTTGAACTCATTTGGATGAGTGTAAGTCACTCATCCAAGGATAATAAAATCGACACACAAAATGAATTTGAAATACATGATTTTTGCCTCCTTTAGATGCATGACCTATAAGTGTCTAAATGAGCTAAAATTTATTATATAGTACGTTCTTATGATAATTAAGAAGATCAACGGTTTAGATTTTTAAAAAATCTATTGCATCTTTAAAAATGACTGAGGTGTACGGTGCCTCCGGTACACTCGAGTGTACACTAGCCTGACTCATATATATATATATATATATTTGTGTGTGTGTGTCTTCTTGACAACAGCTTGATCGATCAAGTTTGTCTTGATTGAAACTCGACCGACCTGCACTAATGGGTGTTGACAATAGCTATTGTTGGTCGAGTTTGTATTGATAGTAACTCAACCAATAGCATTGTGCACAGAATATACAGTTGTCTTTTTGAAATGAGAATTTCCCTCTCAACTAGTATTTCTCATTAAATAGCCTTATTCTTTGGCACTCTCTTGGTACACTTATATATATATATATATATATATATATATATATATATATATATATATATATATATATTGCCATTCTTTAAATTATCTATATTGTTTACAACTCTATCTTTCTAATTACTATATTTTGATATCCCACTAGTGGTATCCCTTTATCTTGCAATTACTTGGTTTCAAGTTGTTTTGCATGTTTTGATGAGGATCTCCTTAGATATCTTGGTTGTGTCTTAAATTACTTATGTTATACTCAAACTTAATACATTTATATAGCGGCATATCATGTTTTAAATACAACCTTGAGTGAGTAGGAGATTTGTCAGAGAGCTAGTCCTAAATGTATATCTTATGAGACTGTCACTTCCACCACCTCCCAATCTCTCATTTCTACATGAAGAAGAATATGAATATTATTTCTCTCGTCTAAGAGAGGTGAGGAAGAATAATGGAAGGTGTTCCTTAGTGAAAGTTGCTCCTTGGCAAAGGTGAAGTCAAAGGCAGAAGATCCAAGAAGAGTGGGTAATTCCTCAAAGGATGAAGACTTGTGAAACAATGGGTAAGTCCTTGGTGAAGTCCAAAGACTCACTGTAAAGTGGGTAAGTCCTTGGTGAGGTAGAAGACTCTTGGTTGGATAGGTAAGTCCTTTGGTAGGTTGTTGGCTACCTTCCCCTCAAAGGAAAAGTTGGGTATCCTTGTCCTGGAAATGAAAGGTCATATGTTGTAACTCTTATAAGTGCATATAATGAGTAGACATGGTTAAGAAATCCTAGAGGTTAACCTCCCTATGTAGTGGATTGAGTCTCTCTTAGTTTGGAGAGTGGAACCACTCTAAACAGCTTGTTAATTGGTGCATGTTCAATATCTCTCATCCTTGATATGTATGTTTAGTTTCACATCAAATTTCCCATATTAGCAACCTTATATTATGAAATGTCTTGAAGGTCTAATGAATTTTGTTTAAGTGCATTCAACTCTATTCACTCCCCCCCCCTCTAGAGTAAATCGTCCATCCTAGGATCCAACAAGTGGCATCATAACGGGTCTTCTCCAAGCATACCTCCACAAGTAGGAGAAGATGGGTGATTACCAAGGTGAGAGATACCTCATCAACATTCCAATCTTTGACGGGAGCAATTTATTCTATTAAAAGAGAAGGCTTCAATTCCACATCCAAGGAAAAATTCTTGAGCTATGGCAAATGGTGGGCCGCCCATACAAGATTCCAGAGAAAAGGATAGAAGAATGGAATGAAGCTATCATGAAGAAAGCTACCTTGAATGCAAAAACACTCAACATCCTTTATGCCTCCATGACCCCCACCGAGTTCAACCGGATCTCTTCTTGTGAGACGGTCTATGAAGTATGGAGAAAGGTATGCCTCACTTATGAGGGTACTCAACAAGTAAGGAAAGAAAAGTCTACATGCTCAATGGTATTCTTGAAAACTTCAAGATGGGGGAAAAGGAGAGTATAGTAGAGATGTACACTTAGGCTCAACACCATTGTAAATGGTCTTTCCATTCTAGGTCATCCTATGCCTAGAGGAGAGATTGAGTCAAAGATCTTTAGAACTCTCCCTAAGAGGTGGGAACCCAAGGTGACTTCCATTGAGGAAGTAAAATCTCTTGGTGATATCCCCATTGAAGAGCTCATAGGAAATCTACAAGCCCATGAAGTCAAACATGACAAGTAAGATGAAGAAGAAAGAGAAGAAGAGAAAGAGCTCAAGAGAATGAAGAAGGCTGAAATCAAAGCTCAAATTGAAGATATTGTTGGTCAATCTTATCCATCATCTCAAGAAAAAGAAGATGCCATGTACTCCAAGGGTAGACTCTATAAAGGCAAGTCTTCCTCCTCTACTAGGTGCTTCAACTATGGAATGAAGGGTCACTTCAAAGAAGACTTCCCACAAGGAGAAAAAATCCATCATCACAAGAAAAGATAAGATAAGTACAAGAGAAGGAGAAATAGCACAAAAACTCAAGTGTCTCCTCCAACTCAATCTCAAGTGAAGAATCAAGTGGAGGATCTAAGTCAAGCTCTATTGATGAAGGAGAATGTCATGTTGCTCTCATGGCTTCAACAAGCGAAGACTCAAACAAGGTAAATCTAAACTCTTTAGATAAAGAATCTTTAATTACTATAATTCATGTTGTTTGTGCCTCTCTTAAGTCTTTTAAAAATAAAAAAGAAATAGCTTTCTAGAATATAATATGCATGTAGAAATAGATGATCTTGAACATGCTAATACTTGTTTGCTTGGTGACAAAAATGCTTGTCTTAGTCAAGTAGATGCTCTTAAACTTGAAAATTCTAGCTTGCTCGATAATATTAGATTTCTTGAAGCTCAACCTCTCATGCATATTGCTAATGTAGAGCATAGTAACATTATGGATTCTCTAATGCTTGATATTAATGTTCTTAAATCTGAAAACAAGAACAAAGTTTTGGCTTTGCAAATAGAAGTTTGAATAGGGTGATGCACAGCTCGAAAGGTGTCGTCCACCCTATGACTTAAAGGGTCGGGAGGCCGCTTAAGGCAGATATGTTATGAGGGGACATATTTTTCAAGATGGAGAATGAGACATGGAAGATTGGCAGGTTTAGAATTTGAAAATAGGATCTATCATTCTAAAATTTTTATGTTTGAAAATAAAAATGCTTCCTTGCTTGCTGAAATTAATGTCCTTGAATCATGTTATAGTTCTACTAGTAGAGAGAATAATGGTGTTGCTCTTCATATTGATAGAGATTCTTATATGACTAAAGCTCTTTACTTAGAATCTAATCTTTTGTGTGTTAGGTATAGTATTAATCATTGTCTTCTTCTATTACTACTGTTGTGCATGATAATCATTGTTTGAGATACTCTTTGCAAAATTTTATATGTGGCAAAAAGAATCTTAATGATATCCTAC
This sequence comes from Alisma plantago-aquatica, assembly GCA_963693085.1. Lineage (NCBI taxonomy): Eukaryota > Viridiplantae > Streptophyta > Magnoliopsida > Alismatales > Alismataceae > Alisma > Alisma plantago-aquatica. The sequence continues at coordinate 197,296,200 of OY856409.1, forward strand.
ATCATGCTACTAAACAAATTGGTAAAAGTGGTTTAGTATATTATTGTATCCAAAGGAACAAAAAAGGCAAATGACCTCCAATCTTTCATGGAGAATCCTCTAGTTCCAAGGCTATGGGCACATGCAACTATTGTAATGATTTTGGTCATTATTCTACTTGTTGTCCTTTTAGGAAAGCACCCAAGAGAAATATGACTTGGGTTTCTAATCTAACCCCTCTGGATCTAAAAACATGATTGGGGACCATTTTATATTTCTTCTTGTAGGTACTTGCAAATGGATTGACTTGAGCTAGTGAATTGCAAACTGACTTCTCAATCCACATGAAAGAAGAAAGGTGAGATGTGTAGGGGATGACAACAAGTTGAAAAGAATTTCTAAGCATTGAGGTAATGTTTTTCTTGCTCATATCCAATCATAGTGTGTTTTTCCAAGTTAGTGTGCACTATACATTTAATTTTTGAGTCAAAAGTGGTATATTATCATTCTCATCACTTTCTTTCTGAAAACCTATTTCTATTACTTTCATAATGCATTACAAACTTACTTACGCATGGTTGGATGTGGCTTATATTTTTTATCATGCCTCTAGATATATTTTTCATATATATGTGCTTCTTGACAACAGCTTGATCAATCGAGTTTGTCCTCATAGAAACTCGACCGACCAGCACTAATGGGTGTTGACAATAGCTGTTGTTGGTCAAGTTTGTCTTGACAATAACTCGACCGACAGCACTGTACATAGATTATATAGTTGGCTTTTTGAAATGAAAATTTCCCTCTCAACTAGATTTTCTCAATCTATAGCCTTATTCTTTGGCACTCTCATGGTACATTTATATTATTTGTTGACTTGAGAGTTACACATTGCCCACATTTTGATAATGACTTAACCATTCCATTCCTATGTATCTAATATGTTTGTTCAAGATTGATTTCAGGTTTTAGGTACATGAAAAGGATCAAATTACACAAGCTACATGAAAAGGATCAAATTACATAAGTCCTAGTTTGTTCAAGTTCAAGTCGAAAGCAATGCAAGTGCATATTTTGGGAAATCACTCCAAATGACCTTAGATAATTTTTGTAATCACTTGTATTGATGATATGACTTGTAACTAAGATGAGAAAAAAATTAAGGACACTTAATTCCAACGTTTGATCACTCACATGTCAATTTAGAAAATTTGTTATAGGTTGCTTATCAATCGAGTTGGAAATTTGACTGATCCAGTGATGGATTTTCTCAAATTACATACTCATAGAACTCGAGCGATCGATCAACTAAGAAAAGCTGGTTTTGACTCATCGGTCGAGTTTTCAGAACAAACTCGACCAATAGTTTGAAAATTGACTTTGTCACTTAGTGGATCGGTCGAGTTATCTTTATTTAAACTCAACTGAATGTACTATACGGAAAACACAAAAAAGGTGATTATAACCATTGGAGTGTTGTTTTGAGCAAGAATAGATCTGTTGTAACTTTGAAAATGGCTATATTTCGCTCTTAAGTGATCCCACACTCAAGGGAACATTCCCAGCTATAAATAAGATCTGTTGGAGTTCATTCCAAGTTTTCTCATTCATCCTATTCTAAGTCCTTGCTATTGTGTGTGTTGAAACTCCTTGGACCTCTTTCTCTCTCTCATTTACATAACATTTCATGATTATGAGTGGGTTAGGCCAGTTGTAAGAGAGATACCTTTATGTGCTTATAAAGCTCTCATTCCATTCCATCTTCCCTACCCATTTTCTCAAAGAAGAAAAGGTTGAAGTGAGCTACTCCAAGTGAAGGTGAAGTTGTTGATGTTCTTCTTCAAGGTTAAAGAAGAGGTGAAGATCTTCTCCAAGTGAACGAGAAGGGCAAGGCCAAGATTCAAGAAGAGTGGGAAAATTCCTTCAAGGCCGAAGACTTGATGCAAGTGTGGGTAAGTACTTGTTGAAGGTTGAAGACATCTTGATCAAGTGGGTAAGTCCTTGTGTATGTGGAAGACTCTTGTCTTGAATAGGTAAATCCTTGGATGTATGGTGGCCTCCTTGTATCTCTTATGAATGAATATAAGTATACATGGATCGCAAAAACCTAGAGGTTTACCTATATAGGTAGTGGATTGACTCTCTCCTACTTTGGAGAGTGGAACTACTCTAAACCACCTAGTCGAAGTGCATGTGTCAATTTCTCTCATCCTTTCTATGCTTGTTTAGTTACGACTTCAAATTGCTCTTAAGATATTGATTTTGATTGATATAATTTGAAGTTCTAACTTATCTTGTGAGAATCTTGAAGCTCTATTCACACCCCCTCTAGAGCCCTAGATCCAACAAAATTTGCCATGCTTTAAATTGCATGTCTTGCTTACAACTCTTGTCTTTCTAATTGCTATATTTTGATATCCCACTAGTGGTATTCCTATATCTTGCAATTACTTGTTTTGAGATGTTTTGCAGGTTTTAATGAGGATCTCCTTGGATATCTTGGTTGTGTCTTAAATTACTTATGTTGTTCTCAAACTTGATATATCTATATAGTGGCATATCATGTTTTAGATACAACCTTGAGGTTCTTAGTAGTAATCATATTTTGGTAATGATGCAAATTTGCTAGTTAGTTATATCCTTTCATGCTTCTAAAATTAAATATTTCTTTGTTTGGAAATATCTCTACATCTACTCATAGCTTGTTCTTTAACTTGTGCATCTCTTGTTATGATCTAGATCCTACTAATAGCCCTAACTTGTGATAACATCTACTAGCCATCTATCTGCATGTAGTTCTAGTTTTTTTATTCAAGTGGTATTCTACTATATGCTATGCTTGTATCTTATTTCATACTTGCTCAAACTTGTTTCTTAAATTGCATATCTACTATCTCAATCTGCTTACATAGCAATGTGATGCAGGATATATAGAGCTACATTACATGTATAAACTGGAGCATCGTTGGATTTTATGTAGATTTTGCTCCAGTGTCAGTTTTTGATGCAAGACTAGTGTTTTTTATGCAGAAACAGTCTTCTGAGCAAGACTCCTGACTTTGCCATGAGCCCTAATGCTTTTGGGTGAATTCTATCATCTTGAGGGTTAAAATTGTGATTCATTATTTTTTTGTAGTAATTTATCTTTCCTTGATCTTTGCTAGAATTACATTATGGGTTGTTCAAGTGCATGCTTTAACTTACTTTTCTTTCTATGCTTGGACAAGCCCCTAATTTTGCTCTTCTACTCTCCGTTATGACTTTCATTATCTCATTTCTTTTAACAAGTAGTGTTTCTTATCTCTTCATACCCCCACCTTTTTGAAATGACAAAGGGGGAGAAAGCATGTCTTCTTCTATAAAGTAGGGGGAGAAAGCATGTCTTACATGTAGAGTGAGAAGCATGTCTATGTAAAAGGGTAGAAGGTAAAGGGGAGAAGCCATATGTGTGTAGAACATATATGAGTAGAAGAAATAGTATTCTGTAAATGTTATGAAAGCTAACCTTATAGGAGAAATAGCATCCATTGAGGGGAGTATGAGAATTCCAGTAGCATCAATTGAGGGGGAGCATATGAACTCAATTCATTTTTAACCCCTAGGTTTCTTCAAAGGTATGACTTTACTTAAATGCTTTCAATACATTTAAGGAATGGTATGTCGTCTTCGAAAAGGGGAGAATGTTGACTCTAGGTCAATGTTGACTCTAGGTCTAAATTGATCAAACCCTTGTATAGATGATGACTAAACCATTCCACTTAATTGTGTCTAATGTTTATACTTGAGTGATTTCAGATTAGGTATGAACACACTCCAAATGACCTAACTTGCACATCTCAACTTGGAGAAAACATAAGTCTAAATCAACGCAAGTGCACTTTTGTGGAATATGATATAAGTCCATTAGAATCATGTTGTAAATCATTTGTAATGATTGTATGACTTGTAATTAAGCTTAGAAAAAACCAAGAGCACTTAAATTGAATATTTAAGTACTTTAATGACATTTTCAAAAATTCATTACATGTTGTTTGTCGTTTGAGTTACAAACTTGACCGATCCCTTGATGGATCTTGAAAATGTCATGGTTCGGTTGAGTTGCACACTCATAGAACTTGACCAATCCCTGCACTAGGCAAAACTAATTTTTGTGATCGGTCGAGTTTCATCTAGGATAAACTCAACCGATGGCTCAAATATGATTTGTCATATAAGTGCAATCGGCTGAGTTACTTTTATTGAAACTTGATCGATCGCATAGTAAGAAAAAGTATAGAAAAGTGTTTATAGCTGTTGGAATGTTGCAACTCAAAAAAATAATTGTTGCAACGTCCCAAACAGCTAGTACTCATCCTTAAGTGTTCCCAAAGGCTTCTAGGCATCTCCAACTATAAATGGGACCCCTTGGGCTTCATCCCATGGTTAGACAAGCAATATGAAGGTGCATGTTATATATTTGAGTGCATTCTACAACCTCCTCTCTCACTCTAACCTTAATCACTTGCCACATATATTAGAGTGAGTAGGAGATTTGTAAGAGAATTAGTCCTACATGTATATCTTATGAGGCTCTCACTTCCACCACCTCCCAATCTCTCATTTCTACATGAATATGAAGATGAAGATTCTCTCTCTTGGCTAAGAGAGGTGAAGAAGAAGGGAAGGCATCCCTCAGTGAAAGATTCTCCTTGGTGAAGGTGAAGCCAAAGGCAAAAGATCCAAGAAGAGTGGGTAATTCCTCAAAGGTTGAAGACTTGTGAAAGAGTGGGTAAGTCCTTGATGAAGGCTGAAGACTTATTACAAAGTGGGTAAGTCCTTGGTGAGGTAGAAGACTCTTGGTTGGATAGGTAAGTCCATTGGTAGGTTGTTGGCTCCCTACCCCTCAAAGGAAAAGTTGGGTATCCTTGTCCCAGAAAAGGAAGGTCATATGCTATAACTCTTATAAGTGAATATAAGGAGCAAACATGGTTAAGAAATCCTAGAGGTTTACCTCTCTAGGTAGTGGACTGACTCTCTCCTAGTTTGGAGAGTGGAACCACTCTAAATAGCTTATTAATTTGTGCATGTTCAATCTCTCTCATCCTTGTTGTGTATGTTTAGTTACACATCAAATTTCCCATATTAGCAACTTTATCTTATGAAATATCTTGAAGGTCTAATGAATTTTATTTAAGTGCATTCAGTTCTATTCACCCCCCACCCTCTAGAGCAAATCACCCATCCTAGGATCCAACAAGTGTATTAGAGTGTGTCTTTTCCAAGCATACTTCCACAAGTAGGAGAAGATGGGTGATTACAAAGGTGAGAGATACCTCATCAACATTCCAATCTTTGATGGGAGAAATTTCCTCTATTGGAAGAGAAGGCTTCAATTCCACATCCAAGGAAAAAGTCTTGAGATATGACAAATGGTGGACCGCCCACCATACAAACTTCCAAAGAAAAGGATAGAAGAATGGGATGAAGCTACCATGAAGAAAGCTACCTTGAATGCAAGAGCAATCAACATCCTCTATTCCTCCACGACCTCCATCGAGTTTAACTGGATCTCTTCTTGTGATACGGCCTATGAAGTATGGATAAAGCTATGCATCATTTATGAAGGTATTAAACAAGTGAAGGAAAGCAAAGTCTACATGATCAAGGGTCTTCTTGAAAACTTCAAGATGGGGAAGAAGGAGAGGATAGCAAATATGTATACTAGGATCAACACCATTGTGAATGGTATTGTCATTCTAGTTCATCCTATGGTTATAGGAGAGATCAAATCAAAGATCCTTAGAACTCTCCCCAAGAGGTGGGAACCCAAGGTGACTTCCATTGAATAAATAAAGTTTCTTGGTGGTATCCCCATTGAAGAGCTCATAGGAAATCTACAAGGCCATGAAGTCAAACTTGACAAGCAGAATGAAGAAGAAAGAGAAGAAGATAAAGAGCTTAAGAGAATGAAAAAGTCTGAAATCAAAGCTCAAATTGAAGCTATCGTTGGTCAAGCTTCTCCATAATCTCAAGCTGAAGAAGATGCCATGTGTTCCAAGGGTAGACTATACAAAGGCAAGTCTTCATCCACTATTAAGTGATTCAAGTGTGGAATGAAGGGTCACTTCAAGGAAGACTACCCACAAGAAAAAAAGACTCATCTTCACAAGAGAAGATAAGAGAAGTACAAGAAAAAGGATAAATGGCACAAAAAATTAAGTGACTCCTCCAAGTCAAGCTCAAGTGACGAATCAAGTGGAGGATCTAACTCAAGATCTAATGATGAAGGGGAATGCCATTTTTCTCTCATGTCTTCAACAAGTGAAGACTCAAATGAGTTAAGTATAAACTCTTTAGATAGAGAATCTTTAATTGTTATTATTCATGCTACTCGTGCCTCTCTTAAGTCTTCTAAAAAGAAAAGAAAAAGCTTGTTAGAATTTTTGATAATTTCCATGTAGAAATCAATTATCTTTAGCATGATAATACTTGCATGCTTGGTGATAAAAATACTTGTCTTAGTTGAGTAGATGCTCTTAAAGTTTAAATTGCTAGGTTACTTGATAAGATTAGATTTCTTGAATCTCAACCTCTCATGCATAGTGCTAATGTAGAGCATAGTAACATTATGGATTCTCTCATGCTTGATATTAATGTTCTTAAATATGAAAATAAGAACAAAGTTTTGGATTTGCAAGGTTTAGAATATGAAAATAGGATCTATCGTTCTAAGATTGTTATGTTTGAAAATAAAAGTGCTTCCTTTCTGCCGAAATCAATGTCCTTGAAACATGTTCTAGTTATACTAGTAGAGAGAATAATGTTGTAGCTATTCATATTGATAGAGATTCTTATATGACTAAAGCTCATTGCTTAGAATCTGATCTTTTGCATGCTATAGATAGTATTAATCAAATATCTTCTTCTATTACTACTCTTGTGCGTGATAATCATTGTTTGAGATCCTCTTTGCAAAAGTTTATATGTGATAAAAAGAATCTTAATGATATCCTGCATAATGCTAATAAACAAATTGGTAGACATGGTTTACGATATGATTGTAGCCAAAGGAACAACAAAGGCAAAGGACCTCCAATCTTTTATGGAGAATCCTCTAGTTACAAGGCTATGGGCACATGCAACTATTGCAGTGATTTTGGTTATTATTCTAGTTTTTGTCCTTTTAGGAAAGCACCCAAGAGCAATAGGACTTGGGTTGCTAAGCTAACCCCTCCAGACCCAAAAATATTATTGGGGACCATTTCATATTTCTTCTTGTAGATACTTGCAAATGGATTGACTTGAGATATTGAATCACAAATTGACTTCTCAAACCACATGAAAGAAGAAAGGTGAGATGTGTAGGGGGTGACAACAAGTGGAAAAGAAATGGTAAGCACTGAGGTAATATTTTTCTTGCTCATATCCAATCATAGTGTGTTTTGCCAAGTTAGTATGCACTATACATATGTTTTTTGAGTTAGAAGTGGGATATTGTGATTCTCATCACTTTCTTGCTCAAAAACTATTTGTAATGCTTTCATAGTGCATTATAAACTTGCCTACACATGGTTGGATGTGGCTTATATTTCTTTATCATGCCTCTAGATATCTTTTTCATATATATATATATATATGAGTGTGTGTGTGTGTGTGTACGCGTGCGCACGCACACACGCTTCTTATAGCAGCTTGACCGGTAAAGTTTGTCCTGATAGAAATTTGACCGACCAGCACCAATGGGTGTTGCCAACAACTATTGTCAGTCAAGTTTGTCCTGACAGTAACTTGACCGATAGCACCGTGCACAAAATATACAGTTGGCTTTTTGAAATGAGAATTTCACTCTCAACTAAATTTTCTCAATCAACCGCCTTATTCTTTGGCACTCTCTTGGTACATTTATATATGCATTTTTCCATGCATTCAATTGCCTATACCTCCTACAAATCTATCTTTCTAATAGATATATTTTGATATCCCACTAGTGGTATTCCTATATCTTGTAGTTACTTATTTTGAGCTATTTTTTAGGTTTTGATGATGATCTCCTTGGATCTCTTGGTTGTGTCTTAAATTCCTTCTGCCACGCTCAAGCTTGCTACATCTATATAGTGGCATATCATATTTTAGATACAACCTTGGGGTTCTTAGTGGTAATCATACATTGGTAGTGATGCATATTTTCTAGTGAGTTATATCCTTTCATGCTTCTAAAACTACATATCTCTTTGTTTGGATATATCTCTACATCTACTCATAGCTTTCTCTTAAACTTGTGCATATCTTGCTATGATATAGATCCTACTACTAGCCCTAACTTGTGATAACATCTAATAGTAATATATCTACATGTAGTTCTATCTCTCTTCATCAAGTGGTATTCTACTATATGTTATGTGTGTATCTTGTTTCATACTTGCTCGGGATTATTTCTTACATTGCATATCTACTATATTGAGCTACTTATATAGCATTGTGATGCAGGATGTATAGAGCTACATTGTATGTAGAAATTAAAGCATCCTTACATTTTATGTAGATTTTTCTCTAGTGTCAGTTTTTGATGCAAGACTAGTGTTTTTTATGTAGAAACGACCTTTAGATAAAACTCGACACTTTGCCATGAGCCATGACGCTTTTTAGGTGAATTTCGTCATATTGAGGGTCAAAATTGCAATTCACTATTTTTTACAGCACTTTGTCTTGCCTTGATCTTTGCTAGAATTACATTATGGGTTCTTCAAGTGCATGTTTTAACTTGCTTTTCTTTCTATGCTTGGACAAGCCCCTAATTTTTCTCTTCTACTCTTTGTTGTAACTTTTGTTATCTCCTTTCTTGTAACAAGTGGTGTTTCTTATCTCTTCATAACCCCACTTTTTTGAAATGACAAAGGGGGAGAAATCATGTCTTCTTGTATAAAGCAGGGGGAGAAAGGATGTCTTACATGTAGAGGGAGAAGCATGTCTATGTAAAAGGAGAGAAGGTAAAGGGGATAAGCCATATGTGTGTAGAACATATATGAGTAGAAGACATAGTATTCTATAACTGTCATGAAAGCTAACCATGTAGGAGAAATAACATCCATTGAGGCGGGCATCAATTGAGGGAGAGCATATGAACTCAATTCTATTAAAACCCCTAGGTTTCTCTAAAGGTATGACTTTACTTAAATGCTTTCAATACATGGTTTATCATCTTCAAAAAGGGGGAAAATGTTGACTCTAGGTCAATGTTGACTCTAGGTCTAAATTGACCAAACGATTATTTTGATGATGACTAAACCATTCCACTTAATTGTGTCTAATTCTTCTACTTGAGTGATTTTAGATTAGGTATATACACACTCCAAATGCCCTAACTTACGGTAAGTCAAAATCAATGCAAGTGCACTTTTGTGGAATATGATGTAAATCAATTAGAATCATGTTGTAAATCACTTGTAATGATTGTATGACCTGTAATTAAGCTTAGGAAAAATCAGGAGAACTTAAATCAAATATTTAAGTACTTTAATGACATTTTCTAAATTTCATTATAGGTTGTTTGTCGGTCGAGTTACAAACTCAATTGATCTCTTTATGGATCTTGAAAATGTGATGATTCGATCAAGTTGCACACACACAGAACTTGACCAACCCATGCACTAGGAAAAACTAATTTAAGTGATCGGTCAAGTTTCATCCAGGATAAACTCGACCGATGGATCAAATCTGCTTTGTCATATAGTGCAATCGGTCAATTTACCCTTATTGAAACTCGACATATTGCAGTGTATGAAAAAGTATAGAAAAGTGTTTCTAGCTGTTGGAATGTTGCTAAACTCAAAAAAATATTCGTTGCATCCTCCCAAACGGCTAGTAATTCTCCCTTAAGTGTTCCCAAAGATTTCTAGGTATCCCCAATTATAAATAGGACCCCTTGGGCTTCATCCCATGGTTATCCAAGCATTATGAAGGTCCCAATTTTATAGTTGAGTGCATCTTACAACCTCCTCTCTCTCTAAGCTAATCACTTGCTACATCTATTAGAGTGAGTAGGAGATTTGTAGGAGAGATATTCCTACATGTATATATTATGAGGCTCTCACTTCCACGACCTCCCAATCTCTCATTTCTACATGAAGATGAAGATGAAGATTCTCTATCTTGGCTACGAGAGGTGAAGAAGAAGGGAAGGTATCCCTTGGTGAAAGCTTCTCCTTAGTAAAGGTGAAGTCAAAGGCGAAAGATCCAAAAAGATTGGGTAATTCCTCAAAGGTTACATATTTGTACAAGAGTGGGTAAGTCCTTGGTGAAGGCCGAAAACTCATTACAAAGTGGGTAAATCCTTGGTGAGGTAGGGATAGGTAAGTCCTTTGGTAGGTTGTTGGCTCCCTTCCCCTCAAAAGGGAAAGTTGGGTATCATTGTCCCCAAAAAAGAAGACCATATGTTGTCACTCTTATAAGTGAATATAAGGAGTAGACATGGTTAGGAAATCCTAGAGGTTGACCTCTCTATGTAGTGGACTGACTCTCTCCTAGTTTGGAGAGTGGAACCACTCTAAATAGCTTGTTAATTGTTGCATGTTCAATCTCTCTCATTCTTGCTATGTATGTTTAGTTGCACATCAAATTTCCCATAAAAGCAACATTATCTTATGAAATATCTTTAAGGTCTAATAAATTTTGTTTAAGTGCATTTAGATCTATTCACCCCTCCCCCTCTAGAGCAAATTTCCCATCCTAGGATCAAACAATTGGTATCAGATTGGGTCTTCTTCAAGCATACTTCTACAAATAGAAAAGACGAGTGATTACCAAGGTGAGAGATACCTCATCAACATTCTGATCTTTGATGGTAGCAGTTTCCTCTATTGGAAGAGAATGCTTCAATTCCACATCTAAGGAAAAAGTCTTGAGCTATGGCAAATGGGTGGACCACCCATACAAGCTTTCAGAGATAAGGATAAAAGAATGGGATAAAGCTACTATGAAGAAAGATACCTTCAATGCAAGAGCAATCAGCGTCCTCTATGGATGGTCCACCATTTCCCATAGCTCATTTCCATATGGTAAATGGTGGACCACCCATATATGGTCATTTTTTCTTTCCATTCTAAAGATCATTTTCTACCCTGCCCTAGGATTTAGAACCTTAGGGCAAATGGTGGACCACCCACCCATATATGGTCATTTCCATGTCTTGAGCTATGACAGGGAAAATGGTGGACCACCCATATATTGTCATTTCCATATATTCTAAATCCACAGCTAGAGAGATTAAGGGGAAATGGAAAGAAAAAATTAGCCCTGAGGAAAACCTAAAACCAAGTCACCCATGTTGGGCAGAGAGGAGAACTTGTAGGGAACTATTAACCCTCATTCCCTTAGTCCCCCACCATGACTAGGAGAGCAACAAGTTCCTCTGTGAATATTGGGGTTCCCCTCCGAGCGGCTAGCCTTCACTTGCGGGAACCACCACAACGAGTTCCAAAGGTAGAGCCATAGGTAGGGAGTCAAAACTCACACCTGCATAGAAGGGGGACAAGAAAGGAGGAGTACCACTATGAAACAAAAATAAGAAGAATATCAAAGAATGAGACTTGTGAGACATAGATTTATCAGAAGTGTAGGTACGCTCGGTAGCTCCCTGTGGAGACAACCATGAAAAACCTAGGTTTTGACGACAAACGGAACCACCAAGCATGCCAGAGTGTGAAAAACACATGAAGCCGTTTGGATCTTCAAAATCCATGGTATGGTCCCACCATGATGAACTAATAAAATGCAATGAAGAAACTAGGAGTAGAAAAAGAAGCAGGGGGTCAAGGAAGCTTACTTAGCTACCAATGAAGCTTTGGGTACAAGAGAAATGAAAATCACTTCTTTGTCATCGGAGAAGAAGATGAAGAGCGATAAGGCAAAGTTGATCTTCTCAGGATCAATTTAAGGTATCAACAAGTTTTGAAATTCTAAGATAAGGTTTAGTGTTATCTACTTATAAGTGTGGAGGTCTAAAGAAGTAAGGAGTTGGGGAGAAAGCAAGAGTCAGGGGAGGAACATAAGTAGGATTATATAGAGAAAGACAAACCACAACTCTGAGGAAAAATTGGGGTCATTAACAGTGGGAAAGAGGTAATAAAGGTGAAAAAGAGATAAATAAGAGAAAACATTGAGGGAGAAGAGAGAGATCACATAGAGAAAAATGTGGTACTGCCATCTTTGGTGTGAGGGAAAATAGGAAAGTTGAGGAATAAGAAAATTGATTGCCCATGTGATCAAAATCAGATGGACAAGTGAGTTCAATATTGGAAAGACAGTGTGGCATAAATTTTGGAAAAATGTATTGAATCAAAATATAAAATTTAATGAAATACAAATATTAAGTACTTTTCTTTCCTAAACCAATTGAGGGCTCAAATAATGTTGAAATAATTGCAAAATTTTCACATAGTCTAAACAAGATAGGTAGATTCTGATTTTGGCATTAGATATCTCTTTTTATGTCACATAATATTTTATTTAATATTTTAGATTTAAGTTATGCTTTCTTTCTTAACTAAAATTAGGATGGTTAGAATTGTTCAATTAATGTGAAGCTTGGCACTCAAGATAATTGATAGCCAAGGATCATAATTTTTCAGTTGATTTAGGTTTTAGTTCCCTTTATGAGTTCTAGTATAATTATATTTTAATCTCATCACCATTATATTTATTATATAATTACATCATTATTATCAACTTTCATTAAATTGAGTCCTATTATCTTCAGATTATTACTAAAAGAGTTACCTTATATTATTATGTACGAATTTACATACTTTACTTGTTTAACCCATTAAATCCATTTATTTAATATTTATTTAAATAATTACACATTATCCATATCTATGGACACAAAAACTCTAATTCCAGTTCATGTATTTAGCACAATATACCTCATATTACACATATCTTAATAATTATGTCAATATTCATTAGAAAAGGAAACACATGTGGCATATATCATGAACCACTACATGTTAACCTTTTGGGTAATAGGTTGACATGGGAGTATCATGATATGTGATGTTGACTATTGAACCTAATGCCACATAATGTGGTATATTTACTTTCAAGCCTATATATATATTAAAGTTAGCATTGATTTAACCATTATATATGTATTGACTATATTCTTAGCATAGAAAACAAATATATTAAGTTATAACTCCATCCTTGTTTGATCAAATCTAAGGAACTAAGAATACTAACCTCGGTAAGATTCTAGGTTTTGGCATGTTATAACACTCCATCCCTTAAAAGGATTTCATCCTCAAAATCTAATCATCTTTATTCCACTGACAAACTACTCTCCACGCCTTAAAAGGTTTAATCAAATAAATCAAACTAATCAACACCAAGGTATTAGTGTTACGTATGAATCCTTTAGTTGTGAATAATCTTTATTTCGTTCATAGGTCAAGCATCCAACTAACATTTCATAGCCACATAGAGTTGTATTTTAGTTCCTTGGGCTTCTAACTTAACAACCATGCTGGTGGACACTAACATCCAAATATTCATAGGGTACAAAAGGGCATGTCAACTAAACATTTATCACAAGACATGCTTTTCTTAGTCATCACTCCACTCAAAACTCGGGTTTGAGAGATATATTCTAACTAGTTATAGGGTTTCACCTTCCAACTTCATATATTGCTTCATTGTGACTTAGCTCACAAACACATTCATAAAACCAAACAATGTTTTCTTTTATACATACAATATCGATGAAAAAAATTTGTCAATGAAATCTGTCTGACATAAATAAAATATGGATCCAAAATCAATTGCAAGAACCAAGTCACAGTTTTCCATTACGATCATGTTACCAACTACTTCCCCATTCACATGCAAAATTCTACCCTAAAGTTTAATCTTAACATCAACAAAGATATGTCACCATTTACCTATATGGTAGTGTAAGAGCACCTAAATCATCATATTGTTAGGGTTTACTAATCAGAATTCCTGTGTGTATTCCATATGATTCAAAATATTCCTTTCATTGTCTCATGTACGACTTAGGTAACTTTTTGGGTAAGCATCTCTCTTAAAGGGCGACTATATAAGGTAAGGGTCCTACTTAGGAACTTATAGGATTTGATAGGAACAATAAGGGAGATAAATTGAAATAGTCAGATTCCAACCACCAAATCTCTGATATCATATTGTAAGGAGTGGGACCCAAGGGAGAATCCACTCCCTACTTAATTTGAGTAATAAACCCATCTAATTCAAACACACTAACAAGTATGCTAGAATAGGTGTATTTTTTTCTTCTCAAATGAATGGTATACAAGACTGAAGTATAGCATCAGAAATAAATGTCATGACTATATTCAATTTTATAAGATAACATAATAATATCCCACTTGGGGTTTACATGAAAGAAACACCTTTGACGGCTAGGCTAGGGGGAGTCCAAATTATCTCAAATCTATCTCCCAAGAGTCAGCTCCTCTAAGATAGGTCCATGCTATCCTATCAGGTCCACCCACCATGTCCTTCACCTAAGGGGTCGGAAGCATACCCTGTAAGAGAAGAAAAAGTAGATGTTGTCGGCATAAAAATGTCGGTATGAGCATACAAATAGGAATTCAGCAATACTATGGAAAAAGGACATCAATAATTATTATCGAGGCTTCCCAAGTCAAGAGATAAATATAACATCCAAGTGGATATCATTTAAATAAGATAAAAAAATAAGAGGGCTTCTTGCCTTATTCAATATGTCAACAAAATATCTCAATCATAAACAATAATAAACAGTGCATGCCAAACAATCAAACTATTTTTTAAGTAGGGCCGAAACCGATGAAATCTCAAGTCTAAGTCAGTGGAAAGCCACACCCTGGGCAAAAAGGCACAAACAATATATGTAATACAAGTGGAAAAGCACACTTAGGGTGGAAAGATGCACCCAAATATTATGGTAGTACATATGTAGTACTACTCTAGATAAGCTTAGTCTATTGTACATGCACATAATATTTAGGCAAGAAATAAGTTTAGTTGAGCTTCAAATAAATGGATGAGATCATCCAACAGGTATCAAGTGGGGTCATATGACCTATAAACAAATATCCAATGACATCCACAAGTAAGATGTGATATTAGATCATAGAAATCTACAACTTGAAAGTTATAATTACATTTAATCAAGTACTCAAATTAGTGTTTCCACATGGAATAAGATGAGAAGGATACACATTAGAATCCAATGAATATATCCAACAAAATAATAAGATCAGAAGATCAACATAGGTATACAATCACTTGTATGAGTCAACATCTCTAAGGAGAGAGAAGTGTATAAGATAACATGTCCAAAAGGAAGAGAAAGATAAATGTGGGTGATTTTCAATATGATTATTAACGGATGCAACATGCCTCATATTAGGTCTACATATATCCAAAGTAAACCCTAGGTCCAAGTTAGGGTCTTCATAACACTTTTTGAACACATATATGAAATTAGGAATAAGTTCATCTTAATTACATAAATCTTAAGAAACTTTTTTTTTTATTAAAAATGAATTAGGTTAAAAAAACCATGTGTCTTATAGATTATATCTTTCTAAGTTCATAGAATTTTTACTTAAATTTTCTAAATTATAGATTATTAGATATGTATTTATATATACCAATAAATTGGGAAAATCCTTGAAAAACACATATCTATTAAATCGGATTTAGGTGATGAAGTTGATACCATTGGGTGAAGAAAAATCCCACAATTCCAAAATCTATTTTGCTTTATTTTTCTGATGGGTAAAAATTAGTTATGAATTAATTAAATGAATAGATTTATAAGAATTGTGTAAATCAAACTGAATTAAATGATCAGGATGCCCCTGCACTAGGCTCTATAACCTTAGTGCGAGACAAACTACTTATTTCATTTCCTCATATCCTAAATCCATAGACATAGAGATCCAGGGGGAAATGGAAAAATGAAATCAACCCCCGAGAAAACATGCAACTGAGTCACCCATGACTGGGTGTAACTCCTGGGCCCACTGCCCAAGGCTCTAGTAGGATTTTAGGAATGATGACTGACCCCATAGACCACCACTAGCCTTAACTGTGTGCTTTTCCTCACTCACGCGCAAGCTGGGGTCAACTTCGCAATTAGTCACCCATCCTAGTACTACTCCAAGCCGAGCACACTTAACTATGGAGTTCTTTAGTGATGGGATCCTAGAAAAGGAGGAGCACCTTAGTGATATGGATAATCCAATCATTCCTTTTAAGATCATCTTATCTAAGGTCTCAAATCCTGAGACGTTACAATCTCCCCCACTTAGACTCTTGACGTCCTCGTCAAGGCTCAATATATGGACTCATAATCTCTTCTCCATTTTAGTGCAGACTCACAATGACCCATGGACACCCAACTCCTGATCACGGAATACCAGTACAAGGGTGGCTATGTCAACCATGGACAACTCTTTCCAACATGACTGGACCGCACAACTTAAGACGGACATGTCACATGCTCATACAGACCCCACCTACTGGAGGGGAATTGGCTCTGATACCATTTGTAATGTCTGGGCCCACTTCCCAAGGCTCTAGTAGGATTTTAGGAATGACGACTGACCCCAGACCACAACTAGCCTTAATTGTGCACTTTTTCCTCACTCACGCGCAACCTGGGGTCAACTTCTCAACTGATCACCCATCCTAGTACTACTCCAAGCCGAACACGCTTAACTATGGAGTTCTTTAGTGATGGGCTCCCGAAAAAAGAGATGCACCTTGGTGATATGGGTAGTCCAATCATTCCTTTTAAGATTATCTTATCCAAGGCCTCAAATCTTGGGATGTTACACTGGGAGAGAAGCAAGCTTCTCCATGAAGACCAGCATTCCCCTTCGAGTGGCTAGACTTCAACTGTAGGAACCAGTACAGGTTCTTGAGGCAAAAAACTTACAGTCACATAAAAGGGGGCGGAGAAAGTAGGAGTGATGTTGAGAAATGAAACTAAGAAGAATACCAAAGAATGAGACTTGTAAGATAGATTTCCTAGAAGTACATGTACACTCAGTATCTTCCCATGGAGACAACCATGAAAACCCCAGGTTTTGATAGAGAACTAAACTTTCAAGCACGTTGGAGTGTGACAAACATACAAAGCAGGATATCCAATTTCTTACCTATTATGCTTTCTCTCTCTACCCGCACGCTCTCTTCCATCTCTAAAGACTGGGCGCTTATGGCTGGCGTAGGTCGGGCGGCCGCTGGCGCCGCCGACCCAGGGCAGACCCTTTCTGTTGGGGCCGGAGATAAAGGGAAGGAGAAGGTGGCGGGGAGCAATCCTGGTCCAGGGTCTGATGTTACGGTCCCCAGAATGTGGGCAAAGGTGGTTGAAGGACCCCCAATGCGTATTAGGGGGACGGTGGCGGACGATCCCAAGAAGCCCTTCCTCAAGGAAGGAGATGGCCGGAAGTGGACGCGTTTTACTGAACCCATCATGGATGAAATGGACGACTATCACAGATGCTCTGTTATCGTCCAAATCGTAGGGACTTCTGTGAACGTTTCCCAGCTGCGAGGGTGGATGCTCAGAAGCTGGAAGCCAAGGGGAGAACTGGAAGTGTTCTCTCTGGTTGACGGGCTTATCCTTGCCAGGTTTGCTAATGAACGTGATATGAATGCTGCCATCCAGCGCGGCCCCTGGTTCTTCGATGACCAGCTGGTACTGGTCAGGCGCTGGACGCCAGAGGCAGACATCCGGAGGACAGCCCTGAAGACAGCTCCAGTGTGGATCTCACTTCCAGACGTGGGGAAACATTGGTCTTTCAGAGCCATAAACGTGATCGCCAATGCCATTGGGGAACCCCGCGCCATTGACAGAAGGGTGGACGGATCGATGCTGGGGTGTGCACGGGTGTGTGTGGACATCACTGCTGAAGAGGATCCTCCTCCAGAAATCATGGTGGAGTTGCCCAATGGTGGGGAATGGGAGGTGATACTGAAATACGAAGCTCTCCCTGACCGATGCTCAACTTGCAAAGTGTTTGGGCATAGCACCGGAGCCTGTCCTGGTGAGAGGTCGACGGTGCCGATGCTGACACCACCCATTGTTGTGCCGGAATTTAGAAGACAGCAAAAGAGAAGATCACAATCAAAGCCACCACCTCGGCGAGGCAGCACAAAGAAGGGGGCGAGGATTGACAGTACTACACCTGTTCCAAATGCTACTGAAACGAATACAGAGAACATGGATGCTGAAACCATTAATCTAGAAGAAGGGGAGACTCAAGAAACGGGAGGTAATGTTCCTACTTCGGTCGAGGTAGGGGAGACATCAGTGGCCAACACAGACTCTAACCCGTTCTCAGTGCTGGACCAACTGGAAAATGAGGATTTGCCCGCAAACTCAGATGGAGGCAGAAGCAGCAGCCCTCGGGCTACAAGAAGTGCAGCAGCAAAGACAAAGAACAAGCCCAAATCCGGTGGAGGAGGAGGGCACAAAGTCAATAATAAATGACTTTCCTCGCATGGAATGTGCGAGGAGCTTCCTTACCTAACACCCAAGCAAGGTTAAGGAAGATTCTGAGGAGAATTAAGGCAGATGTTATTTGCTGTTTTGAAACAAAAATTAAAAGGTGTTGCTCAGATCGTATCAAGTCCATTTTTCCTAGAGAGTGGGAGTCCATTTCCAATCTTGAGGTGGTAGATGGAGGCAGAATTGTACTGGGGTGGAACCCAGAGAAATGGAGTATTGAACCTATTGCTGTCAGTGACCAAATTATCACGGTTAGCTGCTTTAATCCTGGGGGGTTCTCTTGTATCTTGTCTGCTGTCTACGGTGAGAACTTGGAGGCTGACAGAGACAGGTTATGGCCTATGCTGACTTCTATGGCTCAAAACCAGATCCCTTGGTTAGTCTTAGGGGATTTTAACAACATACGGAATGTGAATGAAAAGAGAGGAGGAAGAAAAATTCCTGAGAGGATTCTAAACAAGTTCAACAGTTGCCTGGATGCCGCTGAACTTCATGAGCTCAACACTATTGGTGGTGACACAACCTGGTCTAATAAACAAAAGAAACGCATTGCTAGTAGACTGGATAGATGTCTGGTTAACAATGCATGGCTTGACATCATACCCTGTGTGGCTACTAGAATGGGATCTCACCACTTTAGCGATCATGCGTGGCTGAAGGTGAATCTGTCTGACAAGAAGCAAAAACCAAAACCATTTAGATATCTGAATTTCTGGAGCAAATGGGAGGGGTTCAATGAGAAGATAGAAGAAGCTTGGAACATACAAATAGAGGGTAACCCGCTGTTTAGATTCCTCAAGAAGTTACAACGAACAAAAGCTATTCTGAAAGGTTGGACTAAAGAGAAGATCAATATACAGAATCTCCTAATGAATGCTAGAAAGAATTACGAACAAGCTGCTATGAAGCTAAGGGACAACCCTCTTAACAGTGACCTCATTAAAGATGAAAAGCAAAGTGAGGATAGAGTCAGAAATCTAGAGAAGGCAGAGGAACAATACATATGGCAGAGGAGTAGAATGAAGTGGATAGATGATGGTGATCGTAACACTAGAATTTATCATGCTGCGACAAAAAAGAAACTGATGAGAGACAGTATCCATGAACTGTTAGATGAACAAGGTAAATCGGTGGAAAGCCATGAGGAGATTGCTGCCCAAGCTATTAATTACTTTAGCAATCTATACAACAGAAGGAACGAAAATTATGATGGTGAGCTTAACCTACCTAAAGACAGAGTCAGCACTGCAATGAATGCCGAACTGTGCAAAGATGTTAATGAAGAAGAAGTCAGAAATGCCCTCTTTTCCATACATTATTCTAAAGCTCCTGGCCCCGATGGCTTTAATAGCCATTTCTTCCAAACCACTTGGCCCATCATAAAAAATGATTTATGCGATGCGGTGAGATGGTTTGTAAAAGGGGGAAGCATGGTTCGAGCTGTAAACCATGCCTTTATCAAATTAATACCCAAATCCAAAGATGCAAGAACGATGACGGACTATCGGCCTATTGCGTGTTGTAATGTTCTGTACAAAACGATAGCAAAGCTGTTAGCCAATAGGCTCAAAGACATCCTTCCACATATCATTTCGGATGATCAAAATGCTTTCATCAAGAACAGGAAAATTGAAGATTGTTCCCTCCTCGCTTCTGAGTATCTCATTGACTTCAACAAAAGGAATTCTACTGCAAAAGCCCTTATGAAAATTGACATTAGCAAAGCCTACGACCATGTCAACTGGTCCTTTTTGAAGAAGATTATGCTATCTTTGGGTTTCAATCAACAATGGGTCTCTCTGATGGTCCAATGCTATGAAACTTGTTCTTTTTCTGTGCTCATCAATGGCACCCCCGAAGGCCTGTTCAGGTCAGCCAATGGCTTGAGACAAGGTGATCCCCTATCTCCGTTACTTTTCACGATGGTCATGGAAGGTTTAAGTCATCTGATCAGAGAAGCTGAAAGCAAAAATCTTGTGAAAACTTTCAAGGTTAAAGGTATCAAAGTGAAACCAGCCCTCATCTTCGCAGATGATGTCCTTCTTTTTTCTGCTGGCCATGCTAAAAGACTGAAGGAACTGACTAAAGTGCTAAAGTTGTTTGGGAAACAAACGGGTTTATATATAAGCACCATTAAATCGCGAGTTTTTCTTTCAAAATCCTGTGATAACAGGAGGGGCAGGCTGAAAAGAGCAGCTGGGATGGATCGGGGGTATCTTCCTACCAGGTACCTTGGCTTTCCCCTGGTCTCTGGCAGAACCAAATCCAGAAATTTTAATATGCTGATGGACAACCTCAGGACAAAGTTTGAAACTTGGAGTGGTCTAAAGCTTTCTATGGCGGGAAGACTGGTTTTGGTTAGATCAGTCGTACAAGCCACTGTGAGGTTCTGGGCTACTATGGGGGACATACCCAAGCCTGTTCTAAACAATATACGTTCTTTAATGGCAAATTTTATATGGGCTGGTAAATTCCATGGAGTGGCCTGGGACACTATTGCGAAGCCTTTCAAACAGGGCGGGCTGCAGATCATTGACCCTTGCATGTTGATGATGCAATGCACAAAGAAGAGAATTGAAAGATTTATCTCCCAATATGATAACTGTTGGGTGGAGTGGTTGAAAAGAAGATACAGTAATGCCCCTATTTTAAATGCAGGCTGTAACCCATCCAGAGTGTGGCGTGCTATGTGTGATCTTGTTAATATCTCACCTTCCCTTTATAGTGTAGATGCGAATGGTGGGTGGGCGATCCTAGCCCCGCCACCAATAATCAACACTAATACAGGTAGTTCTAGATGTGAGGAGCTCGCTGACATTATTTGGGGTAGGTTTCACTACCCCAAATGGAGCATGTTGTCTTACAGGGTTCTCCTCAACAAGCTGCCAACGAAGGACAGACTTCTTAAATGGGGCATTCAATTAGACGCCACCTGCTACTTATGTAAAAAAGATATGGAGTCGGCGGAGCACATTTTCTTTGATTGTAGGTACACCAATCGACTATTCAAAATCACCTGTCTCAGAAATGGTTGGCTGTACAGTGGTCCGAATAATCCTTATGGGATATTGAAGTGGGTCAAAGACCAGTTTAGACATCAAAAGGCACAATGCAGTTTTGCCAATATCTGCATCTCAGGCCTTATCTATACAATCTGGTATGAAAGAAACAGGAGGAAGCACAACTCTAGTGAGCGTGATGAACTCAAGCTACTGGAGTTATTTTCTACTAACCTTACGTGGCATGTAAAGCATAGACAGGAGCTGTTAGTTAATCTGAGCTCTGCTACAAAAGTATATTGGGGGGTTTTTGTATAGTCCCCCCATATAGTTCTGTCTCTCTGGTTTTTGGGGTCTTTTTCTTAGAGACGCCCTGCTTTGTTGTATAGCTTAGCTATACCTTACTTTTGGCAATATATTTACCCTATTCCAAAAAACAAAAACATACAAAGCAGGTCAGATCTCCAAATTCTATGAAACAATCCCCGCCATGATGAACTAACAAAATGCATAGAAGAAACTAGGAGTAGAAAAGGAAGCATGGGATAGAGGAAACTTACTTAGCTACCAATGAAGCTCTGGGTACAAGAGAAATGAAAACAACCTCCTATTTTCTAGAAAAGAAGATGAAGAGCAACAAGGCAAAGCTAATCACATTGGGATAAGTTTAAGGTGGCAGTGAGTTTCTGGAGTCTGAGATAAGATCCAAGGTTGTCTACTTATAGGTGTGGAGTTCCAAAGAAATGAGGAGTTGGAAGGAAGCAAGAGTTAGGGGAGGTAATGGAAGTAGGGTTATATTGAGAAAGACATACCACAACTCCTAGGGAAAATTGGGGTCATCTATAATGCAAAGAGGTAACAAAGGTGAGGGAGAGATAAATAAGAGAAACCATTGAGGGAGGAGAGAGAGATCACACAGAGTTAAACATGGTACTATGTGTCTTTGGTGCGAGGGAAAAATAGGAATTTGAGTAAGAAGAAGAAACGTGATTGATCGTCTGATAAAAATCAGATGGCCAAGAGTGAGTCCGCATAAAAAAGGAAGCATGATATTTAAAATCAAGAAAACTATATTGGATCAAAATATTAAATGCAATGCAATGTAAATATTGATTAGTTTTCTTTCATAAACCAATTGAGGGCTCAACAAGTGTTAAAATAAAGTCAAAATTGACATGTAGGATAAATAAGATATTTAGAATCCAATTTTGGCACTATATTTTTCTTTTGAGGTCATGCAATATTTTATTTAATATTTAAGAGTTGAGTTATACTTTCTTTCCTTAATGAAATTAGGATGGCTAGGATTGTTCAGTTAATGTGAAACTTGACAACCAAGCTAATTAGAACCCGTTAGATTTGGATTTTGGGTTTCCTTTTATGAGTTCTAGTATAAATAGATTTCAAGCTCATCACCATCATATTAATTATATTATTACATCATTATTATCAACTTTCATTAAATTAAGTTCTATTATTTTCACATTATTAGCAAAACGGTTACCTTATATTATTATGCATGAGTTTCCATATTTTAATCCATTAGTTTAATATTTATTTAAATAATGGCACATTATCCATATTTATGGATATGAAAAACTCCAATTGTTATTCTAAATCATGTATTTAGCATAATCTACCTTTTATTAAACATATCTTATCCATTATGAGAATATTAGTTAGAAAAGAAAACATACGTGACATATATCTTTAACTACTTACATGTTAACCTATATTTAGGCTAATAGGTTGACATGGGTGTATCATGATATGTGATGTTTACTAGAGAACCTAATGCCACATAATGTGATATATATATATATATATATATATATATATATATATATATATATATAATCTTTAATACCCACATGGGTAGCCTGGAATTCTCTACTCGTGCATCCAAAAAGGTAACTATTAGGGCACCAAAGTAACTCACTCAACAAAAAAGTAATTATATTGACCAAAAAGTAACTATTTGACTCAAAAAGTAAATTTGTATAAAACACACATCAAAATATTATGGAATAAATATGTAATTGTATATTTATTATAGCTGGTACAAATATAGCTATATATGCATGAAAAGTTACAGTTTTTAAGGTAAAGTCACCCTCTACATGTCAAAAGTAAATCACCCAAAAAAAGTAACCAAAATAGGAGCGGGTAGCTACCCGTGCAGGCATTAAATGAATGCCCTATATATAAATATATATGGGATTAAGAGAGAAAGATTTCTTTGAATGCAGGGGCTGAATCGAAGGACCATTTGTTCTTTGAATGCAAGTTCTCCAGAAACATATGGCAGATTGCGTGCTTACAAAATGAATGGGGTCTTCAGGTCCCTAATAACATCGATGGTGTCATTAACTGGATATCGGGCAGACCTAAAAATAAAGGTAAAGATGCCAGTAGATATGGCTTATTCCTTGATTGTGCCTGTTATCACATCTGGAGAGAAAGGAATATGAGAAACCATGAAAGTGGGTTGATAGATGAAAAACACATGTTAAAGATGATTGCGGCTGATTTGAGATGGGTTTTTGTTGCTAAACCCGAGCTGACTATTGTTTTCAGCACTAATTCAAAGCTATTTTGGGGATTTTGTAGATAACCCCTCCACATAGATTTCGTCCTGGTGCCTTTTGTTTTGTAGAGCTTGGCCTGGTGTCATGTACTTGTATAGCTTGCTATACCATTTTGGTTTTTGGCAATACTATTTACCTATTTCCACACACAAAAAAGATTTCTCCCCCCTCCCATGCCCGTGGAGGAGGCCGAATGCGGGAGGGTGGTAAATCAAGGTGACAACTGGGATTCAAACTCGGGTCCCTTTGTTAGGAGACACCATGCTTGACCACTTGAGCCACTCCTTGTGGGCGCCATATATATATATTTATATATATATATATGCTAAAGTTACCATTATTAACCATTACACATATGAACTATATTCTTTAAGGTATAACTCATCCTTGTTTGGTCAAATCTAAGGAACCAAGAATACTAACCTCATAATCATGAAATAGGGTAAGATTCTAGGTTTTGGTATGTTACAAAAACCCTCCCCACCACTTCCCTAGGTATTTAGGCACATGTCTTTTCCATATTAGTTAAAGCCACATGAAGATCTCTTTTGTTTTCTCTATACTTTTTTGTAAGCCTACTTATCAGAAAAGTAACATTTATTGGTCTTCCCAGCATAAAATCAAACTATTTGTCTTTATTTGTGTTATTGATCTTAGCATCTCAATAATCCTCTCCCAAAGCTTCATATAGTGACTCATCATCTTGGCACCTCTGTAGTTTGTAAAGCTCTAAATGTCTCCTTTGTTCTTGTACATCGGGACTATAGTAATATTTGTCCATTCATTTGGTATCTTCTTTGTCTTCATAATCTAGTTAAATAAATATGTTAACCACATAGAACCTTCATTTTTATACTCTTCCATACATCAATGGGAATATCATCTAGACTGCATGAGTTGTACATTTTTATCTTTTTCAAAGCATTCTTGACCTCAGACAGTAAAATTTGTCATGTGTAAGTGCCATCCTGTGCATTTATTTCACACGAGTGTCTTACTTTGTTGCTAGTATCTCCATCAAAAAGCTTATGAAAATAGTTTCTCCATTGGTAATTTGTATCATCATGCTTCGCCAATACTCTGCCATCTTCATTCTTGATTGCACTTTACTTGACTCAAGTCTCTTCCTTTCATTTCTCTTATTTGAGCCATTTTATAAATATCTTTTTCCCCTTTCTCTAGTATTAAACTTCTTATATATCCCATTAAAGTATTTTGATCTTGCCTCTTGAACTGCCTTCTTAGCATCTTTCTTTACTTGTTTGTATCTTTAAAAATTTGCATCATCTCTAGATTTAGGAAACCTCCTATAGATATCCTTTTTTAGTTTAATAGCCTTATGCACTTTATCATTCCACCACCAAGTCTCTTTTTTGAAGGCCCACACCCTTTTGACTATCCCAAAAAACCTCTTTGGAAAAAAAAAATTATCCTCATACTTTGTCAACATAGAGTTAACATCAATCTTCAAGTTCAAAGTTCTCTCCTTGATAAGCTTATCATAAATGTCAATTTCTTTTCTCCTTTAAGATTCCACCACTTAATACTTCTGTCTTAGCTCCTAGTTATGGTTACCTTTGTTGATCTCATGTTCACATCCAAGACCACCAGCCAATGTTGATTGGTGAGTTCTTATCCAGAGACCACTTTACAATATTTGCATACTTCACAAACCAACTGCCTTGTAAGGAAGTAATCAATTTGGCTAAAATTGCACCCACTCTTGAATGTAATAATATGATGACTATTTTCTTATAATTTGTATTTGCCACAATCATATCATAAGCAACTACAAAATCTAAATCCCCTCTCCTTCTCCATTTCTATAGCCATATCCAAAACCTCCATGGACTCTCTTATATCCAACATTGCTACTCCCCACATGGCCATTTAAGTCACTCCCAAAAATGATCTTATCCTCTATCAATTTTTACTTACATCAGTCCATCCATGTTATCCCAAAAAATCTTCTTTTGCTAATAATATTAAAAATGTTTCTCTTAAGAATAACCTTGATAGATATGAATCTATAGCCCATCAATGTGATGTTGATGACATCATCCTTTAGCATCTTACTCAACAATAATTCCATCGTCATTTTTATATCTCTCAATACCTTTATACCAAATTTTCATACCATATGCCTCCAATTTCTCTGCACTATTCCCCTATCTATATGGTTGCCTGCAAGCAAACAAAGTGACTTCTCTTCTAAACATGATATCCACTATCTCTAAAGACTTTCATGTCAAAGAGACAATATTTCAAGATCCCACTCTAATCCATTTTTGTTGAATTTACTTTTTTACATGTATCTTTTGAAAATAGTGTTGACCTTGCAAATTTTTCACTACATGTGGGCAGTGATGCATTGGACTAGCTTCTTTACCCACAATCATGTGGCAATCTTGATTTTCTTCAACACAATCTCACACCTCTACGTTGAAACCTCTTACATATTTATCATTGCACCCAGGGACTTTTGCAGCGTGTTGCTAGGTAGGGACACTTCAATAATTTTTACAAGGATTCATGTCATAAAAAGAGTGACCAAGTTTTATGTCTAGCTGTCAACCTACATCAACCCTCCTCCTTCAATTGGGCTTGGGACCAACTAAATTTGAATAAAATGTACAGAAACATAGGTGGATTTAGATGTCCCACTAAAGTTATTGGTAACAAATAGTTAGTGGGACACTGTAACATACCCAATCGGCCAATCCTAGGCATACAACTTAACCTACTCTTTTCCTCAAGACTTCTACTATCATAATTCTAGTCCCCTTTTCCCAAGAATTAGAAGTTAAGAAGTAATGGGAAATTGATGATATTGAAATTTAATCAATAACCTTCAATATGAAGAATTATGACAAATGACTAATTAACTTGAATAATGATTTTAATCACATAAAATACATTTTTTTCTAGAGTCTAACCCTAATTGTCTCTCTAGAAGTTACCTAGTTGGATTTGATGAGGAAATTAGGGAAGATTTAAATTACAACATTATAATTGAGTAAAGAGAGTAATAAATATACAAAAAACACACTTAATATACAAAGCAATAATTTCTTACATAAAGGAATCCACAAGACAAAAGTGATTGTATACTTGTGTTTGTCACACCTTAATTAAATATTGTGCAAATTTTCAATTTATTTGAACATTGATTACTCACTCCCCTGATTAAATTAGAAAGAGATGGATTCTAAATAAACTAAGTTTGATCAAAAAAATTATTATTACATTTAATTATCATTTAAATTTCCCTTACTCCTTGTATCTCGACACATCTTCCCCTTTGACACGTTTAATGTTGCACTAGAAAAGGTCACCATGACCAACTTTTCTTCTCCTCTTGAGTTTCCTCCCACTCCCTCCTCTTCTCGTCCTCTCCTTCCTCTCTTCAACTGAAAACCCAAAACTCTAAACTCCACTGGTCACCCTCCCTGATACGATGGCCGCTGTAGGATGCTACGACCTACTCAGAAAGTCACATGCTTGTAATGAAACCTACACCATATCAACCATGGTGATGCCACCTTCTTCCTCTCCTAATCATTCTAAATATGCCCCTAAACCCTAGCTGACACCATCATGTTCATCATCTAGATCCTAGTGGCCAATCTGCAACTCCGGTGCTTCTCTTGTGATAGGAAAGGGCCATGCCATGTTCAAGATGACTTTTGGGAAAATTATGTTGATCTAAGATGTGTTGTATGTTCCATACATTAGGGTTAATTTGATTTCTATCTATCAACTTGTTAAGTTTGGGTTCATGGTGTCCTTTGAGTCAAACAAAGTCATTCTCCCTAAGTTTGGGAACTACCTTGGTATGGGGTACTGTTCAAATGTCCTCTCTCTTTTGAATGTACAAAACTCTTCTACTAATGAAATTTCCTCTTATACATATATCATTGATTCTTTTGATATGTGGCACAATAGACTTGAACATATTAATTTATGTACAACATATGAAATCTTTAGGTTTGCTAAAAGACATACACGGTGTTGTTGATTTAAATAAAAAATGCCAAGTATGTGCTGAAACTAAATCTACAAAGAAACCATGTCATCAAATTTCACATAGAAATTTTGTATTACTATATTTTGTACACAAAGATCTTGGAGATTTAAAGGAGATTTTTCTAGAGGTGGGAAAAGGTTCTATATTATTTCTATATATGGTTTCTCATGCTATACAAAATTATATTTATTAAATTCAAAGGATGAATCTTTTGAAATGTTTGGTAAATATAAAAGAGAAGTAGAAAATTGACTCAATAAGTAAATAAAACGTCTTTGCAGCTTCTGCTGCTTTAAAATCAGCTGACCCTTCTTCCGCGCTTGTTCAAAAAAGAGGCGGGTCGGCTGATTTTGCTTCTTTGGTTTCTCTGGCTCTGGCTGCTAACCGCCCCGACCATGAAATGGAGTAAGGGGCGTTCCTTTAGTGGGTTTTACCCGATAAAAAATTTTAGCAAAAATTTGAATATGAGTGTTATCCTTTTAATGATTTTTGTGTAAATCGTGGTGTTATACATGAATATACGCCTCCATATTTTCCTCAATCAAACGGGATTGTTGAACGTAAAAATAGAACTCTAAAGGAAATGATGAATTGTATTTTAATTAATATAGGAGATCCCAACAACTTGTGGGGGGAAGCAATTTTATCATCTTGTTTTCTTCAAAATCGTATTCCTAGTAGGAAGACAAATAAGACACCATATGAATTATGGAAAGGATATCCTCCTAATTTGAAATATCTCAAAGCGTGGGAGTGTTTGTCTAAAGTTTTATTAACCGAACCTAAGAAATGAAAATTAGGATCTAGATCTCTAAACGGTGTTTTTATATGTTATGCTCAAAATAGTGTAGCATATAGATTCCTATTTCTTAGAAGTAACAACAATATTGTAGAACCTAATATTATTGTTGAATCTAAAAATGTTGATTTTTTAGCAAATCTTTCCTATGAAAACTCATTTGGGAAAAAATATCTAATCCTTTAAATGAAATTTTGGAGACATACCAAGTACATCCAATAACAATGATGTCTTAGAACCTGATGATATAGAACCTAGAAGATCCATTAGGATGAGGAAGGAAAAGAATCTCGATGATGACTTTTATTCCTTTATTGTAGATAATGACCCTCAATCGTACAATGATGTGATTAATTCATATGATTCCTGCTTATGGAAGGAAGAAATTAATAGTGAGATTAAATCTATATTATCTAATAACACATGGGAATTAGTGGATCTTCCACCAGGTATCAAACCCATATGATGTAAATGAATATTTAAAAGAAAATGAAAAATTGATGAGACTGTAGATAAATACGAAGCTCAATTAGTTGCCAAGAGATACAAACAACAAAAGAATATTGATTATTTTGATACTTTTACTCCTATAACTAGAATCTTCGATAAAGATTTTAATTGCTTTGTCATCTATTAAAAAATTAATTATACATTAAATGGATGTCAAAACTACTTTCTTGAATGGATATTTACATGAAGAAATTTATATGGATCAATCAGAAGGTTATATTGTTGCGGGAAAAGAACATATGGTATGTAGAGTAATAAAATCTCTATATTGCTTGAAACAAGTGCCTAAATAATGGCATGAGAAATTTGATAAAGCCGTTGTGTCATATGGGTTCCATATAAATTAAGGAGACAAATGTATATATTCTAAAGTCAATAGTGAAGATTATGTAAATATATGTTTTTATGTAGATGATATGCTTATTTTTGGCACTAATGTCGATAATAAAAATAGTAGAAAAGGTTTCTTGGCTTCTAATTTTGGAAAGGTACAGGAGAAGCAGATGTAATTTTGGGAACTAAACTTTAAAAGTGATGATTGCATCATTCTCTCTCAAGAACATTATATTGAGAAAATCCTCAAAAGATTTTCAATGTTTGATTGTAAGCCAGCTAGCACATCTTTTAATTCTAATTGCAATCTTAAGAAAAATAAAAGTGCTAGTGTTCAACAGTGAAATATATGTAGGTAATTGGAATCCTAATGTATGTAAATAATTCTGCTCATCTAGATGTAGCATATGTAGTGGGGAGATTACATAGATATACTCAAAATCCTAACAAGGATCATTGGGATGCTTTACATAGGGTTTTAAGATACCTAGAAAACATAATTAATCTTGGATTGGTTTTTTGTGTATCTTCAACTTACTAGAAGGATTTTGTGATGCCAATTAGATTTTTGATTCAGATGAATTGAAATCTACACGTAGTTACATCTTCACTATGGGTGGAGGTGCTATGTCTTGAAAATTGACCAAGAAAACATGTATAGCTCGTTCCACTATGGAATCTGAGTTTATTGCATTAGAAAAGGCTAGAACTGAAGCTGAATGGCTTAGACATGTTCTAATGGATCTTTTCATTTAGGAAAAACCTTCTCTACCAATGTTTATTTGCTATGATAATCAAGTTTCCATAGCAAGAGATAAAAACAAAGTTTACAATAGGAATAGTAGACATATTTGTCTTCGTCATAACATTGTGAGGAAGCTTATATGTGATAGCATAATCTCAATGGATTATGTAAAGTCAGATTTAAGCTTTGCCGATCCTTTGAGAAGTCTATTAAGTCAAAGACTAGTGAGAAACACATCGAGAAGAATGGGCATATGCCCATATCAGAAGTCAAAGTGATGGATACCCAACCTTCATGAATGGTAATCCCAAGAAGGAGGTTCAACGAAAAAAACTAAGTCACTACATGACTCAATGTATTGTTATATTTTATATCTTGTTCTTATGATGTAAAAAATAATTAGCAGTGATTAAGTTGAGTTTATTTTCTTAATAGATTTTATAGCCATTGGTGATGGTGTATATAACTGCAATATATATTTGATGAAAGTCTAACTATATAAGTGTGGAGTGGGGCCATTCCTGTTGAGATTTGGGCAGATCTCTAGAGCACTCATGAAATTTTTCAGTAGGTGCATGGCCTTAATACATCAAACCGTAAGAATGGTAATTGATTTTATGAATACCATGTGAGTGATGAACCTCTAATCATATAACAAGATAAATTGGTTCAATAACATAGTTATATCGATTCTATATAGATTACTTACATCTATTCTATGCTTTGGTTCAAAGAACTTAGTTTGACTAAATTTTATGTATGTCATTTGTTTAATTTCTTCCATTGAGCTATTATTCAAAGATTAATGTTTTATTTTTAAAATAATGGGGGATTGTCATAGAAAATGTGTATTTCAAATACAAAGGAAGTGTTTAGTCTCATATTGGTTGATTTCAAGACTTCCCTCCTTATATATGAATTCTTATCCATATAATAATTAAGGACAAAAAGAAGACGTACTACGCACGCGTATGGTGGTACATTCCAACAGAGTTTGAGCTGGCCAAGGCCAGAAACCCTTTAACCGAGCGTGTTGAGCATGTAGCGTCCCACGCACAAGGGGGGTGCAAATCCGACCTCCTTAGCCTCCTTACGTGGGTGCGGCCTTGACTTAATTTTGCCTTTTGATTCACTAAACCATTTTTGACATGTGTTGCATCTCTTCCAGTTACACATGTTCATTTGGGTGGTTCCAAACCATAACTGCAAAACATTTTTCACTAGTTTAACCACAAGGCATCCTTTAAGTGTGCTTTGTTTTGTTATTTAACAATGTATCTTCCATCATTCTAAAGTATCAAAAACTCTCCAATTTCTTTCTTGTCTCTCTTCTGCTCGTCTGTTCACTGGAAGAATAATCGATTCTTTTTGCTCGTTGTTGTGATTGTGTGTTCACACTTCACACCAACAACTGTTATTGGATCTTGGAAGAGTAGCTGTTGTAATAGCATACTGCACTGACATTCTCTGTCAAGAGCTGTGAAAATACTCTTAATAACAATGTAACTTGCATGCCTCATTGTCTTATGGTATAATCTTTCATATTTACTTCTTATTCATGATTTATACCCCTTCTCAAACAACACAACTCGTCTCCCCTAACCATTCCTTTACACTGACTACTAACAAAATGGTGTCGTAATGGGAAACTACCATCCTCATGGCCAGCTCTGCATCTTATTATTATTCTTCTTCTTCCCCCAATGACTTAAGTTTGAGCTATTGAGACCGGCACCTCTTGGACCAATAGACCTACAACATGCAACCTACCACCCTAACACTTATCCTTGGCGGCCACACATATCCTCCTTACACTACATGCCCACCACCTACATAACCACCATATTCTTTCAGACTCCTCACTGTATAATCACCAATGTAAAGCCTTCCATATACTAAATCAAGCCACATGACCACAATATACTCATGATCTAGACACCACGATTTTTTCCTGTCATGCCCATGGGTCTAGAGAGGAATGGACTCACCCTCTTCTTGCTCCTATGTAATGTGTTGGAAACTATGACTCCATACCATTAATCTCATTAGTAATGGAAGAGTTTCCACTACTTTTTGCAACTATTGTACATCAAGACCAAGTTTTTATGGATATGAAGATCAGGGTGTTGGATTCGAGCTTAGGAATCTAGATGAAAACCAACTGCCGAAGATTGGTTCAGAAGCATATTTAGGTAAGCCACTCAAATCATTTACAATCTAGTATAAATTTTCTATCTAGAAAGTCATATGTCAATATAAAGATAAATATTAATTATATAATATTTGGATGAATAAAATACTAAACCTGGCTTTAATTTGACACCTTGGTCAATCAACTCCATTACAATGGTATATTGTAATACTTAGTATGTGTAGGTAATTTTTTCTTGTAATCCTAATTCTATCGAATTGATTAGTAGTAATATATTAGAGCTTATATTCGGTGACAATAAGAGGTCTTAAAGATATCCCCCCTAATTATTTCAATGACCTTTATCTTAGGAATGATTACCTTAATAATCATTATACTATTATATATGGATGTTGCAATAGCATATAAAGTGTAACTTGAATAATTTATAAGAAATATATTCAAGACCCTGGATGGCCTCTTAAGAATCAATAACCCTACATGCACATATACATATATACATATTTGATGGTAATTACAATACAAAGGAATATTATAAACATATTCATGCCTATGGGATACGAGTACATTCAACCTTAGTGGAATAAATGAAAGTGCAATTATATTGATGAGGAGAACATTACAAGACCTAAGCTGAAGGGATGAATTACCCATACAAATATGTAAGCTATCCCAGGGTGTGTGTTTCCACCCTAACTTTTTAAGCCATGATCTTATGGTGTTATGGCCCTATTTCAAGTATATTTAGTCTCGCTATTTATGCATGCAAAGTTATTATTTATTTGGAATTTGTGAATTTTTCTTATGGCAAGATGTTTCTTTTATCTCAACTATTGCTCTCCATAAATATTATGTCTCAATCTCTTGATTGGACTCTTGAGGACCTTACCTACTTTACATGATCCCTTTTTCATGGGAACACCCTTTTAATACTTGTAACCCAATATAATGCCCAAGTTTTGTTTAGATGCACATAATCGATATTTACTGATACATGCCTCTGTTTCCTATTTTCTTAGTGATCTTCCACTTCCACCGATGTGTAAGTACATTAGAGGACAAGGACTCACAAAAGTCATATACATGACATGGACTTAAAGATAGCTTAGAATGGTTAGGTAGTCCTCTACAATTGGCAATACATGTTACTAGGTGTATACATTTTTATTTTGTCATGCCAAATATATTGGTCAGGATCAATTGTAGATGAATTATCATGTAACTTTGTAAGAAATTATTTTTTCTGCTTATAAAATCTTGTGTTGTGTGATATATTATTTGGGAAATAATAAGTACCTCCTTTCCTACATTATTGGAATATCAAGGTTTTATTTCTCAATGTCAATGAAGAGTGGATTCCTGATCGGATCCCACTCATTACAGACACATTGAGATTTTTGTTGGCAACAATCTGAACAAAAAGGGACACTAAAATAACGTTGTACACATAATTTTGTCATGTCTTTTCACACACCCTATATGATACCATTTCTACCACCCTCTATTTTTTCATTTGACATAAAAAGAAAGTGATTCATTACATGTTTGACCATAAAAACTCAAAATACAATAACTGGCATGAACAATGACATACTCTAGCTTCATGTATAATACAAACAATGTGGTATGCGAGAAAAAATAGATATTTCACAAAATTTGACATAATTACAACACCTTTATCTCTAATGTTTTCACAATGCACATCCACTAAACCTCTTCTTCCTTAACAATTCACACAACCTTGATAGGTCCATCTCTAGACCTTCTTAGTTCATGATTATATGTTAGGTTTGAGGTTAACAATACTATTGGAGGTGCTCTCGCCTTCTGAGGATCACCATATGACTACATGTAAGGTTACTCTACTTTCAACAAGCTCTTGTGATAGCATGACTTATAATTTTATTTTTATTTTTTAATGGTCTATTTAAGGAGGACTCACCTTTTTTATTTTGACCAATGGACCTCAAGACTATGCGGTATCACATGCACATATATAAGAATATTTTTTCGTGGGAATTTTCCCATTCCCATACCCCATTCTAGAATTGTTGTTTAGTCACCTCCATTGCCCATTGTCTTTCTACATTAGATTCTCTATGTTAACAACTCCTATAGAAAGGTTATCATGCCATTGATAGATTAAATTCAATATGATATGGCAGCACCTCCAATTCATTTTTGTAGATATTCTCTTATCAACATAAGCTCCTAGTCATGTGGTAATTTTTTGATGAAAAGTTTAGATATTAGAATAAAATTAACATACAACCACATGTTAATTTGAATAACATAAAGGCTAGTCAAAGGTCCCTTTGCATATCGTTTGTAGCACCATTACTGCCATAATGTCAATGCCATTGGACCCAAGGTGGTGTGGAAGTAAATGATATAATGTGGAGGCACCCCGATAATAGGCCTCATAGATAGATAAACCTCAAATAAAACAAACAACAATAATCTATCAGAATCCATTGGTATCAATAAGGATCTCCTCCATGGTGAAAGTTCTTTGAGTGCCCGTCTTGCCTCCATAAGGAACTGATGGGTGTTCATTCTCATTACTCTATTTCATGGTCACTTGTGTGTTTGCAAAGAATAAATAGGTCATATAATGCTATAATCTGTTGCATGAGTGCTTGATTTTTTTTATAGTAATTGCTATATATTTTGTTGTTTCTCTCAATCTAGTTAGTCCATGTCATAGAAGCAAACAATGTAGTTTTGTATTTGGTATCCCAGTGTTTGGGCTGCAAATGTTGAAACATCTATTGGACGTTAGAGAATGTTGGCCATGTTGTTGGTCTTGAAAAAATATTCTATGAGTTAGGTAGTAATAGTGCAGTGAAAAATAGATGTGCAGTGGTATCCTCTTCTGCATTGCATAGAGAGCAGTTAGACGTTCCTACAAAACCTCTCTTTTCATATTTTAGATGAGCTAGATGATGAATTTAATCTTGTGTGGTCATGTGTTATTCCAAATTTATTTGGTGGGACAAATATATTCACAAAAAGTATAGAATCGATAGGATAATTTGGGGGGGTGTGGGTCCCCAAATCCATAGAATATTACTTGTAGTATGGTTTCGAGGTGATATATTTCTGAATGTACTAACCAAGAAGGTGGTAGTGAGAGTTCTTTTCCATATGTTTTCTCGACGACTACCCAAAATAGTCAATGCTTTTTAGTGGTGATGTTTGATAAAGAGTGTGGGATCTGGAGGTGTATGGTTTTTTGAGCAATGATTTATCCATGATACTACAAATTAATCCAAAATTTAACATAGTTAGTGGCATGTGGTGGAGTCTTAATACAATTTTGAATGTGGTGTATATGTCGATTGATGTGTTTCCATAGTGGTGACTCTCTTCGATGGCTTATGCTCCACCAAAGATTTTATTTTGGTAATACTTGTTTAAAATATGATCCTTGGAGATGTATTTCCTTTTTTTTGGGAATATTAAATTCCATTATGAACTTTCCCTAAGGCACCAGTCAAAGTCCATACAACCAGTGAAATAAGGATCACATGTATGTACTCCATTACAACAAGTATTAGGAATCAGATGATGAAGTTCTACTGGAGCATTTGGCCATAACATTGTAGAATTCTGACTGTATGCTTGCAATTTAGCAATATAGTCGGCATCTCTATTAGTCGACTGAGATGCCTTAAGAATATAAACTATCCATGAGCGATCTATGAGTAACCTGATTGCCAATTTCTATGCAGTGAAAGACGAAAATAGATTATCTTCATCTTTAATCACATTAATCACATGAACACTATATGTTTCTATCATTAGTCATTCCCATCCTTGTAACCATGCATGTTTAAGAGCTACGAAGATAGCATAAAATTCTACATGAAGGACAGAGAAGGAATCATTAACAAATGACTCTGACCATTCTTGACACCATGTAACAGAGTGTGATCTTGTACTATTGATGTAGAAAAATGAGCATTCCTTGTGGAAGCATCCACATTAATTTTAATCCATCCCCACGATGGATGTGACCAAGAATCATTACACCCTAGTATAGAATGTTGTGATCCATTGTTTGTTAAATCCAACAAGTTGAATGCATCAACACTTGCTGCGACCTCTCTCCAAATACCAACAGTGGATGATAGATTTGACTGTTGTCCTTGAAAGATAAAACCGTTCATGTTTACTAGATCATATGCCATGTAACTATGAATAAGAGAGATAACAATTGGGTCAAATGAATGCCATGGTGCTTCCACTCCTGGAGCGGTGCAGTAAAAAATTCTGATATATTATTTCCAAAGTGAAGGGCTTCCCATATAGGTTTATCCATCTTGCAATCAGGCAAATCATGAATCATAGTTTCAATGGTTGTTGTACAGATTGGACATATAGAATCAGTTGTAAAATGTCTTTGAGTCCTCCTGACATTTGTCATCAATGCCTCATTCATAACAAGCCATAGAAGATTTTGTACTTAGCAACAATAGGCAACCTTCACAATGTCTTCCACGGACCCAATTTAGGTCTTGAAGCAGGCATAATCAGTAAGTTATATGCATAATGAACAGAGAATTGACCACTAGCAGTCCCATTCCAAGACAAATTATCCACACCAATACCTATCTACAGAACTGCCAACCTGATAACATTATTTACAATTGATTGTGGTAAATAATGCAATAAGAATGTCTCGTCCCATTCACCAGAAGAAGTAACTAAAGATTGAACTTTCACGTCCATAGGGGCTGTTGGAATTGGACGAAGTATGACATCTTTAATACGATAAATGTTTGGAACCCATGGTTGTGACCAAATAGAAATGTTTGCTCCATTGGAAATCACAACAGTGCCATTGTAGATTATAAAGTATTTAAGGTTCTTGACTTGTTTCCATAAAGGTATTGAAGAAATACCCCTCCTTGTGGAAAAAGTGTGATACTATGGTTAAGACCTAGTAACCAAGCATACGGTATGTTTGTTAAAACCTGCCATGTTGTCTTCAAAATTAAAGCTTGAATCTATATACACATAGAAGGTATCCCCAGACCACTAGAGAGTTTTGGAGAAATAACTTGTTCCCAAGATATTTAATGATAGCGGATGTTGAGATCCACACTTCCTTCAAATAAAATATCTTATCATCTTATCAATACTATCACAAACTTGCACTAGGATATACGTTGTTTGTATAGTATATGTTGGAATGGTTCTAAGAACTAATTTAGCAAGAGTTATCTGGCCCACCAAATTTAAAGTATGAGCTGCCCAACCTGTAACCTGTGTTTGAATTTTATGCAGAAGATATCCATATGTCGTCTTCTTGACTCTTCTATGCAAGATAGGGATCCCAAGGTACAACCCTAGATCATTCACCTTAGTCATGCAAGCCCGCACAATAATGGTAGTTCCCAATTCTTGTGCAACTAACTGTGAGAAGAAAATGACACTCTTATCTAGAGAAATGGATTGGGCTAAAGCTTCTTCAATAATAGAAAATAGTTTAACACTGTGTCTATATTGTGTATAGAAGCCTTTGCTAATAAGATTATACCATCAACAAATATGACATGTGACGTCAAAGTTCCTTGAGAAGAAAGTTTAATAGGTTTCCAAGCTCCTTGAGAAACATTTTCTTCTATTAGTTGGCTCACACCAGTTTAGACGTAGAACAAAAAGATATGGAGATAGAGGATCTCCTTGTCAGAGACCCCTATTTGCCTTGAAGCTTTGTAGTTTGCAACCATTCCATATAATACTAATATGATGACCAATTATATAATTCATAATGTAAGAAATCAGGTTCTGAGGCAGACCCATTTTGATTAAAATATCAAATATAAATCCCTAAGACATCCTATGGTGTGCCTTCGATAAGTCAATGTTAATAGCCATGAACTTGGCAGACTTGTTGTGTCGCATGTTGTGAATTATTTCTTAGACCATGATAATATTATATGTAATATGATATCCATGAATGAAACTAGACTGATGCCAAGAAATCCACTTGTTCATGAATGGTTTGATACGTTGTACCAAAACTTGGGAAGTTAGCTTAAGGCCAAAATTCTCCAAGGAGATAGGCCTCAATTGCGAACACTGCCTCACTGGTTTAACCTTTGGGATAAGTATAATGGATGCATTACACAGAATTGTAGGTAATGGAAGCCCCAAAAAACCCTACTGAACAGTAGATATAACATAAGACAATACAATATTCCAGTGATGTAGTAAGAATTCAACTGAAATCCCATCTTGTCTGGCTGCTTTATTTGGTGCCACAGTTTTAGTGTAAATTTGCAAAACACTTGGTATGGATTTCATCATGAGCAAACCTTACTAGAATTCTATCAATAGCTTGTTGTGAGAATGTATGATTTGATCGGAACATGGCCACAAAATGATTCTGAATAATCGATTGAAGTAGTGTATCCTCAGTAACCCAATTACCAGAGGCATCCTTTTGGAGCATAGTATGGTGATGATTTTGAAAATACATACAATGTGCGTTTTGATGTTGAGAATGCCCCATTCTCTATATTTTTTTGGTGCGCAGATGGTGTCCTGGTGGACCAAATGGTTTCTTTCTGTATGTTTCTAGAGGAAATCTTTAAGATCGAGAAAGTTTGTTTTCCATGATGTGGTTGTTGAATTTATTGATGATAGGGGTCCAAATATTTTTTTTGATATTAGATGGGGTTAGACCTATCAAGCGGGTGGGTGGGTTGGGTTTGGTTCATTTTGGGTTTGGGTCTTGTGGGTGCGTAATTAAAAGATGCACTATTAAATGGATGGAGCAGTAGCACACCATAACCCGACCCAAGGGGTCATGGGACCACCCGTGCGTGCTCATGTAATACATGTACAATATAAAAATTACTGCAAATTGTCTCTCTACAACTAGAAGCTGACTGTTTTATTGATAACCTTTAGTGCAAATATAGGATAATGAGAGAAACCAACCATTTTGTTTGATATCAAATATAATGTACTACCTGTTACTTTGTCAAAAAAAAAGAGAACAACAAATGGTGTATTGTAAACTGAAAAATACATTATATAGATGCTGGAAATACCATAATATACCACTATAACAACACTATATTTTTTGTTTAATATTAGAAATTACTAACATAGTATGGTCTAATGGTTATCTACTGCACAAAATGAACATTAAAAGAATGTAATTGATACAACTATAATTCTTGCATCATAATCATTATATGTTCATAAAAATAAATCACAATGTATAACATAACAACTTTATTTACATTAGCATAAAAATTAAACAAAAATATCAATTATGGCCTTTAGCCTTTGTATTTTTGCACTATATACATTGCAAATCATTCATTTAGTTTCTTTATAAATGTATGGGCGTGATATGCCTTAAGAATCATACATATGTTAAATTTATTTTGATATATTTATCTTAGTTAACTGGGTCACACACGGGTCACCCATGAAACTCGTTAATTAAATAAGTGTGTATGTGTTTGGGTGATTTCTAGCGTGTGGTAAATTTGATCATCTAAACCCAACTTAAATGGGTCGATCCATGGATGCCCTCAGATTTAGACCCAATTTGACATGTCTAGATGGGGTGAGACAGGAAGTCTAAGATATATGAATGAAAATCCCTCTACTTTGTAGTTGAGAAGCGTTTTGGTAGCGCAAAAGAAGATCGTTGATCATAGATTTGTGGAGATTTATCTTGAATCCCATTATGTATGAGAAGATATCCAAGATATGGATGGTATATGTGACATTATGTCGTCTGGGTTGATGAATATAATAGTATCGTCAACATATTGGCCGATGTTTCTAGTGCAAAATTGTGATGATAAATCAGACCATTCGATGTGACAAGTTTTATCATGTTTGTAAAGATGAATGTGACAAGAATGAAGAGATACATGGATAAGGGATCACCTTATCTGAGTCCTTTTGAGCTCTTAAAAATAACCAAAGGTTGATCCATCATGGATGGTATCTACAAGTGGATACTTCTATAAATGACTCATATGCCGATAGATAATCATCTTTATAATCTCAAGCAAAGAGCAAAGCCCCAAAATAGGTAATTGTTAAGGGATTCTTTTACACCGTCACGTGGGTAATGGAGAAAGACATGCTGAAAAGATGAGAAAGATTGACGGGGATTATCCCTTCTAGTTCTTTCTTTCCCTACTCTTAATTATCCCTTCTAGCTCTTTCTTTTCCTACTCTTGTATTCGTTGGTGTGTTAATGCCCTAGTTGGAGGCCTACTCCAGGCTATCGAAAGCATTCGGCGGCAGCAAGATCCTATCGTAAGCCATTGGCAGGAAGCAGGGGCTCAATTTTGGAAGGCCTCTCCTTTCGGTCAAGGCAGGCTGTAATCCATTGGATCCATCTATGTGGAAAACTATATCTTTTTATAAATTCTAATTAATATTGCCAAAGACTTTTCAAAGTATAATTTAATGACAAGAAGATGGGTTTGAATACTACGGTGGCAGAACGGCATATAGTTTCGCTCACAATGAAACGTGATTTCATCCTAGTCCGGTGCTAATGCTAAAGCGGCCTTTGTGTTCCATCGTTTACGTTTGACGATATTTGGCGCTATCGCAGAGTGGGGGCAGTGTGGAGCGCAGTTGTATAGTTGAAGTCAGTAGTCAGCACACTCC
This sequence comes from Alisma plantago-aquatica, assembly GCA_963693085.1. NCBI lineage: Eukaryota > Viridiplantae > Streptophyta > Magnoliopsida > Alismatales > Alismataceae > Alisma > Alisma plantago-aquatica. Next base: position 197,337,513 of record OY856409.1, read on the forward strand.
AGACTCGACACAGCAGTATTGCTTCCAATCCGTATTCACAGATGACGATAATGGCAGGCGTCACCTGCAGCCGCATCCTATTCACCTGCTCCGCTGCTGTCGGCGAAGAAGCTGGGAGTGTCCTTGCACCGCAATCCGACAGATTCGGCGCTAAGAAGGGCGAAAGGCCCGCAGTGGCGGCGATATCTAGTCCGTCGAACCCGTTCGTGAAGCACTGCATCAAGCTGCGCATGAGTTCCTCCTACCGCCACTCCTGCGGCTCTGCTCTCGTCATTGGCCACACCCCAATCTCGTTGGTTCCTTGAGCTCTCCCTCCCGTTTCTCGTATACGCTCCTGTTTCCGCTCATTGGTGGCTTCTGGCCATTCCGGTATCTGAGCAGGCGATTCCTTGCAGGGAAATCACTAGGTTTCAGGAATCAAAGGGGAGACCAGGCAGGTGGCGGTCCGACTCGTTACTCGAATGCTTGCTTCTGCTTGAAGGAGCAGAAGAAACCCGGCTTGATTTGTGCGAGCCTTCGTCTTCTTTCTCCTCCCTGATTGACACCAAGGTTGTGCGTGTGAGCTCCGCTGTGATGAAGAAGCTTTCTGGGTTGAAGTCCGTGGAAACCACTGACGCCGCTGCGGTTATGAGGATCCCAAAGACCTTTTGTGACTTGAATAATGCCGAAAAGAAGGACGAGTTCAATGCCACCTGGGTCAGGCGTTTCTTTGCTTCATCTCCTCCCCATCGTGTCCTTGTCCTCGATGGTGTGCAGGTATTTATCCCACCTCCTTACTGCTTGCCTTTGAACTGATCTCATGATTTATATTGATGTAAGTAGTTAATGAGCCCGTCATTTACTTGTCTTCTCAATGCGCCGCTTAGCCAAATCATACAATGACAAATTTGCTTTCAACTTAATTTATATTTGTTCAACTTTGATAGATAGTGAATTTAGGTATAATTACATAACAGGGTAAATACTGCGATTATCACACCTTTCACAGGAGGCCTAGTGGAATTCATGCCTTGCATAAAGACAAAAACATGAACAAAAAAGTCACTTCGCCACTTTCTTAGATCACCACACCTTTCACAGGTTTTCTTGAGATTTATTGAGCTTGGAGGCAATGGGGAGGATTAGGCTATTGTGTCACTTCAGAAGCCGTTCCAAAACTCCTATCATTGTAAATTCTATGCATAGTCACAAATACATTATTCGAGATTACTTCATCTTAGCTCAAAATTAAGGAAATCAACACATATTGCAAAAAAAGGTTAGATCGACAAAAATGCAGTAAATTATTTGAGAAAAATTTAAGAATAATATTGTGCAAAATTTATGTGCGCCAATCACCTTCCAACATAAATAAGTATTTTTATCTTAACTGAATCTGATCATTTTGCCTACACGAGGAGGGTGGGATGAATAAATAACCTCGTGGCCAGCCCACATCATCAAATTCAAAGTAAGAGCAATGCTCCACTAAATATGAGAGTATAACTTAGATCTTAATAACCAAAAACACCATAGATGAGACTGTTAAGTCCCATGGATCTGAGATTTTGGTATATAGTTGTAGATATATATAAAAGAGGTGGATTCACTAGTTAAATAGTCGAATGAAATTCATCTTTGAAACTAAGATAAAGAGGTGATAAAATGTAAATAAGTGAGTTTTACAGATTATTTAAGAATATTCGAGGAATTACTTGTATTATTCAAGAATTGAGAGTTTTGAGACGTGACATACAATTAGAGGGGAATTCAAATTTGTCGTGGAAATAATTTGAAACGCCTGTTACTCTATGATTATGAATTTATGAAACAGGTAAAGTTCTTTGGATTTTGCAGGGGAAGAGAAACAAGTGAAATCTCCTTGTGCAGCGTGAGATGCCACAATTTTACAAAGAATAATGCCTTAACGGGTCTACAGGGTCATCACTAGGTCTTGGGATAGGTTTTTGCGAATGCAAGGCCTTGGGAAATTTGTAATTAAGGAGAGGTTGTGGCGTTGAAGGTTTGTTTTAAGGGAGTTAAAAGACTGATGCATAATTATTTTCATAAACCCTCTACATTTCTGCCTCTTAGTGAATTAACCCTCGTGGGTTCCATAAAAAAGGAAAGAAAGCTAAGATAATGAACCATAAAACTGAGTTGGTTTCATAAGAATGAAAAGGAGATTTGAGATTCTGAACTATATAAAAGTGTTTGTTGCTGGAAACCAGTGTAGCTCAACTTGGCTTCTCCCTTAGCCTTTGTGAAAACCCCAGAATCGGGTCAGGTTCAGCCTTTTGTAGTTTCAGTTTCAATAAAAAGCTGAGTTGAACCAGTTTCTTTGAACTGATATTAATTATTTGTACTTATGTAGACTCATACATGTTTACATACAGTTTGTGGAAAATAAGATGAGTGTTGTATTTCTTATTGATGGATGGCAAACTCCCCTCCTAAATTTAGGAGAGGAGGCATTTACAAGGAAGCGGACATAACCATAACGAGCCAAGACAATTAGGCCCGTGAACCTATTAAATAATCATATATGTAACATCTAATACTCCCCCTCAAGTTGGAGTGTGGGTGAAACACATATCCAACTTGGACATACAAGACTCAATGAGACGATATAACATATAAGAAATAAAAATATCACTCCCCATACAAGAATTTCTGCACCCCTTAAACATGACTCTCCAACTAATAAAAGAACATATGATAACTCCTCCCTTAAAGTTGTGTTCTGCAGGTTTGGAAATACACGAGCTTTAAAAAAGATCTTATGACGTGCATCTGCAATGAAGAAAGTAGATGGAATCCGAGCGCCATAGCAAAAAGGAACCACCTTCAACCTGGAGCAGACAATCAAAACACAATGACTATGCCAAATGAGTGCAATCAACACATCCTATGATGTTGATGTAATAAACTAATAATAGAGGTATCTTTGATCGTCTGAGAAGTGTGGCCAATTAGACCAAAGTACAGAAAACTACAAACATGCATAGCGTGGCACGAACACGAACACAATGAGGTGATGATGACTGTCGTGTTGGATCCATAAATCTAGAATGATATTCTCAGGGGCTCGATAGGAATGAAAGCGCCATCAAGGAAAACCCAAGTAGATCAGCAGAATCACCATCTCAACAACAGATGCAACTTGAGAAGACATAAATAAAGTAGCTTGGTGAAGATAAAATCTAGATGAACATCAATCTTGCAGATGCAATTTATAGGGTAGATACTGACAAGCTTCTGTAAAGTATAAAGTTTGGAAAAACAACTATCCATCTCATGAGAATGCAACAAATTGCTACAACACTAAAACTAGAGGGAATAAGAGGCCGGAATAAGCACAACAAACTCTATTATGATGTTACAATGTTGAGATCCTTCAACGTTGCACGAATGTGGTGGCCAACTAGAATAAGCGCAAACAACCACCCGAGTGCATATCGTGGCACAAATATAAACAAGCACTATGTTATTGAGAAAGAGATACATCAATGATGCATTGGAAGCACGATGCTTAGTGGGAATGAGGTGCCACAAGACATCGGAAAAACAAATGTGCTAAATAATGAGAAACTCCATAAAGATCAGAATAGTCTGGACTGATACTAATAATCTCTCTTACTCTTTCTCCTCTCTCTTCATAATTCTCTCTCTCGTACTCTCTATCCTCTATACCCCCCGCACACTAACTACGAAGTGAATGAGTAGTTGGTGTGGGAAAGAGACAATACCTCCTGTATGTGGAAAGGGATGCACACATGAGGGATCGTAGGGGAGAATAAAATTGTCAGGAAAGAGTCGTTATACTTCCAGAAGTAGAAGCAAAGGGGCTCCTCGGTAGGTGGTCGATGTACTTCTCTACAACGATTTTCAGTGAGAGATTCCATCATAAAATTTGTGAAAATAGGGTGGAAGCAAGGAATTTGTGGAGGTTTGAGCAGCTTTGTGGCACCTTAGCTTTTGCGTTGCAATTCAGTGGTAATGGCTGGCGGCAGCAGTAGGTTACGACTTTGGTTGACCGACTAGTGAGGATTGTATCTTGCAACTAACAGTCTGGAGCGGGACTATTGTTGCCGCGGCTACCAGCGAAAGCTGCACAGTTATTAACCGTAGTGGCTGGAGCTTGCATTTAGGTCGGCGGCTGCTGCTGCTGTGGCAGCCGATGGTGGAGGCGATGGCTGCCTTCTAGCGCCCTTGCGTTGCATAGCTGCTGGCCGATGATAGCGACCCTCTAGTGGCCTTGTTGATATGTCTAATGGCCGACCATTGCTGTTGGCTGCAGCAACCACCGGTGGTGGCTAGGTCGGCCACTATTGTTGGCTGGAGATGTGTGGCCGTCGATGTAGAGGTTGGGTGACTCGAGGAAGCAACGACTAGGCGAGACTCGGGGGAGGCAGATAGCATTATTGATGGACGGGAAGACAAGTGCCAACACTAGGACTTTTATGAAGAAAGAAGGGAGGAGACAACCATGGAGGTGGGGATGATGCTTGGCGGGCGGCCAAGCTAAGAAGAGACGGCGGCCACCCACAAACACTCTTTTTTTTTATCCTCTGTAGTGTTTCCCAAGAGCGTGTTGATCCGGTACCATTTGGAAAATAAGATGAGTTTGTTTTCTTATTGATAGACGACAAATTGCCCTCCTATATATCGGAGAGGAGGCATGTACAAGGAAGAGGCCATAACCCTAATAGCCCAAGACAATTAGGCCCATGAACATATTAACTACTTATATAACATATAACACCAATAATATTAAATCGGTTAATAATCGCCTCTCTACTCTTCTATGACAAACATACACATATATGTACTCAAATCTCCTTAACCAATCACAATAATCAATTTTTCTCTTTCTTCTATAAATTCCCACACAAGCCGCAACTTTTTCCTCCACCATATGTGATAGGAAAATATTGGTTTGGTCTCAAGTAACCAAGTCTGCATTTTTTCCACATATAACTCATTATTTGTGTGAAGATCTCGTATTCTTCCTTGAGCCCAAACAATAAGCTTGACTACGGGACGTCAACTTATGTGCTATTTCTGGATTGTCCCTGATGTGGGCTGGGTATTATGAACCATTTCCATCTTCAATCTTTGAGTCCATACTTCAAGCTCAACTCTAGGACTGGCAAGTTTCTAGCCTAAAGACATGAATGTCTATAATATGATTCTAACCTAATATCTTTGATTTGTGAATCTTTTTGTTTAGTTGGGACCAAATAACCCGAAAGTAACCCAAAATGACCTTATTTTTGAAGTCTTTATCAAAATATTTAATTTTGAATCTTTGAGATAACCTAACATACCTACTCGAGTCAATTCCTCTCCCACTTTCTCACTTCCCCATCGTGACAAACACTAAAGAGAATTCTCTTTGCCACTGAGGCTATGGGTTCTTTGCCTGTAGATATTAATAGTAGCAATCACCTTCTAGCACCACCTTTGCTATGTCCCTCATAGCAACCTCTACAGTTGTGTCCTCATGGTAGCAATTGCCGATAGAGTAGTAGGAAAGGGAGACCAATGTATTTGGTGAGGAAATTGGATTTATCACAACTTAAAATGTGACTTCTGAAGAAATCACGATCAATAAGATGTATAGGTAGGAGGAAAGATTTGGTAAAGTTAATTTTTAATCTAGTGAAGAATTGGAAGATGCTTAGAATGGATTTAAGAATTATTGAATTATTGATTGTTGGCTTAAGAAAGATGAGTGTGTTATCAACAAGTTAAAGGATATGTGGAATAGAGAAAGGTGTATCAGTGAAATGTTCAAGTATGCTATTTGAAGTTCCATGTTTAAGAAATGTTGCAGACATTGTTTAAAATGAATTAGAGGAAGGGTGAAAAAGGATCACCCTGCCTGACCATTGCTAGAAGGAAAGTAGCCAAACAAGGAACCATTGATTAAAATAGAGAAATTGGCACTGGAAATACAGTTTTTGAGCCAAAAACACCATTTAGGAGGGAAACTAGTGCCTTCAAAGGATTTGAGAAGAAAGTGCCAGTTATCATGATAGAAAGCTTTTTCAACGTCTATTTTGAGGATGCAAGCAGGTTGCTTGGTTGAGTGTAGATAGTGAATGGTTTCATGAGCAGCATGGAAACAATCTTGAATTTTACGGCCATTGATAAAAGCTATTTGAGCATGGTGAAAAGGTCTAGATGTTTTTGAAGTCTCAAACTGAGAGTTCTGATGATGATTTTATAGAGCAAGGCTTATAGCTCTAAATTTAGACATTAATGAGTTTTTTTCCTTCTAATTTTAGGTATGAGGGTGATGAGAGTCATATTAAGTTTGTAAATTCATAAGAGTTAGGATTATCAAAAAGATTTTTAAAAAGAAACGTGATATCAGTGGCAATACAATCCTAAAATGTGTGCTAGAAGGACATGGAAATACCATCTAGACCAGGGAATTTATCTTGACTAAGAGAAAAAAACGGCAAACATATGTTCCATTCTCAATTTCAAATTATAGAACAGACCAAAGTAGCATTGTACAGAACTTGTTCTTTGCCCACAGTCAGTAGAAAAGCATTACCAGGGAACCAAGAATTGAGTAGGAGTTTTTATATTATCCCCATTGGCCCATTACCTAGAGTATAGGATATTAGAGGTAAAAGAGCACCTCTATATCTTAAAATTTGGTTCCACATCCAAGAGTGATCTCCACCTTAGCTGTAGACCAAATAGTCTTCTTCTAAATGTATCTCTCATGCGTCCATTTTACCCAAAGAGAGTCCTTTGCAGTAATATCCCAAATGTTTTTTAGTAGCCCAGTTTGAACAACCACCCTAATCTTTCTTACATCAAGACCACCCTCTCTTTTTGGTAGACAAACTTCCTGCCAATTCGCCAGATGAATGCTCTTGTCATTATTTGGCCCTTCTAATAAAAAAATTCTTACACATATTTTCAACCATCTCCATGATAGAGGACGGGCAAGGGAAACACCATGGACCAGTAGAGATGCATAGTAGATAGGGTGGACCTGATGAGTCCACTCTTCCAGCAAGGACAACAATTTACAATTCCATCTATCCAGCTTACTTTTCAACTTATCAATCAGATCAACACAATATCTGTTTTTAAATTTTCCTATGAGAAGAGGAATGCCCAAATGTCTCGTCAGCAAAGTAGCAATAGGAGCTCCTCGGATTTCAGCAATCATCCTCTTATCACAATATCTGCTCCAAATAATATAGCTTTTATCAGGATTCACCTTCAGCCCTGATATATTAGCAAAACTTTGAAGTATCACACTCAGCTTGCAGACATTCTCTTCTTTTGCTTCTAGAAGCAGCATCAGGTCATCTGCAAAGATCAAATGAGCGATAGAATGAACCCTTGAAGCCATATAGGTAATAAGTTTCCAGTAGTAACTTCATAATCAATCCTGGCACTGAATTTCTACATTTCCGGAACATAGAGGTAAGGGGCAAGAGGATCCCCTTGCCTAACATCATTGGAAGGCTTGATAATATTAGAAGGTTATGCATTGATCAAGACCTGGCGATTAGCAGTTTTGAGTATTTCCTTCACCCAATATTAGTCACAATATACTCCAACTTTTTGAAAAAGTCGCATTTAAAACCGAATTTTTCACTAGACGTATGAAACTCCCTAATAAATCCCAATTCCCAAATGTTACATTTTATTCCCATATTATTCGCGAATTATTCACGTTTAATGTTTTTTTCCCTTTTTATACGTTCTTTTCCCGTATTATACTGATTACGACTCTTAACTTAGTATGAGTGCATATATGTGTGTGTGTGCATCTATATGTACATATGTGTGTATGTATGTAATATATGTATATGTATATGTATTAAATAGTTATAGATATATGTATGTAATATATTATATACAACACTCAGAAAAGTTGATTTTCCTTAAAAAAAGGACATGCAATCCCAAGAATTGAATCGTAAGCCTTGGATATATCAGCTTTAAAGCATATCTTAGCAACCACCTTTCTTCTTTTAAAATCATTAACCAGTTCATTATTAACAGAATAACATCAGATATCTTCCTGCTTTAAACTAACACAAGTTGATTCTGACTCTCAATATCACTCAAGATAGGTTACAGTCTCTTCACTATAATCTTGGTCATTGGAGATAATTTTGTAAGTGCAATTACACAAGGATATAGGTATTGAGTCCTTCAGTGTCATGGTTCCCTTTAATATATAAGAGTAATAAATGTCGTATTGGCCTTTTTTAATAGCTTGGCTTTATAGATGAAATCGAACACTGTCCTAGAAACATCATCTCCAACAATATGCCAACAACACTGAAAAAAAATGTGTTGAAATCATCTGGTCCCAGAGCCATGTCCGCATTAGATTCACGAACTATTATATTAATTTCTTCTAGTGACCTCTTTACATCCTCATACTGCTGATCTTTTATAGTAGGGAATTTCCATCTCTCATCCCAGCTTGGTTGTACTATAGAGTCCTGATTGAAAATCCTAGAGAAATACTCTTCAATATGACCTTTAATCACAAACATATCATGCACACACATCAATATCAAGATTTATAATTTGATAATGATTCCTTCTAGTTCTCAGGGAAAAATCTAAGGACTTTGTGTTTGAATCTCCCTCTTTAACCATTGGACCCTTGACTTTTGTCTAATCAAGGGTTCTTTTTTTTGTAAAAGCTTTGCATACAATAAACTTGTATATAGTAGAGACTGAATATCTGATGATTATACTATATGCACTCTGCCTTCCTTTAGACTTGGCATTCTCTCTCAAAGATAATACGTGAAAGACCCCCTTGTATATTCAATATATGACGTTAATGCATCTGTGTATTTAAGTTTATGGATTGTGCCAGCAAAATTTCAAAAATAATTCCTATATTTTATCTTCATAGAATCACCAAGTTTCCTTGCCTCCCACATGAAGGACCCCCACATATCCAATATACAATTTTATTGCTTAGAATGATGAATTTCGATGTATAGATTACAATTGCAAAAGTTTCATGATTTAATTCGTTCGTTTTGGCATCAAAACAAGAAAATTTGCATCTGTCAAATTTTTCGTCGGTTACCGGTGAACACCTATTTTCACACTTGAAATGACATCGACCAGGATACCTCATTCCTTGGTTGGAGATGATAGATGGTGGGTCACCCATGATATGGTTTGTAAATATATCGGTGTATGTACTGCAACCAAAAATAAGAAAGATGTATTCAAGGAATTGTATCTCTTTGGTGAAAAAGATTTTGATTCTAACCTTATTACGATTCTTGATTTTAAGAACATTTGAGGGAATATGTGACATGTAAGCGTATAAATGTTTGTGATAGCTATGAAGGCATTGACATCTCAAAGGAAGGTGGAAAGACCCTTGATTTTAATCTATTTGTATTCCCTAAGAGCTTGTGGTAAAGCACCATAGTCAGGATACCATTTGTATAAAGGATGCTTTGATCATACCAAATCTTGACGGATACATAATGTGCAGTATGTCTTAATGAAGCTAATACAACGAGGAGAGATAATAGTGTATGCAAGAATCAAGACTGAGAGGCACTTCCTAATGTCATCTTCAACAAGCGACATAGGATTTTTGTCGTTCAAAATTTCGACAATAAGACCTTGATGAGGGAAAGTGTTTGTATAACTGAGATAACATAGAGAATCTCTGTGGTGTGCAAGAATCATTCCCAAGTTTCACTTCATGATGTTATCTTAGTAATGGACATAAGATTTGTGCCATTCAAAATTTTGATAATAAAATCTTGATGAAGGAAAGTGTTTGTGAGTCTATGAGCAGTGGCGGGTTGGTCTAGGTTGATGGAGGTAGAAAAGAATAAAGGGTTTAGGGAGCTAGGATGGATCTGGAAGCTACTGTAATGTCTGAGGAAAAGCCCATGAGTGTGTCAGTAATGTCACTTCGAGGACCACTGTCTATAATGTGAGGGGAACATGTAGGGTTATTGCACAAATGTGTTTGTGAGGACTTGCTTTAGAAGCCAAGAGAGGGACGAAGATTCGTGAGGCAATGGTGGAATTCAGAAGGCTCACAACCATTCGTATTTGAAACGACGTCTAGAGCCGCAAAATGGTTAGTAAATGTGTGAGATGCAGAATGATTGTTATTTATGTATGCATGTCTTTATTTGGTATACGCCCTCCATGTTTAGAATTAAGTGTGTGTTTGAGGTGGGAGAGTTATCAAAGGGGCTGGTTATGTGCATGTCCCTACAGAGTCGTGGATGAGAGGAGGTTAGTAAATGATTAGTGTTCTTTGGGTCTTTAGAAAGTGATATGCTTTTCATGGACAAAATTTGGCAATGGTTTCAAAGACCATTCATGCAAAGCTTAAAATAGGTCGACGACAACTGGGTCATTTGTGCCCTGGAAGGCCATATCGGTGGCGAGAAATGTTATTTTTTGTTTCAGGATAAATAACAATTCAAGTTTATATTCAACAAATGCCCCCATGGAGTGAGGTGAGCCTAAGAGGCGGTGGAGTATACAGGAAGGAGAAGACCACGGGTTTGTACAAAGCAAAAGGGTATACATGTAACGTCAGTAAAATCATTTGACACGTAGTGGGGAGAGTGGTGGGAAGTTTGAAATGTGGGGACAAATAAGATGGTGGTAAAGAAATAAATATTTGTTATAAATAACATAATTTTAAATTGTTAAGGAGTGTGAAAGGAATGTTGTACTGTTAGAGGATGGAAAGAAAGATGGTGAGAAGTATTGAGCTAACCGAAAATGATGCCGATGGCACCAACTCCATAGGGAGTAAGAGGACAGGAAAGGCATATGTGAGAGGCAAGGGGGAATAGGAAGAGTGAGAGAAGCAATGATAAATGTAGGAAGAGTAACAACCAACATAGACGATTGAAAGATAATAGTCGAGAAGTCGGTCAAAGGGAGAGGAAAAGAGGGGGAAGAAACCCTAGAAACAAGGTTTGCAAAGGAGAAAAGTTAATAGAAAGATGTGTATTAACATAACACCAGTGATCAAGGTTACCTATACAACAATCACTAAATGACTGTTGATGAAAGCTGGAGGAGATGATAAAGCCAAATGATCGTTGATGAAAGCTGGAGGAGATGATAAAATCAAACGATCGTTGATGAAAGTTGGAGGAGATGATAAAACTATGTAGCGAGTCTAGAAGTGTCACACGAGTAATGGTGGGGAGCGAAGTTGGGGAGCAAAGACGATACAGTCTGGTGTCCTCTATGCTCACAAGTTACAAGGGGTAGACATCCACCTTCTAACATGTAAGAGTAGGTAATACCCCCATTTTTCTTCTCTTCCTGCTCATCCACCCCTCTCTCCTCTTTCCCCTTTCTTCATCTCTTTCTCCCTTACTAACCTTGATCTTCGACGATTTCACACATGAAAATTTAGGGTATACTACCCCCTCAACTCCCTCACTCTCCTCTCCTTTCCCATCTCTCCATCCATTTCTCCTCGATTTCCTTGTTCTTCAACATTTTTACTACACAGACCTAATACCATTCTTTCCCTGAGGCGCCACAAGCAAGGGCGTGAAGTGTGCATGGGCATTTGGGACTCCATTCTCATATTCTTCACCTTCTCCACATCTCTTCATCACCCCTTTCCCTCTTCCCTCTCCACCTCAACCTAGGGTTCCAACATTCTCATTATCACAATTCGGATCCAATTTTTTTCCTCGTGATCTACCTCTCCCTTTCATCTTCCCACTGACTGTGCGCTTTTGTGAGTGTGATTAGGGCTCCGATGCCCCCTCGATCATAGGATCGACCTCAACATATCCTGCACAATCACAGGGTTCTGGCCACTTTATTCCAAACAAAGGCATCTAAAGTAAACTAACTCTTACTTTGGTCATGACTGATTGTGAACTGATTTCCAATATTTTACAATAAAGTTAATAATTTACCCTCTAGTATTGTCTATTGAAAAATGTACAATTGTGCGTTATCATTAATATGTCATAGTACCAAGTTGATATTGTGAAATAATAAGAGAATTCTAATATTGAGATAATAAGTACAAGCATAGACCCCCTCCTTATATAGGATAGGAGTCAGTGAAAACATAGTTCACCAATTGGGGATAAAAGGCAAGATACTAAAGAGCACAAACTAAATAACATAAAACTAAATATATTAACACTCCCCCTCAAGTTGGAGCATGGATATCATGCATGCCCAGTTTGTCCACCATAGAGACGTATGTTGTCTTTGGCAGTGGTTTTGTAAAGATGTTAGCAAGTTGATCCTCAAGTCCTGGTGTATGGAGTAGATATGTGCCTAGACAAAATAGACTCCCAAACGAAGTGATAGTCTACCTTAATGTGCTTGGTGTGCTCGTGGAAAGTGGGACACTTGCAATGAAGATGGAGGCTTTATAATCACAATACATAGGCATGGGCTCCAAATCACAGACTCCAAACTCCTTGAATAAGCCTTGAATCCACATCATCTCACAGGTAGTACGAGCCATGGCTCGATACTCAACTTCAACACTGGATCTAGCCACAACAGTTTGCATCTTACTTCTCAAAGTGACAAAGTTACTACCTACAAAAATGCAATAACTTGAAGTAGATTTACGATCAATCCTGCTGTAGGCATAGTCAGAGTCAGATAATCCAATGATTTTGCAGTGCCCATTTTTCCATATGGAAGAACTTTTCCAGGAGAGTTTTATAAGTGTCTGAGAATGTGACACACAACGTCCCAATGACATTGTCACGGTTTATCAAGATGCATGTTGACAAGTCCAACAACTGATCTAGTATCTGCTTGTGTAACTGTCAAGTAAATGAGCTTTCCTACAAGTCTTCCATATTGCTTGCTATCAGGATATGAAGGAGAAGAATCCTCATCCCAATTAATATTGGGATCCAGAGGTGTGCTGATTGGCTTGGCACCCAACATGCCAATTTCTTGTAGTAGATCAAGGACATACTTGTGCTGAGATAGACATACTCCAGAATAAGAAGGTGAAACTTCAATTGCCAAAAAGTAGTGCAATTTTCCTAGATCCTTAGTAATAAAGTGTTTTCTTAAGTATTTCTTGGTATCCCAAATATCCTGATGGTCACTTCCTGAATGGATGATGTCATCCACATACACAATCTGTGTAATTATTCCCACAATATTTTTTTACAAATACAGAATGACCAGAATGTGAGCGTTTAAAGTCAAATTTAGCAAGAATTTGACTTGATTTACCAAACCTCGCTCTTGGGCTCTATTTTAGTCCATAAATAACTTTCTTCAGGAAACATACTTTAGAACACCCCCCCTGAGCAACAAATCTGGAAGGTTCCTCAATATACACTTCCTTATGCAGATCTTCATACAAGGTGTTTTTGACGTCAAGTTGAATAGAGGCCAACTCTTATTGACAACAACATAAATAAGAATACGAACATAATTAAGATGAGAAACATGCGAGAAAGTTTCTATATAATCTACACAAAGTCTGTGTGTAGCTCTTAGCAAGAAGATGAGCCCTAAGGCATTCAACCGTGCCGTCATGTTGATATTTCACAGTAAGATACAACGACAACCTATAGGAGAAACATGAGCAGGAGCACCCACCAAGTCCCATATATGTTGTGTATGTAGAGCTTCCATTTCCACTTCCATGGCACGACGTGAGGCAGGGTGTCTTATAGAATGTAAAGAGTGGAACACAAATAGTGGAACACAAATAGTGGAAAGAGCAGGAGCACCCACCAAGTCCCATGGCTTCAACCGCATTTTTAGGAACACAAATAGTGGAAAGAGCAGCAATAAAATTGGCAAAACTTGAACCAAAATTAGTATCAGAACAGAACTGGCTTATAGAATGTAAAGCGCAAGAGCACACCCCTTTTCTTATGCTAATCGGAGTATCCAAGTTAGAGTATACATAATTGGTGTCTTGATTTGCCAACGAAGATGAGGGATTGGCTAAGGGAGGGGCCATAGAGGGAGTTGTAGCCTTGCGGCATCTTTGGTGAACTTTGAGAGGAACACCAGTAGCAGAAACAACAAGCTATGGAAATTCCTACTCAACATGAACTGGTAGCCAGGTGTCAACGAGCAAATCTATAAATAGAGTTGAACCCATAATAAAAAATACGGTGTTTCCTCAAAGAAAACGACATCCACACTAACAAACCATTTCTTAGCAGTCGGGCCATAACATCTATATCCCTTTTGAGTTCTTGAGTACCCCAAGAAAACACATTTTGTCGACCTTGAATCAAGTTTGGTTAAATTAGTCTGAAGATTTTGTGTAAAACAGGTACCACCAAAAATTCTAGGTGGCATAGAAAACAAGGGAGCTCCAGAGTACAAAATGCTAAACGGGACTTGGTTGTTCAAGATAGAAGAGGGCATTCGATTTATCAGAAAACATGCAATGGAGACAACATCAACCCAAATAGGTTTTGGGACATGACAGTGAAACAATTTCAAAGAGCTGGCGATTCTTACGCTCGACAACACCATTCTGTTGAGGGGTGTAAGGACAAAAGGTTTGATGAATGGTGTCAAGGTTTTTACAAAAGAGAATAACATAATGTTGCAAGAATTCAAGGGTATTGTCCGTTTGAATTTTTTAAATGGGCTTATTTAAACTGAATTTTAATTTCAGCAAAGAAGGTAGTAATAACATCAAGAACACGTGCCATGTCTTTAAGTAAAAACAACCAAGTAGCGCGAGAGTAATCGTTTATACAGGTCATAAAGTAACGAAATCCTTTTACACTTGTGACTGAATACAATCCCCATTTATCAACATGGACAATATCAAAAATAGGTTTCGAAGATAGAGTTAGTTTTCTTGGAAAAATACATCGAGTTTGTTTTCCTAATTGGCATGCTTCACAATCAAACAAAGTTTTAGATAGAAGGAATTGAATATTTGAGCTTGGATTCTAGTGGATGCCCCAATCTGTAGTGCCACTGAAGTCTCAAAATAGCTGAAGATAATAGCACAATAGTCTGTGGAGCATCAAGATAGTATAAGCTTTCTGGTCCCTCATGGCCTGAACCAATCCTCATCCTTGTGCGGAGATCCTAAAAGACACATTCATCAAGGTCAAGCATAATAGAACACTGAAGTTGTTTAACTGTTTAACTAAATAGATAGAAGATTCAGATAAAGGCAAAGAACATATTAGGCAGATCTGAGCAAAAAATCGTTCGTAGAACGGATATTACCAACCCCATGTACCGGGGCTTGAGTGCCATCAACAATGGTCACAAGTGGAATAGTATAAGTAGTAGCTATATCAGAAAAATGTTTAGAATTGCGAGAAATATGAGTAAAAGCCCCAAAGTCAATGACCCATTTGTTTGTACCGTAAGGAGCTGAGGATGCTAAAAAAAGCAGAATCACCATCTGGGCATGTAGCCGTAGTCAAAGTCGAGATTCGTTCTTGGAGAAGTTTTTCAAATTCAGCTCGGCCTCAATCCATAGAGGCAGTGGAGGTTTGGGCCAGTTCATCCTCGGTGTAGTTAACCCATGTGTTGGGGTAACCATGTTTCTCCCAACAACGATCTTTTTTGTGATTATTTCACCCACAAAAGTTACACTGACGAGAGCTAGGAGGGCGACTGTTGCTAGGTCGAGTAGAGGGATGACCACGTCCTGATCCAAAGTGGGGGTGTTGGATCTAGGACTTTAGAGGGGGGGTGAATAGAGCTTCAAAAATTCTCACAAGATAGATTAGACCTTCAAATTATATCTATCAAAACCAATAGCTTAAGTGCAATTTGAAGTCCTAACTAACGAGCATAGCAAGGATGAGAGAAAATGAAACAAACACTTAGACAAGGTCGTTTAGAGTGGTTCCACTCTCCAAACTAGGGGAGAGTCAATACACTACCTAGAGAGGTCAACCTGTAAGACTTTGCAAGTGCTTTCCTCTATATATTCACCAATAAGAGTTACAACACAAAACCCACCAAAAGACTTACCTATCCAATACAAAGAGTCTTCAACCTTACCAAGGACTTACCCACTTTGCAAAGAGTCTTCCGTCTTCTTCCAAGGACTTACCTACTCTTGCACAAGTCTTCAGCCTTCAAAGGATTACCCATTCTTCTTGGATCTTCAGCCTTTGCCTTCTCCTTCACCCGGAGAAGATCTTCACCTCTTTTCAACCTTGAAGAACAACAACAACTCCACCTTCACTCGGAGTAGCTTGCTTCACCTTTGCTTCTTTGAGGAAAGGGGTAGGGAAGATGGAATGGAATGAGAGCTTTACAAGTACAAGGAAGTAGCTCTCTTACAACTGGCCTAACTCACTCATAATCACGAAATGCTATGTAAATGGGAGAGAGAAAGGGGTTCAAAGAGTTGCAACACACTCAACTATAGTAAAGACTTAGAATAGCATGAATGAACAAACTTGGAATGAACTCCAAGGGGTCTTATTTATAGTTGGGGGTGTTCCCTTGAGTGTGGGATCACTTAAGGTCGAAATATAGCCGTTTTTCAAGTTGCAACTGATCTATTCTCACTCAAAACAACTCACCAACGGTTATAATCACTTTTTTTGCGTTTTCCATACAGTACATTCGATCGAGTTCTAATAAAGGTAACTCGACCGATCCACTAAATGACAAAGTCAATTTTCAAACTATCGATCGAGTTTGTTCTGGGAAACTCGACCGATGAACATCGGCTAAAATTAGTTTTTCTCAGTGAGTCGGTCAGTCGAGTTCTGTGAGTGTGCAACTCGACCGATTGGTCTCTTCAGAAAATCCATCACTGGATCGGTCGAGTTTCCAACTCGACCGATGAACAACCTGTGACAAATTTTCTAAATTGACATTTGAGTGATCAAACGTTGGAATTAAGTGTCCCTGATTTTTTCTCATCTTAGTTACAAGTCATATCATCAATACAAGTGATTACAAAAATCATCTAAGGTCATTTGGAGTAATTTCCCAAAACGCACACTTGCATTGCTTTTGACTTGAACTCGAACAAGCTAGGGCTTATGTAATTTGATCCTTTTCATGTACCTAAAGCATGAAATCAATCTTGAACAAACATATTAGATACATATGAATGGAATGGTTAAATCATTATCAAAATATGGGCAATGTAGAACTCTCAAGTAAACATTCTCCCCCTTTTTGACAATGACAAACCATTCCTCAATCATATTGAAAAGGATATGTGAAGTTATACCTTTGCCTTGTGATTTGCAGGGGGTTCATGATTTGAGCAATGTGAATTCCTCCCCCTCAATCTATGCTTACCCTTACCTGCATTGCTTTTGACTTGAACTCGAACAAGCTAGGACTTATGTAATTTGATCCTTTTCATGTACCTAAAGCATGAAATCAATCTTGAACAAACATATTAGATACATATGAATGGAATGGTTAAATCATTATCAAAATATGGGCAATGTAGAACTCTCAAGTCAACATTCTCCCCCTTTTTGATAATGACAAACCATTCCTCAATCATGTTGAAAAGGATATGTGAAGTTATACCTTTGCCTTGTGATTTGCAGGGGGTTCATGATTTGAGCAATGTGAATTCCTCCCCCTCAATCTATTCTTACCCTTACCTGCATAGTTTTTTTTTTAAAGAAGCCAGAGGGTACTCTATTCATCCCACCCCTCTCTTGTGGGCAAATCAATCAGAAAGATACATCTCCTGCAAACAAGGCAGGTATTTCACCCATGAAAAAACCAAAGACACAACAGGCGTAAGATAAACATCACAACCCGGATCATAGAAACAAGCCGCCAACTAATGGGCTTCAACCCAGCTGAAGTAAATGTATGGGGTTCCTCTCCTCTCAAGGATGTTCATACCTGCATAGTTAGTCTATCTACACAAAGAAACATGACATATATACTATATGGTCCTTTAGCAAGTTACATGATAAAGCATATAATGAATAAGAAAAGGATCACATAGGCAATAAAAGCAATATAGTTGAGCTTCAAAGCATTGAACTTGTCTTCCTCTTTTGACATTATCAAAAAGGAAGGGGGTAGAAGAGCACAGAAACGAGTCTTCTCCAAGCACAACCAAACAAACAATCACAACATGCAATCTCAAAGCATACACCAAACTCAGACGAGAGAAACATACAATCTAAGTCATAATTAAAATATAGTAAAACATGACACCAACTCATGAGATATAATAAATGAAAGAGTAAGTGTACAAGAGATTAATATTACAACCCAGAAAGCATGTTTTCAAAAAACAACTACAAGCCAAAACGGTGAAAGCTAGATGATAAAATAGTACAACTCAGAAAATGTGCCCAGATGTTTGTAATACAAAATAGCCTAGAAAGATATATATGATTAACATCTAGACTAAAAATTAGAAAAACTAAACATCTAAGCTATCTATGTCTACAACATCATCATCATCATCAACATCAGAAGCATCTGGCTTATAGTCATCATCTCCGTCTGAAGGTGCAACAGAGAGAACATCACCTTCATCACCGGAGGCACCAACAAAGCCATCAGAGCCATCATCATCATCCTCATCAGCCTTGTCTGTCATCTCCTCATCAGCAAGAGAACCAAAACCACGATTGGGCCAACGAGCATTCTGCTCATCCCAAGACATACTAAGAGCATGGAGCTCATTTGCTTGTGGGAAGGAAGGAGCAGAACTGCCAAGACTAGCAAGCAGAGTGGCCAAGGGGCCAGCTGTCAGAGGCAGCATACCAGGTGTAGATCCACCAGTAGCAGAGGGTGTAGCAGCGGAAGCAACAAGTGGAGGGGCAGGGTAAAAATGATCATATGCAAAGGATGCATAGTCACCTCCTGGGTAGGGCTGGTAGGCAGAATAAGGGTGTGTACAAGACATGTTCATGTTTGACATGATGACACAAAGGTCCTGATGCAGATGCTCCTGAACCTAAAGGTTGTACGCCCATTGATGCATCATGTAGCCCATAAAGGTTTTATTTGATACATGGAATGAGGCGTGGGCAGGTCCAATAGGCTAAGGTGGTGGAGGTGCTCGGGTAGAGGTAGAGGTAGAGGCACCGAGTGTGGTAGAGGATGGGATAGGCACGTATTTCTGAAGTGTGGTTTCACTGATGCAAACTCCTTTCTGGACATGTTTGTAGTGCATGTCATGGAAAAGAGATTTTCCAGTGGCAAGCTGGAAAAGACCACAAATTAAGGCTGGGTAGGGTGGGTGGGTGCCACGGGTGTTCTTGCCTGAGTCAAAGCAGGTCATATGATGGAGAACATATCTCACCCACTTGACTCCTATGTATTTCAAGAGACAATACATAATGACCGCAGTGTTTTCTGCAATTTTAGTCTGTGATTTTTCTTTGGATGAATATTGCAGTTAACAACTAAGGCAAGTATGCGTCTCTTGAGGTCTAAGGCAGAGGAGGGAATGGTGCTCTTCTTCCTATGTGGGAGAGTAAGAGCATATTGCTTGTAGAAGGCCTCAAGCTCGACTAGGTCAAAATATTCTAGATAGTCCTTAAGCCAGGTGTCAGTCACTTCAGTACCTGAAAAGAAGATGTTCAAGGTATCCTTAGAGACTTGGAATTTCTTCCCGACGATCATTGAGGTGAGGACTACTTGTGTCACGGAACTGTTCTTACCCCAATCCCAATCTCACTGCCTAGACAAATTATATATTTTGTGTGACTCTATTACCCCAACACGATGGGGAAGGTCACTAGGCTCCTTCTCACCATAGGAACATAGGAAGCCAATGTATAAGTCCCACCTCTCAATGAGGGGGGGTTGCTTGCACCCGATATCAACATTATCAACATTATCAACATCATCATCATTATCAATATACGGGCAGTCATAATGGGCATGCAATTTATGTTTTCATGTTTTTCAAAATATGGTATAGAAAAACGGAAGACTAATCATAGGGAACAATAGCTCATCCAAGTAAGTAGCCAAGTATACAGTCAAGAGATACATAAAAGTATCTTCAATACAATCAAGGAGGAGTTATATAATAGCGTACCTTTCACCGAGGATTTCGAGTACATATCAACTAGTAATAGGTCGACCCTTCGAGTTAGATCCTAAAACACAATATTTGGATCAAGGGTCATGATCAAGATATTTGGATATCATGTTTCAATATTCTAGATTAGGGTTACAATTTTCCTATGTCAACCTTAGGGTTGGGTCATTCACTTATAATCAATATATCAATATGTCCAACATTATTCCAAGTGTACAATATATTCGAGTGTGAATGACTTACCTAGGTTTTCTAGGATCATATGGTTAACCCTAATTTATGATCATTTTCCAAGTCATCATCAGTTTCTAGATTATCATCATGGTACTTAATATAATTGGATTCAAGATCAGATTGATGGGTCAAAACTATATCAAGTGTTTTGCAAGATTAGGGTCAAGATTACTCATTATAAAGATTATAACCAAGATTGAATACAGTAAAAAGATCTAGATCACTAATGATTCATTTTCAAGAGTAGATGATTCAAATATATTAGATCTAGGTTACAAGATAATCATTAGAGTCCAAATCTAGGGTTTCCACGGATTAGACATCATCATTGAATCATTTGATAAACTAACTAAGAAAGAGTTCAAGTATAGGGATATCAGAAAGATCCATAACGAAATAGGTTCCAAAAGTATTTTTAATCGATTCATTGGATTTTTCTGATCAAGATTGACTATTTACTCGAATCATTTGGAGTCAGCATGCATTTTCTACGATTAAAGCAAGATTCATCTAGTTATTTGATTTTTGAGCAGAGAGGGAGCAAAAATACCTTTAATTGGGAAAAGTGGGGCCGTTCGATGTGTAAAGGACGATCGAGATTTGTCCACGTAGGCGAGGCAACCTCCTTGCTTGGCGGTCCGGTTCAGAGGCTAAAAGGGCCGGTTCACACTCTTGAGTGGCCGGTTCACTGGCGATTTGACCGAGCCTTGGACTTGCTTGGGTCCTTAGACCGAGCGGTCTGGGGACCTTCTCCTCTTCGGACAGTACTCAAGCGAGCCTGCAATAGAGGCGGAGGATCTCGCTGGAAAGGGGGGGCTTTGGGAGCAACAGTGATCGAGGGAGGCTGGGGAGGTGTCGTACGTGATCAGCGTGATCTCGGGAAGTGGACAAACGTCTTAGGTGGTGGCCCGGCGCTGGGAGGAGGAGACGCCCAATCTGGGCTCTGCGGCGGCGCCGTACAGAAGCAAGAAGGTCGGGGAGGGAAATCAAGGCGTTTGGGGCTGAGGGCATGAGCAAGGAAAGGGTCTCATCGCATGGTGTGGTGTATGCGATCCTTGGGGGGTTTATATAGCATTGAGGGCTAGGTTTAGGGCTAAGAAAAGTTGAGGTAGCAGCCATGGCCGCCGGAAGGAGAAGGGCAAGCAAGGGAAACGTTTAGGTGGCTGAACAGAGCATGTATGCTGGTCAAAATAGGGCTTGTCGAGTTTGAATTTGTGAGGCGGGGCTTTTGGCTTGCTTAGAATTTTGAATCGTAGTCAAGAGCGCGAGATCTCTCAATCGGGTCCTCATTTACTCCTCCCCGCTGATTGCGGGAGGTAGGAGATGACCAATGGCCGTCAGATTGGGCCTTGATCTGCGAGGGGCAGATCCAAGGGCCCTGAATCGCCCCCCTTACACACCCCACAGATTGCTGACATGGCAAAGCCAATAAAAGAGCAAAAAAAGGGGTTTTTAACCCATTAACTTCAAGAATTCATAGAAAATTGTAGGAATGTCCAAATGAGCTAAAATTTGGACCATAGCTTCACAAAAATGTGGAGAACATTTATAAAAAGTTTGACAACAAAAAGATGAAGCTTAATGGATCAATTTGCTTCTTTGGACAAAGTGATGAATTAATCAAATATAAGGTGTTATAATGTGTATAAAGTTCACATTGTTCACCATATTTTGTATTTGAGTCTCAACTTTGATTATGTAGACAAGAAAAATGAATTGGGACCATAAGTGAGTATAATGAGGACAAAATTGAATTTAATCCAAACTTATGCAAAATTCCACTTTGTCACAACTTGAGTATTAGGCGGGGGTACGAGGGTGTCGTAATTCCAATGCAAATTTGCATAGAATTCGTGAACGGCTATGGTGCTTGTGATGAAATTGTTATAGCACGCACGTTCAACACCCAAGGCTGAGAGATGGTGGTCGTACAACAACTCCGCTACTTGATCTATGACCTCTTGTCTCCGTGGGCGTGGCTCAAAAAGGGCATGAAAAGGAAAGGGGTTCCTAGGAAGGAGCTCCTTGTACCTATTGAGAGCCTCATTTGAGACAAAGAAGGTGTCATCAAAGGGAATCGAGCGAGAGTTGGAAGAAGATGATGATACATTAGCTGGGGCGGCCCTCTTTCTCTAATTGGACGCCATGGAGACGAAATGGGGAGGATGGAGAGAGCAAAAGCTAGAGAAACACCACCAAAAGCCCGTCCACACACCTAGGGTTGATAGGAAGGAGGTCAAGGGAGGTCGATCTAGGTCAAACTAGGGCTAGGGAGAGGAAGGTCGGGGCTAGGTTTGAGAGCTTGAGGGAGCTAGAGGTTGGATCGGTCGAGTTTTCTCTAGTTGAGAGGGAGAAAAGTCAGCTGAACCTATCTTAAGTTTGCTCCAGCCCAGCCATCGGTCGAGTTCTGTGACTTGAAAACTCGACCGATAGGCACTTTAAAAAAGCTCTTGGCCATAGATTGGTCGAATTGGCAACTCGACCGATGGTCAACCTAACCCAAAATTAGAAATTCTAATTTCTAGCCATTTGAGTGCTAATTAAATTTCTTTTTCAAGTCCATTATGCATGTTAAACATACTTGGACACCTATCACTGATCATTGGGTATTATTTTGCGATAAAACAAGCATTTGCGAAAAATACCCAAAAACAAGAGAACAACAAGGCAATAAGAACATGGAAAACTGATTTTTAGCATACTAGCAGACAATGGTGTTCAAAACATAGGCAAAACATATAGGATAGATGACAACTAGCTAGAAGGTATATCAAATTCATTCAAAGCAGTTATGAGTAGTTAGACCTAATAAAGTTAAATTGCTCTCTAGCTAGAGGTTTAGTGAAAATGTCCGCCAACTGATTTTCTGTGTCCACATGCGTGATATGGATATCATTTTTGGCAATGTAATCACGAAGAAAATGATGGCGAATCTCTATATGCTTAGCTCTACTATGCAAGATGGGATTATATGACAAGTTAATTGTACTAGTATTATCACAATAGATAGGAGTAACATCAAAATGAATGTTAAAGTCTTGGAGCATTTGCTTCATTCATAGGACCTGGGCACAACAACTCCCGGCTGCAATGTATTCAACCTCGGTGGTTGATAATGCCACTGTGCTCTGTTTTTTGGAGAACCAATACACCAATCATGGTCTTAGGAGAAAGTAAGTGCCACTTGTGCACTTTCTATCAATCAAGCACCCTGCATAATCCGCATCACTATAAGTAGTAAGAGTAAATTCCTTTGAGTTGGGATACCATAGTCCAATATTATGGGTTTTGGCTAAGTACCTTAAAATCCTCTTAACAGCTATAAGATGTGATTTCTTAAGATTTGTTTGACATGGTTGTCCATCGGCTTGGTGTTCGACATGGGTGTGTCCATCGGCTTGGTGTTCTCCATCCCAAAGCATTTAAGTAGCTCACATTGTACTTGCCTTGGTTGATGAAGTTCCCATCTTTAGTTTACTTAATTTGAAAGCCGAGGAAGAACGTGAGCTAACCCATCATGCTCATTTCAAATTCACTCTGCATAAGATCACTAAATTCTTTGCACAGATCAAGGTTAGTTTCGCCAAAAATGACATCATCAACATGTATTTGAATGATAAGAAAATTGTTATAAGTGTGTTTTAGAAATAAGGTATAATCTACTTTGCCCATGATATACCCATGATCTAATAAAAAGTTCTTTAATTTCTCTTACCAAGCTCGAGGTGCTTGTTTGAGTCCATAAAGAGCTTTTTGCAACAAATAAACATGGTCATGTAAACTATCATGTTCAAAGCCAGGAGGTTGTGCAACATACATTTCCTCCTCAATTATACCATTCAAAAACACACTTTTAACATCCATTTGATAAAGAAGAAAGTTTTTATAACTAGCAAAGGCAAGTAACATACGAATGGACTCAAGTCTAGCTACAGTTGCATATGTTTCATCAAAATCTATACCTTTTTGCTGATTGTAGCCTTGAGCCACTAACCTTGCTTTGTTCCTTACTACTTTGCCGCTTTCGTCAAGCTTATTACGGTAGACCCACTTGGTGTCAATGATCTTTCTATCACTTGGTCTTGATACTAGGGTTCATACTTTGTTCTTTTCAAATTGTTCCAACTCTTCTTGCATAGCTAGGATCCACTCATCATGCTCATTTCAAATTCACTCTGCATAAGATCACTAAATTCTTTGCACAGATCAAGGTTAGTTTCGCCAAAAATGACATCATCAACATGTATTTGAATGATAAGAAAATTGTTATAAGTGTGTTTTAGAAATAAGGTATAATCTACTTTGCCCATGATATACCCATGATCTAATAAAAAGTTCTTTAATTTCTCTTACCAAGCTCGAGGTGCTTGTTTGAGTCCATAAAGAGCTTTTTGCAACAAATAAACATGGTCATGTAAACTATCATGTTCAAAGCCAGGAGGTTGTGCAACATACATTTCCTCCTCAATTATACCATTCAAAAACACACTTTTAACATCCATTTGATAAAGAAGAAAGTTTTTATAACTAGCAAAGGCAAGTAACATACGAATGGACTCAAGTCTAGCTACAGTTGCATATGTTTCATCAAAATCTATACCTTTTTGCTGATTGTAGCCTTGAGCCACTAACCTTGCTTTGTTCCTTACTACTTTGCCGCTTTCGTCAAGCTTATTACGGTAGACCCACTTGGTGTCAATGATCTTTCTATCACTTGGTCTTGATA
Source organism: Alisma plantago-aquatica (assembly GCA_963693085.1). Taxonomy (NCBI): domain Eukaryota; kingdom Viridiplantae; phylum Streptophyta; class Magnoliopsida; order Alismatales; family Alismataceae; genus Alisma; species Alisma plantago-aquatica. Next base: position 197,362,466 of record OY856409.1, read on the forward strand.
CTAGGGTTCATACTTTGTTCTTTTCAAATTGTTCCAACTCTTCTTGCATAGCTAGGATCCACTCATCATCCCCAAGATCTTCCTTGACATTCTTTGGCTCGAGTTGTGAGATGAAGGCGCTGTTGGCTTGTTCTTTGTTGAATGCAGCCCACGTCTTCACTCTTTCAAAGGGATCACCTAAAATCAACTCTTTTGGATGATTTTTGCAAACCGGGGAGTTGGATCCTTCTCTTTATCTTTCTCTTCTTCTTGAGTGACCACCTCTTTTCCCTTTTGGGTGATGTTGAGCTCTTTTAGAATATGAATTACTTGACCTGCAACATCATCATTTGGAACAATATCTTTGGGAATAGAGGGGTTAGTCTCAATAAACTTAATATTTATAGATTCTTCTACTTTAGTAAGATCAACATGAAACTCTCTATAAGCCTTGCTAGTAGTGCTATAGCCAAGAAAGAAAACCTTGTAAGATTTCAGATCAAACTTGTCGAGAGAATCTTTCGTATTTAGAACAAAACAAGGACATCCGAAAACATGGAAATACTCGATAGAAGGCTTCCTACCACGTCATAGCTCATAGGGGGTTTTCTTCAAAGAAGGATGTGTAAAAACCCGGTTTTGCACAAAACATGAGATACTGACGGCTTCGACCCAAAACTTCTTTAGAGTGTCATACTCTAAAAGCATGGTCCTAGTCATCTCTTGAAGTGACCAATTCTTCCTCTCTACAACTCCATTTGTTGATGTGTTCGAGGTGAAGAAAAGTTATGTGCATAACTAGATTCTTGACAGAAAAGTTCAAAAAGATCATTTTCAAATTCTCTCCCATGATCACTACAAATGGAAACGATGCGGCAAGAGGCTTCATTCTCAACTCGTTTACAAAAACTCGAAAAAACATCAAGCGTATCACTCTGGAAACGAGAAAGAAGGTCTAAGTATATCTAGAGAAATCATCGACAATAACAAGACAATACTTGGAACCCCGAAGCGATTGAGTTCTCATTGGTCGAAATAGATCAATGTGAAGAAGTTCAAGAGCTCTCTTGGTACTAAGGACTCCTTTGGATATGAAGGAGGACTTGGTTTGCTTTCCTTGGGTACAAGTTTGGCATTCCTCATCCTTTTCAAAATCCAATTTGGGAAGTCCCCTGACTAAATCATTTTTGCTCTTCTTCTTCAACTGATGTATATTTATATGACCAAGCCGACGATGCCAAAGAGATATATCATTTAAATTGACTACTAGGCATCTACCAACAACAAGCTTAATAGAATCAAGAACAATAACATAAAGATTACCACTTCTAGTTCCCTTATATATAACTTGATAAGTGAGGGAATCTAGAATCAAACATTCAAAGGAAGTAAATAACACAAGGTAACCATTGTCACATAATTGACTAACACTAATTAAATTGTGATGTAGGCCATCCACAAAAAGAATTGTAGAAAATAAGATTGGATGCAATGGGATGATTACAATAATGAACGTCCTCTCCTTTATATAGGAGAGGGGAGACGCCGTAAGACTTAGGACGCACGTAATCTAAACGGGCTGAAATACAAAAGCCCAATAAGTAATTAACCTATTAACTAAATAGGCTAATATAGACTCTCTAACACTCCCCCTCAAGCTGGAGCATGGGTGAAACACATGTCCAAAGCTTGGAGGTTACAAGACTCGATAAAATGATAAAAGAAATGATAAATGAAAGATAAAAGATAAATATCACTCCCCATACAAAAATTGATACTCCCCCTTAATTAATACTCCCCCTGAACCATGTGTTGACAATGCCTCTCTTCTTTGAAATTGTATTCTGCAGGCTGGAGATCCTCGAGCTTTGAAGAAGGTCTTTAGAGTGCATCTGGAATGAAGAACATCTGAAGAATGGAACCTGATACTACAACAGTAATTCGCCACTTGGAACAGACGATCCTCAACACCATCACTACATCATTGGATTACGTACTTATAGCTCGGTGTTGATGCTGAATGAAGATCCTTCATTGCTGTCTGGAAGTAGAGAACGAATATGTCTGAAGAAGCTACATGAAGATGATAGCCTGGAAGATATATAGCCTGAATACATATATCATCTCTTCTCATACTCTCTCTCTCATACATATTCTCTCTCACTCTCTCTTCTCATCTCTTCCTCTCCTCTCTATACCCCCGCACACCAAATACAACGAGAGTGAGTGTTTGGTGTGGAGAAATGGACATATGACCCCCTGCACTGTGGAAAGGGACAAGGTTTTAAAAAGCGCGAAGCGGGAAGCGTGCAGACGGGACCTTATAGCCGATTAATCGCTAGGCGGGCGATTAAGCGGGTGCTTTTTAGAAAAGCGGGTTTCCAATTCCCATAAATTTTTATGCAAAATTACATACATATGTATATAAATGCTATATTTTGGAAATTTCTATACATATCTAAACATTATACAAGACAATATAAAACACCCAAATAGTTTATAACACAACTATACAACGATGATTGTATTTATATAATATAGTAAACATGTCATAGATAAAGCACCCTGCAGATAAAATAATAAGTGTATATACAAGATGCAACAACAATTTTGTATCACATGTTTACATAGATAAACAGTAAACAATTGACCTATCATAGCTAGCTTACAAACATATTATTACATCTGCACATCATCAAATAGTCATACATTACAACAGTACATTTAATCAAAATATGCATGCTAAATTAGATAATAGTTACCTATAATTTACTTGGATACATCACAAAAATACCATATCACATACAAAGTATGCATTCTAAATTAGAACTAGGTATATCATAGAACATTTATGCTAGTTTAATATATCATAGTCAATACTAATCGAGGTATATAATGTACTTAATGTTATATGCTTACATCAGTTTTTTTTAAAAAAGTGGGCAAAAAGCGGGGAAAAAGCGGGAAAAAGCGGGTTAAGCGAGTAAAAAGCGGCCGCTTTTCTCAAAATTGTTAAGCGGCGCTTAAGGGAGTTTTTAGGCGGACAACATCTTGTAGCGCTTAATCGGCCGCTTAAGAGGCCGCCTAGGATGCTTTTTAAAACAATGGAAAGGGATACACACATGATATGGGTGGGTGGGAAAAGAATTGATGGATTTGAGAGAAATTTGTGTATATGGAGATATGTAATATGTAGAGAATGAAACCGATAATCGGAGAGAATATGCAAAATGGGTCAATGTAAGATCCGGATAGAAAAATTAAATGGATCTAGTCCCACCCCGAAAAGGGATTTGTTTGGCCCGTTAGGATCCGAATAGGCATAATGAATATGGGGGGAATTAATAACTGGGAGTAGACAGATGGGAGGTGATGGTGGAGTGATGAAGATAGCCGGGAAGGTGATGAAGAGCAACAACTTGCGGGATGTAGCAAAAAAAAGGGCGGATTATGTCACTCAGTTGAGGTAGCACTTGGTCGTAATGGAGATGACAAAGGGTCTCCTGCACGACTCCGGAGATATTGCATGTCAAGAGGATGCATGCGGAGCCAAGGGCGGAGCCTCTCCATGAGCGACGATGAAGGCTGATGCTGATGACGTCGGGAGATGGCCTGTGCAGAACTCGGTACTACCGAGTTGATGTCGCCGTCGATAATTTCGCCTGTACCGAGTTCGGTACTACCGAATTGATGTTGGTAGTAGCGAGATCTTTCTGGGCGGCAGGTAGCAGGTTGACGACGGCTGATTGCTGCTTGATGGCGATTATGGCTGCTGCTTCTGCGGTTGGCGGCGCTTATGATGCTGCTGCTAGATGGTGATAGTGGCGTCGATATGCGACGAAGGCGCGGAGATGGCTGCTTGGAGGCCTGCGGCAGGATTACTGCTGGACGGATGTCGATCGGAGGCGCTGAGAATATAGAGTCACTGTTGCTGTTCGTGGAATACGGGCAGTAGAGGTGGAAGGCGGGTAATGATGCAATGATGGCAGTGGATATGTGATGGCCGGAAAGGAGATCACCAACTTTAAGGTTTGGATTTGAAAAACATAGATCACAGGTCGGGAATTAGCGCCGACGTACTGATCTATGTGAAAGTGGAAGGAGAGCCATTGAGGCCGGAATTGCCTAGCGGGCAATCAGCCTAAGCCATAGCAATGGCGGTGGCCGCCCGCAGGCGGGGGTTTTTCCCCTCGGTTGCTCTCTGGAAAAGATGAGCGGCGGCGGCTAGGGCTACGTGCGTGTCGGAAAGAAGAGGGAGGAGGGGCGGCGGCTAGGTTTCCCTCAGGAGCGAGCACGCTCTGTTCACGCAGAAATTACTGTTCACGCCGCAAACTGTTCACGTCGTCTTTACTGTTCACGCCGCCGTTACTGTTCACCGCTCTGATACCATATAGAAAATAAGATTGGATGCAATGGGATGATTACAAGACTGGACGTCCTCTCCTTTATATAGGAGAGGGGAGACGCCCTAAGACTTAGGACGCTAGTAATCTAAACGGGCTGAAATACAAAAGCCCAATAACTAATTAACCTATTAACTAAATAAGCTAATATAGACTCTCTAACAAGAACATTCTTGATACACAAGGATTCACCTACATCACCCTCACCTTTGACTTTACCTTTCTTGTTGTCCCCAAACGTAACCGAACCTCCTTTCTTTTTGGTGAAGTTGTTGAAGTGGCTTATATCACCTGTCATATGCTTAGTGCACCCACTATCAATAATCCATCTTCCTTTTTCCTGCAAGAAAGGAGAGTGTCAGTTCCCAACTCAAACTTTGGGATCCGGAGTTAGCTTGGGGACCCATTTCATCTTTGGGTTGATCCCCTTAGGTTTGTAAGGACAATAAGTAGAGTAATGATCATCACACTTGCAATAAGAACAAACCATATGATTCTTAGTGCCGGAAGACTCTCCAACAAAAAAAGAGGTCTCCTTGCTCTTTTTCTTATCTTTGGCTTTGTTCTTGCCCTTTGGTGCTCCCCCTACAAATCTCAAAACCACTAGTACCACTTTGTTTGGTAGAATGGTCAATGATTTCATTTAGGGATTTTTCCCTTTGAGGAACTTCTGTAGAGATGCCCTAAGTCTATGGTTATCATCATTTAGAGATATAATAGTAGAAGACAAACTAGCAATATCTTCTCTAGCATGAACAAGGTCGGCCTCTAGACAGAAGGCTTTAGTAAAATAAGAATCTTTCTCAAGAGAAATAGAAACAATATCATTACTAGGCAAGATAGGTCTAGAAGATAAATCATTAACTTGACCAATCAACCTATTATTTTCAGATTTAAGCACTTGAATTTCCTTAAGATAAACATCTCTTTCATCCTTACGAGCATCAACAAGAAGCTTAAATTCAACATTTTCAGTTTTAAGAGTTTCAAAATCCTTTAGGCACTTTTGGTTATATTTTTTAAGAGTTTTAATATTTTTAAGATAAACACCACTCTCTACCTCAACTCCATTGTATTGGAGCTCAAGATCAAGATATTGACCTTGCAAGTTATCAATGCTCTCAAGATGAGTTTTCTCATAAGCTCAAGAATTTCAAGTTTAGCAAACAAATCATTAATAATTTTTCCTAACCTTTTTCTTTTAGATTTACACTTAGCAAAAGAAGAACGGGTAGGAATAAGCATATCAATAATAGCTTCCTTAGATAACTCATGCAAGCTTACCTCACCTACCTCACCAATTTCTTCACTAGTGCAAGGTGACACTCTCCATCTTCTTCGAAGCTTGAGCCACTTGAGGATGAAGCTTCCCAAGCTGCATGAGCTGCATTCTTGTGTTTTTTCTCCTTCTTGTACTCTTCCTCCTTTGAGCTGCCCTTGTGGTGTGACTTTCTTGACTTGGGACATTCACTCTTATAGTGTCCCTTTTGTCCATACTTGTAGCATCTAGAAGTAGAATAAGAAGCTTGCTTTCCCTTGAAGTACTTGCCCTTGATGTAGTTGGCTTCATGCTCACTTGGGCCATCATCTTCACTAGAGGAAGGAGAAGTTCAACAAACAAGTTGTTGTTGAAGGATGACTGCCTCCACTTGTGCTTTGAAATCACTATATTTGATCTTCTTGACTTCCTTCTCTTCTTGCTTTGTTTCTTCTTCTTGCTTATCAAGCCTTGGCTCATGAGCTTGGAGGTTGCCAATGAGCTCTTCGGTTGGGATGTCACTAAGGCTCCTGACTTCTTCAATGGAGGTCACCTTTGACTCCCATCTCTTTGGTAGAGTCCTCAGGATCTTGGAGTTGATTATACCTCTATCCAAAGTGTTGTCCAAAAAAGCTAGGCCATTTATGATGACATTAAGCCTAGAGTACATCTCCACAATCCCTTCTTTTTTGCCCATCTTGAAGTTCTCTAGAAGGCTGTTCAACATGTAGATCTTAGCCTCCTTGACTTGCTTTGTGCCCTCATAAATGATGCACAATTTGTCCCAAATCTCATAGGCGGTGTCCCAAGATGAGATGCGGTTGAACTCCGTTGGGGTAAGGGCTGCATAGAGGATGCTTATGGCTTTAACATTGAGTTAGGCTTCTTTAAGTGCAGCTTCACTCTATGTTGTAACAACTCCGGTTGGCTCCTTGTATGGTGTGGCCATCACCTTCCACATATTAAAGTTCATGCCTTTAATGTAGAATTACATACGCCTCTTCCAATAGAGGAAGTTGGTGCCGTCAAAAACTGGAGGGCGCATGGAGAAGCCTTCCTCTAGGTTGAGTGAACCAAGTAGGTTGTCGCCCATCTTCTCGTCTCGTGGGAGATTGTTGGAGAAGATCCTTGACTCTGACACCACTTGTTGGATCTAGGGCTCTAGGGGGGGTGAATAGAGCTTCAAAAATTCTCACAAGATAGATTAGACCTTCAAATTATATCAATCAAAACTAATAGCTTAAGTGTAATTTGAAGTCCTAACTAACAAGCATAGCAAGGATGAGAGAAAATGAAACAAGCACTTGGACAAGGTCGTTTAGAGTGGTTCCATTCTCCAAACTAGGAGATAGTCAATCTATTACCTAGAGAGGTCAACCTGTAAGACTTTACAAGTGCTTTCCTCTATATATTCACCAATAAGAGTTACAACACAAGACCCACCAAAGGACTTACCTATCCAATACAAAGAGTCTTCAACCTTACCAAGGACTTACCCACTTTGCAAAGAGTCTTCCGCCTTCTTCTAAGGACTTACCTACTCTTGCACAAGTCTTCTACCTTCAAGGGATTACCCACTCTTCTTAGATCTTCAGCCTTTGCCTTCTCCTTCATCCGGAGAAGATCTTCACCTCTTCTTCAACCTTGAAGAACATCAGCAACTCCACCTTCACTAGGAGTAGCTTGCTTCACCTTTGCTTCTTTGAGGAAAGGGGTAGGGAAGATGGAATGGAATGAGAGCTTTACAAGCACAAGGAAGTAGCTGTCTTACAACTGACCTAACTCACTCATAATCATGAAATGCTATGTAAATGAGAGAGAGAAAGGGGCTCAAGGAGTTGCAACACACTCAAGTATAGCAAAGACTTAAAATAGCATGAATAAGCAAACTTAGAATGAACTCCAAGGGGTCCTTTTTATAGCTGGGGGTGTTCCCTTGAGTGTGGGATCACTTAAGGGCGAAATATAGCCGTTTTCCAAGTTGCAACAGATTTATTCTCGCTCAAAACAACTCACCAACGGTTATAATCACTTTTTCTACGTTTTTCGTACAATACATTCGGTCGAGTTCAAATAAAGGTAACTCGACCGATCCACTAAATGACAAAGCCAATTTTCAAACTATCGGTCGAGTTTATTCTGGGAAAATCGACCGATGAGGTAAAATTAATTTTGCTCAGTGAGTCGGTCGGTCTGAGTTTTTTGAGTGTGCAACTCGACCGATTGGTCTTTTTAAAAAATCCATCATTGGATTGGTCGAGTTTCCAACTCGACCGATGAACAGTCTGTGACAAATTTTCTAAATTGACATTTGAGTGACCAAACGTTGGAATTTGTGTACCTAATTTTTTCTCATCTTAGTTACAAGTCATATCACCAATACAAGTGATTACAAAAATCATCTAAGGTCATTTGGAGTGATTTCCCAAAATGCACACTTGCATTGCTTTTGACTTGAACTTGAACAAGCTAGGGCTTGTGTAATTTGATCCTTTTCATGTACCTAAAGCCTGAAATCAATCTTGAACAAACATATTAGATACATAGGAATGGAATGGTTAAGTCATTATCAAAATATGGACAATGGAGAACTCTCAAGTCAACAGGGGGCAGGTCACGTTGAGGTCCAGATGGTCCAAATCGACCATGTTCCATACCACGACTAGTGTCACCAAAACATACTGCAAGAGCCGACGCCTCAGAGGGACCAAGGTGAGAAGAAGAAACATACGGTAGGCTTAAAACCCGTTTAAGGACATCTCACAGTTTAGGTAGAGGATCATTGGGATGCAACTAGTCCAATGAGGAACTGTACCAGTTCAGTTCATTTTGCTGTCTATGGATTTTAGTGATATCAAAAGTTAGGGGATGATGCACTTAAAATTCATCCCAAATAACGCAACATTGATATAATAATCCTCAACTGAGGTATCATTAGAGAATTCTTTTTTAACCATATTTTTAAAGATTTCAAACACCTTTTTATGGTTTTGTTGATGTGAGAAAACATGAGATAACTGATCCCACATGGCCTTAGCAGTTCAAAGTCTGAGAAGGGATTGACTTATTTTAAGTTCTGCACTGTTGACCACACGGTCATTACTCCAAAGTCATCTTTGACCCACAAGTCACTTGACTGCTTACAATTCTCATCAATTTTCTCAGCTCGAGTAACATGTGATTAATGATAAGGTGAGAGTACCAGCCTTAAGCCTTGATGTACAACTCAAAAGAAGCTGACCTTGTGTGGTAGTTAGAACCATCCAATTTTACTGTGGTCACACGAATGGTTCTTAAATTATTATCAGAGGCCATGATGGAATCTAGTTCTCGATCAGTCCACACAAGTTATCAGTTCAAAAAGGCGTGAAGCATTACACAAAGTATCGACATAAGAGTTCAGAAACCCACATCATGGGCATTAAGAATTTTAATTAATAGACCAACACCACATCGTCAATTTATACCAACATGTGACGAAGGCTGATGGGAGTGAGTAGGTCCTTCCCTATCATTGAATAGAACCAGAAGAGGCCATCTATATCAAAAACTGTCTGCGAAAGAAGATTATGAGATGAGAAGTCTTTATTTGATGTAACTAGAACAAATGCATTGCCTCTCTTTTATAGGATAAGAGAGTAAGCCGGAAACATAAATAAGCAATATGGGATAAAAGAAAGGCTAATAAACAAGACAAGTCTAAAGCCCATAACAAAACAAACAACACAACATAACAAAACAATAAAGCATATATACTAATATTCCCCCTCAAGCTGGAGCATAGATATCAATCATGCCCAGCTTATCCCCCATGGTAGTGAATCTGGCCTTGGAAGAAGCTTTGTGAAGATATCTAATACTTGATCAGAAGTGTGAGTGTATGGAGTAGAGATGTTGCCAGATAAGACAACTTCTCAAACAAAATGGCAATCCACTTTAATATGTTTTGTGCGCTCATGAAATGTTGGATTGCTGGCAATGAATATAGCAACTTCATTGTCACATTACATAGGGATAGGATCAGAATCAGAAATATCAAACTTCTTCAGAAGACCATGGACCCATACCAATTCACAAGTAGTATGAGCCATAGCTCTATACTCAACTTCAGCACTATAGCGGGCAACCACCGTTTATTTCTTGCTGCACCAGGTAACAAGAGTACCTCCCACAAAGGTACAATAGCCAGATGTAGATCTGCGATCTATCTTGATGCCTGCTCAATCAGAATCGGAATAACCTGTAATTTTATAATGCCCATGTCTTTATAAAATAAGCCTTTTCTTGGAGAACTCTTCAGATACTTCAGAATATGACATTTAGCTTCCCAGTGGCACTGTCTGGGTTTATCTATATATCTGCTAACTATGCCAACTGTAGAAGATATATCAAAGAATAAGGTATCCGATTTCGATGCCGTTTCGACAATATGGAAACCGAAATTTACTAAAATTTCGACAAAAAATTTGATATATGCAATAGTGCCTGTTTCGACGCCAAAATCAATGAATTAAGCCATGAAATTTTACAGGCATGATCTTTACACCTAAATGCATCGATTTATGCAATAAAATTTGATATGGGGATAGGTGGGGGGGGTCCTTCATGTGGGAGGAAAGGAGATTTTCCTACTCCCTGAGAAAATTTCGCATTTTGGGCAAAGAATTTCGACGATTTCGACATAGCGGTATGGTTGCATGGTTTCGTACCAGATGCCACCGAAATCGGTATTTTGGGGCGAAATTTTGCCGGTTTCGGCGAAACCTTATTCCTTGAGATATATCAACCCTTGTAATAGTCAGATATATAAGTTACCAACTAGTCTACGATATTGTTGATAGTCAGGGTATGGAAGAGAACTGTCATCATCACAGTTGGTATTAGGATCTAAGGGAATAGCAGTATGTTTTTCCCTAAGCATGCCTGTTTTAGACAAAAGATCTAGAACACATTTCCTCTGTGATAAGCAGATACCTGAAGTAGAGCAAGAAGCTTCGATACCCAGAAAGTATCTCAGTTTGCCCAGATCTTTGGTGACAGTGTTTTCCAAGTATTTTTTAGTAGCCTGGATGCCTGCTAGATCACTTCTAGATAATATTATATCATCAACATAAACAATAAGAATAACAAGGCCAGAGGAAGTTTTCTTAATAAAAATCAAATGATCAGAATGAGAGCGGCTGAAATTGAATTTATGAAGAATATTATTCAATTTGTCAAACCATGCACGTGGACTCTGTTTCAACTGAATGATCTCAACAAAAAAGATGTAGTAGTATCTACCATATGAGATCTATCCTTTATTAAAAACAACCACATAGTTCTAGAAAATTTATTTATAAAGCTCATAAAGTATCGAAATCCAGAAATACTTGGAACAGAACAAGGGCCCCGCACATTATAACATGCACATATGAAATGGTTGTTTTGAACCAATACATGTTTTTCTTAAAAAACTATTACGAGTTTGTTTGCCCAACTGGCAAGCTTCATAATGGAAAACAAAATATGAAATACCAGGTATTAAATGCTTCAATTTTGCAGGAGATGGATGTCCCACTCGATAATGCCACTGTAGGCCTGTCACAGATGCGGCCAATAGAGCAAAAGGCTTTGACGTATCCAAGTAGTATAACCCGTCTAGTCCCTCATGGCCCGAACTAATCCTCATCTTCGTGCACCGATCCTGAAAGACAACACCATCCAGGTCGAAAGTAATAGAACACCTTAGGCTCTTTACGATTCCATTAATAGATAACAGATTAATCAGAAATTTGGTAGCATAAAGTGCTAAGCGCAATAAGAGTCTGCCAGGAGTGCAATTATTCCCTACGCCAGAAACAGGCGTTTGAGATCCATCAACAAGAGTGACAGGTGGTACAACAGAAGTTTTATGAAGTTCAAAAAATAATACAGGATTGCTAGAAATTCGGGAGGTGGCGCCAGAGTCAATCACCCATTTATTTTTACCGTAAGGTGAAGAGGAGGCAAGGAGGGCAGAATCTTCGTCAGTAGAGGTTTCAATAGTGGAGGAAGCGAGACGGGCTTGAAGCAACTTCTCAAATTCAGAGCGAATCCAATCCGCAGAAGGTTGGGATGAGGATGGTGCGGGTCAGGTTGATCAGTAGTGACTTGATTGGCCCATGCAGGCTTGCCATGCTTGATCCAACATTGGCCTTCAGTATGGTTTGTGCGTTTATAGAAGTGACAATAGCGTTGTTCAGTAGAAGATGTGTTGGAGCCAGATGAGTAAGATCCACGACTGAACCCAACATTAGAGTGACTACGACCGCGACCGCGACCACGACCACGACCACGGGAAGAGTCTCCTGAGCGGACAAGTGTAGCAACATCAGAGTGGTCGGGAGATACAGGAGAGACAAACGACAACCTGTTGGACCCGTTTTAGGACATCACATAGGGTAGGCAATGGGTCGCTGGATAGGATCTGATCGACGACACCAGAGTATGAGCGTGGTAAACCAGCAAGGAATTGCACCAACTGAAGTTCACTTCGCTGGCGCGTGTTTCTTTGATATCAACAGAGAGTGGGTGATAGATCTCAAACTCGTCCCAAAGTACACAACATTGGTTGTAGTAGTCCTCCACAAACTCGGTCGTAGAATACTCCTTTTTGGCCAAGTGTTTGAAAATTTCAAACACTTTCTTCGACTTTTGCTGATGAGAGTAAACATGTGAGAGTTGGCCCCTTATGGCTTTAGCAATCCGAACGCGAAAAAGTGATTGGCTGATCTTGGGTTCAACATTGTTTGACCATCCATGTCATAACACTGAAGTCTTCCTTCATCCACAAATCATAGTCTTGTTTAGTTTTATCATCAGTGTTCTCAGCAGGAATGGTCGGGGCGTCAACGATGAGATGTAACAACCTTGAGCTTTGACATAGAGCTCGAAAGATGCAGACCAAGTATGATAGTTGGAGCCATTTAACTTGACAGTAGTAACGCAGAGCGTGCGAAGTGACTCAACAGAAGCCATTAGAACAAAAAGTCGGATGGCGGATGCGGCAACAGGACGTAGGAAAGAAGAAGACCCAACTTCGGGGCATCAACAGTTGACAGTAGACGACAACAATTGTTAGCAGGCAACATCAGCAGTAACCCAAGGCATGGGCAGTAGAAATCTTGGATCAATAGTATCCGAAGAAATTCACAACAGATAGTAGGCAGAAACAACAGATTTGAGAAACCCGCAAAGGGACAGTAGAGATCAGAGAAAGACCTATGCCACCATGGAGAGAAAGTCACTCCATGATGAGGCACATGCAAATAACAGCCGTAGACCGGTTAGAACTTCAATGTGCAACTTTTAAAAAGTGCTCGGAGATGACGAGAGGCTAGGAAGAAGGGAAGGGTAAGAGATTAGAGGCTAGATGGTGGAGAAGAGATGATGATGGCTTGTGGGTGGAGGGGACAACAGTGGGGAAGGATAGAGGTCAAGACAAGTCTAAAGCCCATAACAAAACAAACAACACAACAAAACAAAACAATAAGGCATATATACTAATAAAGATCAACCAAGATTTGCTATGCAAGATAGAGGGGCGAGGCTTGTGGTGGAGAGAGGCAAAACTGTGATGGGGAAAGGTTGCGGGCTGGAGGCTGAAGGTTTGTAGGCGGAGAGGTGGATGGCGGCTGGAGGCTGGAGGTCTTGCAGGTGTCTGGGCTGGTAGGGAAGGTATTGCAGGCTGGCTGTCTTGCGGGTGGCTGTGCTGTGGGCGGGATGGGGGGGGGGGCTTGGGAGAGCGGGCGGTGGGTTTGGGAGGGTGGGCAGTGGGCTTGGGAGGGCAACTTGGCAGGGGAAGAAGGGGCAGCTATAAGTAGGGGGTGATGGGCGATGGGGTGGCGGGCGGGGAGAAGAGGTGGAAAAGAAAGATCGGTAGACTGGTTGGGCGGTGGGGTGATGGAGATGGCAGGGGTGATGACAACAAGGATATAGAGGGTAGTAGGCGGCAGGGTGAAGGGGGGAAGGTGGCGGCTAGGTAGAGGGGAGGGTGAGTTTGGGAGAGCGGGCGGTGGGTTTGGGAGGGTGGGCGGTGGGCTTGGGAGGGCAGCTTGGCAGGGGAAGAAGGGGCGGCTGCAAGTAGGGGGTGATGGGCGATGGGGTGGCGGCTGGGGAGAAGAGATGGAAAAGAAAGGGCGGCAGACTGGTTGGGCGGTGGGGTGATGGAGATGGTAGGGGTGATGACAATGAGGATATGGAGGGCTGTAGGCGGCAGGGTGAAGGGGGGAAGGTGGCAACTAGGTAGAGGGGAGGGAGGCATCAGGGTTTAGATGATTAGGGAGGATCAAAAGCTTTGATACCATGTGAAATAATAAGAGAATTCTAATATTGAGATAATAAGTACAAGCATAGACCCCCTCCTTATATAGGATAGGAGTAAGTGAAAACAGAGTTCACAGATATGGGATAAACAAGATGCTAAAGAGCACAAAATAAATAACATAAAACTAAATATGTTAACAATACAATTTCTTAATTACATTAATAAACAATTAACACTAACAAAAGTTTCCATCGTTTGGCATGGTTTAAAGATAAGAGAAAAGGATATTAACATAAACGACTTGATAATCTATAAAGAGAAAAACAGGAAGTACTGAGGATAGGAAGTCTGACATTCCCAAGAAATAAGAAGAAAGGATTGAAAAAATGAGTCATACATTGAATTCATCCATATGCAGAATATACAACATTTTAGAGTTCACACAATCTTTGCTCATTACCATAGTTTAAAATTTCCACGAAATTGTCGAAATTTCCACAATTATTTCCATACCGATGGCCATCGGACATCGAAATGCACTGTCAAAACGCACTGTCCATCGAAATTTCTCTTTCTTTTTAATGTACTATGGATTGCCTAGAGCATATTTTTTTGCACAATTTTGTCTTTAAGTTTATACATTCTGCTTGGAAACTATAATGACTTAATTCATTGATTTCACCATTGAAAAATGACATCAAAATTCTCCATCGAAATCCCCATCGAAACAGTTCAGGGTCCTTCACTCACACATGAGAACCCCACCCCCACATACCCAGTATGAAATATTATTGCATATTTGAGTAGATCTACACTAGTAGCTAGTTTTGGTAAAGTTTCATAAATTAATGCATTGATTTTGCCGTCGAAACGTTAAGAACGCATTTTTCGAAATTTCCATCGAAATTTCGTTAGATTTCTGTTTCCGTGGCCAGCGAAACGGCATCGAAATTGGACATTTTCTTCCTTGCTCATTACTAAATTAGGCACGAATTATTCACCATGGTCTAAGAATTATAGGAATTAGAAAATTACTGAAACCTGATGTGATAACTATAGATCTGGATTCTAGAAGTTTATGGAACCTCTAACCAACAATGTTTGTATTGTGATAGGAGGTAGGTATATGAATTAAACATTGATTTGGAATTTATTTGAATTAGGAAATGACCAAACTCACTGAGTCACTGTCCTAATAGCTGCTAGCGTTGTCACAATATACTCCGGACTTTTTGAAAAAGTTGTGTTTAAAACACGATTTTTTCTCCAACACATGAAACGACCAAATAACTTCCGATTCCCGAATATTATCTGTTCTTCCCATATTATTCGTGAACTATTCCCGTTTTACGTTTTCCTCCCGTTTCACACGTGTTTCCCGTATTGTCCTGCTTTGTAATGTTTAAGACTGACTGAGTTTGAGTGTATATAAATGTGTCTATAAATGTAAATACATATATGTATATGTAAGTAATATATGTATGTAAAAGATGTATATATATGTACTTAGATATGTGCAATATGTGTACTTATCTATACATATATCGGTGTGTGTTAAGTTAAATATGTGCAATATATGTGTGCAACATATATATCTATACAAATTTATACATCCATACATATTAGTCGTGCATATCTTCTGATTTTTTCCCTACCATTTCCCGCATCGTTGGCCGTATTTTTACCAATATGTTGACCTTTTTTATCTGAATTTCCCGCATAATTCCCGAACTCCGAATTTTTTAGCTCGGTCGAACGCTTTCCAAATACTGAATTTGTGACTATGGCTGCTAGAGAACAAATCATGGTGCAAGAGGCTCCCAAATAGGACGTATGAGGTGGTTTAAGAAGGGGTGGAAATGGAGTGATTAAGTGCTTCATGTGGCATGTTGTCAGTCCCTTTCTAGCAGTGGTGCCTTTGCAATTTGGGAGGTGCACATGCAAGCACATAGCTGATACGGTTTGTAGTCTAGTAGGGCCACAACACAAACATGGTGGTGTGGAACTAGAATCGAGCATGAGGTGCTCAATAGAGAAAATCTTGACGTTGTTGTGAATAAGGGCCTTTATGGAGAGCCCCTCGTCGCTAGAGGGGTTTGGAAGTTGGCACTAGCTCTGACGACTCGACATCAAGTTTAATCAGGGTGAGAAAATAGGGAGCATGAAGGGATAGCATGATTGCTTTAGGCTTTAAGTGGATAATGCATTTAGCTGGGGCCCTAGCCCGCCCAACCTATTTGCAAGTTTCTAGGATGGAAAAAGGACCTAAATGAGGCAGCCACATTTTGGTCGTGTTCCATTTTGGTTTTCTTCATGTGTCGGATACATTCAGTTTCTTTGTTCAAAATGTGTCCAATACTGCCACATGGAGTTACATAAGTGTTTCTTTCCCATTATTAGTTACAAAAACTCCTCTTGCCAAAAAATAGTTCTGGTGTGTGGGACAATTATCTTCTTCCTTTGCAATTTAACACCATGTTGTACGTTATGTACTAAAACAATTTTAAAGAATCAATATTGTGGCTACAGAGGAACGGTCCTCTTGAACCCCTTTGAATATGTTGTCTCCTTGCCGTGGTGAAAGCATGAGGGAGGAAGCACTTGTCTACAGTGTTTACAATTTCTGGCATTAAAGAAGGTTCTTTATCCTAGTTGGGACTCCTATTATGGGAGCTAGAATTCATGTGGAGATCGCTGCAATGTGATTGAAGGGTGGGCGTCCGACTCTTAGGGCCTTATGCTTCATTCACAACTTTGAGATGCTATTTTCTATCATGAAACTCCAGTTTACAAATTCATATTTGCAATCTAATTTAGAAGACTTAATGATGCAAACCACGTTGCAAACAAAACTAATTTATGTAACTCAACTCTGTCGGATAATACCCCTAGACATAGGCTTAGATAGAGATTTCGTGGTAAGCCCCGATTGGCTTATTTATACTAATGATCCTATCGAAATAACAAATATAATTAAACTAACAAAGAACTCAAGTAAGTCCCTATATTACAATTAGATCGTAAAATTAATACAATTGCAAACAAACCCCTATAGAATAAAGACACAATAAGCCAATAAAGACAGACAAATAAAAGATAACTCATGCCACTCTAACCAAGAGGTGCTTAACCCTAGTTAGGCTCTAGATGAGCAGGCTGCTGTACATCAACTCCCCCCGATTTGACAAAATGAGTCGCTGGCGAGTCAGGGTGTTGCTGCAGTACTTTGTGCTAGTCTAATATCGGTAGCATATGTCCAATGAACATGGTGTGTTGAGGCGACTGTTCATCTGGTTCATCACCGCTAGGATCACTTGCGGGAAGTACATCCTCGTATCATATATCATCTTCTTTAAGTCTTTGAAGCTGTGATCATGAAGCAATTCGGGCATTGGTTGGAGCGATGTCGAAACCTCTTGCAAGGGAAACACTAAATCTAGATGGAGAATGACAGTCCGCTTGATAATGTGGATTCATTGGATGAGGATGATGTCAAAGAAGAACGACGCTAAGGGTTGGATGTATTCATGCGTTGTTTCTGCTTGTGCTCTATCTGTAAAGCCACATGAATCACATCCATAAATAAGTGAAGTGGCCAATGATGCGGCGATAGCTGAAATGAGCCCACGACGAACATAGTATCTCGGTGGTAGTAGTTAAGGTGACACCCGACTTGTAGATCAAGTCATACAATATCTCTATAGTAAGTCAGATAGTTTGAGGCATGTATGTTGTTTGTAATTGACATTGACGAATGACTCCCTATCAACTTTCATGTCTGCTCAGGTGTTGATGCGATGAACTGTACGCAGTCACTGCCACCAAGTAAGTGCGGTGCTACAGAGCTTGGATTACACGTACTGGATCCTATGATTATCTGCAAGTTGGTGCCAATCAAAGAATGACTCCATGCTGTGGGAAAATTTTGCAGAGTATATTTGAACTGGATGAAAGTCTACACCGTAAAAAGGTGATGCAACGCTGTGGGAGGGTTCTAAGGAACTATAGGATAACTCTCAATCGACAATACATAAGAGAGGCTAATAAGAGGAAGAAGTCAGCCCTTGAGCAATGGAACTACATGGACTCGACTGAGTGGGAGGCGTTTGTTACCAAGAGAAATACTGATGAATTCAATGTATTAGGCGTCACTCCCAATTTAATTAATATACATTCTTATGAATTCCACATGAAGGTTCCTGTGCCATAGAAATATGGAACATCAATCTTTAGGAGTCGATTTTGTCGGGGATAAGGCTCCTGATGTTATTGAGGCTGTTGTGCAGGTCGCTCTTTCATGCGATCAAACATGGCACACATCTCTTATTGCATATCCTGCATCAATGCCTCTAAGCGGTCAAACTGCTCATTGTGGCATGCCAAGCATTCCTTCAATTTTGCAACTTCAACATTGAACTCTTCATTCTGCACCTTGGTGTGCGTCAGTGGAGTGTTAAATTGATGTGGGAATGCGTCTTATCCCCCACTGATCCACAGTTCTAACTTCACTGTGACTTGGGTGACATAAATTTTTGGATTTTGGCTACACAGAACCATAGGGATTGCACCGTAGGGATTGCACGACACCTGATGTAGAATAAAAAGTCTTTGACTCCAAACTCACAGGGGATGCTCGAGGAAGACGTGAAATCAATTGAAGAATGCTGACCTAGAGGCCAAAATAGCCGAATTGTACTGTTACTACAATACTGAGTGCTACAAGTCACATGTTAGTAGACCTTCTTGCTCCTTGATTGTTGCTCCAATGGACAGGGGGCCTTGGGGGAGCTTAGAGGGGTATCTAACATACTAAAAGGTGGAGGTCTCGGCTCGAGATCTCTCTTGAAAGGGGAGAAGAAATGGGCCGCTTGATCAAGAGTGGACACTGGCTGCCGTTAGTGAAGAAAATGCCACAACGCTTCCTCCCACGGCTAGCCTCCATAGGGAATAGCTCCAATGGGCCACTGGGAACCTAAGCAAGCGTAGGGATCTGGTGTCAGGCCTCCGCGTGGACTACAGTGGAGCCAGTGAGCTCCCCTAGACCAGGCGTATGTTTGCTGAACCTGTGGGGCCGAACATGAGAAGAGGTGTAATTCAAAGGAAATCTAAAAGGGAAATTTGGTTGAGGAGGATTTCTGGTTGAGAAATGAATCTAGATGATGATCTGAAGGGAGGATGAAGGTTGGGAAGGAAGGGAAAGATCGGTGAATAACACAGACAGAACCGGCGGCGTATGGTTTCCAAAACAATACATGATTATAGTTTGTGTGGATGGGTGAGATTAATCGTAAAGTAGGGGTTGGGGATTAATTGTTGGATGGATCTAACCTAGGGTTTGGATCCAATGGATGGTGGTGATGGCTCCTAGACTTAGGGTTTAGGAGACCAACATGGAGGATAGGTGGGTTGGGCCGCACCTAGGGTTTTGACCGTTTTTCGAGATCCTCGGATCTAGACCTAGGGTTTAGATCTCAGGCTCTGATACTACTTGATGCAAACCACGTTACAAACAAAACTAATTCATATAACTCAACTCTGACATACAATACCCCTAAACGTAGGCTTACATAGAAAACTCACCGGAAGCCCTAATTGGCTTATTTCCGCTAATGATCCTATTTAAATGACATATAAAACTAAATTAATTACAAACTTACAAAGTTACAAGTACCTAATATTACAACCAGATCCTAAAATTGAAAAAATGGCATAATAAGCCCTAAACAAATATAAAGGCACAACAACTAAATAAAACACAAACATAAATAAAAGACGACTCATAATGCCCTCTAACTAAGAGGCGCCAAACCCTAGTCAGACTCTGGGTGAGTAGGATGCCGTACATCACTTAAAACTAAAGATAAAAATGGAGAATGACCAACAAAAAACAAAAGTTTACAAAAGGTATTACTAAAAATTAACAATGGTATAAAATATGCTTAGATATAGGAACGATCCACAAATTTTTGAAACAACTTTTGAAAATTTTGGATTCAGTTGGTACTATTTCATAGTTTGGCCCAAGGTTTTGAAACCCAACCAACTTGACAGGTTGAACCAGTTGATCCGCCACCCTATAGTCTAGCAGGTGGTATGGGGCTGAAACCCATTTTTGCTCATGACCCAGCGATCCACCTAGTTCAACTGCTGATCCAGTGATCTGAACCTCGGGTCTTTGACCAATTTGTATTTTGCGTATTCGATTTTACCTTTTTAAATGATCATGTAACTAATTTTAGTGCCATTTTTCTCAACCACAATTATTCTATATTGAAATATTCACTTATTATGTAATCTGGGACTTGTTTTGAGCATTGCATACATATGGATGCTTGATTTGTATTTTTTTATTGTTCATAATTCCTCATCTCTGCTTTCATACAGTATATTATATACATGCAGACACCCACACTGACACACACATGTACTATACATATAATTGTTGTACGGGTGCCCACCTAGGCATACACTTGGGTGCCACCTGGACTGCTGATCCCAGGCGCCCAGCCTAATTAGGCATCTGGGCGGTCCAGGTGACTGCTCGGCCTACTTAATGGGCTCTTTTTTTGTTTCTCATCTTCCCCGACCTCCTTGCTGTTTTCTTTTTGTTATGTGTTCTTATTCTTAGAATCTTTTGTTTCCTATTATCTCATGGTTCATTAAGCAGAACCTTGTTGCTACATGCTGCTCCACTTTTCATTTCATTTTTTCCATTTTTTTAAACTTTTGCTCAACACAGTCAAGTATCAACATGCCGCTGTAATGGCTTTCAGTTTTAACCTACTGCTGCTCCACCATCACATTATTTCATCTTTTCCTCTAATTGTTCTACCAGGCACTGCTGCTCCACCATCACATGATTTCTGTGTTTTCCCTAATTGCTCTACCAAGCAGCAATACTGCTGATCCGCAATCACATTATTTCGTTTTCTCCTATTTGCTCTACCAAGCAACATATTCCTTGCTTGCATATTCTTACTCTTACATTCCTATATTATATTTATGTTTATATATAGGCACTATATTGATTCATTAAGTGCACACAGGGTAATATATAAATATATATTAATGTAAAAAAAAAACACCTAGGAGCACCTAGGCATCTAGGCTCCCTGCTTGCCCTGCAGAACACCTAGCCAAAGGTTTTGTCGGGTTGACCTCTGGGCCAAGTCTGAAAACCTTGGTTCGCCCATTGGAGAACATAAAGATGGTAGAAATTGATGGCTAATATTGCCAACCTTGGAACGGAAGGGCCTGACAGAAGATGGTCCTTGAAAGCCCGATCTAGAAGTTGGGTGGCGACCAGTTGCTCCAACTCACCCTTTTTACTCTTTGCAACTTACCTAGTTTCTTAGTCAGCAGTCATGATGCCACTATTAATATACATCAATTTTCAAAGGCTTCTGGATATTTAAGCAGCAATCGGTTTATTCATCCAATGTAGACAATATAGCTCCCAGGATTGATGAATATAGAAGACATCCACGTCAACTGGGACTTATTTAAATCATATTTCTTTCATATTCCTGGCAATATTGTGCCAACAGAATGTAGTCCAGATTTGACAGTGGTTGATGACCTGGAATTGGTTGGATTGATAAAGCCCAGTTGCACTAGTTTACCATTGCATTGGACATGCAACTTTACGCTTGACCATCTCTTTCTCTTCTAAAACTGCAGGACCCTGGTAACATTGGCACGTTGCTGAGATCGGCTACGGCTTTCAAATGGGTATGTGCTTTTGTCTCACTATGTTCAATCCATCCCATTTTTCTTCAAGATCGGCGTCTTTTTTATTCAGTCCTATTATATTCGTGACTTACCTATGTTCGAAGTTTGAACATTGTCCATCAATGTGTGTAATTGCCTAAGACCTCCTGTGAAGCAGTTGACACATGAGTTTTGACTTTTAGTTTGGTCTATTGGAACTCAAGATTGTTTAAGAGTTCCATTTACTTTTTTTCTTCTTCTCTTCACACTTACATGGACCTTTATCTATTGTGCTTGTTATCATTACAGGATGCAGTTTTCTTGCTGCCTGGCTGCTGTGACCCCTTCAATGAGAAAGCTCTTCGATCTGCTCGTGGAGCTTCCTTCCAGCTTCCCATTGTCTGTGGTAACTGGTCTCACCTGAAGTCTCTAGCGGAGACCTTCCATATGAAACTGCTGGCAGCCCATCCGAATGGTGACGGTAGCAGCGATAACAGTGGAAGTGAAGCTGCACATCTTTCCAAAACACCCTACACCTCTTCTCCAATCTCTCAGCAGCTAGTTGATGCTCTGGCAGGCACCCCTCTCTGCCTGGTCCTGGGTAGCGAGGGGCAGGGGTTGTCAGTTGAATCCAGGGACGCATGTGGGCTTCTTGTGAGTATCCCAATGGCTGGGGAGTTTGAATCCCTGAACGTTGCCGTGGCGGGTGGGATAATGCTGTACATGTTGCAAGGCCAAAGCCTATAGTTTGACAGTTACTTAAGGAGGCTCTTTTTGCTGCTTTTATTTAATCATCCAATGCCTGTTTTTCTGCGCTGGGCATTTTTTATGGTGCGTGTGTGGGTGCATTTTCTGTGGTACAAGAGTTGGCTGGGTGACCCTCGTTCTCATGGGTGTTACTGCAGTCACAAAGAAGTAATCTGGTAACCACTTTGATGACTGCTCCGATAGTGTGGTACACTTCACGCCAGACAAGCAAGCCTGTCTGCGAGCTATGCAAATGCTTATGGTGATTGAACCCCGCAATATCTTTATTTCTTTCTATGTTTCAGCCGAATACAAGGTGGTGTTGGACAGAGAAGCCAGCCTTGAAAGAAGAGAAATTGCCTGTCCTCGTAGGACCTTTCTCTTTGAATGTAGGATCATCACATCTCGCGGACGTGTGATGCTTTCAAAAGATGATCTGAGCAAGCATTGCGCATTGGCTGGCAAGGGAGTTATACTTTTTCGTCCTTCCCATCGTGCGTTGCGAAGTGGGGGATGATTGGACTTGAGTTAGCAGGCCGACGCACCACCCTGTTCTTTACTTGTTTCATGAGCTCCTTGAGCATCGGTTCGAAAGGCTGTCTGTCTGTAGTGCAACGCTCCTGACTCGATCTATTTTAGGTGGGTTTATCCATTCAGATTCAGTTAGGCAGTTCTTTCCACGTTCGGCGCCAATTGGATTGGTCATTAACTGGGTTCGTCCGGCTCAGGAAAGGCAAAAAGACGGCTACAAAAGGGGTTGTATCTTTTTTCTTTTTCTTGCCCAGGCAAGCAGAAAAAAAAGGGAGGGCTATAATGGATGTGAACGCAATAATATAATTTGGCGTTGGTGACCCACATGGAGAATCAAAATATGCAACCAGAAACAGAGACGTGGAATCAATTGAAAGCGGCATTGCAGCAGGCAATAGCTACTGATGTGTTGGGAGTCGTCTAAAAGTGGCACATGGGATGCGACTGTTACAGTTGATGCTATACCGGATGCTAAAGCAAGAAGGGAGGCTCGAACAGGAATCGATGCACGCAGCATTTAACAACTAGTGCAGCTAGTAAAACATGTTGTTGGTTATAGTACTAGTTGTGAGTTCGAATCACATAGGGGAAGACATAAAGACACCAATCTTTCACATGTGATTGGTTGGAGTATTTCCTCGTTCAAGTAGGGATTTAAATTCAAAATGAAAAAGGAATTGATGTGGATGATGAACAAAATGGATGGATATTCGAAGTAAGAAGGTTGGAGCTTAACATTGTTCAGCCCAGTCAAAATTGGCATGGATCTGAACCCAAAGAAGAATATGAGATCATTCTAGGATTCAGTCCGAGTTCCGCTTTAGACTCGAAATGACGTAGTTTGACTAGAAACTATAATTTCTACTCAAAACCAATTTAAATTGTTGAAATTTAAACGAGAAGATTGCAAGACCCCTATAGGTGATCATGATGTATAGCTAGGATTTGGTGAGGCAAACTGGTTTGGCTGAGTTGGGGATTGGGAGACGACTTGGATGCTTTTACCTATTATGTAATAATGATAAGGTAATGCTCTAAAGCACGTTTTGGAGATCAATGGATAAAGTCAGGTTATTTTGGGACCTTGGAAAGAAGTTAGAAATGTTAGATTTGGGCTAGCGTTGATGTTGGTATTATTTTTGGGAGATTTGGTTGATCTTGATATGGTTTAGAAGTCCGACCATCTTATCCCAAAGGTCGACCAGTTTGTTAGTTAGCATCTTAAGTGCCCTCTTTTGGATCAAAGGCTGACCGACCTTTGCAAGGAAGGGTCGACCTTTGGGGTTGTTCTAACAACAAATAAAGAGTTTAAACCTTGGTCAAGTTATATGGGCCAAATGGCTTTGATAGAGAATTTTACCATACATGTTGATTTGTTCCGAACACTCTATCCATGAAATACTAAAAAATATGCATGATAGTGAGCTTTTATTCCAATCTCAGAGTGCTCAATGTAACATTCATCAATCTCATTGAAAAGCTAACATACCTACAACTGCCAATCAATTTTGTCCCATTAGCCTTACAAATGGTTCATATAAGAGCGCAAAGAAAATTTTGAGTAAGCATACGAAACATGAACATTATAACCTTTTTGTATAGTCCTAGAGCATAGGATGCATACATTGTTGCTAATAAAATATACACCTCTATCATATAAGGAAAGTTCCCATCCTCACCCAAAATTGATGTTTGAAAATGCTTTCAACAACATAATTAGAAATTCCTTGTAGAATGCTTGTAAGGCTATAACTTCTCACCCTATAGATGAAATGGATAGACATGTTTCCCAAATCTTTCTCCTTTTCAGTTCTAATATATACTGGCGCCATATAGATGACCCATATAGAGAATCCAACTCTCATCGAGCCTCTTTATAATTGCCATTCCACCATATTACATATGTTCATATTGACTATCTCCAATAAATATACCCAATTCCCTTTTTAAAATCATATGTCACATATTATCCTTTTCTTTTTTGATGGCATTCTATATGTATAAAGCGCTCATGCACCACTGTCATCATAATCATCACATTTTGAGAGTTTGTCAACACCCCCTTGTCTCGATGTAATCTATGCAAGATAATCTATTAGAGGAATAAATATAAAACTCAGAAGACATAAAATCATTTCCTATCAAGTAATTGGGATTACCCTTTCTCTTTAAAATATTTTGTACCTTCCATTTGGAAGCAATTACTAGTATTACAACCAATCATCTAATTCTTTGCAAACACAATTTGTCAACAAGAGAGAGTGACCAATTCTCATTAGATACACACTTTATATATATATATATATATATATATATATATATCACATATTTGGGTTAAACTACACTAACTTAAAACCATCAAGAACCAACTTGACAGTATAGAATAAACTATATTTGGGGCAATTGGTGGACATACCATATCGTTCAGACTATCATATGGAATGAAGTATATTGTCCTAACTACTTTAAAATTTAATGCTCACTAACCTTAATATTCATATTCACAATTTTATCTGAAAGCCCCATCCTTTGTTGTGTCAAGGATCCAGAACAGCTTGGAGAGGCATTGTCACTTAAAAGTATTACAAACACAAACCACCACACGTGTATACTCCCATGTTAACTTGCTCCTCTTTGATGTTATCTCATGAAAGCCATATATTTCATGTAACATGATTATTTTTTGGGTAAATGATTGTCGCAAGTAAGGAAGACTCATTCACCAAATATTTAATCCTTCATCCAACCAATATACACCTAGCTTTCTCATTGATCAAGCTTCACACTTTTTTATTAGTCAAGGAACAATCATCTTAAGTAATCCCTTAACTCCTTTGACTTTACACTTAAAAATACTTCATTCTTTATCGACCAAATATACCATACTAGATTTCAAGCCAACATTTCTTGGATTTAGACGTCTAGTATGAGGTATTTAAATCATATGATCACTTAATCTTTAGTGTTCACACATCCATCAACAACTAAAAAGTTTCTAGAATGCTATACACAATCTCATATTAATCATTAGAAATTGGATATTAAGAACTGACAAAATCTTTTCTGGAAGTAATATGCTTAAACATGAATGTTTTGTCCCACTCATATGCCTTTTCTGCATACATAATATGACATTTGGACGTACCACTGATGTACCCAACTTCCAAATGTGTACACACACACACACTTCATTATAGATAGGACATACATTGAATTTTATCAAATAGGTATGTTCGCATATATACACCCTTGATATATAGTCAAACTTAGCTGCTATCATTTTCTGGTCCATTTGGCTAGAAAGAAACAATAGATTTTTTAATTACATCTCACTGCTTATATCTCATATGGTTAATGGCATTGGTAATTTGTATGATGATTTGTCTATGGAATGTTACCATTATCTTCCAATGACTTGGAGTGTATCCACAAAGGTAAAGGCACCACACAAACCTTTGCATGTTGGTCAAAGCTGATGTCGCACCCTTGGGACATACTGGATACTACTTCATCACTCTCAAGTCCACTTCCATTGTCGATGGCTATGATTATGACATCTGATCTCTCATTCTCTATGTTATTTTCTATTGTTTAAGTGGATATACTCCAAATAATATGTTTCTTCTGATTTTTGTCGTTTGCTTACCTTTTAAATACTAGTTGTGTGTTTAGTTAAGTCCTTGGACAACCTAGTGCGTCATTTGACTTCTTAGGTATATACAATGATAAACTTTCAATCCATACATTTTGATCATAAGGAGTGTATCACCACACAAAGTTTTAAAAATGGATCTCATGCTCTTGCCATCATAGGATCTCACAAGATAACTACACCAAATACACACACACACACACACACACACACACACAAACACACACACACACACACACACACACACACACACACACACACACACACACACACACACACACACACACACATATATATATATATATATATATATATATATATATATATATATATGAACATACATATACATAAATACACAAACACAAAGTTACAAAATAAAAGAAGTCTAATCGATATACTTGATAAGAGGAATCCCACTCCTTTATATAGACTTTAGACTAAACCCTTATGGGACAAAATAAACTTGGGCCCATATACAATTAGTCTCAAATAACTTAATTAATTAAATTAACAAAACTCTCTAATACTCCCCCTCAAGTTGAAGCTTGGGAGAATCCCAACTCAGCTTGCAAACATGCAGATAAACCAAAAAAAGGAAAAAAAAGATAAAGCAAGCCCAAAATTTCTCCCCTTCAAGATTAAAATTAAGCACTCATCACTTAGACACTTCTCCTCAAGTAGATACTTCATAGAACGCAAGAGGTCGTAGAGGTTTTTTGATCATAATGGTGTTATCTGGAGCAGAAGTAAGCAACAAAGCATCATGGTCTTCATCACAGATAACACCATCTCAACGTTAGCGACTGTGATGAAGACCATGATGCTTTGCTGGTCTTCATCACAGTTGCTAACGTCGCTAGTTCACAGTAACAATAGTATTCAACGTGCAAAAAAGAACATGAACAAACCAGAGAGTGTTGGTTGGATCACAGTAACAGAACATCAACATGTACACAAAGCATGGACAACTAGAGAGTCAATGTGCATAAAGAACGAACAAATCAGAGAGTGCTGGCTCATAGCAGAAAAGTCTAGACAGTGTTGGTTCACAATCATAGTAGTCAATGTGCAAAAGAGCACATACAAGTAAGGAGTCAACATGCACAAGGCATAGATAATCCAGAGAGTGCTGACACACAGAAGTAGAAAGTCAACGTGTGCAAAGCACATACAATATCAACTTGCAAATAAATCACATAGAAAAAGTAGATAGTAGAATTGACGTAGGTAGATAGAAGACCATCCGCTTGAAAAAGCAAGCAATAGATCTGAAGCTCCATATAGTAAGTTCTCCAAGGAACATATAATCAACATTTTTTTTTCAAATGTAAATGTCAATAGTAGAATTCCACAAACCCTTCAAGAAGTGCATAAAGATCTACAAATATAGAATAGTAAGAAAGGTCCTCATAGATAGAAACATAATAAATTTCCTCTCTTCATCTCATCTCTCCTTTATTTCTCCCTCTTACGCCAACCACAAAAAGAGTTAAGAGAGAGGTTGGGATGGAGAATAAAAAATAATAGTAGAGGTAAGGGCTATGCAGGCAAGTATGTGGGGGAAGTAACTGATAACTCTAGTTGAGGTGTATTATGCCCCAATTATATACATCTAGATAGAAAAATAAAAGAAATTTGTCTGACTCTTAGGCCGACAAATATGAGGGCGCAGGGGTGGAGCCCCACAAATTTTTTAGACTAGATTAAAGATTGGACATAAATTTAAAGAACTGTCTTTTTGGTGTTTGACTTGCACAACAAACAATGACTTGAAATTATATGTCTTGGAGTTTTTGGATTGCAACAGAGAATGTTGAATGGTAGTCAGGCTTGATGTGCCATCATTTTCAAATCAAGGAGTCGTAGATGTGATGGAGGGATATTTCTAATAAATTAATAGATACAGGAGAAAGAGACGGCTTCAACATTTGCATACATCTAATTAAAGAGGAGCATGAGCATGAACAATGAGCTTCTATTGTTGGGAGGGTGATGGACGGGAGGCAAGTAGGCCCATCAAACGATGAAATTAATAAGAAATACAAGACCACAAGACTGAAAGATGCCCTCTCACAGACCAGAAGACATCCACCCACAGAGTATGGGGCGATGCAATTGGAAAATTGAGGTTGTATCTAGATCGCAGATGAGAGTCTGAAGTTTGGCAAGGCTGATGATCAGGTACTCGAGGATCAATTGGGCGCCGCGATAGATTAGTTTGTCGTGGGTACAAAATGACTGACTAGAGAGTAATGTGTAGCTTATTTTTCTCCAGTGTCAACAAGGATCTGGACGGTGATACAAGAACTGGGCACATGCCTTTTCACTGGGCAACGATTGTTCTAATCAAGCAGCATACACCACGGTGAAATTGGAGGCCCTCCTTCTATAGCTGGGTGGCGGCAAGGCAACAAGCAGCAAGGACATTTTTTAAAAGAGAGACAAGTCAGAATCGATGGATAAAATCTATGGAAGTGCCTGACCGATAGCCAAGATAACAAGTGGCTACAATCGCCCGCAGACGAAATTCTTCTCTTCTCTTTTTGTTTGCATTAGGACTAGATCACTTATCTAATACCATGTTACAAGATAAAAGAAGACTAAGTGATATATTTGATAAGTGGAATCCCCCTCCTTTATATAGGAGAAGGGGGAAGCATACAAACTTTAGACTGAACCCCAATGAGCCAAGACAAACTTAGGCCCATATATAATTAGACTCAAATAATTTAATTAACTAAATTAACTAGACTCTCTAATACAATGCGCGTGCGCACACACACATACATATAGTTGGGCTAGTGTACACTCGAGTGTACCTGAGGCACCATACACCTCAGTCATTTTTAAAGATGTAGTAACTTTTTGAAAATTCTAAACCGTTGATCTTATTAAATATCTTAAGAACATACAATATAATAAATTTTAGCTCATTTGGATACTTATAGGTCGTGCATCTAAAGGAGGCAAGAATCATGCATTTCAAATTAATTTTGTGCGTTGATTTTTCCTAGGATGAGTGACTTACACTCATCCAAATGAGATCAAATTTTGTATATGGCCTATGATTATTATAACCATGAAGATCAATAGATTATATTTTAGAAATACAAGGTCAAGATAGGCAAACACCATTGAGGTGTACGGTGTAATCTTTACACTCGAGTGTATTCTAGCTTGATTATATATATATATATATATATATATATATATATATATATATATATATATATATATATATATATATATATATATATATATATATATATAGTCATGCTATAATACACTCAAGTAGTTTTTCATGATGCAATATTTTTTTTGAAAATCTAATCCGTTGATCTTCTTAAACATCTTGTGAACAACTCATATGTAAAATTTGAGCACATTTGGATATGTATAGCTCATGTTATGAAGACCGTAAAAATTATGCATTTCAAATTAGTTTTGTGCGTCGATTTTGTTGCCCTTGGATGAGTGACTTACACTCATCCAAATGGGCTCAAAATTTGTATGTAGCCTAGTTATAGTATGACAGTGAAGATCAACGGTTTACATTTTGCAAAAAATAGTCATGATATAGAAACACACTTGAGTGTATTCGTGCGATCCGTACACTCGAGTGTATTCTAGCCTGACTCTCTCTCTCTCTCTCTATATATATATATATATGGAGAGAGAGAGAGAGAGAGTTAGGCTAGGATACACTTAACTATATTGGGGCAAGAATACAATCAAGTTTTCTACCCTTGGATCTGGCCTGATTTCGATTAGTGGTTGGGAGAGAACCCACCCACTCAGGTCACACAATGTTCGATGACCCCACCCATCGCCTCTCTTGACTCGACTCTCTCTCTCTCCCACCCTGATACTTCACTCTCACACCACCATTGATCCCTATCTCTCTTCCATTGTTCCCTCTCTCTCTCTCTCTTACACCAGACTCCCATAAAGACAAGACTCCCACTGCTCCCCCACCCGCGATACTTCTCTCAATCGGGGAGCCCAATCGACGTTGGGTTCTTTCGCAACGCCAAGGGTTGATGCTAGAGACGAACACCTCTCACCTCAAGCCTCCTTTTCCAGCGTGTTGCCAACAACTAGGGAGACCAATTGATGACGATTTCCCCTTGCGACGTCTGCCCCCCTTCTTTCTCATTCCTCCGACAGCCCACCTTTATCCTTCCTTTGCCCGCCCTCCCTTCTCCTTCCTTCATCCGCCCTCCTTTTGTGCCACCATCAACAACCACTCAGTAGAAAAGAGCCATGCATCTCTCCTGCCATCAACCAACTGCCATCAACAACTATCTCAAGCACCCACAGACTCCAACAGCTCGCCTGGTGTTGCCAGCCAGTAGGAGAACAACAATGATGGAGATAGATGCGACAATTCGGTGACTGCAGCTAGGTCTGGTTCCCCATTTTCCATCATGATTCCCTCTTTTCCATCAATTTAGGTATTCTTCCCTCTGTCTCATCCTTTCCATTGCTATTGTGGTAAGGTGTTCTTTCCCTTTCTCATCAGTTCTCTAACCACCTCCCACTCATTCAAATGGTAAAATCAATCAGTCGGGGTGCAAGCAACCCTGGATCTAGTTGCTTGAATCCATTCAATGGGAGTGGAAGCAGTAGCCAACTTTGCTACTGTGGGCAGGTCCTTGAAATTAAGATAACATGGACTGAGAAAAACTACGAAGAGAATTCCTGGGTTGTTCTAACTTCAACAAACATGTTATTTTCATACATTCAATGGTATATTGAATAAGGAAATTTTGGGTTTAAAATGTATGTTTTGGTTTTGGTTTTATGTGTAGGGAAGTGAATATTGCAAGTTCTTCCAATGGGATGATGAGCCTCTGAACATTTCTAAGGAATATATTGTCAAGATGAAGAGGCTTGAAGAAGGAATCAAGCTATCTCAGATGAGGGAAGAAAGAGTTGTGACTAAATATAGGTGTTGTGTGGCTTTATTAGTGGCATCTTGGGTCTTTTTTCTTTTTCTGTATGTAGGATCATGTTAGAAGGTGGTTGTAATTTCAACAATGTAGTTGGGAATGCAATTGTCTGAATGAATGCATATTGTACTAGTTTTTAAATGAATGAATGAATGAATGAATATTACTGTCCCTTGTCATTGATATGTTTTCGCTGTTGTCCACATTGAATGAGTTGGATTGTATGTATTGGAATTGAGCAATGTGGCTATATAAATTCAGTTGAGTGCAATGCAGGCGCATGATCTAAACTTCAATAGGAAACTATGCACTCAATGTGGGTTGTCTTGTACTTTAAATCTCTCAACTCATCATGTTCATACAGGATCTCTTAACTGACTAAGTCCAAATGGCTCATTAGCAGCTGTAACACATACATTCAAATACAATATCTTCTTTAACAGTCCATATATTTAAATACATTAGAAGCCAAGACTATAACCATAGGATTATAGCACTGCATTACATCATTTAAACTATTAAACTCTATTCCTATCTTGATTCTACATCGACATTAGCTTGTATGTCTTCCTTATCATCTGTAGTTCCTTCCTCAAGAATTTAAGTAATTACAATCTAGTAAGGAAGACATATTGCTGAAAAAAGAAACCCATTAATACTGAAGTGACAAGAAGAATTGTACAGGTACCACACTGTGGTTATCAATTGATGTTGGTTCCCAATTATGTACGCTGACTAGCAATGACTCATCCACATCTGCATATGTAGAGACATTTTCACACTATTAATATGTTTCACTTGTATGACATTATACTTATAGCAGGAAATTTAAAACTGAAAACATATTCTAAATGTTAATGGGTATAAGTCGTATATTTTGAAATCAAATAACTATGTTTCCAATTAAAAATGTAACTTATTTGCATTAGTGCTGACCAAACATGTGTATGCTGAATATGGGAATCATGAAATATTTTCTTGCTTTCAACATTTAACCCATTTCACACTTAGGTAATGCATAATAAAATACTAAGTCAAAGATTGTTGCTTTCAGAACTTGTCCCTCATATGTAACATTTACTGCATCTTTAAATGCCTTCCCTAATCAAAGCATGTTGTAGGAGTATAAAGAATTAAATACATGACCTTAAATATACTAAGCCGACTTATGCCAGATATGCATGTACGACTATTGTGTCCTTTTCTATCACATGTACTGTATGTCCTTTGCCTTTAACTCTGCTTATGGCTTAAACCTTTGTGGTTTCCTATTACCTTTAGAATGTGATGAAGGTGGATCTCTTGCTTCCATGCCATCTTCCACATCTTGAATTCAGAGCACACATTGACTACCTTGTGTTGGAATATGAGTTTGAAATGATGTAATGCCTTCTTTACAAGAACCTATTCTCATATCTTTTTGCAACGACACGATGTTGTTATAATTTTTTTCAAATAGCTCGTGCACATTAAGCGACATCATGGTCTTCATCACAGTCGCTAACATTGCTGGTTCACAACAATAATAGTAGTCAGCGTGCAAACAGAACACGAACAAACCAGAGAGTGTTGGATCACAGTAACAGAACATCAACATGTACACAAAGAATGGACAACTAGAGAGTCAATGTGCACAAAGAAGGAACAAGTCTGAGAGTGCAGGCTCATAGTAGAAAAGTCTAGACAGTGTTGGTTCATAGTCATAGTAGTCAATGTGCAAAAGAGCACATACAAGTAAGGATTCAACATGCACAAGGCACAGACAATCCAGAGAGCGCTGTCACACAGAAGTAGAAAGTCAACGTGTGCCAAGCACATACAATATCAACTTGCAAATAAATCACATCGAAAAAGTAGATAGTAGAATCGATGTAGCTATATAGAAGACCATCAACTTGAAAAAGAATGCAATAGATCTGAAGCTCCAGATAGTAAGTTCTCCAAGGAACATATAATCAACAATTTTTTTTTTTCTAATGTATAACAATAGTAGAATTCCACAAACCCTTCAGGAAGTGCATAAAGATCTACAAAATAGAACAGTAAGAAAGGTCCTCATAGATAGAAGCATAATAAATTTCCCCTCTTCATCTCATCTCTCCTTTATTTCTCCCTCTTACACCAACCACAAAAAGAGTTAAGAGAGTGGTTCGGGTGGAGAGTAAAAAATAATGGTAGAGGTAAGGGCTATGCAGGCAAGTATGTGGGGGAAGTAATTGATAACTCTAGTGGAGATGTATTATGCCCAAATTATATAGATCTAGATTGAAAAATAAAAGAAATTTGTCTGACTCTTAGGCTGACAAATATGAGGGCACAGGGGTGGAGCCCCAAAATTTTTAGACTAGATTAAAGATTGGACATAACTTTAAAGAAATGTCTTTAGGGTGTTTGACTTGCACAACAAACCACGACTTGAAATTATATGTCTTGGAGTTTCTGGATTGCAACAGAGAATGTCAAATGGTAGTTAGGCTTGATGTGTCATCGTTTTCAAATCAAGGAGTCATGGACGTGATGGAGGGATATTTCTAATAAACTAATAGATGTAGGAGAAAGAGACGACTTCAACATTTGCATACATCCAATTAAAGAGGGGCATGGGCATGAAACAATGAGCTTCTGTTGTCGGGAGGGTGATGGACGGGAGGCAAGTAGGCCCGTCAAATGATGAAATTAATAAGAAATACAAGACCACAAGACTGAAAGATGCCTTCTCATAGATAAGAAGACATCCACCCACAGAGGATGGGGCGATGCAACTGGAAAATTGCGGTTGTATCTGGATCGCAAACGGGAGTCTAAAGTTTGGCAAGGCCGATGATCATCGAGGAGCAATTGGGCGTCGTGACATACTAGTTTTTTGTGGGTACAAAATGACTGACTAGAGAGTAATGTGTAGCTGACTTTTCTCCAGTGTCAACAAGGATCTAGAGGGTGATACAAGAATCGGGCACATGCCTTTTCACTGGGCAACAATTGATCTGATCAAGCAGCATATACCACGGTAAAATTGGAGGCCCTAGTTATATGGCTGGGTGGCGGTAAGGCAATAAGCAACAAGGACATCTTTCAAAAGAGTGGTAAGTCAGAGTCGGTGGATAAAATCTATGGAAGTACATGGAAGTGCCCGACCGACAGCCAAAATAACAAGCGGCTACAATTGCCCGCACACGGAATTCTTCTCTTCTCTTTTTGTTTGCATTAGGACTGGATCACTTATCTGATACCACGTTACAAGATAAAAGAAGACTAATTGATATATTTGATAAGCAGAATCCCCCTTCTTTATATAGGAGAAGGGGGAATCGTACAAACTTTAGACTAAACCCCAATGAGCTAAGACAAACTTAGGCCCATATATAATTAGACTCAAACAACTTAATTAACTAAATTAACTAGACTCTTTAAAATGATTGCATAATAATGTGAATGATCATAACCCACAAAGTTGAAAATTATGAGGAGATGACTCTACAACTCTTGTGTCCTAGGTGGAAGAACTTGAAATAATCTATTAAGAGAGGAATGTTAAAGTCAGGGAGGAAAACAAGCACAATAGTTGCTATGTAAAAGAGGTTATACAACAAATTATATAAAAAGATCTATCAATATCCTTGGCTGAACCTGCTCTAGATCTTGGAAAGGAATAACTTGAAGCTCTAATTCATTCACTGAAGGAGAGTCTTGACAAGAGAATAAACATCATCGTAATGCTAAAGACGGCTATAGAGACATGTAGTTCTCTAGTTTGAAGTAAAAAAAAAAATCCATCATACTTCTTAGGCTCTGGATTCTATGCAATTATATGACATATGCAGGTTGATATTAAGAAAGCCATACAAACTGTGATAAACCATCTAATATCATTTGAAAACAAAGTCTTGAAGCAAGGGTATTATTACTAAAGCAAGAGAGGTTATGATTGTAAGGACCACTTCAAACTGCTTCAAAGTCATTGGCTAAGAAAGCAGATAGACTGGTGAGGGGGGTCTGGCTAAGAAAGCTCAAGTTTGCATAGTGTTCTAAAACATGTTGTACCTGATCCCTAATGGGTTGGTTGGATGAGACTGCCTTCACTGTCATCTCTACATTAGTCATCCGAGTTGTTTAGAGGCATATAAGAGTCTGAAAAAACTGAAACCAGTATAAAGAATCTGAAGCAGATCTCATGTTAGATAAAAATCCAACGTCTCAACTAAAAGCACATGTCATACTAAAACCAATATAAAGGCCAATGCCTATTGGCTTATATGGAAAGTTGGCAGTATAGAGTTATGAGTTTAGTCAATCTACAATATCTAGTTCCTACAATAGTATTATCTTTCCAAACACATGTCATATCAAAAGCAGTATAAGGCCAATGCCTATTGGCTTATATGGAAAGTTGGAAGTCCAGAGTTACGAGTTTAATCAATCTACAACATTCAGTTCCTGCATACCAATTAATCCATAGACCTCACTATCAGGAAACCAATAGATAGGAACCATGAAACATTAGAGAACATAAACATAAGTGTAAAATAGAACCCACCTCTTCTTTTCTAAGGTATTCAGAACTGAAATTTCCACTACAACATCAGAGAATATATGATATGGTCCTTTTTTGTAGTAAAAGCAAGCTAGAACAATGCACTCAAATTTAGTTGAATGATATGAAAATCAAAGAAACCAAGCACAACTATAGTGGTACTTTCCCTACAGATATGCCATCTGCCCATCAGACAAGTGATTTGTGGGTGGCCAATCCCCATTTTAGTACCTTGCATCCAGCAGATAGCTTGATATAACCAGTCAATAATTAGCAACATAAGATGATAATGGATAAATTTACTTACAACCAATACTTCTAATGGTTGTGTGCAAGCATCCAATAGAGGTGGGATGGAAGGGATGAGGATGATATGGAGATGGTTATTGTAGAAGTTAGAAGCTTAGGATGTTACTGTACATCAAGTTAAATTATGTCGAACAAATATGGGGAATTCTGTAGAGAATCTTTTGGAGCATAGATAATTAGGGACATTCTTAACAATAAAAAAACCTACTTGAGCAAACATGTATTAGGGTAAATAGGTAGTTGCATTGCATGGGCTTTCCCATGTTACATCTGAAATTGTTATTCATCAAAGAAAATAGCAACAATAGAAGATCAATAAGATATGTCATACTCATGACCAAAAGAAACATACGCCATATGTAGTACAGAAAAAAGATTTATACTGCATATATAAATATGGTGTTAAATACCAAAAAGAACCAAAAGATGGATCAAGTGAACCAATAGCCAAAAATGAATACCCATGCATACCATAAGGCCTAAAACCAAAATTTAACCCAACTAATAAATCTTAATTGAAATCGATTTACTTGTATTGGAGTAGCAATTTTCAAGTAAGAATTTCCTTTGGTTAGCAGACACGATGCTCCAACTACAAAGTAAGAATAGTAGGAAGTTCATGGAGCTTAGTGCGTGGAATAGCTTCTTCATGCTGACCACAATGCCACATGATTTATAGAAGTGATCTACATTTAGATTTTGTAATCTAAGATATTGCATGATAGTTACTAATAAGTTACTCAATTGTAGCTGTATA
This sequence comes from Alisma plantago-aquatica, assembly GCA_963693085.1. NCBI lineage: Eukaryota > Viridiplantae > Streptophyta > Magnoliopsida > Alismatales > Alismataceae > Alisma > Alisma plantago-aquatica. The sequence continues at coordinate 197,399,582 of OY856409.1, forward strand.
AGTGAAGCTCAAAGAAGTCCTCTTTTTGAAGATGCATCTAACTCCCGTCCACACATTGAACACGTTTGTGATGCATGTAAAGTGTGTACTTCCAGATTATAAGATTTGATGGCATTTCTACAATGAAAGATGACAAAATGCTCATTCCTGTTAACAAATCATTGTAGGACACCACCCTAAATAAACCATAGCATAGATCAATAAGTCACAATATGCCAGTGTAAGAAAGAAGGAAAAAAACTCACAGTGGTAACAACATCGTGGGTGATGTGTATTACATCACAATAAAGGTCAGGAATGAAGAATGCCGAGGAGCCATGTTAATGGATATATAGTGGGATGTAGGAAACAAAATGGGTGTGAATAGTTGAGTTTGGAAAGAAACTTACAAATGTATATCAAGAAAGGAAACTCTTTCATTTACCCATTGAAATCTCACTAAATTTAAGAGAATGAAAGATGCCATTCATCATTTTGGATTCAAGTTAGATGAAAAAGATCTATAGAAGTGGTTCATCAAGAATGTGTCATAATTTAATTTATGGATTACTGAGTTGACAAAGCACGCTGCTCAAGAAGAATGCACCTCAAAAAATCTAGTGGAGCACTAAAAATAGTCAAGGTAACATATGTATCATAATTAATTAGAGCCTAATTTGTATGCAATTTCATGGTCAACACCTAGCACATGTGAACTCTTAGGAACAATCAATACTGAGCTAATTTTAATGTGATATGTAAGCTTCAAGTTGTAATACTTAAAGACTGAAATGCAGTGAGCTTATCATAGCAGAATCTATAATCTTCAAGTTGTATACCTTATTAAATTGATGTTTCTTAAAATTGATAAATCTATTTGGCTTCTAGAATGCCTGGAATATATTCTCTTAATCAACAAATCTAGCAACAATTATATACATAATAAAGTGCAAACTTTTTATGTATGGATGTACTCTACTTTGTATACATAAACCTTAAATATAGTACTGCTACGACTACTGCTGAATCCTAATAGAATTATTATATAATATATATCCAAAACTATAAACTGCTTGCTGTCAGATTGTTAATATAAGAGACATCTAGATATCAAACTTTGAAGATTACTAACCAAAAGATGAAAAACATATGGAAAACACTATAAAACCAATAACGAACTGATAAGACAATTCAAAATACACTAAAATGTTTATATGACTACAGACAAGATACGAAAATGCTCTAATGATAGAGTGAAAGCAAGCCTTATAGAAGCATATGAGAGGTTCTTCTATATGATTTTGCATAGAAGTTATGATTTTTAAAGAAGGAATCGTAGAAAGTGGGTGGCATGAAAAAAAATTGAAGATAAAGGAAAGATCAGTGCCAATCATATGATACAACCAAATCAATTCACAGTGCAAAATCCTTGGGCCAAGGACAGACTAGTAGATGATAGCATTAGTTCTCAATCATAGGCTTCACACATTAGTTCTCAATCGTAAACTTCACAAACTTTATATTGTCATAGCCTCTCACGACAATTAAAAATGAGATTAGATCTGAAAAGAAATGTTTGGAAATACAATCCAGTAGACCTAAGTTCTCATAGAAAGCAAGCTTCATTTCAATAGAAACTAATACTATTGGTTTTTGTGGTGGTTGGATGCTAGCTGTTATATGAATCGTAGAGCTAAAAGTTTCAAGATTTTGACATTATAGAAGCACTACAAAGCTCCACGATCAGACATGTGATAGTGATATGGGTTTCTCTATCTTTGTCTCCACGGGATAGCCACCTAAAAACTCAATAACTTCCACATTCAATCAATTTATTTGGTAGAAAAATAAGATTTAACACATTTTTTGAGATGTGAAACACCTATTTCTTAGATTTTATGAACTTAAGAAGCAAAAGTCTATGCAAAAGACTATAAAGAAGGATCTTGACCCATGTTGATCACTGAGTTGAACAATTGCTTAAGGGTAGGACCTTCGAATGCTGCAAACTGAACTCCTCATGTGGTCTACTTATTGTGTTCTATGATAGCTCTTTAGTTCACCTAAATTAAGGGACCATATTCTTAACTACAACTAATTCTGTTGTGTAGACATGGATAATCAAATATGCATAAAAAATGGTTTATATTAACAAGGAGAGCATGTTGATAGTTAGATATAGATTCATAGATACCAAATCACATGCATCGTCACTAACACACGATATAAAACATGATTGGTAATATTAGTATCAATCTTTTCCAGCTTCATTGTGTAACAAGGAGCAACTTCCTGCAGTACGAGAGTGCATGATTTGGTTTACCACATGGATTATAAAATGCACATGCAATTGTGTTAGTTACATGATGGGTCTTCAACACTTCAATATCCCAACACTAACATGAATACATATAAGAGAAAATACAGTGTAGTATAAATTGATAGTGAGGACTCCAAACCTTTTCTAAATGAAAACCATTGTCAACCATTTCATATGTTCAACTTGAGATTCACATTGATCAGACTTCAAGAGTTTCCAAGTGATGAAATCACCTAGATTGGTGTCTCTAGAAACACATCACCACTACTAACATATATCCACAATGGATCCTACAACTAAAAGAGCAGCCAAGACCACTTCATGGAATTAGGGTTGGAAAAAAACAATATAACCAGGTGTGTCTAGATACTTATGTACAGGAACTGTGTTGCTTCTTTTCAACTGAGATTTACTAGGAAGAAGCTCCAAGAAGGATAGTTGATTGTCTATTTCGGTTAGACAAGTAAAAGTAAAGAATAGAACCCCGTGCAAAAAGTAAATAATAGAAAAATTCATAACATTATTATGACCAGATTGTTGTCATGAAAAGCAACTCACAGGAACAAACAATCATGGTATACAATGTGTGGCTATCATACAAAAGGGACAATTACCCTTTTACTGCAGTAGTTTTTACATTCAAAAATAATTATTCAGTACACATCAACCATGCACATTAGTTGTAAAGTTTGAATATCCAAACCATAATAATCCATTTACTAGTTGAGTAATAACAAAATGGAATGAAATGGATCAAATAATAGTAACTCATTTGTAACTAAATTCTTCATCCGTACACACACACTCACACACACACACACAATATATATATATATATATATATATATATATATATATATATATATATATATATATATATATATGAACATACATATACATAAATACACACACACAAAGTTACAAAATAAAAGAAGGCTAATCGATATAATTGATAAGAGGAATCCCCCTCCTTTATATAGAAGAAGGGGGAAGCATATAGACTTTAGATTAAACCCTTATGGGACAAAATAAACTTGGGCCCATATACAATTAGTCTCAAATAACTTAATTAATTAAATTAACTAGACTCTCTAATACTCCCCCTCAAGTTGAAGCTTGGGAGAATCCCAACTCAACTTGCAAACATGTAGATAAACCAAAAAAGGAAACAAAATAAAAGATAAAACAAGCCCATAATTTCTCCCCTTGAAGATTAAAATTAAGCACTCATCACTTAGACACTTCCCCTCAAGTAGATAATCCATAGTACGCAAGAGGTCGCAGAGTTTTTTTGATCATAATGGTGTTATCTGGAGTAGAAGTAAGCAATAAAGCATCATGGTCTTCATCACAGATAACACCATCTCGACATTAGCAACTATGATGAAGACCATGATGCTTTGCTGGTCTTCATCACAGTCGCTAACATTACTAGTTCACAACAACAATAGTATTCATCGTGCAAACATAACATGAACAAACCAGAGAGTTTTGGATCACGGTAACAGAATATCAACATGTACACAAAGCATGGACAACTAGAGAGTCAATGTGCAAAAAGAACAAACAAGTCAGAGAGAGCTGGCTCATAGAAGAAAAGTCTAGACAATGTTGGTTCACAATCATAGTAGTCAATGTGCAAAAGAGCACATACAAGTAAGGAGTCAACATGCACACGGCACAAATAATCCAGAGAGCACTGACACACAGAATTAGAAAGTTAACGTGTGCAAAGCACATACTATATCAACTTGCAAATAAATCACATAGAAAAAGTAGATAGTAGAATCGACGTATCTAGATAGAAGACCATCAGCTTGAAAAAGCAAGCAATAGATCTGAAGCTCCATATAGTAAGTTCTCCAAGGAACATATACTAAACATTTTTTTTCAAATGTAAATATCAATAGTAGAATTCCACAAACCCTTCAAGAAGTGCATAAAGATCTACAAATATAGAACAGTAAGAAAGGTCCTCATAGATAGAAACATAATAAATTTCCTCTCTTCATCTCATCTCTCCTTTATTTCTCCCTCTTACGCCAACCACAAAAAGAGTTAAGAGAGTGGTTGGGAAAGAGAGTAAAAAATAATGGTAGAGGTAAGGGCTATGCAGGCAAGTATGTGGTGGAAGTAACTGATAACTCTAGTTGAGGTGTATTATGCCCCAATTATATAGATCTAGATTGAAAAATAAAAGAAATTTTCTGACTCTTAGGCCGACAAATATGAGGGCACATGGGTGGAGCCCCACAAAATTTTTAGACCAGATTAAAGATTGGACATAACTTTAAAGAAATGTCTTTGTGGTGTTTGACTTGCACAACAAACCACGACTTGAAATTATATGGCTTGGAGTTTTTGGATTACAACAGAGAATGTCGAATGGTAGTCAAGCTTGATGTGCCATCATTTTCAAATCAAGGTGTCGTGGTGGATGTGATGGAGGAATTTTAGAATAAACTAATAGATACAGGAGAAAGAGATGACTTCAACATTTGCATACATCCAATTAAAGAGGGGCATGAGCATGAACAATGAGCTTCTGTTGTCGGGAAGGTAATGGATGGGAGGCAAGTAGGCCCATCAAACGATGAAATTAATAAGAAATACAAGACCACAAGTCTGAAAGATGCCCTTTCACAGTCCAGAAGACATCCACCCACAGAGTATGGGGCGATGCAACTGGAAAATTGAGGTTATATCTGGATCGCAGATGAGAGTCTGAAGTTTGGCAAGGATGATGATTAGGTACTCGAGGAGCAATTGGGTGCCGTGATAGATTAGTTTTTCGTGGGTACAAAATGACTGACTAGAGAGTAATGTGTAGCTTATTTTTCTCTAGTGTCAATAATGATCTGGAGGGTGATACAAGAACTGGGCACATGCCTTTTCACTAGGCAACAATTGTTCTAATCAAGCAGCATACACCATGGTGAAATTGGAGGCCCTCCTTCTATGGCTGGGTGGCGGCAAGGCAACAAGCAACAAGGACATTTTTTAAAAGATTGACAAGTCAGAATTGATGGATAAAATCTATGGAAGTGCCTGACCGATAGCCAAGATAACAAGTGGCTACAATCGCCCGCATACAGAATTCTTCTCTTCTCTTTTTTTGCATTAGGACTGGATCATTTATCTGATACCATGTTACAAGATAAAAGAAGAATAATTGATATATTTGATAAGCAGAATCCCCCTCCTTTATATAGGAGAAGGGGGAAGCGTACAAACTTTAGACTAAACCACAATGAGCCAAGACAAACTTAGGCCCATATATAATAAGACTCAAATAATTTAATTAACTAAATTAACTAGACTCTAATACACACACACACACATATATATATATATATATATATATATATATGTGTGTGTGTGTGTGTGTGTGTGTGTGTGTGTGTAGAGTTAGGCTAGTGTACACTCGAGTGTAGCGGAGGCACCATACACCTCAGTCATTTTTAAAGATGTAGTAACTTTTTGAAAATTCTAAACTGTTGATCTTCTTAAATATCTCAAGAACATACAATATAATAAATTTTAGCTCATTTGGATACTTATAGGTCGTGCATCTAAAGGAGGCAAGAATCATGCATTTCAATTTAGTTTTGTGCGTTGATTTTTTTGTCCTTGGATGAGTAACTTACACTCATCTAAATGAGATAACATTTTGTATATGGCCTATTATTATTATAACCATGAAGATCAATAGATTATATTTTAGAATGACAAGGTCTATATAGGCAAACACCATTGAGGTGTATGACGTAATCTGTACACTTGAGTGTATTCTAGCTTGACTATATATATAAATATATATAATATATATATATATATATATATATATATATATATATATATATATATATATATATATAGAGTTAGGCTATGATACACTTAACTATATTGGGGCTAGGATACAATCACGTTTTCTACCCTTGGATCTGGCCCGATTTCGATCAGTGGTTGGGAGAGAACTTGCCCACTCAGGTCACACAAAGTTCGCCTCTCTTGACTCGACTCTCTCTCTCCCCACTCTCTCTCCCACCCTGATACTTCACACTCACACCACCATTGATCCCTCTCTATCTTCCATTGTTCCCTCTCTCTCTCTTGCACCAGACTCACGTAAAGACAAGACTCCCATTGCTCCCCCACCCGTGATACTTCTCTCAATCAGGGAGCCCAATCGACGATGGATTCTTATGCAATGCCGATGGTTTCTGCTAGAGACAGACACCTCTCCCCTCAAGCCTCCTTTTCCAGTGTGTTGCCAACAACTGGGGAGACCAATTGACAAAAGTTTCCCCTTGCGACGCTTGCCCCCTTCTTTCTCATTCCCCTGACAGCCCACATTTCTCCTTCCTTTGCCCGCCCTCCCTTCTCCATCCTTAATCCACACTCCTTTTGTGATAACCTAGATTTTTGGAGTTTTAATAACTAATAAAATAATTGAGAGACATGCATTCTATGTAAGATGTCAAATACCAAATTGAGGAATCGGTAATACAATCATGGATTCCTTCACCCAAATTAGGTGATTTGAGATATGATAGAGGACTATGATGCCTAATTGAATTCAATTGTGAATGAATACCCTTACTAATTGATTAAGCTCTCATGAGACAAATCATTCATTTAGTGATCCAGTAAGTAGTGAACTAATTGCTTTTGAGGAATTGTGTACATATGAACCAATGTTAGAGTTCTGGTGTCAACTTTGACTAAATGGCATATCATTTTCACATAAGGTAATACCCTAAGTGTCACATGAAGGTGAACTTTAGGTTTTAATGAGATTAGTCAATAAACATGCCTAACCTTCAAATTTCATTCCCAAACCTATGACACAACTACATCATGAAATTATAAAGCTACACCTAAAATTTTATGGCAATTGGATCATCCAATTAAGAGATATGAGTAGTTGAAATTGATGTATATATTTCATAAATCGCCAACCTAGGACCTAAGATTTCGATTTAATTGGTCAAATATGTGTCACACAGCCCTTTGAAGCTTGGGCGCGGACCTTGGTTTAGGCCAACATTTCATGGTCGTTGATCAGCGATCCAACGGGGGAGACTTCGTCTCCTACCTTCCGCCTTTCCCGACCCCGACCCCAACAAAATCTGCCTAACCCAAAGCTACCTCGCACGCCTAGCTCCCACAACGATTGCACGAGATTTTTTGGAGGACAGATTCTACTCCTCAAACTGGACTCAACAAACCCTGCTATGTCTCCTACTATGCCCTGAGCAGAGATAACAAACCTCCGCCATGTCGCGCTTCTCGCTGGCGGCAAGACTCATTTAGGGCTTTCCCTCCCACACATCCTCATGCCTATTTAAGGACACCATTAGCTCCGCCAGACCCCCCCCTTAGACTCCCACTCAACCCAATTTGAAGCAACTGATATCTGAGCACCTCCCCCAAGTCGACCTTCCATCCGTCGCTGCACCACCTCGTCAGCACCCTCACAGGTCTTGCCCCACTGAATACAACCCGCCATCACCACCACCTCAATCCGGAGGTGCTTCTCCGCTAGGATAAACTACCCCAGAACACCACTTCATCCCTGACCTCCACCTCACCGGTGACCTCGCCGTCACTACGGCGGTGTTGAGATCTAGAGGAAGCCACATATCAGAAACCTCACCCCTCCAATCAAGGTGGCCTCGCGAAGGCGAGTGTACTCTCATCCATACTCCAACACCACCCAAGAGCGAACGAAGCCTCGCCGAAGTAGTCATCTTGCTGCTCGAGCAAGCAGCAGTAGAGACAAAGATGTGCCAGTCTGAACCAAACCAACTTTCAGAACCGGACCCAGACTTCTGAACCAGCCGGCTTGAAGCCAAACCAGGTGGGTCCAGGAGAAAGAATAGCGCTACCCTGAGAAGCCACGTGGAAGCTTCTGATAGGCCATACGAGGTAAATGTCTTAGTTAATTCACAATTCTTACATAATTCATAGAAATTAGCATGCTTATCAGAAAAATATGTATAATATACTAAAATTCTAAGAAAAATGAGTAGAACAGTTTATAATCATGATATTAGATTTTTGATGCACTAATATCAGTGATATCATGTAAAATTTATTATGCTTGTTTCATGAGTAATAAATATCAAATGATGATATAAAATTATGGAAAAATGTCAATAATTCTATAATAATGTTTATAATGCATATGATGTCAGATATGTCCATGATGATGCATGAAACTATATAATTTGATTAATATGAATAATTAGGGCTAATAACACTAGAGATAATGTATTAAATGCATACATGCTCAATAAATGATGAGATTTATAGAAAACCCTCATATCTGTAACTAGAATATAATATATAAATCTGAGATCAGTTATATGCATAGAATTCATGTTATATGAAGATGGCCCTTAATACATGGGTTGTAACCCTAAATTGAATAATGTATATAAACCAGGGTTAATATGTGCACAAAAAGGATATGAAACCTAATGTTCAGATAATGAACCATAATCTAGAAAATGACATCATTAAGATAATTCTAAGAATGCAAGTAATGATGAGAATATCCTAATGAGTTAAGAAAACCCTAAAATGGATACGATTAGGGTTAAGATGAGATGTAAGATGATAATAACTTGATGATAGTATATGATCTTGTCTTGATCAGGTTATGACCAGATTATCTAGATGATCATGGATATGTGAGGAATATCTGAACTTAGGTACGTGGGCTTTATCTAAGTATATGACTAGTTTTCTTGTGTACAATAGCTATGATGTATTGCTTGTCTTTATTTGAGAATATTGCTTGGATGTACTATGATTGTAGTATTTTCGCCATGTCAATAAGAACAAAAAAGAGTATAGATGGTTAGTAGCTACTAAGTGGATATAAGCTCTCTCTCTCCCTCAATCCTCTCTCTCCCCCTCAATCCTCTCTCTCTCTTCCTCTAAATATAATGTCGTCACTCGGTCCCCATAGCCCAAGGGGTGGGGAAAAATGAAGTGTGACATCTCTCTCTCTCCCCTCTAAATATAAGGTCGACACTCGGTCCTCATAGCCCAAGGGGCGGGGGAAAAATGAAGTGCGACACCACTTAGTAGTACAAATGTGTCAAATGACATCTAAAAATATGTGTTTACCTGATTATCGCTTTAAACAATGTTTTCTTTTACTCTTTCTTTCTCAAGTTATTTCAATTATGCAATCATAATTGAAATAACTTGTGTGTTGATTCGTTGTTTCACATATGTTTTAGGTTCAGAGCTAGCTTGGGATAAAAGACGGGAAGTGAGAAGTTGTCCAGGTTGTACCTATTGTGTTAAGATCCTGTTAGCATACATGTTCATAGACTTGTAAAATTTTCTTCAAATTATGTAAATGTAAGTTGCAAATTTAATTCATGTTGTAATATAAATATGTTGAATGTTGACAATGTTATGGTTGTATGTTCATGTATGCGTATTATGCTTCCGCATCGCTCTCTGATATAATTGCTAATGTTTTCGGATTTTGTCTTCTCATCTCCATGGGGTTTTGAGAAGGTGAAAATCCGGGGATGTTACAGTTGGTATCAGAGCATGAACAATAGCTACACCTAACAATTTCTCACCATGAAACAGATAACAAAATCCTCACATTTCACTTTAAACCTTAGAAACCTAGTAATTTGTTCTATAGGAATAAGGTTTAACTTAGCCTCTAGGTTAGAACCTAGATGTTTGAGAACTAGGTTTAGGCAAGTGTGTGAAACCCTCTCCATATAGAGCTCATATGTATTGGGTAGCTACACTAGTCTACATCTCATTCTCACCATTTCACTAGGTTACATGGCACCAAACTGTCTACTGTGCGTTGGACACTCATTTTGCTGATTTGGTTTTGTTTTCCAATCGGCTCGAGCCTCGACAATTTTCTCTGACGTCTGTCTTCGCAGAGAAAAACTATATAATATTTTATTATATATATGTAAATATAAAAATGTGTCCCTCACACTGTAGAGCAGTTAGTGTTCATGCAACCTAAGTGAAAGGGAGTAACATCAGTCTAGAAGAGAGAGTAGTCTAGATTAGATGTCTAGAGCCTTATCAAGATATGTGATACATAGAGTAGATGATAGAATGATAGTTGAAATAAGCATGTAAAATCATATCTAATTTTGATCTCTAATGGTATAAGTTTCCTTATTTAGATTTGAGTTTTATATGATCCGAATCTAGTCTTAGAGGATCTATGCTAAGTCATAATGATGAAAGTACATTCCCTTTTCCTACTTAAGATAAGCTAAGTTAATATAGAGATGAGTGTGCATGAGCCTCAAGCTCTTATACAAGGAGGATGTCTAGTGGTAGGATGAGATATGTGGTGAACTCTAGAGAGAGTAAGACCCACAGGGAGAAGGTCATAGGACCTAGCCTCCAATATATGAGATATGTGTTAAAAAAATGTGTCCTATACTAGATTACTCTTGAGTGTTGAGTTGAGTCCTTATGCATGATTCAAATATATAGGTGAGGATTGGGTAAAAGAAAAGGATGGGTAGATGACCCATATGATAAAGACAATCCTTTGGCTAAGTTAGGTCCTAGCTTGAGTGACATATTTTATGAATCTCATCATTAGTTGCAAGTGAGGTGATATATGAACTCTAGTTATGAGAGTATGATGCTTTGTGCAAAGGATACTCAAAATACATGTTCTCCCTTATTCTTCTCTTTCTTAATATATGATGATAGAAACCTCACTTGAGCTATATAGATGATTTATATATGAGGAGTCACTCGTATAAGCTTGACCTATTCTATATTTCCCCCCTATATCATACATGTAGTGCCCAAGATTGAAATCATGATAAGTTTGACTTTAAAATATTCTCTTCCCCTTCATATGAAACATGAAAGATATGATGCTAAGATTATGGGATAAACTTAGTATATTCTCTTTTTCCCTTCACATAATACATGCAAGACATAAAAAGTTGAACTCATGAACTTGATATAAAGATATTTTTGGGTCATAAGATATATGATCAGAAATATAGTTCGTAATTTTGATCCTTCTCAATGTATGATTCTAAGTTGAGTATGAATATCACACCATAGGGTGAAACCCTAATGGTCAAGCATGTTACGTAAGCCCTTTTTATATAGAAAAAAATCCTAATATCAAGGATGAAGATAAATCTCCTCTAGTGCTGAAATCATTGTAAGATGTTGATCATAAAACATATTAATGATGTTAGATTTGAACGATCTAAATATCATGGCCTATAAATGAATTCCTCCCGAACATTAAAAGCATGAACAAAACATGTACCCTTAGAGGTGATGCAACCCTAAGATATCATAATGTCATGTTATGGCTAAGACATTAAGTGATTCTTCCACATATATGAGGCGGGGTGGACACACCCAAGAAACTCTAAGACCCTAAGGTGACAACTTAGAGTGCATGCAACTATGGTGATCTTAGAACCTAAGAAATAATGATGTTTATGAAGTTCGACCCCAAAATAGCCTCTTAAGGATGAGATTAGTTGAATTTCGAGGAAGAAATTCCAAATAAGGTGGGGGTGAATGTGATAACCTAGATTTTTGGAGTTTTAATAACTAATACAATAATTGAGAGACATGCATTCTATGTAAGATGTCAAATGCCAAATTGAGGAATCGGTAATACAATCATGGATTCCTTCACCCAAATTAGGTGATTTGAGATATGATAGAGGACTATGATGCCTAATTGAATTCAATTGTGAATGAATACCCTTACTAATTGATTAAGCTCTCATGAGACCAATCATTCATTTAGTGATCCAGTGAGTAGTAAACTAATTGCTTTTGAGGAATTGTGTACATATGAACCAATGTTAGAGTTCTGGTGTCAACTTTGACTAAATGGCATATCATTTTCACATAAGGTAATACCCTAAGTGTCACATGAAGGTGAACTTTAGGTTTTAATTTGATTAGTCAATAAACATTCCTAACCTTCAAATTTCATTCCCAAACCTATGACACAACTACATCATGACATTATAAAGCTACACCTAAAATTTTATGGCAATTGGATCATCCAATTAAGAGATATAAGCAGTTGAAATTGATGTATATATTTCATAAATCACCAACCTAGGACCTAAGATTTTGATTTAATTGGTCAAATATGTGTCACACAACCCTTTGAAGCTTGGGCGCGGACCTTGGTTTAGGCCAACATTTCATGGCCGTTGATCAGCGATCCAACGGGGGAGACTTCATCTCCTACCTTCTGCCTTTCTCGGCCCCGACCCCAATAGAATCTGCCTAACCCAAAGTTACCTCGCACGCCTAGCTCCCACAACGATTGCACGAGATTTTTTGGAGGACAAATTCTACTCCTCAAACCGAACTCAACAAACCCTGCTATCTCCTACTATGCCCTGAGCAGAGATAGCAAACCTCCGTCATCTCACGATTCTCACTGGCGGCAGGACTCATTTAGGGCTTTCCCTCCCACACATCCTCATGCCTATTTAAGGACACCATTAGCTCCACCAGACCCCCCCTTAGACTCCCACTCAACCCAATTTGAAGCAACTGATCTCCGAGCACCTCCCCCAAGTCGACCTTCCATCTGTCGCTGCACCACCTCGGCAACACCCTCACAGGTCTTGCCCCACTGAATACAACCCGCCATCACCACCACCTCAATCCGGAGGTGCTTCTCGGCTAGGACAGACTACCCCAGAACACCTCTTCGTCCCTGACCTCCACCTCGCTGGTGACCTCGCCGTCACTGCAGCGGCGTTGAGATCTAGAGGGAGCTACAAATCAGAAACCTCACCCCTATGATCGAGGTGGCCTCGTGAAGGTGAGGGCACTCTCATCCATACTCCAGCACCACCCAAGAGCGAACGGAGCCTTGTCGGAGTAGTCATCTTGATGTTCGAGCAAGCAGCAACAGAGATAGAGAGGTGCCAGTCTGAACCAAACCAACTTTTAGAATCATACCCAGACTTCTGAATCGGCCAGCTTGAAGCCAAACCAGGTGGGTCCAGGAGAAAGAACATCGCTACCCTGAGAAGCCACGTGGCAGCTTCTGATAGGCCATACGAGGTAAATGTCTTAGTTAATTCATAGCTCTTACATAATTCATAGAAATTAGCATGCTTATCAGAAAAATATGTATAATATACCGAAATTATCAGAAAAATGAGTAGAATAGTTTATAATCATGATATTAGGTTTTTGATGCACTAATATCAGTGAAATCATGTAAAATTTATTATGCTTGTTTCATGAGTAATAAATATCAAATGATGATATAAAATTATGGAAAAATGTCAGTAATTCTATAATAATGTTTATAATGCATATGATGTCAGATATGGTCATGATGATGCACGAAAGTATATAATTTTATTAATATGGATAATTAGGGCTAAGAACACTAGAGATAATGTATTAAATGCATACATGCTCAATAAATGATGATATTTACAGAAAACCCTCATATCTGTAACTGGAATATAATATATAAATCTAAGATCAGTTATATGCATAGAATTCATGTTATATGAAGATGACCCTTAATACATGGGTTGTAACCCTAAATTGAATAATGTATATAAACTAGGGTTAATATGTGCACAAAAAGGATATGGAACCTAATGTTCAGATAATGAACCATAATCTAGAAAATGACATCATTAAGATAATTCTAAGAATGCAAGTAATAATGAGAATATCCTAATGAGTTAAGAAAACCCTAAAATGGATACGATTAGGGTTAAGATGAGATGTAAGATGATAAGAACCTGATGATAGTATATGATCTTGTCTTGATCAGGTTATGACCAGATTATCTAGATGATCATGGATATGTGAGGAATATCTGAACTCAGGTATGTGGGCTTTATCTAAGTATATGACTAGTTTTCTTGTATGCAATAGCTATGATGTATTGCTTGTCTTTATTTGATAATATTGCTTGGATGTACTATGATTGTAGTATCTTCGCCATGTCAATAAGAACAACAAAGAGTATAGATGGTTTGTAGATACTAAGTGGATATAAGCTCTCTCTCTCCCTCAATCCTCTCTCTCTCTCTCTTCCTCTAAATATAAGGTCAGCACTCAGTCCCCATAGCCCAAGGGGCGGGGCAAAATGAAGTGAGACATCTCTCTCTCTCCCCTCTAAATATAATGTCGGCACTTAGTCCGCATAGCCCATGGGGCGGGGGGAAAATGAAGTGCGACACCACTTAGTAGTACAAACGCATCAAATGACATCTAAAAATATGTGTTTACCTGATTATCACTTTAAACAATGTTTTCTTTTACTCTTTCTTTCTCAAGTTATTTCAATTATGCAAGCATATTAGTATGTATCTTTCTACCCACGTGCACAACACCTTGTGTGTTGATTCATTGTTTCACGTATGTTTTAGGTTCAGAGCTAGCTTGGGATAAAAGACGGGAAGTGAGAAGTTGTCCAGGTTGTACCTATTGTGTTAAGATCCTATTAGCATACATATTCATAGACTTGTAAAATTGTCTTCAAATTATGTAAATGTAAGTTGCAAATTTAATTCATGTTGTAATATAAATATGTTGAATGTTGAGAATGTTATGGTTGTATGTTCATGTATGCGTATTATGCTTCCGCATCGCTCTCTGATATAATTGCTAACATTTTCGGATTTTGTCTTCTCATCTCCATGGGGTTTTGAGAAGGTGAAAATCCAGGGACGTTACACCTTTTGTGCCACCATCAACAACCACTCAGTAGAAAAGAGCCATGCATCTCTCCTGCCATCAACCAACTACCATCAACAACTATCCCAAGCACCCACAGACTCCAACAGTTCACTTGGTATTGCCAGCCAGTAGGAGAACAACAGTGATGGAGATAGATGCGCAATTGGGTGACTGTTCTTAGGTCTGGTTCCCCCTTTTCCATCGGGGTTCCCTCTTTTCCATCAATTTAGGTATTCTTCCCTCTGTCTCATCCTTTCCATTGCTATTGTGGTAAGGTGTTCTTTCCCTTTGTCATCAGTTCTCTAACCACCTCCCACTCATTCAAATGGTAAAATCAATCAATCGGGGTGCAAGCAACCCTGGATCTAGTTGCTTGAATCCATTCAATGGGACTGGAAGCAGTAGCCAACTTTGCTACTGTGGGCAGATCCTTGAAACTAAGAAAACATGGACTGAGAAAAACTACAGAGAAAATTCCTGAGTTGTTCTAACTTCAACAAACATGTTATTTTCAGACATTCAATGGTATCTTGAATAAGGAAAATTTGGATTTAAAATGTATGTTTTGGTTTTGGTTTTATGTACAGGGAAGTGAATATTGCAAGTTCTTCCAATGGGCGGATGAGCCTCTAAACATTTCTAAAGAATATATTATCAAGATGAAGAGGCTTGAAGAAGGAATCAAGCTATCTTAGATGAGGGAAGAAAGAGTTGTGACTAAATATAGGTGTTGTGTGGCTTTATTAGTGGCATATTGGGTCTATTTTCTTTTTCTGTATGTAGGATCATGTTAGAAGGTAGTTGTAATTTCAACAATGTAGTTGGGAATGCAATTGTCTGAATGAATGCATATTTTACTGGTTTTTAAATGAATGAATGAATGAATGAATATTACTGTCCCTTGTCATTGATATGTTTTCACAGTTGTCCACATTGAATGAGTTGGATTGTATGTATGGGAATTGAGCAATGTGGCTATATAAATTCAGTTGAGTGCAATGCAGGCGCATGATCTAAACTTCAATAGGGAAATATGCACTCAATGTGGGTTGGCTTGTACTTTAAATCTCTCAACTCATCATGTTCATACAGGATCTCTTAACTAACTAAGTCCAAATGGCTCATTAGCAGCTGTAACACACACATTCATATACAATATCGTCTTTAATAGTCCATATATTTAAATACACTAGAAGCCAAGACTATAACCATAGGATTATAGCACTACATTACATCATTTAAACTATTAAACTCCATTCCTATCTTGATTCTACATCGAGATTAGCTTGTATGTATTCCTTATCATCTGTAGTTCCTTCCTCAAGAATTTAAGTAATTACAATCTAGTAAGGAAGACATATTGCTAAAAAAAAGAAACCCATTAATACTAAAGCGACAAGAAGAATTGTACAGGTACCACACTGTGGTTATCAATTGATGTTGGTTCCCAATTATCTACACTGACTAGCAACGAATCATCCATATATGCATATGTAGAGACATTTTCACACTATTAATATGTTTCACTTGTAAGACATTATACTTATAGTAGAAAATTCAAAACTAAAAACATATTCTAAATGTTAATGGGCATGAGTCGTATATTTTGAAATCAAATAACCATGTTTCCAATTAAAAATGTACTTATTTGCATTAGTGCTGACCAAACATGTGTATGCTGAATATGGGAATCATGAAATCTTTTCTTGCTTTCAACATTTAACCCATTTCACACTTAGGTAATGCACAATAAAATACCAAGTCAAAGATTGTTGCTTTCAGAACTTGTCCCTCAAATGTAACATTTACTACATCTTTAAATCCCTTCCCTAATCAAAGCATGTTGTAGGAGTATAAAGAATTAAATACATGACCTTAAATATACTAAGCCCACTTATGCCAGATTTGCATGTACGACTATTGTGTCCTTTTCTATGACATGTACTGCATGTCCTTTGCCTTTTTGCTTTTAACTCTGCTTATGGCTTAAACCTCTGTGGTTTCCTATTACCTTTATAATGTGATGGAGGTGGATCTCTTGCTTCCATGCCATGTTCCACATCTTTAATTCAGAGCACACATTGACTAACTTGTGTTGGAATATGAGTTTGAAATGATGGCATGCCTTCTTTACAAGAACACATTCTCATATCTTTTTGCAATGACACGATATTATTATAAGTTTTTTTAAATAGCTCTTGCACATTAAGCTACATCATGGTGTTCATCACAGTCGCTAACGTCACTAGTTCACAACAATAATAGTAGTCAGTGTGCAAATAGAACACGAACAAACCAGAGAGTGTTGGATCATAGTAACAGAACATCAACATGTACACAAAGCATGGACAACTAGATAGTCAATGTGCATAAAGAACGAACAAGTCTGAGAGTCCTGGCTCATAATAGAAAAGTCTAGACAGTGTTGGTTCATAGTCATAGTAGTCAATGTGCAAAAGAGCACATACAAGTAAGGATTCAACATGCACAAGGCACAAACAATCCAGAGAGCGCTGACACACAGAAGTAGAAAGTCAATGTGTGCAAAGCACATACAATATCAACTTGCAAATAAATCACATAGAAAAAGTAGATAGTATAATCGACGTAGCTAGATAGAAGACCATCAACTTGAAAAAGAAAGCAATAGATTTGAAGCTCGAGATAGTAAGTTCTCCAAGGAACCTATAATGAACAATTTTTTTTCTAATGTAAATATCAATAGTAGGATTCCACGAACCCTTCAAGAAGTGCATAAAGATCTACAAATATAGAAT
The DNA here is from genome assembly GCA_963693085.1 of Alisma plantago-aquatica. Classification (NCBI taxonomy): domain Eukaryota; kingdom Viridiplantae; phylum Streptophyta; class Magnoliopsida; order Alismatales; family Alismataceae; genus Alisma; species Alisma plantago-aquatica. The sequence continues at coordinate 197,417,396 of OY856409.1, forward strand.
AGTAAGAAAGGTCCTCATAGATATAAGAATAATAAATTTCCTCTCTTCATCTCATATCTCCTTTATTCTCCCTCTTACACCAACCACAAAAAGAGTTAAGAGAGTGGTTGGGGTGGAGAGTAAAAAATAATGGTAGAGGAAAGGGCTATGCAGGCAAGTATGTGGGGGAATTAACTGATAACTCTAGTCGAGGTGTATTATGCCCCAATTATATAGATCTAGATTGAAAAATAAAAGAAATTTGTCTGACTCTTAGGCCGACAAATATGAGGGAGCAGGGGTGGAGCCCCACAATTTTTTTAGACTAGATTATAGATTGGACATAACTTTAAAGAAATGTCTTTACGGTGTTTGACTTGCACAACAAACCACGACTTGAAATTATATGTCTTGGAGTTTCTGGATTGCAACAGAGAATGTCAAATGGTAGTCAGGCTTGATGTGCCATCGTTTTCAAATCAAGGAGTCGTGGATGTGATGGTAATAAACTAATAGATGTAGGAGAAAGATACAACTTCAACATTTGCATACATCCAATTAAAGAGGAGCATGAACATGAACAATGAGCTTCTGTTGTCGGGATGGTGATGGATGGGAGGCAAGTAGGCCCATCAAATGATGAAATTAATAAGAAATACAAGACCACAAGACTGAAAGATTCCCTCTCATAGATCAGAAGACATCCACCCACAGAGGATGGGGCGATGCAACTGGAAAATTGTGGTTGTATCTGGATCGCAGACGGGAGTCTAAAGTTTGGCAAGGATGATGATCATCGAGGAGCGATTGGGTGTCGTGACATACTAGTTTTTTCATGGGTACAAAATGACTGACTAGAGAGTAATGTGTAGCTGACTTTTCTCCAGTGTCAACAAGGATCTAGAGGATGAAACAAGAATCGGGCACATGCCTTTTCACTGGGCAACAATTGATCTGATCAAGCAACATACACCACGGTAAAATTGGAGGCCCTACTTCTATGGCTGGGTGGCAGTAAGGCAATAAGTATCAAGGACATCTTTTAAAAGAGTGGCAAGTCAGAGTCGGTGGATAAAATCTATGGAAGTGCATTGAAGTGCCCGACCGACAGCCAAAATAACAAGCAGCTACAATCGCCCCCAGACGAAATTCTTCTCTTCTCTTTTTGGTTGCATTAGGACTGGATCACATATCTGATAGCACGTTACAAGATAAAAGAAGACGAATTGATATATTTGATAAGCAGAATCCCCCTCCTTTATATAGGAGAAGGGGGAAGCGTACAAACTTTAGACTAAACCCCAATGAGCCAAGACAAACTTAGGCCCATATATAATTAGACTCAAATAACTTAATTAACTAAATTAACTAGACTCTTTAATACACGCACACACACATATACATACACACACACACACACACACATATATATATATATATATATATATATATATATGAGATAGAGAGAGAGAGAGAGTTAGGCAAGGATACACTTAACTATATTGGAGCCAGAATACAATCAAGTTTTCTACCCTTGGATCTGCCCTGATTTTGATTAGTGGTTGGGAGAGAACCCTCCCACTTAGGTCACACAACATTTGATGACCCCACCCATCACCTCTCGTGACTCAAATCTCTCTCTCCATGCTCTCTCTCCCACCCCGATACTTCAGTCTCACACCACCACTGATCCCTCTCTCTCTCTCTCTCTTCCATTGTTCCCTCTCTCTCTCTCTCTCTCTCTTTCTCTCTCTCTCTCGCACTAGACACCCGTAAAGACGAGACTCCCACTGCTTCCCCACCCACGATACTTCTCTCAATTGGGGAGACCAACCGACTGCGGATTCTTCCATAACACTGAGGGTTTCTACTAGAGATGGACACCTCTCCCCTCAATCCTCCTTTTCCAGCGTGTTTCCAACAACTAGGGAGACCAATTGATGATAGTAACCCCTTACGAAACCTTCCCCCCTTCTTTCTCATTCCTTTGACAACCCACCTTTCTCCTTCCTTTACTCACCCTCCCTTCTCCTTCCTCCACCCACCCTCCCTTTTCCTTCCTTCATCCACCCTCCTTTTGTGCTGCCATCAACAACCACTCAGGGGAAAAGAGCCATACATCTCTCCTGCCATCAACCAACTACCACAAAAAACTGTCCCCAAGCTCCCACAGACTGCAACAGCTCGCCTGGTGTTTCCAGCCTGTAGGAGAACAACAGTGATGGAGATAGATGCGACAATTGGGTGACTGCGACTAGGCCTGGTTCCCCCTTTTCCAATGTGGTTCCCACTTTTCCATCAATTTATGTATTCTTCCCTCTATCTCATCCTTTCCATTACTATTGTGGTAAGGTGTTCTTTCCCTTTCTCATTAGTTCTCTAACCACCCCTTTCTCATTAGTTCTCTAACCACCTCCCACTCATTCAAATGATAAAATCAATCAATCAGGGTGCAAGAAACCCTGGATCTAGTTGCTCGAATCCATTAAATGGGAGTGGAAGCAGTAGCCAACTTTTCTACTATGGGCAGGTCCTTGAAACTAAGACAACATGGACTGAGAAAAACTATGGAGAAAATTCTTGGGTTGTTCTAACTTCAACAAACATGTTATTTTCAGTCATTCAATGGTATCTTGAATCAGGAAAATTCAGATTTAAAATGTATGTTTTGGTTTTGGTTTTATGTGTAGGAAAGTGAATATTGCAAGTTCTTCCAATGGGCTAATGAGCCTCTAAACATTTCTAAAGCATATATTGTCAAGATGAAGAGGCTTGAAGAAGGAATCAAGCTATCTCAGATGAGTGAAGAAAGAGTTGTGACTAAATATAGGTGTTGTGTGGCTTTATTATTGGAATATTGGGTCTTTTTTCTTTTTCTGTATGTAGGATCATGTTAGAAGGTGGTTGTAATTTCAACACTGTAGTTGGGAATGCAGTTGTCTGAATGAATGAATATTGTATTGGTTTTTAAATGAATGAATGAATGAATATTACTATCCCTTGTCATTGATCTGTTTTCACGGTTGTCCACATTGAATGAGTTGGATTGTATGTATGGGAATTGAGCAATGTGGCTATATAAATTTAGTTGAGTGCAATGCAGGTGCATGATCTAAACTTCAACATGGCAAGATCCACTCAATGTGGGTTGGCTTGAACTTTAAATCTCTCAAATGATCATCTTCAGACATGATCTCTTAACTGACTAAGTCTAAATGGCTCATTAGCAGCTGTAACACATACATTCAAATACAATATCTTCTTTAATAGTCCATATATTTTAATACATTAGAAGCCAAGACTATAATTATAGGGTTATAACACTGCATTACATCATTTAAACTATTAAACTCCATTCCTATCTTGATTCTATATCGACATTAACTTGTATGTATTCCTTATCATCTATAGTTCCTTCCTAAGGAATTGAAGTAATTACAATCTAGTAAGGAAGACATGTTGCTAAAAAAAGAAACCCATTAATACTAAAGTGACAAGAAGAATTGTACAAGTACCGCATTGTGGTTATCAATTGATGTTGGTTCCCAACTATCTAGGCTGACTAGCAACGACTCATCCACATCTGCATATGTAGAGACATTTACACACTATTAATATGTTTTACTTGTAAGACATTATACTTATAGCAGAAAATTAAAAACTGAAAACATATTCTAAATGTTAATGGGTATAAGCCGTATATTTTGAAATCAAATAACTATGTTTCCAATTAAAAATGAAACTTATTTGCATTAGTGCTGACCAAACATATGTATGCTGAATATGGGAATCATGAAATCTTTTCTTGCTTTCAACAGTTAACCCAATTCACACTTAGGTAATGCACAATAAAATACTAAGTCAAAGATTGTTGCTTTCAGAACTTGTCCCTCATATGTAACATTTACTACAACTTTAAATGCATTCCCCAATCAAAGCATGTTGTAGGAGTATAAAGAATTAAATACACAACCTTAAATATACTAAGCCCACTTATTCCAAATTTGCATGTACAACTATTGCGTCCTTTTCTATCACATGTACTGCATGTCGTTTGCCTTTTTGCTTTTAACTCTACTTATGGCTTAAACCTTTGTGGTTTCATGTTACCTTTAGAATGTGATGGAGGTGGATCTTTTGCTTCCATGCCATCTTCCACATCTTGAATTTGGAGCACACATTGACTACCTTATGTTGGAATATGAGTTTGAGATGATGGCATGCCTTCTCACAAGAACCCATTTCCAAATCTTTTTGCAATGACACGATGTTGTTATAAGGTTTTTAAAATAGCTCGTGCACATTAAGGTAACTTTTCTTGTATTTAGAAGCTATACCAACTAATTTCATTACCAATCTACAAAGTGAGTTATACCTACCCAAAGGGGTACTTTGATCAACTTCTTTACGAGTCTCTTTGACACAATGATTTGTAGTTGTCATTTTTGCTTCCATTGTCCAACGCTTCAACACATACACATGTGGTATCTCATGGACCTTAAGATAAAACATCACTTTTAGTATATGACAACATAAGATCCCAAAAAATAGAAATAGCTTGTATTCACAAAAGAATTCTTCTCTACTTAGATTGACAAATACTTTGTAGCTATGCTTGGATATGAATGTAAGTGACTCGCCATCAACACATGAAATTTGATATATTGAATCTTTACTAAACTCTTTTATGTCATAGCATGAGGTCAACTTCATTTTCTCTTTGAAAATTTTATAAACTGATCTGGTGTAGATATCCCTTACATGTCTCTCAATGGGAACATAAGACCAAATTGTTGGTTGGCCATCCTTAGATCTATAATCTTCTTCATCTTCTTTGTCACATCGGTTATCAACCACATTCTTGATTCCTTGGAAGAGTTAAAACAAGGGAAAATGATTGTTTACATGATCTTTAAATATTGCATTCATGCTCTCATTCCGTTGTGTTGTTGACAAGTTTGCAAAAAAAGTGTCTCTAAAATATACAAGAATCCATTGCTCTCTAATATTCCACAACAAGGTTAGATGTGCGTTGTCACTCAAATTGAAGGAGGTTATCATCTTATTCCATCTTTCCTCAAACTCATCAATAGTTATGGGGTGATTGATGAAACATTGGAACTCTTTAGTGAACCCAACTACAATCCTATAGATCACACCTAGATGTTTACGTGCTTTTCTCATTACATGCCATTGGAGACAACAATGCACTACATTAGGAAATACAATACAAATTGCCTTCTTTGTTGCTATACCTTTATCAGTTAAAATTGACTTAGGGTTCTTTTCATACATTGCTTCTAGAAATTTTTGGAAAACCCTAACAAAGGACTCAACAGTCTCATCTCTTAATAAAGCACAAGCAAACAAAGTAGATTGCATATGATGATTCACCCCTATAAAAGGTGCAAATGGCATATTGTATCTATTGGTCATGTAAGTTGTGTCAAATGTAATCACATCACCAAATGTTTGATATGCAAGTCATGATCTTGCATCTACCAAAAAGATATTGTGTGCACAACCCTCATCATCAAACAATACAAAGTAGAAGAATGCATGGTTCATTGCTTGCTGCTTTCTGAAATTCTCTAATGTAGATGCTACATCAACACCTATGTATCTCCTTCTCAAAGAAACAAGTTTGTTTCTTAGATCTTTTCTTTTGAACATGGAATTACATATTCCACCTTGTTGGCAAGCAATAAGTGACATGATCTGTGTACTAAAAATATTTTGATCATGCATTGCTAGAATCAGATAATGAACCTCAGAAGACATGCACGGTGTGAGCGGTGAAATCTCTTTTTAGATGGACTATTGGTGAGTTCATGGTTGTGCTCTGTCAAAGCTCATAACCACCCACTTTGTATCCTCTTCTAGATTGACTCGCATTTGAGCCTTGCATCCTATTTGATTAGAAACAATATCTTTTTGTGGGGCTCCCTTATGACCATTGTCTATCTTCTTTTTTGGTTTACGTAACCCTTCTTTAGAGCACATGAATATCCTATTTGTGACTTTTTTGGTTTTAGTTGAGACATAGTGATTCCCCTTCCTCACTCTAAATCCCATACTATATGCATATTGATTATAAAACTCCTCTGCCTTATCAAGACTATCAAATTGCAAATCCATGAAAGGTTCAAGTTCAGATTGTACTTCCACCCTTTCATCCTATATAAGGGTCTCATTTTCTTCTCCAAACTTTTAATTTACATCCACTGACTCTTCATGTAACAATCTATTCCCGCCATGCCGTCAAAACATCATGAGAAAAATCCATATATAGACATAAAAGACATAATCATCCCCTGTTTGCATATAGACAAATGAGAACACATTGATAAATTTGAAGGAAATCTAACCATGCAAGGATTGTTGTGTGGCACTAGTGCCTTCTAAATCCAACCAATCTGGAATATAACATTCCATATCTTAAACAAAAAGCAAAAATGATTATCAGAATAAACTCAATACAATTTTTTCTCAAGCAGTGTACAAGACCAGTTCCTAAGGCCAAAAACACCAAGAAGAGTAGGAAATACTATTGCAACATCAATTAAACAAATCATGAATGAGATTTTGCAATTCATTTCATTGGCAGAGGATGACGGAAAAAAGATCTTGGAAAAAGCCACACAATTTGAGAATACTAGGTGAATTTGAGAAGTTGAAAAAATGGACTACCTTAGGGATGCCACAACTAATACACCCTGAAATGCTGGTCTCCAGTTTGAGGGAAATCCCTAACTTAGCCTCTAGAGATATATCTACACAAAGTGTCTTGGATGGTCTTCTTGGATGGTTGTTGGAGTGGCGGGCAAGCTCTTCTTTGTCGGCTCACCAAGCTAGGTCGTTTGCAGCTTGGTGCGTAAGTTCGCTGGAGTGGCGTGCAAGGTCTTCTTCGCTAGCTCACCAAGCAACCTCATCTGGGGCTTGGCCATTGCCGGAGTGGAGAGCAAGCAAGGTCTTCTTCACCGGCTAACAAGAAACCTCCTCTATTTTGCCATCTCCGGTCTTCACAAGGACGGGTTGTGTCCTAACCGAGAGAGAGCATGGAGGGAGAGAGAGTAGGGGAGAGAGTGTGAAGGGAGGGAGAGAGAGTGTAAAGACTGGGACCCAGAGGGGATCCACTCTCTACTTAAAACTTGAGGAATAGAACCTCCAGTCCAAACTTACCCAATATGTATTATGGAGTGGGTGTAAATTTTTTAAATCTTATTAATGGTATTAAAAACAACCAAAGTATAGAAGCGGAATAAAAATCATGACTATTACCAACTTTCCCAAAGATTTACAAATGTGCATCTTAATCTCCCACATAGGGTTTACATGTATGATACAACACAAGGATTTAGCAGAGGGAAATCTAAACCATAAAAACTTTATCTCCAAGCTTTAACGCCTTAAGCTAAGTCCAAGGCTACATGCCACATCCTCCATATCCTTCACCTAGGGTTGGAATCATACCCTAGCAAGAAGAGAAAAAATAGAAAACATCATCAAAGGCTGGTGTGTGCATACTGAAAAGGAAATTAAGCAATATATGGAATAAAGGACAATAAAATAAAAAGATTCCCATAGAAAAGATAAGGACTTCCCAAACATGCATCAAAAGGAATGAATTGCCAACATATGATAACAAAACAATACTTGCCATTAAATAAACAATAAAGTTGTGCCACATAAGCACATATCATGATATTAGGACACATAACCCATGATCAATTATCATCATCCTGCATGCATGTGAGATAAAAATAGCCTTATAACAATGTAAATAACAATGGCGGCCAAGCCTAATAAACTTGAAACCTGATAGAGAATGGCACATAACCAAACTCCCCAATATAAAGTGTGTGGGCCAAACCTCATAAATTTGAAACCTGAATATGGGGCACATAACCTCCATCCCAAAAATGAATAAGGGCACATAACCCAAACCAATGCAATTACACTACTCTATTGCTACTAAATCACATGGCATGTTTAATGTAGAGGCAAGTAGAAAGTATAGTCACATTATACAAACTAGTCACCATAAAAGTGACCAACATATACATCCATCTCATAAGTGGGAAAAAGGAATCACATGTCATCATCATGAACAAAACATAAGAAAGAGACCAAGAGAATGTCCTAATATGATCACAAGATCAATAACAAGTTGGGTACTTCACATGAAGCATAATTTCAAAAGAAAAAGACATTATGTATAGCCTAATGTCCATAGGACCAAGAGAAAGATGAAAAATAGGTTGATAGCTCAAAAAGAATAATCACGAATGCAAAAATACCTTACACAAGAATCTAAGAAATAAAAAAATAGTCCTAGATCAAAGCCTAGGTCTCCAAAACACCTATGATGCATATGTAGAATTAGGGTTAGGTTTTCATTAATTATTCAAAACCCTAAAAATCAGAATTAGGGTTAGGTTTTCATTTATTATTCAAAACCCTAAAAATCACCTTTTTATTATTAGTAAATTAAGTTATAAAAACCATCCCATGCTTTAGGTTATATTTTTCTGAGTTCAAAACATATTTTATTATATTTTTCTGACTTATATATATTTAGTTATGAATTTTACAAGCTATTACTTATTTAGATTAATCCATTAAAATCACATACTTTCAACATTGGATTTAGGCAAAAAAATCAACACCATAAGATTGCTATTTTTTTTTGAATCCAACGACTATTTATTTATAATTTTTTGATTAGTATATAATATGTTATGAATTTTGTAATATCAACCAACCAAAAAATGACACATAAGCAAAAAGTCATTGCAAAGAGAGAGAGAGAGAGAGAGGCCAAGCAGTGTGACCTGGCTCAATCATGCCTAGCCAAGTGGCGTAGACCCTCAGATATCCAATTGCAACACTCAACGCGGAAAAAGGCCAAGCAAACGAGAAAAAGACACATTTACCCTCGACGGAAAAATGGAACCAAAGGTAAATGAGGGAAAAATAGACAAAATGCTGGGAATTCATCCCCTTCATCCCGCACCATCCATGACCATGAGGTAGGAACACCTGCTTTGATCCCAATTTGGGGAAACACAGAAGAATGAGAATTAAGCCGAAAACATAGATCAAATTCGTATAAGGCGGTTCCACGATGCTCAACCTTTGAGCTATTGGCCCGCGGTGGGGTGTGACGCCGGCGGTGAGAAGGTTTGCATCGATGAAGAAGCTTTTCTTGGTGGAAGTGATATACACTTGTATGATGAAAATTGATGCGAGGGAAAAGCACCATACCAGGGCCGACGAAGCCAAAGAAAGAGTCATCTATTTGTAAGAGCAGGTATACGAGTTTATATGAGTAGAGGCTTCGAGAGGTTTGGAGAGGAAATTAGGAGAATTACCAAAAAGGAAAACTAGATCATATGTTGGGGCTTGGGTTATGCAAAATCTAAAGAGGAACACACCATCAAAGAAATCTCAAAGATTGATCAATTATGGGAGGAGAAATTCGAATTTGAAAATCACCATATGTAGGCGGCACCTGCCTGTTCGGTCACAAGGTCGGGGATGACTTTTGAGTCATCAAATCATTGATCCGATGGCTGGAAATAATCGGTAAATCTAAGAGGTGCGTGACACCTATATTGCATTCCAAATCTTAATCGGATTAGTGATATACATAATTATTTAACTTTTCTCTCTCCTCATTTGAGGGTGCAAACAAACTCTAAAATTAATGAAAATTGACATCTAGCCTATTTTTTATATGAGGATTCCGAATATGAAATTAGATTTACCTTCTGGGAACTTTTAATGTGTTAAATAAATCAAATACTAATTTCTCTTTCCTCATGCTTTAATGACTTTAAGATTCTCCAAATTTTATGAAACTTCACCCACACGTCAAATTTAATGTGTTGGATACAAATTTTCCATAAATTTTATATGTTGGAGTTTTTTTGTGCATTTGTTTAATACTTTGAAGGATCTACACACTTTCTCTCTCATGATTTCACCTTTTAACCAAACATATCCCAAATTGGATGAAAATTCACCCAAAGGCTATATTTGTTATGTATATTATGAATACAAGACTATGTTTCTCTTTTGGAGTCATTTTTTTGATATTTTGGGGAAAACATAGATATTCTCTATCCAAAATAAAATAAATTAATTATTGTTATGTGAATAATGTGAAACTTGACTCCCAAGTCAATTGGGATCCAAGGAACACAATTTTTAACTTAGATTCCTCTTTTGGGATTTCCTTTAATGAGTTATGACACAATCAATATTTGTGGCTATTAATATCACATTATTACTTAGGTTATCATAATATTTCACTATTATCATTATTGATCTTCCATTTATGTTCCATAGCTTAATATTATCACCAAAAGAATTATGTGTGATTATTTGCATGAAATTTTATATAATTCATTATTATCTCATGTGACATATTTTATGTGCCTATTATTAATTTAAGACTAATGTGAAAACATTAGGTTACATTACGATGATTTATACATGCATTAACTTATTAATGTTATACTAAACATCTTTTAGATCTAACCTCAACCATGTTTGGCTAAGCCTAAAAGGTCAAACTTCTAGGGTAGGGTACAAGATCTGGTATGTTACATCACTCCACCCCTTAAAAAGATTTTGTCCTCAAAATCTATTGATCCAAACATCAACAACGAACTACTCTCCGCCCCTTAAATAGTTTAACCTAACAAGTCAAACTAACAACATTTAGGGTTACCCACATATCTTTTAGTTGTGATTTTTTTGAGATTTATGTTATTCATGTTTCCAACTAATAAGCCATAACCAACTAGGGTTGAGTTTTAGGTCCTTGTGTCTCTAACCTATCAACCCTAAGATCCAAAAAGTCATAGGGTACAAAGGTAGGTCCACTACACCTTTATATTATCTCACACATTCCTAGTCACATCTCATAGACAATTTAGGGTTTAAGATATCCATTCCAAATAATTCACCACTACAACTTCACATATCTCTTCATTGTGACTTAGTTCAAGAAATCATCGAGAAAATTAGAGAATTTTTTTGTACATATAGTAGTATAATGATTTTTTTTGTCGATAAGAAACATTGTGAAGTAAAACCAACAAGTTGACTAAAATTCAATGCAAAAGCCAAGTCACAATATTTCCATAACAAGAACTCCTTTTCTACCATTATCTTATTCTCAAAACATGACTCCTTCCACAAGCAAACACCTCTTTAACTTTATATATGTCATCATTAACCTATATGGTATGGTAAGATCATATCATGAAAAACTTAGGCAAAAGGTAGGGAAAACATCACACCTAGAGGTCACTATCCAAGTCAAGGGTTCTAATAAGGGAGACAAAATTGAAATAGTCAAATCTCGACTACCATGGGCTCTAATACCATGGTGTTAGGAGTGATACTCAGAGGGGATCCACTCCCTACATAAAATTTGAGTAATAGAACCTCCAGTCCAAACATACCCAATAGGTATGATGGAGTGGGTGTAAAATATTCAAATCTTATTAATGGTATTAAAAACAACCAAAGTATAGTAGCAGAATAAAAATCATGACTATTATAAACTTTCTAAAAGTTTTACTAATATGCATCTTGATGCGATGATTTTGAGTCGCATTTAGAGACCTATTTCATATGTGTTTTGTGCCTTAATTACTCATTTTCATGGATATTATTGCATAATTCACTTTATTTGGTCTTTGCCATCATTTTATATCAAATCCCCTTTGTTTCACTATTTTAAGCATTATTGATCATCTTATCATAAATCGTGTGGATTTACTTGGTCTTGTTGTGCAATTTCAGGAAGAACAAGTATCTGCATCCGTCGATACCATCGACGGACGTCGATACCATCGACCAAGCCACAGGTTGTCATCCGAGAAGAGCAATACAGAGTTGATACCATCGACACCCATGTCGATGGCATCAAGATGTCTCCAGGCTGCTGGCGAGGATGAAGTCGATACCATCGACGCAAGTCGATGCCATCGACTCAAGGAGAGCTACAACGTCGCTAAACGACAACAACCTACGCTAAAGGAGTCGATACCATCGACACCCAAGTCGATGGTATCGAGATCATGACAGGCGCTCAGAATAAAAGAAAGGAAAGCTGCCGCTAATCCGCTGTGTCGATACCATCGACTCGCGTCGATGGTATCGACGCCGGAAGATATGCGTTGGATTTGTTTTGATTTCGATCGGACGGCTGTTGTTATTTGACGACCTAATTAGGGACTTATACCTAATGACAGCCGCCCAGACGTGGGGGGGATCTCATTTTTTGGATTGCACGAGTGCCGAGGAGGAGAGAAAGGAGAACGGAGGCCGAGAAGCTCATCCCGGGTGATTCGGAAGCTGCCGAAGACGAATCGCACCACCGACAGGCGGGGAAGCTCGTGTTCTACGCCAAGGATCCACCGGTTCTTCTCCGTTCAGGGGTTTTCCCATTTATTTCACATTTTTCTTATGAATTCCCCAATTTCTACCATGTATTCGTGTAAGATGAACATGAGAGGCTAAAACCCTCAATCTTTAGGACCGGGAGTAGCCCGGGGACACATTGTATGATGATTTTATATCGATAATTCATATTTTTTCTCTCATATCCGTGGTATAGATTCGTTTTCTCCATTTCTATTGTTATGCTTGATCACCATAATAATAACTTAATACCCTTAATCACTTCGACAGAAGGATTAACGGTTGAAAAGAGATGAATTCTACATTAATTAATAAAACCCTTGACAAAGGAGTTGTAAAATTAATGGTGGGAACTGAGAGACCGTTTATAATGCACTTAGTTTAGGGGAATGATTACTACGACGGTGGAATCAACCTAAATCTAAGTAGTGAATTACACCACGACAGTGGGTAATTCTCATTTTAGGCCACTACCCGGAAAGAGAGAGAAGTGTGAGGAATTACATGAAATCTAATACAATGTTGACCCGCGGTGAAACCGCCATCCCAAAGATATCCCTTTTAATTGATTAAATTAATCTTTAATCGATTGTTTTCTTTGTTTGATTTTTATTTTCTTTTAATTTGAACAACAAAACCTTACTTTGTTAATCGGTCTAGCTGATTGCGATTAGTTAGTAGAAGTCTCCAATAATTCACGTATCCCTGAGTTCGACTCGGGCCTCACAAGGCCTATATTACTCGACGCGTATACTTGCGTTTAAGCGCGTAGTAAAATACATGTCAAGTTTTTGGCGCCGTTGCCGGGGAATACGACGAATTATTGGCACTTTGAGTGCTAAGAGCAGCCATTCTAGGCCACATTTTTTTTTATTATTAATTTTAAAACAATTTCAAAAAAAAATCCTTTATTTCTCTATAATTGTGTTGACCCGTTCAAAGCATTGTACTGAACCTCTATTTCCATATTTCAGGTGCTTTGCATGGTGCACACACGTAGTCGAGACTACGTGAATCGCACACCTGAGGTTCCACCTGTGGGACCAGAGGACGAGGACTACTACGAGGAGGAACACCACAGTGATATACATTCTGAATCTGAGCCAGAACAAGAAGAAGTAATGGCTGAAGCACAGACAATATGGGAGAAGATCAAGGCGTCTTCTTCCTCTGCATCAAAGGGGCCTATAAAGAAACAGGGGCTAAACATACCTACATACAAGATCGACCCAGCACTGATTAACTTGGTCAAATCCAATGCATTTCATGGGTTGAAGAATGAGGATCCAGTTGCTCACATTAGTCAGTTCGTCGAGAACTGTGATATGGTGAAGATAGATCGATTTTCGCAGGACGTACTGTACCTCAAGTTATTCCCCAGTTCCTTGGCGGGAGTAGCAAGAGAGTGGCTTCATAACCTCGACGACGAGTTTGTTGAATCATGGGATCACATGGTGGAGGTTTTCTTCGAGAGGTTCTTTCCTCCTGAGAAGACCAATGATATGATCCGGAAGATCCACAATTTCACCTAACAGGCGGGTGAAACCTATTCTGAGACTTGGGAGTGATTTCAAGTCATGTTGAGGAGATGTCCACATCATGGATTGGACAAGGAAACCCAAGTGAAGATCTTCTACTTTGCTCTCTCCGAGCATGATAGAAGCAACTTGGACTCGGCCGGTTCTGGATTTTTTCTAAATAACACTGATACAAGATGCTGGGAAATACTGAAGAATATGGCACGGAAGCAATCTTGGGGAGAAAGAGAAAGAGGCCCAGTTGAGCAAGCAAGAGTTTCCAGTGAGTCAAAGGCAATGAGAGAGCTGAATGAGAAGATGGATCTTCTCGCAAAGAAGTTGCTGCAGAAGGAAGACAATGAGTCCGAGGAGGAGGCTCAGGTCAAGTATATGAGGCAACAGCAAGGGTACAGGAACAACGATTACTCATGGCGGAAGGACAAGAAATTTTCATGGAAGGATCTGAACAACTTCCTGCAAGATCCGGACGCCAAACCTGCACCGGTCAAGGAGGACAAGAGCACGGAGTTGCTCAATCAAGTCATAAAGCAAAATCAAGAGTTGATGAACACTTTTGGGCAGCAAATAAAGCAGCAGGGTGAATTCATGAACCAGTTCGAGCAGACGTTGCAGAGCCACGGGGCTCAGATGCGGACTATAGAGACTTCCATGGCACAGATGGCAGCGGAGATTGCAAGCTTGAAGAAGCCGGCACATCCGGGTTTTCCGGGAAACACCAATGTTCCCGGGGGGAACCAACAGGCCAAGGCCATCTTGTTGAGGAGCGGTAAGAAGGTACTTAATCCAAGGGCGGATGACATAAGCACACCGCAGGACACAGTCGAAGAAGCAACTGCTAAGGAGCAGCCCGCACCAGTCATAGAGCAAATTGATGACACAACCGAAGATGGTAAGGAAGGACAAGCCACTGAGGAGGAACCACAGAAATTAACTCCCTATGTGCCACCTCATCAAAGGGCACATACCGTTCCGGTTCCCTATCCCAATAGTGCAAAAGCAAGAAAGGTGGATGCACAGTTTAAAAAATTTCTGGACAGCTTTAGAAAGTTATCTGTGAATATTCCCTTGTTAGAGGCAATTGAACAAATCCCGTCTTATGGAAAGTTCCTTAAAGATGTAATCACCAAGAAGAGGAAGATACCTGACACTGAGGTTGTGGTATTGAAGGAGCAAGTGAGTGCTTTTATTATGGGCACTTTGCCGCCAAAGCGACAGGATCCCGGGTGTTTCAATATTTCATGCTTTATCGGGAAGTTCAAATTTGGCGAAGCGCTTTGTGATTCCGGGGCAAGCATCAATCTGATGCCCCTTTCTACATTCAAGAAACTTGGATTGAAGGAGTCAAGGCCAAGCAATATGACTATCCAATTGGCCGATAATTCTGTGGTGAAACCATATGGAATCTGTGAGGATGTTTTGGTAAAGGTAGACCGCTTTGTTTTTCCCGCTGATTTTGTTGTGATGGAGATGCAGGACGAACACGGCAATGAGTTACTTCTTGGTCGCCCATTTCAAGCTACAGCTGACATGATCTTGGAGATGGGGAGAGGTCGCTTGACCTTAGGCATTGCGGATGATCGCTTTGAGATGGTCATGCCCAACAACAATACATCTACTAAAGCAAAGGCACGGTGCAACATGGTGAAGCATGTGGAAAGCAATATCTCACTTTGTCTCGGGAAGCCATTTTTAGATATGGCCCATGTGATGAGCAGGATAGACAATGGGACCTTGGCGGTAGACCTTATGGAGCAAACGAAAGCTGTCTCTTTACGCAAGGCTGTCGGGTTTCCAAATGATGAGAATGAGGACATTCCACCTTCGTGGGAGGATGATGTGATAATTACTTCTGTCTGTGATGCATATCCGGAATTGCCTCTAGAGGCGTGCTTGCTTAATGTCACTTATGATTGGATGCGGAGTACTTCACTCAAGGAGTGCGCCAAAATGCTTCAAATGCTTCCATGTTTCTACACGAGGCACTATGAAGATTTGGGTACACTGCCCCCACCGCTACAATCATCCCTCATCTTCCCACCTGATCTGGAGTTAAAGCCATTGCCCCCGCACCTGAAGTACGTCTTTCTAGCTGAGGAGGACAAGTTGCCAGTGATTGTTTCTGCATACTTGAGTGCGGATGAGGAGGAGCAGCTATTGATAGTGCTCAAGAACCACCGTGGAGCCTTTGGGTGGTCAGTGGCGGACATCAAGGGGATCTCCCCTACACTTTGTCAACATAAGATTCGGCTTGAGGAAGGAGCCAAGTCAGTCATACAGCCTCAAAGACGTCTAAATCCAAGCATGATGGAGGTTGTCAAAAAGGAAGTCATTAAGTTGCTTGCTGCAGGGATTATTTATGCCATATCTGATTCGACGTGGGTGAGCCCCACACAGGTAGTCCCTAAAAAGGGGGGAATCACAGTCACTACAAATCTTCTAAATGAACCTGTCACCACTCGATTGGTAACCGGGTGGCGTGTATGCATTGATTACTGCCGATTGAACGCCGCAACTCTGAAAGATCATTTTCCATTGCCATTCATTGATCAGATTTTGGAACGCTTAGCCGGTCGGTCACATTTTTGTTTCCTAGATGGTTACTCGGGGTACAACCAGATTTCTATTGATCCTTTGGATCAAGAGAAGTCTACGTTTACATGTCCCTATGGGACTTTCGCCTACCGCCGTATGCCGTTTGGTTTATGCAATGCGCCGGCGACTTTTCAACGCTGCATGCTCGCCATTTTCTCTGACATGGTGGAGCGGTGTCTCGAAGTCTTCATGGACGACTTCTCGGTTTATGGAGCGTCTTTTGATGAATGCCTTTATAATTTAGATAAGGTTTTGCAACGGTGCGAGGACACACACTTGGTCCTCAATTGGGAGAAATGTCACATGATGGTGACAGAAGGAATTGTGCTAGGACACAAGGTGTCTAGCAAGGGTCTAGAGGTAGACCCCGTAAAAATTGAAGTGATTTCTAAGCTACCAGAATTGTTGGAAAAAGACGCAGTTTTTGATTTCAATGAGAAATGTCTTTACGCTTTCGAGGTTTTGAAGGAAAAGCTGATTTCGGCTCCGGTTGTTCAAACGCCGGATTGGACAAAGCCTTTCGAGTTGATGTGTGATGCGTCTGACTATGCTGTGGGGGCTGTTTTGGGGCAAAGGGTAGATAACAAGCCTACTGTGATTTTCTACACCTCAAAAACACTTAATGACGCTCAATTAAATTACACAACCACGGAAAAAAAGTTACTTGCTGTTGTTTTTGCTTTTGAGAAATTTCGGCAATACTTAGTGGGTTCTAAGGTGGTGGTGTGGACGGATCACGCCGCAATAAAATATTTGATGGAGAAGAAGGATGCGAAGCCTAGACTAATTAGGTGGATTTTGCTCCTACAAGAATTCGATATTGAAATCAAGGACAAGTCGGGAATTGAAAATGTGGTGGCTGACCACTTGTCTAGGTTAGAGAGGGTGGATGAACAAGGTTTGCATATACCCATTACCGAGACTTTTCCCGACGAACAACTTTTAAAAATTGATTCTAAAGAACCATGGTTTGCGGAAATTGTGAATTATCTGGCTTGCGGGATCATCCCGAAAGATTGGTCTTATCAAGAGAAGAAGAAATTCTTCCATTCATTGAAATACTATTTTTGGGATGACCCAATATTGTTGAAGCAATGCAGGGATGGTATTCTTCGCAGGTGCGTGCCGAAGGTAGAGTACGAAAGTGTTCTACATCATTGTCATGCGTCGCCTACGGGAGGACATCATGCTAGCTCACGGACAGCAGCTAAGGTGTTGGAGAGCGGCCTTTATTGGCCCACTTTGTTCCGGGATGCCTATGATTTTGTTAGGCAGTGTGACCCGTGCCAGCGTGCAGGTAATATCTCAAGGAGACAAGAAATGCCCCTGAATGTGTTTCAGGAAGTCGAGGTATTTGATTTATGGGGCATTGACTTCATGGGACCCTTTGTGTCCTCAAATTCAAATCTTTATATTTTGCTTGCTGTGGATTATGTGTCGAAGTGGGTAGAGGCAATCCCCACAAGGACTAATGATTCGAATATAGTGTGCAGGTTCGTCAAAGAGAATATTTTCTGCAGGTTCGGGATTCCTCGAATGATCATTAGTGACGGAGGCACACACTTCCGAAATCAGAAATTTGCTTCACTTTTGAAGAAATATGGGGTCAAGCACAACATTGGCACCCCATATCATCCACAAACGCAAGGACAGGTGGAGGTATCAAACAGGGAAATCAAGAAGATTTTAGAAAGGACCGTAGCATCTACACGGAAGAATTGGAGTGCATTGCTACCGGATGCACTTTGGGCTTATCGAACGGCGTACAAAACACCTATAGGCACTACACCTTTTAGGTTGGCGTATGGCCGGGCGTGCCATCTTCCGGTAGAATTGGAGGACAAGGCCCATTGGGCGCTAAGAAGGCTGAACTTGCGCTATGACGAGGCTGGGAGGAAAAGAATGTTTGAATTGAATGAATTGGATGAGCTACGCATGACGGCATATGAGAATGCCCGTATTTATAAGGAGCGCACAAAGCTGATCCACGATCGCCACATTGAGATGCGCACGTTCAAGAAAGGAGACAGTGTCCTATTGTTCAACTCTCATCTCAAATTGCATCCCGGGAAACTGAAATCCCGATGGAGTGGACCCTTCGAGGTGGAAGAAGTGAGACCACACGGAGCGATTCTCGTGCGAGATGGAGAGGCCACGTTCTTGGTGAACGGGCAACGCTTGAAGCTGTACTTTGGTGAGAACTATAAGAGGAAAGTGAATGAGGTTAAACTCATTTCACTTGTACATGAATGAGAAGAAGGACCGACGTCTAGCCTAAGACGCTAAAGAAGGGCGCTTGTTGGGAGGCAACCCAACCATTGGTACATTAGGATAGTTTAATGTTAGGTGTAGTTTGCTTTTATTTTGTTTACTTTTTAGTTTAAAAATGATACCTTGATCCGTTTGTTGAATGTGCAGGAACATGCAGGGTCGATACCATCGACAAATCAGTCGATGGTATCGACATGGGTTCAGGTTGACACAGCAGAAATCGCACTGCGTCGATACCATCGACGGCCCCGTCGATGGCATCGACATGGTCACAGACACGTCGCAATAAAAGTGTCGATGGTATCGACACCCCAGTCGATACCATCGAGATCTCTGGAGATATTCAGACGAATTTTGCTCAGTCAACTCGATACCATCGACGGCCTCATCGATGGTATCGACATCATCACAGGTTGAATGCAATAAATAGAGGTGTCGCAATAAAAGCAAGTCGATACCATCGACACCCGTCGATGGCATCGACGGACATGTCACCGATCCGCATGAAGACATCGATGACGATCACAACAGCCACGTCAGCGATCCGGGTGCTGCGTCGATACCATCGACTTCTGTCGATGGTATTGACCCGTCAGCGATCCGGGTTTCTCGATCCAGCAAACGTCAGCCGTCGATACCAGCGACAGATGCGGCTACCCGCGAGACGTGTCGATACCATCGACCCGCGTCGATGGTATCGACGGGTCAACAGGGGCGCCGATCAAGTCTATTTAAGGGGACTTGCAACGTCATATGACATCACACCCTCAGAGCAAGTATCTCCCATTGCGTAAAGCACTCCCCCGAGCCCTCTACACCTGCGGAGAAGCGTCATCGAGCGAAGATCTTCACCGAGCGGAGAATTTCTCTCCATCTTCACCGAGCTCTTTTCTCCCAATCTCATTCTTCTCACAATCATGGTGCATACGGGCGGAGCATCTTCATCAAGCGCGCACCCCAGGGAGATCGAGGAGTTTGTTCCTCCTCCAACCGCTTCCATCTCTCGTCCACGCCTCATTCATGCCAACATGGATGTAAGGAAGGTATACGAGGAGATCATGAAGCGGAAGTTCGAGGCAACCCGGTATGTGGACCGGGGAATGATCAGGGAGCTGGGATTCGAGGCCAACTTGGCCTATGTGTTGGCCGGGCAAGTGCGGCACACCAATCGCTTCTATGAGATGGACTGTCATGCGGATGGGCAGCCATTTTTCGGCGAATGGCCCACATACAAGGAGCTGGTGGCTGAGTTCATGGCGTCTCTTGATATCTGCGTCGTACCAAATGACGTGGTACCATCGGACCAGACGTGGATCCAGGGAAGGGTGTCCTTCCGACTCTTCAACAACAATTACAACATCACGTTGAAGCAGTTCAATGGCATCTTCAACTGGAACCACAGCCGCCACGATCACCGACGCCCCGACGCCCGCACCGACTACGACAAAATCTTTGCCGAGCTAGTTACAGTGCCGGCAGGGAAGACCGTGAGCTACCACAATGCCGCGGTAGCGGATTTTGAGCACCCGTTCGTCCGGGTCCTGCACAGGATGTTGAGCTTGACTTTCTTCGCTCGGAGCGATCTTGCTTTGAGCAAGTTTCAGGAGAGTGACCTGTTCTTTCTCTATGCACTCCTGAAACGTCAAGAGTGCAACTGGGGAGCATTCTGGTTACAGCGCGTCATGGCGGTGAAGCGGAGCACAAGGAAGGCTCCAATACACTTTGGTGGTCTTGTCACCAAGTTGGCGCTGTACTTGGGGCTGAACTTTCAGTCCATGACTCCGATTTCTGCGCGGAGTAAGGTGAACGTGCAACACTTGCACCGTTCAAACCTCATTCTTATCCGAGACGGGTTGGCGTACGCTCATTGCCACGTCAACCAAGCTTACCAGGAGGCATCCCTGCCAGACGACGTCTTCCACATCGAGGGCAAGCAGCATTTCCGATGGCCCATCATAGCCATCGAGTCCTCCGAAGAAGAAGGCGGAGGTGAAGACCAAGAAGGCGAGGCCGAGGAAGACGAGGAGGCTTTCACACCTCTTCGAGCACGCGTGGCACCACGGAAGCGTCCTAGGATGCATCCGGGTGCATCTTCATCATCTCAGCCCCCGTCGCCATCACCACAGCAAGAGCAGCCAGCTGCGGATCCCTACTCCATGCAAGGGATGTATACCATGCTGCAGGACATCCAACAGACGCAGCACCAGCATATGACTTTGTATACCGGCATCCATGAGACAACGGGCCGGTTGCTTGATAATCAAAGGGCTATGTTCGAGAACGAGCGGCTCATCCTCGCCAACCAGGAGCAAATGCACACCCGGTTGCAGCGGATAGAGACGCAGCAGGAGCCCTTCTTCGACCACTACTGGAGTCGAGACTACTTTGGAGGTTATCCACAGCCTCCGCCGAGGACCCAATATGATCCAAGCTTCCAGGGGGAGTACCCGTCTTGGGATCCTACGGCACCACAATACCCACCACCGCCTCCGCAAGATTGATCAGGGTATCACTGTTCCACCCTTAAGTTGGTTTTTGACTATGAGGACATAGTCGGATTCAAGCTTAGGGGGGTGGCTGGAACAACTTTATCTTTTATCTTTTCTTTAGTTGTTTTTAGTTTCTGCTTTGTTATTTGTTTTTGCAATTTTAAATTTTTATTTAGGATCCACATCTATCTAGTGTAATCGTGGATGTCTTAAAAATTGTCATCTTGCTGTTTTCATGGGAAATTAAGGGAATTTAAAATTTTTTCTGTGTCTTTTGGATAGCTTTACTTGGTTGTCCTTGGGGAACTTGTTCTATGAAAATGATTGATTATGTCAACTTTGAAGCAATATGTCATACTCACACCCCCATTGACTCATGAAAAGTGGATAGTAACGATTGTTTGAGCCTAACCTAATCAAATGGTAATGAGACCTTAATCAGATGTAAGAGAAAGAACCCTTTAAACTACTACACATGTCAGTAAGGAGGGACACATAATTTTCTTCTAAGGTTCAGTCACTTAATCTTGTGATCATTCCACCCCATTTTCTATAATCCACCCAAGAATTGGAAGTAAAGTGCAGTTTCAATTTCTTTTGTGTGCATAGCATGTAGATAGAATTTGCATTGTTATTTTCATACTTTTGCATAAAACGAGAAAAAAAAATGAATAGTGATTCATGCACATTACTTTTAGGTGCATGACATGTAGTTGCACTCATACTTTCATGATTTTCATGCATAAGTACACCATGTATCTCAGTTGACCTGAAAAGTGATCTAAATTGTTCCATACCCTCGCATTAGTACAAAGATTTCCAATCATGAAGAAAATAGCCTAACACATGTATCTCTAAGCAATTATGGATATGTGAGCTAAGAGGAAAAGAAAAAAATCTGAAAGAAATTTTTTTTTTGAAAAAAAGAAGAAGAGAATTTAGAAGGAAATGGAATAAGAGGGAGAAAGGAATGATATCACTTGTATAACAGGGGAATTGAGTACATGATGTGGCTTGAGTAGATTTCTATCTCATTTTGAGGTAGAAGGTTAGTGCATGCATCATTCCACCCACTTTTAGGCATTAGGGCATTCTTAATGTGCATTTGCATCATTTAGGGCATTTTGTTATATGCATACTGAAACTGTGTAATACTTCCATATTCTCCCATGAACCACCCATTCCATCCACCCGTTGCTCGAATTGGTAGGTCACCATGATTTTCTCCTCACTCATGATTATAAGGAGGACTGCTTCCATGTAGATGGTAGTTAGGGCGAGCAACGTAGTTTAGGCGATCACAAGATGCACCATGGCTGAATCGGCAAACTTTATTATGTTAACTGCCTTATGTGATAGTGTTCATCGGTTTGAAGGATAATTTCTTTTATTGATGATTATTGTCGCCTGTAGGGTAATTACTGTTCTGTGATTAGGAAAGGCCGGTTTGAGAACGTTCAGTGGGAGTCATGTGGGATGTGGGGTGATGTGTTGATTGTTAGTTGACATCTGCAATTCTATTCTAAGGATTAGTTGCTCGAGGGCGAGCAATGTTTAAGCTTAGGGGAGTTTGATGCGATGATTTTGAGTCGCATTTAGAGACCTATTTCATATGTGTTTTGTGCCTTAATTACTCATTTTCATGGATATTATTGCATAATTCACTTTATTTGGTGTTTGCCATCATTTTATATCAAATCCCCTTTGTTTCACTATTTTAAGCATTATTGATCATCTTATCATAAATCGTGTGGATTTACTTGGTCTTGTTGTGCAATTTCAGGAAGAACAAGTATCTGCATCCGTCGATACCATCGACGGACATCGATACCATCGACCAAGACACAGGTTGTCAGCCAAGAAGAGCAATACAGAGTTGATACCATCGACACCCATGTCGATGGCATTGAGATGTCTCCAGGCTGTTGGCGAGGATGAAGTCGATACCATCGACGCAAGTCGATGCCATCGACTCAAGGAGAGCTACAGCGTCGCTAAACGACAACAACCGACGCTAAAGGAGTCGATACCATCGACACCCAAGTCGATGGTATCGAGATCATGACAGGCGCTCAGAATAAAAGAAAGGAAAGCTGCCGCTAATCCGCTGTGTCGATACCATCGACTCGCGTCGATGGTATCGACGCCGGCAGATATGCGTTGGATTTGTTTTGATTTCGATCAGACGGCTGTTGTTATTTGACGACCTAATTAGGGACTTATACCTAATGACGGCCGCCCAGACGTGGGGGGATCTCATTTTTTGGATTGCACGAGTGCCGAGGAGGAGAGAAAGGAGAACGGAGGCCGAGAAGCTCATCCCGGGTGATTCGGAAGCTGCCGAAGATGATTTCCACCACCGACAGGCGGGGAAGCTCATGTTCTACGCCAAGGATCCACCGGTTCTTCTCCGTTCAGGGGTTTTCCCATTTATTTCACGTTTTTCTTATGAATTCCCCAATTTCTACCATGTATTCGTGTAAGATGAACATGAGAGGCTAAAACCCTCAATCTTTAGGACCGGGAGTAGCCCGGGGACACATTGTATGATGATTTTATATCGATAATTCATATTTTTTCTCTCATATCCGTGGTATAGATTCGTTTTCTCCATTTCTATTGTTATGCTTGATCACCATAATAATAACTTAATGCCCTTAATCACTTCGACAAAAGGATTAACGGTTGAAAAGAGACGAATTCTACATTAATTAATAAAACCCTTGACAAAGGAGTTGTAAAATTAATGGTGGGAACTGAGAGACCGTTTATAATGCACTTAGTTTAGGGGAATGATTACTACGACGGTGGAATCAACCTAAATCTAAGTAGTGAATTACACCACGACAATGGGTAATTCTCATTTCAGGCCACTACCCGGAAAGAGAGAGAAGTGTGAGGAATTACATGAAATCTAATACAATGTTGACCCGCGGTGAAACCGCCATCCTAAAGATATCCCTTTTAATTGATTAAATTAACCTTTAATCGATTGTTTTCTTTGTTTGATTTTTATTTTCTTTTAATTTGAACAACAAAACCTTACTTTGTTAATCGGTCTAGCTGATTGCGATTAGTTAGTAGAAGTCTCCAATAATTCACGTATCCCTGAGTTCGACTCGGGCCTCACAAGGCCTATATTACTCGACGCGTATACTTACGTTTAAGCGCGTAGTAAAATACACGTCACATCTTAATCTCCCACACAGGGTTTACATGCATGATACAACACAATGATCTAGCAGAGGGAAATGTAAACCATAACAACTTTGTCTCCAAGCTTTAACACCTTAAGCTAAGTCCAAGACTGCATGCCACATCCTCCATATCCTTCACCTAGGGTTGGAAGCATACCCCAACAAGAAGAGAAAAATAGAAGACATCAACAAAGGTTGGTATGTGCATACTAAAAAGGAAATTGAGCAATATATGGAATAAATGACAACAAAATAAAAGGATTTCCATAGAAAAGATAAGGACTACCCAAACAGACATCAAGAGGAATGAATTGCCAACATATGATAACAAAAGAATACTTGCCATTAAATAAACAATAAATTTGTGTCGCAGAAGAACATATCATGAGATTAGGGCACATAACCCATGATCAATTATCATCATCCTACATGCATGTGAGATAAACATAGCCCTAGAACAATCTAAATAACAATGGAAGACAAACCACATAAACTTGAAACCTGATAGAGAATGGCACATAACCAAACTCCCCAATATAAAGTATGTGGGCCAAACCTCATAAACTTGAAACCTCGGTATGGGGCACATAACCTCCATACCAAAAATAAATAAGGGCAAATGACCCAAAAACCAATGCAATTACACTACTCTAGTGCTACTGAATCACATAACATGTTTAATGTAGAGGCAAGTAGAAAGTATAGTCAGATTATACAAACTAGTCACTAGAAAAGTGACCAACATATACATCCACCTCATAAGTGGGCAAAAGACATCATATGCCATCATCATGAATAAAAAATAAGAAAGAGACCAAGAGAATGTCCAAATATGATCACAAGATCAATAACAAGTAGGGTACTTCACATGAAGCATAATTTCAAAAGAAAAAGACATTGTGTATAGGATAATGTCCATAGGACCAAGAGAAAGATGAAACATAGGTTAATTACTCAAAGATAATAATTGGGGATGCAAACATACCTTAGACAAGAATCTAGCAATCTAAAAATAGTCCTAGATCCAAGCCTAGGTCTCCAAAACACCTATGATGCATATATGTAGAACTAGGGTTAGGTTTCATTAATTATTCAAAACCCTAAAAATTGTTTTTTATTATTAGTAAATTAGGTTATCAAAACCATGCCACATTTTAGGTTATATTTTTATGAGTTCAAAACATATTTTATTATATTTTTCTGACTTATATATATTTAGTTATGAATTTTTATGACTTATATATAATTTGTTATGAGTTTTCTAATATCAACCAACCAGAAAATGACACATAAGAAAAAAGTCATTGCAAAGGGAGAAAGAGGCTGAGAGGTGTGACCTAGATCAATCACACCTAGCCAAGTGGAGTGGGCCCTCAGACAGCCAATTGCAACACTCAGCGTGGAAAGGGGCCAAGCGAACGAGAAAAAGAGACATTTACCCTCGACGGAAAAATAGGGAACTGAAGGCAAACGAGGACAAAACACACAAAAGGCAGGGGATTCATCCCCTTCCTCACACGCCAGCCATGGCCGTGAGGTAGGAACACCTGCTTTAATCCTGAATTGGGGAAACATACGAGAACGAGAATTAAGCCAAAAACATAGATCAGATTCTTATAAGGGAGTTCCACGATGCTCACCCTATGAGCTATAGGCCTGCGGTGGGGTGTGGCGCCAGCGGCGAGAAGGTTTGTAGAAATGAAGAAGATCTACTTGGCGGCGGTGATATACACTTGTAGGAGAAAAATTGATGGGAGGGAAAAACCCATACCAAGGCCGACAGAGCCAAAGAAAGAGTCATCTATTTATAAGATAAGGTATAAGAGTTTATGGGAGTAGAGGCTTCAAGAGGCTTGGAGAGGAAATTAGGTGAATTGCCAAAAAGGAAAACCAGATCATATGTTGGGGCTCGGGTTAAGTGGAATCTAAATAGAAACACACCAGTGAAGAAATCTCGAAGATTGATCAATTGTGGAAGGAGAAATTCAAGTTTGAAAATCACCATATGTAGGCGACACCTGCCTGTTCAGTCACAAGGTTGGGGACGACTTCTGAGTCATCAGATCCTTGATCCAACGGCTGGAAATAATCCACAAATCTAAGAGGCATGACACCTATTTTGCATTCCAAATCTTCATCGAATTAAAGTAATACACATAATTATTTAACTTTTCTCTCTCCTAATTTGAGGGTACAAACAAACTCCAAAATTAATGGAAATTGACATGTAGCCTATTTTTGATATGAGGATTCCGAATATACAATTAAATTTGTCTTTTAGGAACTTTTAATGTGTTAAATAAATCAAATATAACTTTTTCTTTCCTCATGCATTAATGACTTTAAGATTCTCCAAATTTTATGAAACTTCACCCACAAGTCATATTTAATGTGTTGGATATGAATTAACCATACATTTTATATGTTAGAGTTGTTTGTGCATTTATTTAATACTTTGAATTGAAGATTATACATAGTTTCTCTCTCCTGATTTCACCTTGTAACCAAACATCTTTCCAATTGGATGAAAATTCACCCGAAGGCTATATTTATTATGTAGATTATGAATCCAAGATTATTTTTCACTTTTGGAGTCTTTTTTATATTTTGAGGAAAACACAGATCTTCTCTATCCAAAATAAATAAAATTAATAATTATTATGTGAATAATGTGAAACTTGACTCTCAAGGTAATTGGGACCAAGGAACATGATTTTTAATTTAGATTCCTCTTTTGGAATTTCCTTTAATGAGTTATGACACAATTAATGTTTGTGGCTATTAATATCACATTATTACGTAGGTTATCATATTATTTCACTATTATCATTATTGATCATCCATTTATGTTCCATAGCTTAATGTTATAACCAAAAGAATCATGTGATTATTTTTACGAAATTTTATGTAATTCATTATTATCTCATGTGACATATTTTATGTGCCTATTATTGGCATAAGACTAATGTGTACATTAGGGTGATTTATACATGCATTAACTCATTAAGGTTATACTAAACATCTTTTAGATCTAACCCCAATCTTGTTTGGCTAAGCCTAAAAAGTCAAACTTCCAGGGTAGGATACAAGATCTGGTATGTTATAGAGAGGGGGGCGTGTCACGGGAGAGACCGAGAGCGGGGAGAGAGAGAGGGAGTCGGGTCATGGGAGGCGCTGGGTGTGGTCATCGTACGATGTGTTACCTGAGTGGGCGAGTTCTCTCCCAGGGACTGATAAAAATCGGGGCAGATCCAAGGACAAAAAACTTGATTGTATTCTGGCCCCTATACATTTAAGTGTATGTTAACCTAACTCTCTCTATATATCAATGAGTTGTTTTTGCATCAATATATAAATATGATAGCAACGATGACCAAAATCAGAACGCAAATCAAATCTTGACTACATTGACCAAAGTTAACCTACATGATATTTTATTTTGCTTCGTGCGACATTTATTCTCTAAAGTTTCATTTGGAGCTGGTGTAAGTTGCCATCATCACACATTATAAATATAAGTGAATAATGTTATATAACTCGCCTCTATAGAGTAGGTCAGATAGCGGGCAGACCGGAAGGAAAACGGTAGGTTAGAGAGAGAAGCTCCAACTTCTCTCTAGAAAATCTCTTAGGGCCGCTCCCTTCCCTGATCAGTGACACCTTCCACACCCAGCGAGCTCCCACTGCCTCTAGCCCTTGCTCTGCCCTGTGGTCACGACGATCATCCTCAGGTAACTTCATTCGACGTCTAATTCTCCCTATTCAGGTTCTAAACCTGATCGCCACCTCCTACCACTCCTGGCGCGCTCTCACCGCCTCTAGCTCCTGCTCGGCCCTGTGGCCGTGATGATCATCATCAGGTAACTTCATCCGGTGTCTGACTCTCCCTTTCCAGGTTCCAAAAACCTTTCTCAGGTAACTCCACCACTCGAACATCTATGCATGTA
This sequence comes from Alisma plantago-aquatica, assembly GCA_963693085.1. Taxonomy (NCBI): domain Eukaryota; kingdom Viridiplantae; phylum Streptophyta; class Magnoliopsida; order Alismatales; family Alismataceae; genus Alisma; species Alisma plantago-aquatica. Next base: position 197,445,850 of record OY856409.1, read on the forward strand.
GGCGGTGGCTGTCATAAAACTCTTTGCGACTGTTTTACACCCTTGGTGTGCCTATTCCTTACCCGGGCTCAGTGCTTTTTGAGCTAGCTCTAGGATCAACTGGTTTGATAAACCCTCGCCCCCACTTTTAGGTTTTTAGCTCTCCGGAGATTCCGAATGAGGGTTTCATCTCCTTCCTCCTCATCATCTATGTCGTCAGAACCCTGTTCCTACTTAGGTCTCTTCACATCTGGCTGCAATAAATTCCGAGTATATCATCTTCCTTTACAACTCTCCTCGGGTATCACAAATGGCTACTAGATACATGTAGATGAAATCTCATTGATTACACCTATTACACCTTTAGAGATTGCTTTTTTTCCTCTAGCTCTACAAATCTCCCTATTACAAAAATCTCATTTTCAAAAACCAAAAATTCTATTCTCTCTGCCGACTACAACACTCCTTCCCAAGAACAACTTTGGCAGTCAGATCAAATCAGCACAACAGTTGGCTCAGAATCCAGCAATAAAGACCCATCAAACGATCTGATAACACCATGAGAACAGGAGGTGTTCTTACCCTCACTTCATGCATAAAATCACCTTGCATGCATAAATCCGGCAAGACAACAACCTTCCTCCGTGCTCTAAAGAAGCAAAAACCCTTGGTGTCTAGCAGCATCACAAAAACTTCATCACCCCCAGTCGACATGAACTCCCGTTTCTCCTTCATAGAAATCCCCCTCGCTGACCCCTCCTATTCTACAAGCATCCCTTTACCGCGAGCTTGGATCTACCATAAGTTCGACATCTCTCCTGGCACCTACATGATCAACATCGGTCACCGATCCTTCCAGGTGAAGGTCACATGGTCAACCCCCACAAAAAAAACCTGGGACAAAAAACCCCCTTCCTCCTCATATCGGATGGCTGGAGCGACATGCGCGAAGAACTGAACCTTAAGCCTGAGTGGTCGATCTTCTTACAACCGATGGAAAATCGCACCTTCCGTGCCTGGGTGCGAGACTTCGTCCACGACTCTCCTCTAGAGCTTGCCTACCTGTACAAAAAACATGATCAAGACAACTCCTCATCATCCAACTCGGCGGATCAACTCTTCGTCCGAGATGAATACCAACCCCGCATGGGAGCAAAATCCTGGCCTATCTCCATCTCTTCAGGTTCTGAGGACGACGATGAGGCAGTCACATCATCTTTGGATCAACAACAAAGTTCCATCACTGAAAGGTACAAGCTTTTCTCCTCCCCACCGTTTATGAGAAAAAAACGTAAGACCAATCTGTCGTCTTTATATAAACCCTACTTCTTCAATCCTCCCTGGTTGAGGATATCATCCCTAAGGACATTTTTCACCTAAACTCTGCTTTCCCTATCATGGGCCATGCCAAATCATCCATCCTCATAAACAACATCCTAGAAAAAAACCCCACCGCCCATATCTGGACTCCGGTCCCCCCAAAAAGACCTTTTCGAGCTCTGCACTGTTCCCTTTGCCACTAGAACAACCACTCAACTTCTAGATGTTTTTCACGCCACTTATGTTTTGGATGCGGTCGTATAGGGCACATAAAAAGGTTCTGCAAAGCCCGCCTCCTCCCAAACCGGGACAAAAACCATGCAGATCCCCCCTCCTCCTTCATGCACTCTCTCTCGATCAAATTCTCGCCTTTTCACAAAACTTCCGCTGTCCCAAAAAAACCCTTTTTAGATCTCTGGCACAACGCACATCCCCCTCATCATCATTATCTTTCAAAAAACTCCTTTGCATGTCTCGCAAACCTCCCGCCAGAACATGCAGACGTTTCCCCTCCACGCCGTCCGAACACAAGCCCTTGGACACCACCTATATCTAAACCCTTTCACAAGCCAAAAAACCCATCTGCCACAAAGCACAAACCACAATCCAAAAGCCCTACTCCCCAAACCCCTTCACAAACTCATAGTTTAAACTATCTTTCTACCTCACCCAACATGAAGGCCCCTGATCACCTGGAATATGCGATCTCCCTTGATCTCCCAACCAACTCAATGCATTTGCTCAAAGTCTTCACCCTTAGAAGCATTCTTGTTTCTGTTGAAAACAACCTACAACAACCCTATAAACATCCTAGACATTACCCACGCCTTAGCCCTTCTCCTTCCTGGTCACACCATCCTCAAACCAAAAATCTTCTCCCCCACCCAACTCATCTATACCGTCCCAGAAGGTACAAAGATAAACCACCTTTTCAACCAAGTTCTCACCATACCATGTGGATCAAGCTTCATCATGGCTAGGCTATCAAAATGGTCTGCCGATTTTGGATCTTTCCCTGCCCCTACTGGTGGCTTTGAATGGGTAGCTATTTCAAATCTCCCACCTCATCTATGGGAGATAGAGATCTTCAGAGGCATCACACACTCTATCAGGGCTACTCTACAATATATCAGCCCCGAAACCCTACACCCATCTCAATACATTAAAGCTTACTGTCTTTTTTCTATCAAAGCTGCCATCTCTCTACCTCCATCCATCAATATAAGAATTGGTGAGTCCATCTACCATTTAAAACTTTCAGCTGAACATCCTACCATAAATAGCACTGCCTTTTCCGACCTCTCTACACACCCACCATCCTGGTTTAGTCCAAATAAAGATAAATTATCTACCTTGCATTCCAGGGCTTCAATTGATCGAAACCATGTTTGGATTCGGAAAACCTCAAACCACTCTGAAAACTCTTATCCCATTCAAAGCAAAAAAATAACTAGAACTCCTGAACCTCCTCTCCATGTTAACAAATTCAAACCTCGAAGCTCCACTTTCCCATCCCCCTCCTCCACTAAGGAAAGCTGCCCATCGCCAAACAAAAACCATCAAACAACTTTGAACCAAGCCTCATCTCAGCTCAAGGATGATATTTCTCTACAGAGTTCGGAGCAGGAGAGCCCTCAACAAAAGCTCACCTCTAGCTACCTCCAGAAGATCTTGTAGCCAAACCACAAAGACCCAAAAGGTTCTATCATCATCAATAGAGTAAATAAAGGTACTCTTCCACTTTCCTCCTCCCGCTCTTTTAGTAATGTTTCCACTGCAACTTCTTTAACATCTACTACAACTTATCAAGAAAAAAATAAAGACTTAGATTCTATAGAGGATTTTGCTTCTTGGTCAGACATAAATAGCTTCACTTCATTTGCAAATAAGATAGGTTTTAAACTCGAAGATGATGATGATGCTCACAAGGTTCTAAACAACCTAGAAAGCTTTATGGGATGGACAAAAAAAAAGGGCTTGATCTTGCTAGCACCAAATCAACGACTATCTTATTAGCCATTTTTGCACTCAACTTTCCTTTTTTCATCATGAAAATTTCATCGTGGAATATATGTGGAGCTGCAAACCTCCATAGAAGGAAAAAAATATGCTCTCACATTTATAAAAACAATATCGATCTTATTACCATCCAAGAAACTAAAACCTTTCTTACCCCCTTTGCCCTCAAAACTATTGGAGGTAATAGAATCACAAACTGGATCCAACTACCTCCCGAGGGTTTCAAAGGTGACATCATTGTTGGTTTCAACAACCAGACTCTAGTTCCACAACACACTTCCATCCTTAACTTCTCAATAACCATTGATTTCAAAAACCTTTCAGATGGTTTTCTCTGGTCTTTCTCAGGTGTCTATGGGGAACCTGGTTACAATAAATCCCTCTTCCTTGAGGAACTAAACCACCTCATTACAAACCTCCATACATCTCCCTGGGTCTTGGGTGGTGACTTTAATCTTATCACCCAAATCTCAGATAGGCACAATTCAAATTCCTCCACTCAATCGATGTCAGCAGTTGATAAAAAATTATGTCAGATGCTTATAAACCACTCCCTGATCGACATCATACCCTCAAACGCCCTATACACCTGGTCTAGAAACCAGACTTTTGCCAGGCTTGACCATTTCATTTGTACAAACCTTTGGGAAGAAAAATACCCTCTCTCATCTGTCCACATCTCCCATAGAACCATTTCTGACCACTTCCCTCTAATCCTTGATACATCTTCCTCCTCGTGGGGCACTCGACCATTCAAATTTGAAAACAGTTGGCTCTCCATTGACAACTTTTCCAGATCCTATCTAGTAGCTTGGATTCTGGCCGACCCTCAAACAACAAACATAGGTCTTCATATTCAAAACAACACAAAAAAGTTCAAAACTCACATAAAAAATTGGAAACTTCAAAACCCTATGAACTTATTTGAACTTCAAAAAAATCTTGAAGATCAGCTCCTCTTTGTGGAAAAGGATCCATATGCTGACCCTGCTCTTGTCCTTACCATCAAAGCCGATCTTGACCACATTAACAATTGTATCGACACAAGATGGAGGCAAAGGGAGAAAATCACTTGGGCTAAAGAAGGAGAAAAAAAACACAAAATTCTTTCACAAAATTTGTAACCAAAATTTTCGAAATAATACCATAACCCATTTAACAATAAATGGCAGACTCACATCCCATAAACAATCCATCATAACACATATAATTAAAAAACTATTTTAAAAATATATTCAATAACAACCAAAATCCCATTTGTCTAAATAACTTAGCGTGGAACACAATTTGTCAAAAAAACATAAAAAATCCTCATGAACTTATCAAATCCTTCTCCCTCGAAGAATTACAAACTGCCATCTCTGACCTTGGTAAAAATAAATCTCCCGGACCAGATGGACTCAATGTGGAGTTCTACTTGGCTAACTGGAACCACTATAAAAACAATTTCACAGCCTTTTTGTCTGCTTTCCACGCTAGTTCAAACCCACATAATATCATCAAATACATAAATAAAACTTTCATCACCCTGATAAAAAAAATAGCCAACCTGAAAACATCTCTCACTTCCGCCCCATCAGCCTCATAAATACCTCATACAAAATCATCGCTAAAACTCTGGCAAACAGGATTAAGCCGCACTTGGAAGACATCATCCCTCTTAATCAATCCGCCTTCCTAAAAAATAGAAGTATTCAAGATGCATTCTTGATGGTAAATGAAACGATTCACCTTTGCCACAAAAATAAATCCCCTCTTCTAGCCATCAAACTTGACTTTGAAAAAGCCTTTGACTTTGTTAATTGGCAATGCCTTTTAAAAACTCTTAAGGATTTTGGCTTTCCTGACATTTGGGTTTCTTGGATCCATGCTTGTATATCAACAAACCATTTCTCCACTATCATTAATGGTGTTCCTTTTGGTTATTTCCATAACTCAAATAGACTTAGACAAGGGGACCCTCTCTCTCCATATCTTTTCATCATTCTGACTACTATCCTCTCCCGTATGATCCAGCTGGGCAAACAAAATGGTCTTATCTCCTCTCCTGATGTTTGTAAGGAGAATATCATTCAATTTGCAGATGATACCATTATCTTCTCCTCCCCAGATGAGTCCTCCCTTCAAAATATCTTTAGGATCATTGGCATCTTTTCATATATTTTTGGACTAAAAATAAATATTCAAAAATCATCCATCTTTGGGGTAAATATAAATCAATCGACTTTGGAGCACTTTAAAAACCTCCTAAAATGCAAGACTGAAGATTTCCCTATCAAATATCTGGGGCTACCCATCACTCCTTACAACATTACAAATGCTATATGGACTCCCATCATATAAAAAATAAACACAAAACTCACAAACTGGACAAACAACTTCCTTAACCTTTCGGGTAGGCTTACCCTTTTAAACAATGTCATCACTCCAATTACAACCCACTTCTTGAGCTGCATTCCCCTGCCCTCAAAAACAAAATCCATTTTAGACAAAATCAGGAGAAATTTTCTGTGGAACAACTTCCACAAACTGGACAAACCAGGGAAACATTACCATCTCGTAAATTGGAAAACCATACAAGCTCCTCTTGAATAAGGTGGTTGGGAAATCATCAACATTGAAACACACTCTCTCTGCCTTATTGCCAAAATCATTGATAGTCTGCTTCAAAACAAGCAAAAAATCTAGACCAATCTCATCAAATACAAATATTATCAAGGCTCCCCACCCTGGCACCAAACCCCTCAGAAACAGCCTCCCCACTTTAGAAATGCATCAATAAAAACATCCATACGATAACACAAACCATAAACACTCCACCTCACTCACACAAAAATATCTCCTTTTGGTTTGATCCATGGTTTGAAAACAACTCTATTATAAATCTCAGACCAAATTGGATTATTCTAAATAAACTCCTCAACATAAAGATTGACAAAGCTCTACCGCTCATTACCAGCAATAGATCGAATTCCCTTAAAAGATGTATTCTTTCTCAGATCAGTCAAAATGAATTCAAACATCTAACTCTATCCATGGAAAATAACACCTCAAATACTATCACTTAGAAATGGGGCAGAAAATACTCGGTTAAACTTGCCTACACCTTCCTCTCCTACAGATGTCTCTCTCCATCTTCATCATAGTTATGGAAACAGAAATGGCCTAAAAAATACAAAACATTCCTTTGGCTTCTGCTACACAACAAGCTCCTCTCAAGAGAAAACATCACCAAAAAGGGTTTCATTGGCCCATTTAGATGTACACTTTGTGAAAAAAATAGTGACTCAGTTGACCACATCTTCTTTAAGTACTTTTTTCCCAAAAATATATTTTCACATTTTATAAGAAACTGTCTTCCTGACCTCAAGGAAGCCATTTTTTCCTTACAAACAACACCAAAAAGACTTTACAAGAATTCCAAAAGCAATGATCTTTTCACCACAATTAGTTGAAATCTATGGAAAGAAAGAAACAACAGAATTTTCAACAACAAGAAAAACTTGGCCAAAAATATTATATCTCAAATAGATGCCGATCTTTACATTCTAACAAAATACAGGTAACCTAGCAGATGGAGGTCAGGACGACTCCGAGGAAGGCGAATCTGAAGCTGCTTTTCTATGTGATCTCAAAGCCATGGTTGATGATGAGACTGGTGTCAGTTTGGTTCAGCAACAACTATGATTCCTCTTTCAGGCGAACGTCTTTATTATCAAACTTGGGTTCATCATCTTCATAACACCTAGAGGCTTGTTATGGGGTGCCTCCCCCTTATTATCAGAACATTGCTTTATCTGCTAGCTTTTTTCAGTTTTTAACAAAGTTGCTTATCCAAACACTCTAAGTTTTTTAAATAAGCAGGTTTTGCTTGCTTGATGTGCTATCAATATATGACTTTACCTTTCCTCAAAAAAAAAAAATCATCACACATTATATCATGACATGATAATATAAAAATATAATAAGTCGTATATCTTATTGAATATTGAATATGACTGGAAGAACTATCCTCCATTATAAATTCATATGGAAGACATATACCTGATCAGACCGGGTATAAGACATATAATGACTTCTATACTCATTCATGAGTCTTAACCCAATCAAACATTTACCTCACGGTTAGTACTTCTTTATCGAAATATATATTTAAATTTAATGCTACGCATCCGTCAAAAACACAATTTGTACTAAATATTTGTTATGCCATATTCAAATGAGCCTTGTTAAGATGGGATAAGAAATTGCGCCTCAATTGGAATTCACTCTTGTCTTTGCACATAAATGTGGTTACATGAACATATCCTAGAGTTTGGCAATACATGGCTGAAGTCAAATTAAAACAGGACTAACGGTCGGGTTCGTTATCCAATTTTAATCCCCTTTCTGGACTTTTATTGGACGGTAAAAATCCTATTCGGGGCATGATTTTGGAGTTTAGATGGAATATTCTCTAGTCTGCGTTGATGTGATGTAAAAGTCAGTCTGGAGCTACATTGAACTGGACTGATTTTTCAGATGCTAATCATCTAAATTAAAAAAAAACTATCTCATTGCCAAGATCATCCCAACCCGGATCTTAGTATTTAAATAAATTACAAATAGAAGAATCCATGTGCATCTAGGCTAGGGGTATAAGCGGTGCGGGTATGGTGTGAGTCTGACCATACTCATATACATACTCATTTAATTTAACAACGCTCTATTCTGATTCTAAATCTACAATATAAAAATCTAGACCGTCACCATATAATTACCCATAATAATAGAGGGTATGTTGTGCGGATATGCGGGTAAACAGTTCTATATAAAATAGCATATTATATATCTAAAAAATTTATGAATATATCTATATATTTTAATACAACGAGATATTGATATTGTGTCGAATATCAACATGTAATAATTATATTAAATAATACAATACTTTATAGATTGAAAATTAATTGAGTTATTTATTTACATATTTGTAGCCATCGTCGTAGTATTTTAGTTGTTCATATCATGTTGTTATTTTGATTTTAAATTTACATATGTTGTTCATAATTGTAACTAAAATAGTTAATTTTCAGTTCGATGATTAGTCTCAACCTTGTTATAATTAGAATATGATATAATGTGAAGTGTTGTACAACTAGACTAGTAAAGCACAATTTAAATAATGTATTATTTAAGTAGTTATTTATGTATAGTGTACATACGGATCTAATAAGTATGGGTCTAAACATACTTATTTGTGGATCCACTTCTATACATGTCCATGAGTATGTGGTCACTCTGGACTATTAGTATTTTTAACAAATTATAACCAAGACCTTTTTGCAGCTTCTGTTTTGAACAATGGTACACATCTCTCAAAAGTCATTCAGATATAAATTTGATTAGTGGTCTAACAATTGTTTATTACTTACGGTTAGGAATGTTTCGTGTACTATCCATGTATATTTTAAAACTTTTTGTTGTATATTGGGTTTTTGAAAAATGTATAAAATTCAACTGCTATGAGCCAACAACTAAATTATAAGTCCCAATTTTTTGTGTTTTAATTTTTTTTTCCCTTGACAGAGAGGGAGAAAGAATCAAAACCACATGCAACATGTGGGGTGCGTGCGCGCCCGCCCACAATTGGAAGTCCAAAGTAGGGCAGTTAATCCGAGGCTAGCCGTTACTATTTATTGAATCTAACTCTGTTCATGAACCGGCCTGTTGTTGCATATACATTGATATTGCTGGATGAGCGGAGCTGTGGAGCGCCTGAAGAAGAATAAAAAGGCAGTTGAACTAGCCTCCCCCATTCCACACAGAAGCATCCACCCACAAAGGTCACTTACTAGGGGTTTAAGGATGCGGCTGAGAGTTGTCAATTGGCATTAGGTTCAGGCATCCACCTCTCACTCAACACGCGCCAACTACAAAACTAGAGGGTGAGAACTGGGAGGCCATTATGGCCATGGCCAACCATCAGTGGCGGAGACAAAACTTAACTAAGGGGTGGGCACCTTATTGCTGCAGGTGAATGGATAGGGCACACAAGACAATATGGTATGTATTCTCCAAAATTTATAACAAAAATGCTTTGATCAATGTACATTTTGACAAACACAGGTGGGCCCCGTGCCCACCTGTGCCTTCATGTGGCTACACCACTACCAACCATGCACGGAACATAACATTCTACCTCTGCGAATCAAGACACACACACATATACACTCGATTTAGCACTAACTCCATTGAAGATGCTCTACCATCAACAATTGCTTTGTATGTTGTACGATCCATCGAACGGTTGGTAGGAGTGCAAATGGGGAGGGTATGGTCTTACCCTTACCCTTACCCATCAAGTGTGGAGGGTAAGGGTATGGGTAATTCTCCACCCCACTAATATCGTTACCCTCTCCTTACCCTTACCCTTTTACCCATAGGGTAAACGGGGAGGGTAAGGGTGAAACAGGGAATTTATGTGTCTTCTTCAAATTTGTGTTAATATTATCAATAATGGCCTAGCAAATACATTTATATATTTGAGTGAGATATCAAGATGCTCCAGAATGCCTTTTAAATGTCCAAAATTATTCTAAGTAATCTTCTACAACACTATTAAATGGTTAGTGTTGTATTGAATGCATATAAAAATGGTATTACCCTAAAATTGGTGTGTGAACAAATAAATTATTCCCAAAATGTAAAGATTGCTACATTAAAATGGTATTATATTACAATATATCGAAAAAAATTATTGCTGGAAACATACATATCTTATATCTTCTAAAATATTTATGCATCCATGAAAATAAAGCACAAATAAAGTAGATAGCTCCACCTCACATATATATGTATCAAATGGTATAGTAAGGATTAAATCTTTTTATTATATACACATTTGTCTTACACCACATAAGTATTTCATGGAACATAGACTATTTGTATACACACATTTTGCACCTCCAAAATGGTATTGCATACACAACTAAGTTAACAACATAAGAAGTAGATAAGAATATCATGTATTGTATAAAATGATGGCCATATAATACTTTATATTCGGTAGACTCAAACAACACAATGACTATACATTCAATATATTATACATAAATATTGGCAGGTAGCAAGTTATAGGGTATGGGTAATGGTTTACCCTTACCTTTACACTACAAAAAAATGGTCTTTAACTACAAAAAAAATTGTAATAAAAATCCCATATTTTGTAGCTAAAGGCTTTAACTATACAAATTTCTTTACATATACAATTTGTAGTATATGCTCGTATAGCTAAAGCCTTTAACTATACATTTCAAATATGTAGTTAGATAATGCATTCGCTAAAAATTCATATGTAGTCAGAAGCGTACCTAGATATTGTCCTTACATATTTAAATGTAAGTGTAATTATAGCTAAATGTATGACTACAATTGTATATGTATTCAATATGTAGCAAAAAGATGAAGTTAATGCATTTTATATGTAGTTAATGTGTAGGGAAAGGCATTAGTTACTACACACATATATATGTAGTTGGATTATGCACTAGCTACATATGTAGTGCGATTTATTACACATACATATATGTATAGTTTGATTATTCATATATTGTGTAATTTGTTAGTATAGAAGCTCTTTTAGTAACAAATTTGTAGTAGTTAGACCAAGTTATGCTCTTTATGCCAACAAACTTACTTTCATTTATACTGAAACATCAAATGTATATGGGGAGGATGTATACCTTGCCCCTATCACATAATGTGTACAAAGAAAATGATATACATATATTAATGAATTCAGTGAGGTCTACACACATCTTGGCAAAAGAGTATGTATCTTTCTCAAATGACCAGTGTCCTTATTATCTTCTCCCTTTGCAAACACCATCTCAACCTAGTTTATTGTGACCCAAAAGAATGGCCACTCATTGCACATCTCCTATAGAGTGTGTAGGTTCTTGATATCCTTGTCCATCATGCACTTGAACACGACACCAAAGTCAATCCAAACAGACAGATGGAACGTGGTCTATGTCCAGGAAAAAATCCATTGATTGCCAGAAGGGAATCACATAATTAGCCCTTTCACAACAATTGGTATGAGAATAAGAGAATCAACCTTTTTCATATCTGAAATATACTAGGAATATAGTGATTAATATAGAACAATATAATTTTTTAGAGCATAATTTAGATTAAGACTCACTTCCTAGTAATCCAATACAAAACAGTTTGGTCCCAAGTAGTACTAAACTCAACAGTCTGGTCCCAAGCAGTCCAATTAGGCTGTGCAAGGAGTCAACATGCATATTGCAAAGTCTCCCAACTACAAAAAAAGCATATCAAAACTGAGGTCCATAAGATGAAAGATTAGAACTGAAATATGGAAATACAATAACATGGAAACCACATGATTAGTAATATGAATGAGAGAGAGTTTATGTCCACAACAAAAAGAACTTTATATATTTGGTATGTTATAAACAAAAAAATTGAGATCGCACAAGTTCATATACAATATTCAAAGTTGTAGAAAATATATACAACTTTAAAATGATGGCATAACAATGTGAATGATCATAACCCACAAAGTTGAAAATTATGAGGAGTTGACTCTACAACTCTCGTGTCCCCGGTGGAAGAACTTGAAATAATCTATTAAGAGAGGAATGTTAAGGTCAGGGAGGAAAACAAGCACAATAGTTGCTATGTAAAAGAGGTTATACAACAAATTATATAAAAAGATCTATCAATATCCTTGGTTGAACCTGCTCTAGATCTTAGAAAGGAATAACTTGAAGCTCTAATTCATTCACTAAAGGAGAGTCTTGACAAGAGAATAAACATCATCATAATGCTAAAGACGGCTATAGAGACATGTAGTTCTCTAGTTTGAAGTCAAAAAAAAATTCCATCATGCTTCTTAGGCTCTGGATTCTATGCAATTATATGACATATGCAGGTTGATATTAAGAAAGACATGAAAACTGTGATAAACCATCTAATATCATTTGAAAACAAAGTCTTGAAGCAAGGGTATTCTTACTAAAGCAAGAGAGGTTATGATTGTAAGGACCACTTCAAACTGCTTCAAAGTCACTGGATGAGAAAGCAGATAGACTACTGAGGGGGATCTGGCTAAGAAAGCTCAAGTTTTCATAGTGTTCTAAAACATGTTGTACCTGATCCCTAATGGGTTGGTTGGCGGAGACTGCCTTCACTGTCATCTCTACATTAGTCATACAAGTTGTTTAGAGGCATATAAGAGTCTAGAAAAACTGAAACCGGTATAAAGAATATGAAGCAGATCTCATGTTAGATTAAAATCCAACATCTCAACTAAAAGCACATGTCATACTAAAACCAATATAAAGGCCAATGCCTATTGGCTTATATGGAAAGCTGGCAGTATAGAGTTATGAGTTTAGTCAATCTACAATAGCTAGTTCCTACAATAGTATTATCTTACCAAACACATGTCATATCAAAAGCAGTATAAGGCCAATGCCTATTGGCTTATATGGAAAGTTGGAAGTGTAGAGTTACGAGTTTAATCAATCTACAACATTCAGTTCCTGCATACCAATTAATTCATAGACCTCACTATCAGGAAACCAACAGATAGGAGCCATGAAACATTAGAGAAAATAAACATTAGTGTAAATTAGAACCCACCACTTCGTTTCTAAGGTCTTCAGAACTAAAATTGCCACTCCAACATCAGAGAATATATGATATGGTCCTTTTTTGTAGTAAAAGAAAGCTAGAACAATGCACTCAACTTTAGTTGAATGATATGAAAATCAAAGAAACCAAGCACAACTATAGTGGTATTTTCCCTACAGATATGTGATCCTCCCATCAGACAAGTGTTTTGTGGGTGACCAATCCCCATTTCAGTACCTTGCATCCAGCAGATAGCTTGATATAATCAGTCAATAATTAGCAACATAAGATGACAATGGATAAATCTACTTACAACCAATACTTCTAATGGTTGTGTGCGAGCATCCAATAGAGGTGGGATGGAAGGGATGAGGATGATATGGAGATGGTTATTGTAGAAGTTAGAATCTTAGGATGTTACTGTACATCAAGTTACATTATGTCGAACATATATGGGGAATTCTATAGAGAATCATTTGGAGCATAGATAATTAGGGACATTCTTAACGATTAAAAAACCTACTTGAGCAAACATGTATTAGGGTAAATAGGTAGTTGTATTGCATGGGCTTGCCCATGTTACATCTAAAATTGTTATTCATCAAAGAAAATAGCAACAATAGAAGATCAATAAGATATGTCATACTGATGAACAAAAGAAAGATACGCCATATGTAGTACTGAAAAAAGATTTATAATGCATATATAAATATGGTGTTAAATACCAAAAAGAACCAAAAGATGGATCAAGTGAGCCAATAGCCAAAAATGAATACCCATGCATACCATAAGGCCTAAAACCAAAATTTAGCCCAACTAATAAATCTTACTTGAAATCAATTTACTTGTATTAGAATAGAAATTTTCAAGTAAGAATTTCCTTTGGTTAGCAGACACAATGCTCCAGCTACAAAGTAAGAATAGTAGGGAGTTCATGGAGCTTAGTGCGTGGAATAGCTTCTGCATGCTGACCACAATGCCACATGATTTATAGAAGTGATCTACATTTAGATTTTGTAATCTAAGATATTGCATGATAGTCACTAATAAGTTACTCAATTGTAGTTGTATAAGTGAAGATCAAAGAAGTCCTCTATTTTGAAGATGCATCTAACTCCCGTCCACACATTGAACACGTTTGTAATGCCTATAAAGTGTGTACTTCCAGATTATAAGATTGGATGGCATTTCTACAATGAAAGATGACAAAACGCTCATTCATGTTAACAAACCATTGTAGGACACCACCCTAAATAAACCATAGCATAGATCAATAAGTCACAATATGCCAGTGTAAGAAAGAAGAGAAAAAACTCACAGTGGTAACAACAGCGTGGGTGATGTGTATTACATCACAATAAGGGTCAGGAATGAAGAATGTCGAGGAGCCATGTTACTGGATATATAGTGGGATGTAGGAAACAAAATGGGTGTGAATAGCTGAGATTGGAAAGAAACTTACAAATGTATATCAAGAAAGGAAACTCTTTCATTTACCCATTGAAATCTCACTAAATTTAAGAGAATGAAAGATGCCCTTCATCATTTTGGATTCAAGTTAGATGAAAAAGATCTATAGAAGTGGTTCATCAAGAATGTGTCATTATTTAATTTGTGGACTACTGAGTTAACAAAGCACACTTCTCAAGAAGAATGTACCTCAAAAAATCTAGTGGAGCACTAAAAATAGTCAAGGTAACATACATATCATAATTCATTAGAGCCTAATTTGTATGCAATTTCATGGTCAACACCTAGCATGTGTAAACTCTTAGGAACAATAAATATTGAGTTAATATTAATGTGATATGTAAGCTTCAAGTTGTAGTACTTTGTGACTGAAATGCAGTGAGCTTATCATAGCAGAATCTGTAATCTTCAAGTTGTATACCTTGTTAAATTGATGTTTCTTAAAATTGATAAATCTATTTGGCTTTCAGAATGCCTGGAATATATTCTCTTAATCAACAAATCTAGAAACAATTATATACATAATAAAGTGCAAACTTTCTATGTATGGATGTACTCTACTTTGTATACATAAACCTTAAATCTAGTACTGCTACGACTACTGCTGCATCCTAATAGAATTATTATATCATATATATATATATCCAAAACTATAAACTACTTACTGTCAGATTGTTAATATAAGAGATATCTGGATATCAAACTTTGAAGATTACTAACCAAAAGATGAAAAAATATGGAAACCACTATAAAACCAATAACGAACTGATAAGACAATTCAAAATACACTAAAATGTTTTATATGGCTACAGACAAGATACGAAAATGCTCTAATGATAGAGCGGAAGCAAGCCTTATAGAAGCATATGAGAGGTTCTTCTATAAGATTTTGTAGAGAAGTTATGATTTTTAAAGAAGGAATTGTAGAAATTGGGTGGCATGAAAAGAACAATTGAAGATAAAGGAAAGATTAGTGCCAATCATATGATACAACCAAATCAATTCGTGGTGCAAAATCCTTGGGCCAAGGACAGACTAGTAGATGATAGCA
Source organism: Alisma plantago-aquatica (assembly GCA_963693085.1). Taxonomy (NCBI): domain Eukaryota; kingdom Viridiplantae; phylum Streptophyta; class Magnoliopsida; order Alismatales; family Alismataceae; genus Alisma; species Alisma plantago-aquatica. The sequence continues at coordinate 197,461,337 of OY856409.1, forward strand.
TTAGTTCTCAATAATAGTCTTCACACATTAGTTCTCAATCGTAAACTTCACAAAGTTTATATTGTCATAGCCACTCTCGACAATTAAAAATGAGATTAGCTCCGACAACAAATGTTTGGAAATACAAACCAGTAGACCTAAGTTCTCATAGAAAGCAAGCTTCATTTCAATAGAAACTAATACTATTGGTTTTTGTGGTGGTTGGATGCTAGCTGTTATATGAATCGTAGAGCTAAAAGTGTCAAGATTTTGACATTATAGAAGCACTACAGAGCTCCACAATTAGACATGTGATAGTGATATGGGTTGCTCTATCTTTGTCTCCACGGGATAGCCACTTGAAAACTCAATAACTTCCACATTCAATCAATTTATTTGGTAGACAAATAAGATTTAACACATTTTTTGAGATGTGAAACACCTGTTTCTCAGATTTTATGAACTTAAGAAGCAAAAGTCTATGCAAAAGACTATAAAGAAGGATCTTGACCCATGTTGATAACTGAGTTGGACAATTGCTTAAGGGTAGGACCTTTGAATGCTACAAACTGAACTCCTCATGGGGTCTACTTATTGTGTTCTATGATAGATCTTTAGTTCACCTATAAGGGACCATATGCTTAACTACAACTATTCCTGTTGTGCAGACATGGATAATCAAAATGAATACAAAAATGGTTTATATTAACAAGGAGAGCATGTTGATAGTTAGAGATAGATTAATAGATAACAAATCACATACATCGTCACTAACACATGATATAAAACACTATTGGTAATACTCACTTTAGGCATAGCCACAACTTGTGTTGCAGAGAACATGACCGATGCAATAAAGCTTCTACACCAAAGTCAGAGAAGAAAGCATGGATGTTTATTGTCAGATTGAAAGGAATCGGTTGAAATTTTTTTAGCATCCCATTGACATCGTTGGCTGTAGGATGAACATATAAAGCTCAGATAAAATCAAATCCTAAGAAGTCTACAAAACCACATTTACCATGAAAATCGGTCTGGAACATTCTTTCTTTATTCTTAGCAACAAAGTATCTTATTTGGTGACTTGCCCCCAATTTGCAGCATCTAAGAGTTAAAATAGGAGAGAGCCAGTTGGATAGAAATATTTCTTGGAAAGCCCATAATATCTTATCTAGCTTCATTGTGTGATCAAGAGAAGCTTCTTGCAGATGATGTTGCTACTACCATGTCTTTGGACTATTGAAATATTAGTATCAATCTTTTCCAGCTTCATTGTGTAACAAGGAGCAGCTTCCTGCAGTACAAGAGTGCATGATTTGGTTTACCACATGGATTTTAAAAAGCACATGCAATTGTGTTAGTTACATGATGGGTCTTCAACACTTCAATATCCCAACACCAACATGAATACATATAAGAAAAAATACAGTGTAGTATAATTTGATAGTGAGGACTCCGAACCTTTTCTAAATGAAAACCATTGTCAACCATTTCATATGTTCAACTTGAGATTCATATTAATCAGACTTCAAGAGTTTCCAAGTGATGAAATCACCTAGATTGGTGTCTCTAGAAACACATCACCACTACTAACATGTATCCACAAGGGATCCTACAACCAGAAGAGCAGCCAAGACCACTTCATGGAATTAGGGTTGGAGAAAACAATATAACCAGGTGTGTCTAGATACTTATGTACAGGAACTGTGTTGCTTCTTTTCAACTGAGATTTACTAGGAAGAAGCTCCATGAAGGATAGTTGATTATCTGTTTCGGTTAGACAAGTAAAAGTATAGAATAGAACCCCATGCAAAAAGTAAACAATAGAAAAATTCATAACATTATTATGACCAAATTGTTGTCATGAAAAGCAACTCACAGGAATAAACAATCATGGTATATGATGTGTGGCTATCATACAAAAGGGACAATTAACCTTTTGCTGCAATAGTTTTTACATTCAAAAAGAATTATTCAGTACACATCAACCATCCACATTAGTTGTAAAGTTTGAATATCCAAACCACAATAATCCATTTACTAGTTGAGTAATAACAAAATGGAATGAAATGGATCAAATAATAGTAACTCGTTTGTAACTAAATTCTTCGTCCATACCCACACTATAGGATGAAGTATATAGATTCCCACTATATTGAGTTTCATTTGTAAAAGTTACCTATATTTTGTGACAATGATATATTTGTTTCCTACTAGAAAAATTGGACCAATAATATCCCCCAAGTGTCCATATTCCCTGCAAATCAAATCTCCTAAACTTTATCTTGCATTCAGGCTTAAGAGAAATTAGGAGGTATATTTGGATTTCTTCTTTTGCTTTATATTTCCATAAAGAACCAATGTTATTTGTATTCGACTATCTTTTATACCCTTCAGACATTGACCCAGTGATTTGGAACACAAGATTTACATAGAGACAACTCATGTAAGTCAGTCGAATGGGAGCGTTCTTGTGAAAAATGAAGCAGTGAATCTATGGAAACAAGTTGCGATGTAAGTTGAAGCGTTTAACGGTTTGGAAGTTTAAAAATAGAGGGGCAGTCATTGCACAATTTTGTGCTTTGTAGTTTATAAAATAACACATTGGAAGAAGATATAGCTCCATACTTTTAGAAAGGGGTGCATGCTTTTTTCACTCTTTTTATTAGAAATAGTGGATGCATCATTCTCAAGATAAGACTAGCTTTATCTATTGGAAGAGTTATTATGTCCGGTATGATTGCCAATTTTCCAATCCAATCTAGATGTATCTCTGTTATGCCATGTATGAATGATCCTTATGAAGTGGCTGCAATCTGGTTTGCAGATGATGTCTAGTAATTCCTTCTAATTATTTACAAGTTGTAGCATAAAAATCATCTGACTCTATATTACAAAAATTCTATGGCCTCACATATAACGTTCTTTGATCTGTAAAAAGGAAATTCCATGCAATTGACATATGTAGAAGTGGGGGTCTCTGCAACATTATGTTTCCTACCAGATCTCTATGAAGCTTTAGTCTAGTTGGTAGAAAAATAAATGCTCTGTGATGTTCCATTTGCACAAACAATATTACATACAAAGGAAAACAAAATTCATATTACTTGGAAGAGGGATGGGACATGTTCAGGCCTCAAGACACAAAATCTTGAACTTGGTCCACTGTAATTTACATCTCGAGGAGCAACTCACATAAAATCTAAGAGAAGTGTCTAAACAATAAATAAAGAAATTAAATTAGTGTAGAGATTTCAATTATGAACATGTAGGATTAGGGAGGTTAGCAATAGTTCATCTCACATATGAATATCACAAACTCAAAATTCCATTGAGATATTATTTATACTTCCATTTCACATAAATGGTGGAATTATTTAAGTTATAAATATTAGAAACAAGAAAAGCTAAGAATCTCACAGAATGAATCAAACTCAAAAGGCACTACTTCATCCAATCACCAATTGTTATCAATACTTACTAGTCACTTTCATGGAAATAAACTTGAGTTGAACCAAGCAGAAAGTATGCCTATTGTCCTATTTTGCTTCAATTCTGATGGGAGTGAAGAGGGAGGGAGAGAGACTAGGCCATGTGTACCTCTGCATCGCATCCAACACCATCAACATCTTTGGATCACTAGCATTTGAGGTCAAACTAGGTTTTCTCTGCAAATGAAACGTACAAAAGAATTAGTATTCATAGCATTCATAAGTGGCCATATCATATGGTGGATTATGTACATGTAGAAGCATATGTAAGTCTGTTGGATCCATGGTGACACCTGCTCAAGATCCAGATTGGTCTTGTCATGGAGTACCCGTTCACTCTGCTAATGAAAAGGAAAGAGCTTCTTCTTGCCCCTTGACTAGGCCCTCTGTCTTGTGAGGAAGCACATATTAGCAACCCCTAGAGGTCTAGTTTGAGCCCCACCTCTTGCTTGGTTAGCAGCTGACACCAACAATCTTGAATAGTGACCCAAAAATCTGGTCAATAGTCCACAAACCTGATCAGTGACATTTTATCGATGCTAGTCACCAGCTAAATTATATTATTGTATTAAAGGATTTACATAAATAAATAAGCACACCCTCACTATATTCACTCATGGATCACATATTACATAAATGTCTCCCTTTGTTCCAAGAATTAATTTCATGACTTACAAAATAAAATATATTAGTTGACGACTTTATTCATTAGCATATGTAGTTAATGTGAAGTTCTTGTGATGCAAGAGTCAATCATGCTGACTAGTGGCTACATCATATGTCATTGAGATTATGTTTGCATATTAAAATTAAGAAAAATGCAACTTGTTGAATTCAAAGATAAAACATAGGATCTCAAAATTAAAAAAATTCCAATAGAGGTATATAATACTGGATCCAATCAGCTACAAAAATCATCACTCCAGAATAGTCTAGAATAAACATGATAGGCGAAAGTTATAAACCTATTTTGGTGTCTTCAATGCCGCAGACCTTAGATGCACATTATTTAACGTGTTCTATTACTTTTTTTTCCAAGAATATAATCCACAGATTCAAACTAGAAAAGAAAGAAAGATAAAGAAACTGAAACATTATGTAGCCCCATTGAAGTGAATCAATGAAATGAACTCAACAATAAGTGGACTGTGCAATCAATTCATACATAATCAATGTCTCAAATGAAATATAGTTTATGAAGAGTTGAGCACACAACTGTTAGGGTACTACCTATATTCAATCAATTATAGATCTTTTGAATATAAAAAATACTAATTGCGGGTGAGATTCATTTAGCATTGTGGAAAATTAAGCACATCAAATTGATGAGGTAGTTAAGAGAAAGTATTGTGTTGTGTCTACAAATACTATCAGAACTATGAAAGACTGATCGCTTAAAGGGCTCATTAAAATATATCTACCAAGTCTAACATGTTGAACACTTCATTGGGACCATGTGGCTAAGCTTCTTAAAATCAATGAAACTAATGAGAATTCAAAGGTATGCCCCATGATCCAGATGTTATAGTCAATGATAATGAACCCAACAATATTCATGAGAAGGAAAATCATGAAAAAGATGGTGACTATTCAAAGTATGCTTTGAAAATTCCACATTTGATGAGACAAAATAGGTGTCTAAAATCAATGCATGTTTGAAAACCAGGTTTGGTTCACATAAAACTACAAGTTTGCTTTGCAAATGCACCTACAACTTCATTTAGAAGCTTCTTCAAACGGGTGATCATGAAACAATCTCCTATAGATAAGCATTGTATAGTGAGACCTGGTCTCACACCTTCAGGGAGCCTGCATACAATAGCTAAACAAGACAAAATCCAAGGAACTAAGTCAGCATAGCATGTTACATTCCTAATCAGATGAGAACGAAACTCCTAAAGATATATAGTGAAATTGATCTTTGCGTAGGAAAATAGAAAGTGCAGCTTCAAAAGGATCAGTCTGTAGATTAGCACTGCATACTAATAAATGTACCTACAACCCCAAAAGATTTATATACTGACCTAGATATTAAAGTATTTCAATAAATTGTGAGCCTCTCATTCATTTTGAATAGGAGCGATGAAGAAAAATAATATTCTCTAGCCAGTAGTAGAGACTGGAAGTGTTCACCAATGTACCATTGCATCTAAGATCACTAGAATATGGTTATCTTCAATAAGAATAGAAAGAATAAAATGAGCATACAACAATCAACAGTGACAACTTCAAAATATATCAGTCATCACAGGATAAGCAGAGCACTTCAGAATGTAGAGCGTAGTATCAACACTAGGAAGTGGTGATTCTGAGTGGCGAGACAGACATGTTTTAAGAAAGAAAAATAAGTTCCACATAAGGTCCAATAAAACAACAAGGTCTGATAATTTGGATGACAACTTTTACATCAATCTAAAAAATAATTTCAAACTTTGTAATTCAGATGATAATCCTTTCTATATCCAGTGAATTGACAAGATTTACATCAATAAAAATGTTTATTCTATGCCTATAGAAAAGAGGGAAAATAGCAACTACATATTCTGAATGAACTTTTCGTGTTTGCCTTGGTCCAAGTAGTTTACCTACAATAATAAAGATAATTATCTAAAACCATTATATAGACATGTTACACTTATAGCACAATGATTTTTTTTACCGATAAATGAGTAGCTTCTTTGTCCAAGCTATTATTGAACCGATTGCATCTTCAATGATTTGATAATTGTCAAATGGTCTAACCAACTGCTCTTCAGGTTTAATTGCCACACCAATGAAAACAGCAGCAAATGCAGACCCAAACTTTCCTCCTATTACAAGGTCACGATTCACACTTATCACTTGTCCTTGAGCTACAATTGACGTTCTCATCGAAACTTAACAACCTCATAACCTATAAGTTGTATGAATTACCATGTAAAATTTTAAATATCAAGAATCAAAGTTATATGGAGGTTTTTTTTTCTTTTAATAACACGTCTTCGTAATGATGGTTCCACTACATGACTTTTGTGGAATTGGTGTTCTTCATTCCTGGTTGTTTCCATATTCTACAATATAAAACACTTATCACATTAATGAAATCAGAACTTATAATTATTACTAAAAAATTGAATAATTACTTGATTTACTTGAAATGTAACACACTGGCTTGAATTTCCCAAAATTATGGCTTCTAGATGTTCTTGTCTTTTTTTAGATTTGACAATTCTATTTTTTGCATCTCACACAGTTGTTGTAGATCTTTGACTATACCTTCAAACCCTCCACATATGCCTGACTAAATTCATTAGTCTCATGGTTCACATGAACCTTCTTTGCACCCAGTATTTGATCAGCAATTTCATCTTCATCAAGATTTGCATCATTATTTTTAATTGATGATTGTAACTTGTCCTACAACAATAACCATAATGATGAAAAAAATTGAGCAAATTGAGTCAAATATTTCATAAATAATTTTATACTTACAATTAGTTCAGCTGATTTTGCATCTACAGGAGTACCATCCTTCTTCTTATGGGTAGCAACAAACAACTACAGTCGACTAACGATGCCCCCTTTATTCTTTTATTGCAACTAATATTAACATAGAAATAAAGTATAAGTAGAGTGTGAATGTGTTATGATATTAATATCATTACATGGAAAAATTACTCACATTCGCTCTCACACAAGCATAGGGCATCGACCCCGACGTATGCCATGTGGTAACAAACTTTCTAATCATACTATTCTTTGCACTCCGTAACTATAGTTCATGAACAATTAACCTTATCAACAATGAAAACTAAGAGAAGACATAATATATAATTAATTATTTTACCTTTTCTGTCATTAGAGTCCCAAAAATTCACAAGAAAAGCCCACTACAATGGATCAACACGAGAAGGACAATCATTAAGTTTGTCTGTTTTGTCTTTGTAGTGCATGCAATTTTTTCTTTTGATTTCAGATTTGAAATTTCTCCAACAATCCCTAACTGTGCGTAGAACCAATTTCTTTCCCTTTGGGTCGATAGTGATTTTCTTCTATTATATGAAAAATAAAATGAATATAACAAATACACGCTTAAATAACGTTGTATAAATATATATTACAAAGACATAATTCCATATTTCAGTTTTCTTTCCAGTTGGTACTTGTCGCCAATCCAAGTAATCCAAGGGTGCTAGTTGTGAATTTCTAGCAATTGTTCCCAAAAAAGAAGACAAGTCATTCTGATGAGGTCCAATTGGTTCTCCATTTTCATCCAATGTGATGGGCAATTTTGCATCCCCTGTCTTACTCCATAATCGAAGACACTTAGAATAGCCTGATTTTTTATTATGCACAACACCACATAAAAATTGAAAACAATATGAGGCAATTATTTTTAAAATACTTATATATATGCTAAAATATGAGGTAATAGTTAATTGTTGTAAATTGTTGATTACAGACTTATGTACCTTCTACTTCATCATGATTAGCAGTAGTATTGAAATCAACCAATTGAAAGTCATCATCATTTACATGATTGGTTTTGATCTCATGATCTATATTGTCATTATCAATAGAATGACCAGCTCTCATGTCATTATTTTCCAAAGAATCCCTATGACCAGCTCCAACCACATGATTGATATTGGCATTATCAACTGAATGACCAACTCTGGTACCATTGCTTTCCAAAGATTCCCTATCACATGTGGCAACCTTGTGATTGATATTAGCATTTTCAACAAAATAACCAGCTCTGATGCTATTATTTGTCAAAGAATTTCTAAGACCTGCTCCAACCTCATGATTTATATTGGCATTATTAACAAAATGACCAATTCTTGTACCATTGTTTAACAGAGACATCCTACCACCAATTGCAACGTCATGATTTATCATAGACACATGTGGATGCTTCTCTTTTCTGATGTTTACTTCAACATTTTTTCTGCTGAAAATAGATGATGCACCAACCTTTTTATTAGTTTTATTTCTCAAATCAGTTTTGGAATTTCCAAAATCAGCATTCATTGAACCAAGATAGCCTCCCTTCATTCCCAAATTAGCACTAACTGAACTAAGATATCCTCCCTTCATTCCCAAATCAGCATTAACAGAACCAAGATAACCTCCATTCATTCCCAAATCAACATTAACTGAACCAAGATAGTTCCATTCATTTGCAATCATTTACACATTCCTGCAAAGATAAATAATTAGGTCAACTCTTATAACTATAAGTACAAAATAATAATAGATAAACTATATGTAACTGTACCATTTTTCCTTTAATTACTTCATTATTTGCATCATCAGTTACTCGTGCAGACAACAATTGTGTACGTCTTTTCAACATCCTAAAAATAGAATGCATAACAAATATTAATAAATTAAAATTATAACCATAACAATATAGTTAGATAATAATGGTTGTAGGGCCTACCTGATATAAATATTATAAAACAATTGATGATTTGATTATTGCGAATAAAAAAAGTTTGCAAATTTAAAGAGAAATATTACGCATATGAAAGGAAGAAAAAAGGTATTCATGATTAATAATAAATGAATAACACTAAATTCTTATAACACTACATCGAGGTATAAAATATTAAAAAACTACATATGATAGATCACAATGATCTAATTCAAGCTGCTCATCATTTTTGCCATCATAAAAAGTTACACCCTCCATATCTTCTCTAATCAAATCAGATCTATCACAAACATCGCTAAAAATAGATTTCCAATGATCTGCATGAGAATCTTTAGGTACACATGTCCCATCCATGAAATTTTCATTAAGCTTCTCCTCTATGTCATAAGTATCATGTGGTATAGTCTGCATGACAAAGATTCACCCACAGTTATTGTTGTCAATCACATAAAAGACTTTTTGTACTTGAGAGGCCAATACAAATGGATTTTCAATTAAGTCAATGAATTTTAATTTGACCATTGTAAATTCATTTTCACCTTTTTTGACACCCTTTTTTGCATTGACCTAATCACCTTTGAACAATACCACTTTCAGTTGCTCATAGTAACTAATCTCAAAAATCTCTCTGAGTGCCCCATAGTAGGTAACTTGACCCATTTTATGATTTTTGTCCTTAAAACTAGAAAATTTTTCTGTCTGGGCATTCACCATTATCCCACTCTTCTGAGTTTTTTTACCATGTTCTCACTCCTTGGTTCGAAATCTATATCCATTTGTTACATATCCATTGTATTTTTTCACCATATTTTGTGGTCCCTGAGCCAGAGTAAGTAGATTTGATGGCACATTCTCTGACTTGGCCTTCTCTTCAAACTATATACATTATGAATTGAGTTATGATTATAATGCTCTAACAATATTAAATGAAATTAATTTTATAGACTTACATGCTTCTTAAACCAATCATTAAAAGTGTTCATATGAATATTATTGATTTCCCACTATCTTGCACGTGGATACATTTTCTTCACGTGGCGAATGTGCTCCCTGCTAACAAGTACATAAGTCATGTGTACATACATCTAACAGTGAGCATGCATATTTTTTAATCATATAATGAACTCACTCTACGAACGGTTCAACTGCAACACAATTGGATAAAATATATTGATCTACAGTTTTCAACATCACATCTTCAAGAGAAACAAGAATATTCTTTCCTATTCGACACCCTTTGTGTGAAAATATAGACCACTCGTCATCAGTAACAATATCATCATCTTCAACATCATTTCTAGCCAATTTTGTGAACCTTGTATCTACCTCAAAGAGATACCTTGAACAAAATGTTAAACATTCATCTGCTAGGTAACATTATGCTATGGAAGCTTCTGGAGCAACTTTATTCCTCGCATATTCTTTCAAACTTTTCAAGTATCTATAATGATAAATAGAATTTTTTTAAAATAAAAAAATATATTTGATAAAATTTTAGTGAAACAAATTGTAAACACATACTACCTTTCCACTGGATACATCTAACGATAAAATGGTAGTCTAGCTATCTTAGCTTCTTGTGGAAGATGAATGACCACATGCTCCATTATGTCAAAAAATGAGGGCAGGAAAATCTTCTCCATGTTGCACAGTCACTGCCATTCTAGATTCTAGCTTCTCAATAGCATACATATTTATCTCTTTTGAACATATGTCTTTGAAAAACCTAGACAACTCAGTTACCACAGTTATAACATTCTTGCTTGGCAATGCTACCCGTAAAGACAATGACAGAAATTGTTGCATTAATATACGGTAGTCGTGACTCTTTAATACCAAAAATTGTCTTTCTTTGATGCCTACATTTCGTGAGATATTGAAGGAATAACTATCTAAAACCCGTACATAGTTCAAAAACTTACAGAATAATTCTTTTTCCTCCTTTTTCAAAGTAAAACAAGAAGGTGGAATAATATTCTTACTTCCGTTCTTGATAATGTGCACTCTAGGTCTTATTCCCATCTCTAAAAGGTCATAATGAGATTTTTCATTATCCTTTGACTTTTCCATCCCAAGTAACATGTGAATCAAACTCTCACATACATTCTTTTCAGTATGCATTACATCAAGATTATGATGAATAAGGTTGTACTTCTAGTACGACAACTCAAAGAAAATGCTTTGTTTTTTCCAATTATAAGGCATATTGTCTGCATCTCTGGTTTGAACTAAAACTTGTTTTCCAGACAACATCTTTGGAGCAGTTCTTAATTCTTCTTTTCCATCAAATGAGGACATATCCCTACGGAATTTATGATCCATCGGAAGGAACCTCCTGTGGCCCATGAAACATTGTTTCCTACTATGTGGTAGTCTAAAAGACCATGTGTCCTTATTACAAATAGGGCATGCATCATACCCACTAGTTTTCCAACCAGATAAATAATCGTAGGCAGGGAAGTCATTTATCATCCATAGTAAGGTGGCATGCAATTTGAATATAGATTTACGATCAGTATCATAGGTATCAACACCAACTTCCCTCAATCCTTTCAACTCTTCAATCAGAGGTTGTAAGTAGATATATATCTTCATTCCCGGTTGAGTTGGACCAAGAATAATCATAGAAAGGATAAAATTAGGTGTCTTCATGTATAACCATGGTGGTAAATTGTACGGAATCAATATGACTGGCCAAATATTGTATGATTGACTCATCATGCCAAAGGGATTAAATCTGTCAGATGCTAAACCAAGACACACATTATGAGAGTCAGATGCAAAATCAACATGCATGTTGTCAAATGTCTTCCATGCAAGTGAATCTTCTGGATGTCTTAAAACTCTGTCCTTGGTACAACTTTCATCGTGCCACCACATTAGTAGCGAGACTCTAGAGGACATAAACAATCGTTTCAATCTAGGAGTCAAGGGAAAGTAGCACAAAACTTTACAAGGAACTCTTTTCTTTTTCATTCCCATACTTTGTGCTCCTTCTACATCACTTTCAATTTTCTATATATCTAGAAGCATTACAACGTGAGCATGAAGTATTATCTACAAACTCCTTGTGATACAAAATGCAATCATTTATACATGCATCAATTTTCTTGTAGTCAAGACCAAGGCCCCTAATTATTTTTCTTACTTCATAGTATGAGCCAGGCAACATGTCACCCTTAGGAAGAAAATCCTTCAAAAGTTCGAGCAGCTCAGTAAATGATTTATTGCTCCAATGATTGCTACATTTTTATGGAACAACCTCACAATTGTATACATCTTCGAATACTTCTTATTTCCAGGATACAACTCTTGTCTAGTAATCTCTAACAATTTGTAGAATTGCTCAGCTTCTTCATCGTCAATAAATACAAATACATCATCATCGTCACTATCCATAGTTTCTCAACAAATTTGAACTCCATATGCATCATGCAACATGTCTCTCATATCATCAAATGACATGCTGTCTTGCATAGAAGAATCTTCCTTGGCATCAGAAGAAGTCTCACCATGAAAAATCCAATCAAGTATAGCTGCTGAAAAAGTCATTCCATAATAGGTGCTTGGTTGTCACTTGGCGGTTATGTCTTTGTGTATTTAGACACTTTTTACAAGGGCATAAAACAGTCTCATTCCTACTACATTTATTGAAAGTGTTCTCTATGAATTTGACTACCCCAGTTAAGTACTTTGTGTTGGTCCTGTCTTCCTCAATAATCCAGGTTTTGTCGATCATACTTCCCTAGATAAATGTAAGTAAACTCATAAATAAATTAAATATAAAAATTATTAGCAATTGTTAATCAAGAGGAAAGATTTAAAATTTTTAATAATAAATAAGTTAAATATGTATACATAAGTAACTACAATGAAAAATTAAATACATAAATAAGTAGAAAATCAATAAAGGATAATACCAATTATATTATACATTATATACTACATAATACTTTGACAAGCCATGTATATATCCATTTCTCTATGACTTATTGGCAATAAATATCAAAATAGTTTTGTCTTATGATGTTGTAATGTGCACATATCTCAGATTTGGAATTCACTTTATTATTTGAAGAGTATTGAAATTAAGATATTGACATATCTTGTAGGATGGTAATATGTAACCATATAGAAAGTGTGAACCAAAAGTTAACATTATAATATTGTAACCATATAATATTTTTTATTCCACAATTGAAATTCACTAAAACTTGGATTCTCTTGGATGTTAATTTGCCTTTTTTTTTTCAAGTTGGTTATCCTTTGACTTAAACAAAATTATTCAAGTGACGATCGGCAGCTCCAGAATGTTGATCACATCAACATGGTAGAATCAATAGCCACCAGAGAGCTACTCAAGAACTCTAGGGATATGCTTAGTATGCAGAATGCAATTGTGATTAATAATGCCCCTGAACCGTGATCTCCATATAGTGACAACCCTAATAGCTTTCCAAATTTTGTGTGAGAAGGTATGTGTGTAACTAAATTGGATATTGTATCTTGAAAGACAAGTTAGATCTATGTGCACTGATATATTTTTTCACAATGCAGGAAATCCTAGTAATGAAGTATTATGATACATTGGTGAAAATGTCAACATTTTGGTCAAGACAAGAATGATGAAGAGGACATTACTTTGCTCAGTATATTTAGCTTGTTTCACATTTCTATGACACATTAATACATAAGTGAGCCTTCCACCTTCTCCTTTCATAATCAATTTCACTATTAATATTGACATATTTGTTTCTTGTTTGGGCATCAATTTTCGAAAGAGGTGTATTTTCATTTGTGGTGGTAATTCAATATGTATAGAGAACATTAGTTCGCCAAAGGTGACTAAATCCAATGGAAAATAGCTTAAATTCCCATGTTCTTGACTTGGAGTAGAAGCCTACCAAACATATGTAATGATGACTACAGTCAAAAAATATGTTGGCAGTTCTAGAAGGATTGATATTGGAAGCAATATAGAGTTTATGTATTCTGATGTCAACCGATATATATATATATATGTTTAAGTTGAGTCAATCTTTATCATTTGATCTAAAAGCTTAATGGGTCATCTATTCAATCACTTGTGCTACATTCTTTATGAAACATGATGTGCTAGGTGGATATGTTTTTAGTAGCACCAACATGGTGAAAAAATAACCTTCATACTCAATCTTCATGTCTTGAATTATACTTTAAGAGCATCCATCTCAAATTCAATTAAATTTAATCCCTTTTCTTGAGAAATCTGCAAACCAAATATGACCCCTCAAACTTTAGTTGTGAAATGACATCAAAGGTTAGTAGTTTTGGATGCCATTAAGGTAGTGATTCCCGAGTCAATCCTAAATTTTGCAACCACACTAATCTCATTATCATCTAGAAAGATAGAATTCACATTAGTTTTTGTGTAACCCTCAGCAAGTGGTGCCTAATAGGTGGATAGCTGGGTAGATATGCAACAGCCTTAGCTCTGTTCTAAATCTGACCCTCTGAGTAGTTGTGTAACCAATGTTGTAGCATGTGTATTGTGATGAGTATCAAGCAGTCCTTCTGTGAAGATAGTTGCATTCCTACTGATCCCAGAAGAAAGGGAATTGGTTGCACAGGAGATAACAATGCCCACATCACATTTTATAATGATCTAGCTCATCAAGGATGTATAGTTAGAATAGGGGGCACCACTGAGGATTGTTTATATAGGGGAGTAGGAACAAATTGATGAAGCGTGTGTGCATTGTGGTAGGGCGTGGGATGTGGTCTCTAACTTCTTATTGCATATGGTGCATAACTCCAAAGGATAGGAATGTCTGGAATTTAGATTACTCTTCGTGGGTAGTTGGCTGGAGTAATTTTTCCATAGAAAATATCTTAACTCTGGATGAAGGGTGGATTACCAAATGGGGTTCTCGAGATCACCTTGCAGTTGGTTATTTAGGCTTGAGCAGTCACTTCCATGCCTAGTAAACACCATCTAGTAGCCTGAGTTTACTATGAACTTTCCATCCATGGTAGGGTACCATACATGGAAGAGGGACTAGATAAGAAAATGGGGTTTTAAAGGATATCTTTTGTCTGGTCTTCTATGATGATAGTAGCCAAAAAGTTTTGCTTTCATCCACAACTGTAGTACTGTAGGGAGACATGTCCACTTTCTCAGACTCAACTTCTTCTATCTGTGGGTGTTTTCATTCACAATGTAGATCCAAGTCTTCCATCTTGTGCTCATTTTTGACAATGTACATCATCACCAAGGAAATGTATGTGTTCCATAAAAATAATCTATTGGTCTTCTAAGTTGAGTTAATTATGAGTGACATGATTTTGACTAACTATCAAATTATTTTTTACCACCACGAAGGATTTTTAAACCTCTACAGTGGATTATGGACCACATACATGGAGGTCCTAAAAATTTGTAACATGAAACCAAAGCCTCAAAGTCAAATGGGTTTCATGATGAGCGTGTGCCTCAAAGTCAAAGGGGTTTCAGTTCTAACTAAACATTCTTGATCTAAAAATTTAATTAGTGCAACTAAGACCTCAAAGTCAATGAGGTTTCATATGAGCCTTTTCATGCTAAGGGGATAATTCCATAGGCTTCATTGTGGTTGAACCGAAAACTGGTATCAACAAGGCGGAAAATGGTTTTTTATTTTATTTTGTACATAACAAAGATGATACAACCAGTGCCTCTATTTGAAAAGACTAAGTCTGAATAAGTCAAAAGAAAAGGTACAAGAATATAACAAGGCTAAATCAACAATGGGTTGTCTTATGCACACATAGTTTACCTTATTTTTTCCTCTTGTTTTAGGTGATAATTCACTAAAAAATTCGCAATAAGAGTTCCAATGGACTCCACAGGGTCTTAACATAGAGGCAACATTCATTTTAAAGTTTTATATTGAAAACTAAGATTCTTTTAAGTTTGTTTGCTGACCTCATTTCTTTGTATTACACAGGTCATTTTATTCTAATGTCCACACACTAGAATACAACTTTGGATATCTACTTGTGACATTGCACTACACTACTGGTTGGGTTCTGACGCAGCCTGAGCCTGAGCAGTTGCTTAATATATATTGGACATTGGGAGAGAACTACAATGAGATGGTTTTGACTTCAATAATTCATGAAACCTTGAAGGCTATCATTGCACAATATAATGCAAGTCATCTAATCACACACAGAGATTTTGTGAGTAGTGAAATACAACAATTACCGACTGAAAGAGAATCAAGCTTCAACATCACACTAGATGATGACTCGATTATAACTTTGAATTTGGCAAGGAATTCACAGCTGCCATTGAAGCTAAATAGGTTGGTGTACAAGAGACTAAGAGAGATAAGTTTGTAGTAGAAAAAGATAAACAAGACAAAAAGAGTTCCATCATTAGAGCATAGGGAGAAACTAAGAGTTCACATATGATTGGCCAAGAAATTTCCAACAATCCTACATATATCACTATGAGAAAGATTGAGGCATCTAAGGAAATTGCTCATATGATTACCAATCCATCAAATCAGGTGTTCTTGGATGCTAAAGATCTGTTGTTGAACCCACACTTGGAGATAAACACAAAGAAGTGATTCTTCTAAAGTTCAACTATTGAGCAGTGTCTCTTGTTTACTCATGTCAAATCACTCTTTAGGGTTTATATACTTTATTTTTTAGCTTTTACTTTATCACTATTGGTTGGGGTTCTTTACTCATTTCTCATTTCATTTTGGTTAACTCAAAGCAATCAAGGCAGACATTTTCTCATTTATAATTAAGCAATTGAACTAATCAAGGATGAACAGTCAAAACTTATTGATAGTGGTTGTCAATTATAATATTGTATCATTGATGTACTGACATGAACGACCACAATGACTGTGCCAGGATCAAATGAGTCGAGCTTTGAATCACCTGGATCAGACCTACAATCAGCAAGGATCAGGGAACCTGGAGAACACCTGGTCGTGGCTTGAAGGGGCGACTACGATCCTAGGCACAGGGAAGAACAGAGGCCACCGGGGTATAGTACAGTAGCACGAGGAGAACAAATTCGAGGAGCAGAGGATCAATGTACTCGAGGGAGGCCTCCTGGACACCAATCAATAGCCAGCTGATGAGAACAAGTAACAATCGATGCCTCTAATGATCCGCTGACGCCTCTGATGATCCTGTTGATATGTATGCCCTGAGAGCCAATCATGGGATGATTGGTGGGATACATTAAGATTGATTTGATAAACATCAAAAGGCAAGCTTCCAATTCTTTCTGGTTCAGTCATATGAGATAGTGATAAAACAGATTGAATGTCTAGAGAATGACAATACTCAATGACGTATGATTTCAGGTTGAGGACCTGAACGATGAGATCATACGGATGCTAAGAGTTTGTACATTCTTGTTATGTCCCTAGTCGGATGTCATTGTGGAAGGTAGATAGACAGCAATGACACACAAGACTAGATTGTGGTGTTGGTTGATGACAGAATCTCATTAGTCATGATATAGAGATATCAAACCAAACACATAGGTACTTGTTAGAGAACAAGTGTACCGGACAGACCCACCGTGAGTTTGACACATGGAACCATGACATGGTAGTCACAGTCAGTACTCACAGTGATGGTGGTGAGTGTGATTCTTTGACCTGAAATCACTACACTCAACACATGTCGTTGGGCACACTTTGACATCATCAAACGCAGTCCTGAAACATGGGTTGTTATAAAGGTGATGATTGGGTGGCTTTGACACATGGGACTTTTGAGGGGTGAGTGATAGATATGGGATTTATCCCTCCTAAGGGAGTTTGATATCCAAGGCCACTTGATGAGTAGGATTGAGATAGGCGTGCGCACACATGTGTGAATCAGTATGTGATATTGATGTCATACATATCTCCTTCAATCTACTCTGAGATCAAGAAAGTGAATGAACGTTGACATGATGATTGTTCCATGCCTCGAGTTCATTCGGGATATCAGTGACAAAGGAATTATACATTCGCTGTAACACCATTCACGAATTGTAGGATGAAAGTTGTTCTCCAACTTTATACTTTCACTTGGGTAGCAATGATGTGTGACTAGGCACCGCTCTTTGCTTGTGAAGTCATAAGTGTTATGGACTTTCACTGCCAATGTGAAATGGACCTGCAAGGTCACACACATAGGATTTAACTTGGAAGAGGAGTTTTGTCCACAAAGCAATGTTTAGATTGATTACTAAAGGAGTTTAGTAGTTCAATTAAACACTCAATCAGTCGATGGCTCAATATCATATGGTTCAAGGTGTTGGACGCATTGATTGGAGTATCAGATTGATTGAAATCACAATTGACTGATTTTGCCCAACCTGTGCTCCCAACCGATCGGCTCAAGTTTTGAACCGGTCGGCTGAGGTTGCTGAACCGGTCGGCTGGAGTGTCCAACCGATCGGCTCATGACTAGGTTAAAATGACTGGTTCAAGGGTTGAACCGATCGGCTCAACTGGTGCAACCGACCAGTTGGGAAAGTCATGTCGGCAAGAATTTTCCTTTGGTTACAAATTGCCCAATTCGATTGGGAATAATATTGGTATTCGATACCAATTGGGAAAGAAACAAGAAAAGTCTTTTTGAGCCGGATTAGGACCATGAAACGATCAATTCAGGGAACCAACCGATCGGTTGGAGTGCCCCAAATGGTCGGCTCAGGTCCAACCGATTGGCTCAAGGGCCGAACCGATCGGTTCAGCTGTGAACTGATCGTTTCAGGTTGCGAACCAGTTGCTTTTTGTGGAAAATCTCGAACCCTTCTACTCCTGCATTTAGTCCTGTATTTCCCGGGATAGAGAACCCTGTCCCATGACCCTCATATATATATAGGGGTAGTGGGGGCTTCTCAGACGACAGCTCAGTGCAACCAGTTGCTCTGCAAAGTTGTCGTTCTCTCTGGTTTTGGTAACCGTGAGAGAGCCCGAGCAAGTGCTTCCCGCAAAAGGGAGGTGCAGCAAGGGAAGGACAACTGCAGTTGCAACTGGAGGCAGGAGAGTGTGTTGGTGACTAGTACACCAACAGGGGGTGCGACTCCTTCCACTTCCTTATGGGACAAGGAGTGTGGAGTTCCAGGTGGTCCGTGTGGACTACTACAGAGGCGGGAGGTTTCTGCCGCTTAGGAGGGCAACTGTCATCCGACAGTCCGGTAGGAGGAGGAGTCGTCAGTCCCGGTGCGACCATGAGCTGCACAGACACCGTCTAAGACTGGAGTTGAAGACCGTGCATTGCGCGAGGTATTGTCGCCAAGCTAGCCTTGGGACAAGGTATGATTCCACAAACCATCCCTTTCCTATTATATAGATGTTGACGCGTTTCCTCGTGCTGGGTTTGGGGGAGAAAATTTTTGTTTTCGCTGCCTTCTCTGCCTCCCCTAAAACCCAACAGTGGTATCAGAGCCACGTCAACTGCTCTATATTTTAGGAATATCGATATGATCAATTTTTGGTTTTTTGCCTTTATTTATTACATACGATGCGAATAATATTGGCTTTATGCATGTCCAATCCTAAATCCACAAATCCCAAATTACATATATGATATGTATTATTAATGCACTCGATACGCGTCGCCCTTAAATGAGTTTTGTGGTGGATGTGTGTAGCATGATTATGGCCTATAAACCCCTATTTGTGATTGGTTGTGTGTGGTTGCTTGCATCTCGGTCTGCGCACCGATCTTCCCTCTCTTATTCCTAATGTAACTCGAAATAATTCGAGATTTTTTCCTACCTTTGCTCCCCCCGAATATAACTCGGGGTTTCCCTTTTTAAAGCAATGTAATAAATAGGATAGATTTTTATTTCATGTTATGTCGAAGACCGGCGGACATCAAGACGACAGCTAAAACGATCGGTTCAAGGCGTGAACCGATCGGTTGACGTTCCAGACAGTCGGTTCAAGGAGTGAACCGATCGGTTGATGACCGGTTCGAGGAGCAAGACGAGCGGGTGGTGGACATGATGAGATGCACGACGTCCAGGCGAACCGATCGGTTGGAGGAGCCAATCGATCGGCTGGTGGCACCCAGACGACCGGCTGGAGAGTACAGATCATTCATGTGATGAGTTGATCAACTTTGATGGCAAGACACAGATGTTCATCTTGTACAGGTTGCATGTGATGTTGACCTAGATGACCGTGATTCCTCTTGGCTCGAGGAATCACATTAGGATGGCCATAATCATCACTTTTTATCATTTGTGCATGTTTTCTGTGGGATATAGCATGTATATGATAGATACTATGTATTATGGTGATTGGATATGTATATTTATATAAAAACCAAATCCCTTATTAAAATATTAAGTTTTAGATGCCTTCTAAATGTGACACACGTGAAAAGCTTGATCGACCAAGTGTGGGCACGCCCAAGCGTGGTGCACCGTCTATCTCGTGGAAGCGTGAAAGATGAATGTGTGGGTCTGCCCTAGCAGGGTGCATATTCATCGTGTTTGCTTTGGGTCAGACTTAACAAGGTGATCTAGATGGGATCTAGTACCTTGAGGCATGGAGATGATCATTGCAAAGAGTTGTATATGACATCTTATCAAGAGTTACATATGATGCAATTGGAAAGAGTTGCCTACCTGAGAGATCTAAGTTGTGGGCGATTAGCCAAAGCTGACTCATGACTTAGAGGATTTCAGGATCTTACCCACTAGAAGGTTGTACGCTGCAATCTTCCAAATTGATGGTGAGGGCTATCAATTTGAAGTAAAATAGTGGGAGCGATAATTAATTAAAGGCCTAATTTTATCGTCAACTTTTCAAATCAATCAAACAAGTCAAAAGGAGTTTTGTACTTAAAATTGCATATATTTCCTTTTGTTAAAATAAATGGTTAATCAAAAAATCACTTTATTTGCGATCGGTCTTTGAGACCAACAAATTAAATGGGAATAATTCCACGACTGGTTAGGATGATGAGAAGTGTTCTCAAAGAAGCGAAAGCTCCAAGTCTTACCAAGACCAGATAAACTCAATCCCACCACATCAATAGCAGAAGGTATGCTTATGGAAGCATACCGAGGATGACATTGATGTGGAGTGCTTCATGTTGTGTTCTCTGAATTGTGAGTTGCAGAGACAACATGAGACATATGATGTCTCTAAGACACTGTCCTAGTATGTTATGACAGAAGGAGATCCAGTAAGGTATTCACACACTCAATGTGATTGGGTATGTGGAAAACCTGACTAAGAAGGATTTCCTCTAAGCCAAGGGTTGGCTATTGGTATGATACTGCAAATGTTGCGAGAATCATACAATTCATGATAAGCTACAACATGAACAACATTGACAAGCGTTGATAGAGTTGTTGGACATGTTGAGGATAGTAGAGGCAAAGATGAAGAAAGACAAACCATAATCTTTGATGTGATCAAAGAAAAGGTAATTCTTAAGGGCAAGGACAAGGGAAAAGCAAAGAAGTGTTCTGATGCTAGCCAGCAATCCAAGCCGTCTTCAGCCTCAAGGCACATGGGGAAAGGGTGTATGAGGGAATTGCCCTCTATATCTGGAAGAACAAAAGAAGATGGAGGAGGAAATGGAGATCTCCACCTAAGGTATCATGAAATGAACCGCTTCTTTATCTGAGGTATATGATACCAAGATATGGATCTATAATATATGATATGCAAGATCCACAAAGAAGTGATGGCCTTTATGAAAGGACCAAGAAAGAAGCACCCATCATTGGAGTAAGTGTTGCTGCCAAAGATAGGAGTATCTTTCAGTTTATTTCAGCCTAAAGGGCACGAAATAGAGTTGAGAACTGCTATTTCATATTGCCAAAAGATAGAAACACTTTATTTTGCATATTGTATGACAATGATGGTAATTAATAGAGTTGAATTTTCAATCTTAAAGATATGATCTTTGTGGCAATGCCTTGTTTATCTTGTGGTATTCGATATGCATAAGATAAAATGATACCTAAAGTTATTAGATAACTCAAACAATCAAATTAGCATCAATCATGAGAAATTCATTTCTAGTTTCCATGTGATGGATAAATCTAGACTCTTTTGGTTAGAGAACCCGTAAGAGACATGAATATCTTGTACATGATTAATCAATCTTCACTAATGTAGTGGGAGAATGATTATCCTATTAGGTATAATACATGTGATGTATTTACATACCTATTAGAACAAATGCTAATACTTCAAATGGTGTTTAGAGAAATACCAATATGAAAATCCTGAAGTGTTCAAGATTATCATGGTTGAAGTACAAATTTGGTAAAGTGTTAATTCTTGATGAGATCAATGAATAAAATACTTAGACCAAATGTTTGAGATCCTTATGAGTGATTATGATAGTGTATCATAGTGAACTCATGATTAAGGCATGGTGATGTCTAAATCAAGAAGGAATCATACTCTAAGGAGTTAGAGAATGATTATCAAATAACTGAATTCTTCTTAATAAAAGAATACCCCACACGAATAAAGAAATTAAGAATCACAAGGGTTGTGAGTTCTTATATCCTTAACAGATACACCTCAATTATCTATATGATGAGTTGTTCATGTGATGAGTCAACTATCTGGATAAATATGAGGAACCGAATTTTGAGTTATGGTTTACGACCATTACATCCTAAATGACATCCATGTAAACCATAAGGTATGACCTTGATGGTAGCACTCATTGGATGAAATCCATAAGTGCAAATGAATCTTAAGTGTTAAGATACATGGATAACATTTTGAGAAGGATGATGCTTGTTGATTGCAACTTGATGACTAAGAAATTTGGCATATGGATACAAAAACCGCATTCCTATGAGGAATAAAACAAGGATGTGTATGTGACACAACCTATAAGGTTTATGAATCCACTAATGCAAAATGAAGTCTATAAGTTACAATGGACTAATCAATGTGATTGATTGAGTACAAGCAACTCAGAATTGGATCTTTACTTTGATGATATAGTCAAAGGGTTTGACTGATATGTCAAAGATAAAGAAGGGATCTATGATTTAGTGGGATCGTATTCACATTCCACATGTTGATGTGAAATGGAAATGTTCTAAAATGGAAATCCAAAAGTGGAAATTATCTTTAAGGAAGATAGAGATGTTTCCTATGTGATAGGAATAGAGATCTATAGAGATAGTTCTCGAAAATCTCTTGACCTGAAAGGAGAAAGCATACATTGGCAATCTGTACTGAAATGTTCAGTATGCACAGATTCAGTGGGAGAAAACTTGTCCATGCTACATGGAGTTAGAATCCCAAGGCCAAATGTCCAATTCTTATGAAGAATATGAACACTAAGAATAGATATGATCTATCATGTATGTAATCATCCCATTATCTTGCATGTATGGACATGGCAAGAATAAAACGCATTCATCATCTTGTATGTATGACATGACAATTTGATGTGCTCATCCTGTTAACTCGTATGTGGGACATGATGAGTGGATGTATGTCTGCTTCCAGTAAGGGTTAATGGAATACCATGAGAACTTGATAAGTACTTGTGAAGTACTAGTTCTATGGATATTAGGAAGAGTTCAATGTAAAGAGTTACATTGATGCGAACTTCCGAAAGGATAGAAAACTAATCGCAAAATATATATATATATAGGATATATAAAAGAGAAAGTTTGTTGATAATTGGAAGTGTTCCAATAAAGCCGTTTAAAAGGAAATGCCGAGTATCTATGTGTTAGAGAACAACAGTGGATACTATATGGATCTGGAAGTGAGATGAACTTATAGATATTCCGCTCATTGATGACAAGTCTGGAATCCTTGATCATGCAATGTGGCTAAAGGTTAGCAAAGGAATACTAGATCACATATTACGAAAACTCCATCTCATACATGTGATGTACAACGAAGAGATGTGAGACATGCAATTTACACTGACTTTGGCAAGGTGTTGCCATTACTCACTATGTTCGCACTAGAGCACAATAACATGTGGGACATGTTTGAAGATCACTATGAATATGATTCAAGGGTGATTGGCTCACAGTGCAAGTGCGAGTCTGTTGGTATGTATGCCCTGAGAGCCAATCATGGGATGATTGGTGGGATACATTAAGATTGATTTGATAAACATCAAAAGGCAAGCTTCCAATTCTTTCTGGTTCAGTCATATGAGATAGTGATAAAATAGATTGAATGTCTAGAGAATGACAATACTCAATGACGTATGCTTTCAGGTTGAGGACCTGAACGATGAGATCATACGAATGCTAAGAGTTTGTACATTCTTGTTATGTCCCTAGTCGGATGTCATTGTGGAAGGTAGATAGACAGCAATGACACACAAGACTAGATTGTGGTGTTGGTTGATGACAGAATCTCATTAGTCATGATATAGAGATATCAAACCAAACACATAGGTACTTGTTAGAGAACAAGTGTACCGGACAGACCCACCGTGAGTTTGACACATGGAACCATGACATGGTAGTCAGAGTCAGTACTCACATTGATGGTGGTGAGTGTGATTCTTTGACCTGAAATCACTACACTCAACACATGTCATTGGGCACACTTTGACATCATCAAACGCAGTCTTGAAACATGGGTTGATATAAAGGTGATGATTGGGTGGCTTTGACTCATGGGGCTTTTGAGGGGTGAGTGATAGATATGGGATTTGTCCCTCCTGAGGGAGTTTGATATCCAAGGCCACTTGATGAGTAGGATTGAGATAGGCGTGCGCACGCATGTGTGAATAAGTATGTGATATTGATGTCATACATATCTCCTTCAATCTACTCTGAGATCAAGAAAGTGAATGAACGTTGACATGATGACTTTTCCATGCCTCGAGTTCATTCGGGTAATCAGTGACAAAGGAATTATACATTCGCTGTAACACCATTCACGGATTGTAGGATTAAAGTTGTTCTCCAACTTTCTACTTTCACTTGGGTAGCAATGATGTGTGACTAGGTACCGCTCTTTTCTTGTGAAGTCATAAGTGTTATGGACTTTCACCGCCAATGTGAAATGGACCTGTAGGGTCACACACATAGGATTTAACCTGGAAGAGGAGTTTTGTCCACAAAGTAATGTTTAGATTGATTACTAAAGGAGTTTAGTAGTTCAATTAAACACTCAATCAGTCGATGGCTCAATATCATATGGTTAAAGGTGTTGGACACATTGATTGGAGTATCGGATTGATTGCAATTGCAATGGACTGATTTTGCCCAACCTGTGCTCCCAACCGATCGGCTCAAGTGTTGAACCGATCGGCTGAGGTTGTTGAACCGGTCGGCTGGAGTGTCCAACCGATCGGCTCATGACCAGGTTGAAACGACCGGTTCAAGGGTTGAACCGATCGGCTCAATTGGTGCAACCGACCAGTTGGTAAAGTCATGTCGGCAAGAATTTTCCTTTGGTTACAAATTGCCCAATTCGATTGGGAATAATATTGGTATTCGATACCAATTGGGAAAGAAACAAAGAAATTCTTTTTGAGCCGGATTAGGACCATGAACCGATCGATTCAGGGCACCAAATGATCGGTTGGAGTGCCCCAAACGGTCGGCTCAGGTCCAACCGATCGGCTCAAGGGCCGAACCGATCGGTTCAGCTGTGAACCGATCATTTCAGGTTGCGAACCAGTTGCTTTTTGTGGAAAATCTCGAACCATTCTACTCCTGCGTTTAGTCCCGTTTTGCTCGGGATAGAGAACCCTGTCCCATGACCCTCCTATATATATAGGGGTAGTGGGGGCTTCTTAGACGATAGCTCAGTGCAACCAGTTGCTCTGCAAAGTTGTCGTTCTCTCTGGTTTTGGTAACCGTGAGAGAGCCCGAGCAAGTGCTTCCCGCAAAAGGGAGGTGCAGCAAGGGAAGGACAACTGCAGTTGCAACTGGAGGCAGCAGAGTGTGTTAGCGACTAGTACGTCAACAGGAGGGTGCGACTCCTTCCACTTCCTTGTGGGACAAGGAGTGTGGAGTTCCACGTGGTCCGTGTGGACTACTACAGAGGCGGGAGGTTTCTGCCGCTTAGGAGGACAACTGTCATCCGACAGTCCGGTAGGAGGAGGAGGAGTCAGTCCCAGTGCGACCAGGAGCTGCACAGACACCATCAAAGACCGGAGTTGAAGACCACGCATTGCACGGGGTATTGTCGCCAAGCTAGCCTTGGGACAAGGTATGATTCCACAAACCATCCCTTTCCTATTATATAGACGTTGACGCGTTTCCTCATGCTGGGTTTGGGGGAGAAAATTTTTATTTATGCTGCCTTTTCTGCCTCTCCTAAAACCCAACAGATCCATAGTGTATCCAAGGGATGTGGGATGGCGGTGGGGCGTGTGACGGGACGGGGCGTACAATGGGTCTGAATGGGGAGCAATTGATCGGGATTGTAGATCACTTTTTGGTTGGGAAAGAAGAGGAGTGCGGGAGAGGGGTGGGAGAGGAATCAAAACTGAAATTTCCAGGCACTAAAATTTGGGTTTTTTAGTCTAATATGTGAATATGTTACAATTTTTGGCTACATAAACTTTTTTACAATTGAAATTTAGAAGGTGAAAATGTAGCTAGGTAATTATATGAATTGACTACATTATATTCTTTATACTTTTAATTTTTGTAATTAAAACTAGCATTGGCTATAAATCAATTAGATGTAATTAAAATAAATGTAGCTAGAACATCATTTTTTTATAGTGTTACCCACTAAGGTAGTGGGTTACAAGGTATGGGTAATGGCTTACCCTTGCCCTTATCCACTAAGGTAGCGGGTAGGCGGGTAAAGGGTAAATAAATCCTTTACCCTTACCCTTCCCCTACAGGGTATGGCTAAAGGGTAAACATGTTTACCCTTACCCATTGACAACCCTAACGGTTGGAGCTACTTGTGGGTGAGACATTGTAAGGCACGTGGATCCCATGTGCAGGGAAGACATGGGATGGAAAGTGTGGAGGGGGATATGGGAAGAGGAGTTGGGCACCCCCTAACTACTAAACAAGGGGAACTTTGTGCTGAGATTGTTGTTTCAGACTCCTATATTCAGTGACGGAGCTAGGAATCCACTGTTTGGGGGGGTAAAAATAAATAAATAAAGTTGAACTTGAGACATATGCAGCTACAAACTTCTTACCATTGCAGTACTTGTAATTTTTTGATTGGTATACATTACAAAATGTTTATATATCTATATTTAAGATAATCGTGTATGTAATATTGTGAAAAAAATAACAACTTGATACCAACACATGTAGCTACAAGCTTCTTGCCAATCCGCTACTACATATTCATTACACTAACTTAATATCTATATTTAAGATAGCCGTGTATGCAATAATGTGAAAAATGGTATCAGCCTCGACAAAAAGAGTCGAACCTGTGACTAGGAAGATGGCTGCTAGCCCCATGCTGTTGCCCCACTTGCGTTTTTCTATCTTGCATACAATAGACAATGCATATATTATGTATTATTATATGAACATATATATACATATGTATAATATAAATATTTATTTTTTTGGGAGGCCATGGCCTTTGCTTGCCCCCCGTGGCTCCGCCCCTACCCATATTTAATTGTTTTTGTGAAAATCTTTAAGGGGTTTGTCGTTGATGTAGATGTAAGATTAAGATGAAATGCAAAAACAAATGGAACAATAAGTTACAACATCAGATTTTGATGCCTAAACATGTGGCTAATGTCCGCAGTTATAGAAAAGAGTGAGTATAAAAATTGAAAACACTAACGTGATGTGTACCCCCCTTGACAAAGGGTCGACGTGTATGGTTGAGTGGTTTTCCTCTCTAGGAGGTATTTTTTTCCCATTCGGGTCCCAGTTTTCTTTCACGTCACAAGGGGTGCAGAAAAGAAAAAAAAATATGAGGGAAATTTTATTTTTTTTATGACTTTTAACCTATGATGTTTTTTTGACAAAATAAAAATCGTTAGATTCGTTGTGAAAAAGTATATTCCAAAATGACTAATATCAAATACTTTGAGAAAAAATGATATGAAATATGAAAATGAGTATACAATATTAAAAAAAAGAAAAATATTTATTTTGCTTCTAACTTTTAATTCGTAATGTGTTTTTGATGAAAAATCCTTAGATTCTATATAAAAATGCAATCAAACGAGACCAATTTCGGCATATTTTGACAGAAGTAATACGGTACACAAAATTAATGCGTGCTTTATGATGATGATGGTGATGACGATGACAAATTGGTGCTACACTTACAAGTAGGCACATACAAATATTGATTAGGCGCATTCAGTCTCAAATTTGGTGTATTGCACAATTAATTGGACACATTACTCAAGTAATGGGCACATTGACACAACTATTCTGCGAGTGAGTAAAAACATTCGATGTATTTGATATCACTAATATTTATACAATTAATATCCATTTTATCCTAAGAATTAGACACATTACCACTGTCATTGGGCATACCAACAACATAATTAGGCATTTTATTACAAATAGTGAGCGCATTATGTTAGTATTTGTATTTATTTACTATTATGTTCTTATTCTAAGAATTGGGCACAATACCAGTACAAATAGATATTGGGCGTATTATGTTAAAAAAATTCTCATTCTCTTTATACACATACCATAAAAATTAGGCACATTAGCACCATAATTGGACACATTAACACAATAATTGGACATTTTATTATAAATATTAGACTTATTATGTTGATATTTTTGTGCTCATTTGTTTTATGTGCGCACACTAAGAATTGGGCACACTACGCACATTCATAACATAATTGGGTGCTTTACAACAAATATTGTGTGCATTATATACGTTAAGATTTGTGGTCATTTGCTATTATGTGTTTATCTTAAGAATTAGACACATTAGCACCATAATTGGACATATTAATAATATAATTGGGCGGTTTACTACAAATATTTAGCATATTATGTTAAAATTTATGCTCACTCACTATTATATAACCTAAGAATTAGACACATTAACACCATAATTGGGAACATTAGCACAATAATTGAACATTTTACTATAAATATTTGACACATTATGTTGAGCTTTTCGTGAGTATACTAAGAATTGGACGCATTAGCAACATAATTGGGCAATATACTATAATTATTGGGTGTATTATATTAAGATTTGTGCTCATTCACCATTATATATGTGCACTAAGAAGCAGGCGCATCGACACCATAATTGAGAACATGCACAAAAAATTATATACATTATGTATTGATTTGTGTTTGTTCGCTATTATGCACGTACACTAAGAATTAGGTGCATTAGCAGCATAATTGGACACACTAGCACGATAAATTGGGTGCATTATGTTAAGATTTGTGGTCATTCACTATTTTTCACATGCATTAAGAATTAGATGTGTTAGAACCATACTTGAATGCATTAGCACCATAATTAGGTTCTTTACCATATATATTGCATGCATTATGTTGAGAATTTTGTGTTCAACTATTATTATGTATGCACACTAAGAATTGGGCACATTACCACTATATTTGGGTGTACTAGCAACATAATTGGGCGCTTACTACACATATTGTGCACATTAAGATAACATTTTTTTTCTCATTTGACTATTACACACATACCCTGAGAATTATGCACATCAACACCATAATTAGGCACATTGGTATAATATTGAGCATTTTGTTTTCCACTCTCCACTTAACTTCCCTCTTTACTTTAATCTTTATCATTGCTTCCTTCCTCTTTTATTATTTCTTCTCTTTTTTCTCTTTTTATTCCCTCCTTATTTGACTCCTCTTTTATTTATTTTCTTATAAAAATGAGAAAAATAAAACTCATTTATATTCTATATAATATTTTCTCAAAAGTATGTTGTCACTAGTCTTATTGAAATATATTTTTGTAAGGAATCTGATAATTTTATTCCATCAGTAAATTTATTACAGATTGAAAATTATAAGTAAAATAATATATTTCCTTCTTACTTCTCTCCCATTTTATTTTGAACCGCATCAACCCCCCATCGTAAAAATTAAACCCAACACTATATCGTATACTTACTTAGGCTTTGTTGTTCTTCTTTATCATATTATTTTCCTATGGTTGCTGAGGATTTTGGTTTTCTAAAAAAGTGAAGGATTTTGGTTTTCTCTTTCTAACATATGGAAAGTGACCGAGTCAGGGTAACAAGTCAAGAGACAGAAAGTCAAGGTAATTAAATACATATTGAGTAATATATAATATACTATTTCCTAATATACACACTGATGAGTCGATGAGCTTGAAAGATCCGTACTAAAGTTGTGATATATGACTGCTAGAAAAAAGACAATTTGTGCATCATAATCATTCTCTTCTTCTTCGGGAAATTGGGTCGATGAACTTAAAATAAAGGCCAATGGTAGTTGTTTACACAAGTGGACAAAAATATAGAGTTTTTTTCCCAAAATACTCCTTACTTTTTTTTTTGAAATCTTAGAAATCTCGCTCCCTTTTACCAAATCCTAAATAACCCCCTCCTTTTGTAACCAAATTCTAAATACCCCCTCTACTCATTTTTCTAGCCACTTTCGAATGACTTGCCGTTAACTCATGTCAGAGTATTTTTCTTTCTTTCTTTTAATTCTCTTTGTCCCTCATTCTATGTTTGTTGTAAACATTTTATTACATCACTAATATAATAATATTTAATTGTTACATTAATAAATATCATTAAGCGTTATCATAGTGGTAAATGATATATACAAATTTAACTCGAAGATGAATCTATTGGAATGACCTAAAAATTCTAGGTTATTAGTGGTCTATCTAGTTTTTAGGTCAACTAGATCATATTTGATCATTTCGGGTCAACTTTGGTCTTGTTATATTTTATTTATATTAACTAAATTTTGTATAATATATTTTTATGATGTTTGGATCAATCTGGATTGGGATTGATCAAGTCTATACAAAATTTAGTTACGTTGAGTTAAAATTTGTAAAATTCTGATTTGGACCAATTAATATTTGGAAACAAAGTCTAATGAAGATAGGTTCAACTTAACCTAATCTGAAGCTTGTCCAAACAAGAGTTATACAAAGTCTGATAAGAGCAAACCAAAATATGTATAGACTAGACTTGTTTCTAACACATCCTGATCCAAACATCACTAAAAGTATTAAAAATATTAGCTAAAAGCATCAAAAGATGACTGGAAATAATCAAATACGACCCAAGTTAACCTGAACATTGGATAAACCACTAATAACCCATAATGTTTGGCTCAATGTGGTGGACCAACTTTGCAGGGTTAAATTTTAATATATCATATACCACTAATGATATTTATCAATGTAACAATTAAATAATATCATATAGTAGCAATGTACTAAAACATACACAATATACATAGAATGAGGGACAAAGTGAATTTTAAGATTGAAGAAGAAAGAAGAATCTGGTGGAAATTAACGAGAAGTGGATGGAAAGTGGCTGGAAAAGTGAGTGGAGGGGGTATTTAGATTTTGGTTACAAAAGGAGGGGTTATTTATGATTTGGTAAAAGGGAGGAGGGTTTCTAGGATTCTGGCAAAGGTCAGGGGGGTTTGGAAGAAACTCAAAAAAATATCTCTATATGATGATTCAGGCATCATATCCATGTTGAAGAGGGAATTGGGAGGACATCCAAGACAATGGTATACAATAAGGTATCACTAGCACCAATTAAAAAGAAAATCACCCTACCCTAGTGGACTTTTCTAATGAATTACATGTTATCTTTTACCATTTCATATAATTACAACTTATAGCATTGTTTAATGTCATTTGGAATGTTGTTTAAGTTATCGTATTGACTTGTTCAAGTGAATTATTATAATGGTACCAGGTCTTCAAGATGATCACCCTATTTATACAAGTTATTGTCAGCAATAATGATTTATATAATGGTTAAAACTCTATACCTTATAGGAAAAAATTGACAAACAATATAGTGGAAAGATAGAAATTAAAATATGTGTAGTTTTTTGTTAAAGTAACAAAAGGATAAGGCCTCACTGTTGTTTCATAGATCACCCCCTCCTTTGGATGAGTGACCTTATGTAAATCATTTATTCTATTTCCCAAGGATCAAACTCAGGTTTCTCACTAGTTATCATGGGGCTTAGCCGTCGTGTCATCTCCTTTTCATTATTATAACATGTAGTTTCATTTAGTTTCCATATATATTTATCCATTTTGATATTGGTTCCCACACTAAAAATTATCATCCCAAGACCAATGGATTAGAATTACATTGAGTCTGGACCTATAAAATGATCAAATTCAATTTGGAGAGTTTACTATATGAACCTAAATCTGACTGCAATCAATATGATATCTAATACATATTATAACATATGATTTAGTCAAATACTATATGAATTCTAATAACTTTTTAATCTGAGCAAAAACCAATATATATCATTATGGCTATCACATTGTGCATAGGTAATAAATTGTGATTATTTTCATATTTTACAATACATGATATCTGTTCAATAAAATATGTGTACAAAATGTGGAATATGATATTATTTATACTAGTTGAAGGTGTTGTTTAAAGAGAAAATATCATTTTGTGCATCCAAGCACATGAAAATAAAAGAATAAGCTTAGACTAGAATCATTTATCCACATGTTTCCTATGAAACTTCATATAAATAGATAGGTCTATCCAAACACGATTTCCTATAATCCTAACTCTATGTTTGGGTTGATATATGTCTATATGGAACATGGGTAACTTTGGATTTTTCCTGGGATTATCAAAATTCCAAAAAGATTTCCATCATTTAAGAAACATACCCAACTATGATTCTTACATGGGGTTATCAAAATGCCAAAAAGATTTCTATTGTCTAATAAACATGCCCAAATTTGGTTCTCATATGGGGTTATAAGGATGCCAAGAGATATCCACTGCTTAATGTTGAGACGAAGGCTAAAGTATTGCATTGGCTTGGATAAGATATAGCATCTTAAATATCTCCCAGGGTGTCATCATAAAGATAAAAAGAAGTCAAGATGGCATTCATTCTTCAAGCACAAATAAGAGGATAGGGATCTAACAAAAAAATGGCTCCAAGAGATTGCTTTCTTAGACACTAGCTGTGAAGTAGAGAAGCTCACTCTTATGCATATACCTTGGTGAGTTATAGAACAGATAATATTGTTTCATTGGATGACCCATTTGACCATCTCCATCTAGTTAAGAAACTTATTTCTAGTTCAATGGCTCATGTTTATTCCAACTGGAGGTGTTATGGATTTTCAAAACAACAATGGGTTAGTAGGTATCATTAACATGTGTTATGTATAAGTTCCTAATTGGTTACATGTTGAAGACATTGTCATAGAGAAATCATATCATCAACAAGCACCCTATAGGTACTAAAGGTGAAAGGAAAAGACTAAATATGATTCATCTCACAAGCTATTCCACAATTATGGATTTTTTGGGCAATGATGTCAGAGGTTGCCTAAATGGATACCTTTCAAGGGGCAAATTTATTGAGGTCTACACATGTGTATCTCATCTGTCCAAATATTAAGAAGATATTAGTAGGTCACCAGGAGTAGAGGCGACCATAATGTGTGACAACCAATACAAAAGGGGTTTCCTTCATGACATTTAACACATAATTAGAGAACAGTTTAAAAAGCATCATGATGAAACTGATAATCTCATTGCGTGTGAAAATGCACAAAGGTGTCGTGGTAAAAATGTTGCATAGTGACAACTTTATATACAAAGTACAAGGAGAATATGGATATGTATTGAAGTATAGTTTGATACTCAGTAGGTAACATGAAAATATAATACCATTGATGGAAATGATAAGAAGGTATTCTTTTGTATGGTCAACTTGTAGAAAAGCAAGAATAGCTCATGGTTGTGGGTATATGCCCCTTGTAGTGAATTGCTTGATGGTCTTAATGTAGTAAGTTGTGTATCAAAATACATCAAGTCTTTGGAGTGGCCAAAGGCATACCTGACACACTAGACCAACAAAAAGACCACATTATATTGCAAATGATGACATGTGTAGTGAAACAAGAGGGTCATGTAAGAATAGACACAGAATGTTGTCTTGGAGTTTGTGGGTGTGTATTTAAGAGTAAACATAGACAACGTTAAAGACATCATGGGAAGAGTCGATGCCCACCCCTTGGGAATAAGAGATGCATTCTCTCCCCCTCTCCCATACCCATGACGGAGGTCGAATGTTTGGGAGGGTGGTAAACCAAGGAGACAATTGGGATTCAAATGTGGGTCCCTTTGTTAGGAGACACTATGCTTGACCACTTGAGATACTCCTTATCGGAGATGCCCACCCCTTGAGATGCTTAGAAAGTTCAACCAAGTACCATTTTAGATCACAAGATCTCAGGAAATCACCAACCACAATATGTGCCAAATATCGACAGAGTCCATGACCAAAGCCATCCAACATATTAACATTAGATGTTAGAAGTGTTGTTTGAAGAGCAAGCACCATTTTTTTTACATCCAAACACATGCAGAATATTTTATCCACACTATCCTAAGAAGATGTTGGGAAATCATGGCAACAGATAAGGTAACA
This sequence comes from Alisma plantago-aquatica, assembly GCA_963693085.1. Taxonomy (NCBI): domain Eukaryota; kingdom Viridiplantae; phylum Streptophyta; class Magnoliopsida; order Alismatales; family Alismataceae; genus Alisma; species Alisma plantago-aquatica. Next base: position 197,495,826 of record OY856409.1, read on the forward strand.
CAAACAAAAGTTTAATGCTTGATCCTTTAATTAGAAAGATCGCATCAACAACAATGTATCTAGGAAGGAGGGTAATAAGAGTTATACCTGGTCTCAGAGAAAGTCCAGAAACAACTCTTGATGCAGTAGCATGCTTCTTCCCCAAGCAACATCATACTTCTTCTTCAGACATCACTTGAACTACCATTAGTAATGACCTCATGGTGCAACATCATGGATGGAAGTTGATGACATCCTCCTAGTAGAAGTAAATGGCCTCCTCACCTCTATAGTAGCCCACACAGACCACCATGAATTCCATGTTGTGCTACCAGATCAAATGGGAAGGAGTTGTCCCTTCGAACGTCAGCCTACTAATATTGATTCACTCTCCTAATTGTATCTCCCTTGTTGTCCCTCCCTTTGACGGGTAGGATTTGCTCGAGCTCTCTATTGGTTACAACAACTAGATAGGACAATAATGGTCAGAGCTTATTATTATGTCTAGGAAGCCCCCAATACCCCTCTATTTATAAGAAAGGCTAGAGTCAGGGTTTCCAATCAGTTTGGGAGTCAAAGAGACAGAGTTCGTGAAATTTTTAGAAACTACGAATGGTGAACCGATCAGTTCACTATCCAATCGGTTGGTTTAGAGGTAAACTAGTAATCTCAAGCCTTCCACCGGTCATCTCATTATCTTTCCTCTTTAGAATCAAATTGGCATTCAAAATCTGATTAATGAAAAATCATGACATCAACATCAATCCTTGATCCAGTTGAATTAATCATTGATCTAGAAACCCAGATGATGAACCGGTCAGTTCACATCATGAAATGGCTATTTCACATGTCCAACTCAGGCAAATATTCAGCCATTGTTGTTTCCAATTGATCTGACACTCCAACTGATCAATTCAACACTTGAACTGATCGGTTCAGATTCTAGTCAATTAATTTTGAACCTCAGTTGTTTGATTGAATGCCTAAACACTTTAGTAATCAAGTTAAACATCATTCATGAATAAACTCCTCTTCCAAGTGTATCCTATGTGTGTGACCCTATAGGTCCTAAATTACATTAGCAGTGAATGTCCATAACCAACTTATGAAATCACATGCAATGAGTGGTATTTAGAAACACACCATTAGTACCCAAGTAATTTGGAAAGTTGGAGAACAACTTCAACCTACAATGCGTGTTCACTATTACCGTGATCATATAGTTCCTTTAAATCTGATATTCGAATTGAACTCGGGGCATGGAATGTCATTCTCCTCAATGTTCAATACATGTGTTCCTTGAACTAGAGCAGACTGTTTGAGATGCATGTGAGCTCACTTATCACCTATTGAGTCACACAAGTATGGCCATACATTTATCAGCTTCTCTTATCATGAGGCATGGATATAAATCTCCTATAGGAGGGACAAATCCCATCTACAACACTCATACTTAATCCCCATGTGTTAGAATTTGCCTGAGCATCACCTTTATGGCAACCCTTATTCAAGGTCAACTTAGATGATGTCTAAATACAATAAACAACATGTGATGAGTGTAGTGACTTCAGGTCTAAGAACTACAATCACCACTATCACTATGAGAGTTGAACATGTTTACTTATCATAATTAAGTTCTTAAAACCTTAATCTACACCTTTAAGGTGCTTTGATATCATTTGATAGACTTAAGTTTCATGTTTGGTCCAGTTTGGACACTATTTGTGCAAGTTATGCAATTATATACTTGCTTTGGACTTTTCTACAGTTTACCCATGACTATGGATTTTATTGCAATTTGTCACATGGTTTTTGTTCCTCACACATTTTATTATCACGTTTGATTTGTTTGTACCTTGTTTTTGGGTGGCGAAACCTTTCTAGGGTGAGTTAGGGTTTTGCTCTCATGGATGAGCTACCTTGGAGGCCAACACTCAATGGTCCTCCTGGATGGGTGACATTTGACAAATCTCATTGGGTTTTTGGATCTAATGGTGATCCTTATATGTGTGGAGGTCTATGGGTTCCTCTCTAGAGCTCCTTGGACCGATGGTATACCATGAGAAGGTGCTCAAATGATGGCTTTCATTCTTGTGACCAAGGGTTTAATAAATGATGGTCACTAAGTGTTGAAAGTCGATGGCCACCCTGGGTAGACAAGATCCGATGTACCTGTAGACTCCCACAACTGATGGATATTCTTCTTGCATGGAAGTAACATCCTCTTGCAAACATGGTGGGACACCTTAGCCTTCTCTTCTCTCTCACCCATAGCTTTATAAACCTCCCCCTTCCATGCAAATTGATCTTATGGTCTGCATTACTTATTCCTTGTTGTCTAGAGCTCATACATCCTTGGATAGGTGGATAACAAGATGCTCAATGTAGAATAATGTGGCCGATCTCCTTGCATGTGTGGCTAGGGTTCAAATCTACCCTCCTTTTGGGCTTGTGGAGATTCCTTTGCTTGTTTTTGACCTAAGTAAGTAAGTTCTTCCCTCTTTCCTTCATTTCCCTTTCTTTCCTACATCCTTATTCCTTGTTCTTGTTTGGAACCTTAGTGTCTCATGGTAGAGCTTGCTCTAGAGCCTAAAGAACACCCCTTTCTTGCTTCCTTGACCTAGGGTTTGCTTCCTTGCTTGGAGAAGGAGCAAGCTTGGCTGTGTGGAGTGCTCATGCTAGGGTTCTTCCTCTTCCTATCAATCTTTCTTGCTATTTAGAACTTCATCTTCTTCCTAGAGGTGAGTTATATAACTTTCTCCACATTTATTGCTTACTTATAGCTTGCATGTACTAGATCTTGCTCTGAAAATGAAGTTCTAAGTAGGAAGGTAGTACCTTGCCTTGGGTTTGAGCTTAGGTGCTAGTTCTTAGATGTTTTATTTTCTTAGTTGTACCTTAAACCTTGTTCATGATATTTCTTTGTTAGAAGAATCCTAACACCTTACTTCAATTTCAAATGATCATCCTTGATATCTCACAAATGATGGATTTTTCTTAGGGTTTTGGGGATGTTTTCCTTCTTGTTTTGCAAACTGTTGTTGTGCTTCCTTGCTAGAACTGATGGCTTATTATTGGTGGTTTTGGTTGTCCATCCTATTTTGACCAATGGTCATGACTTAGGTTCTATTTTGGAATCTTTTATGCTAAAAAAATGATGGTCTTAGTGCTCTTATCGTGGCTTCAATCTATGGGTTCTTTTCTTCCACCAAACAATGGTTCCACTTGTGTTTTTAACTTGTTTCACCACATGTTAATGACAACCAATGGATCTACTGGGTCTAAAACTCAATGGCCCCACTAGTCCATCAACCAATGGATGTTCTGACTCTAAGATTTTATGGTCTCTCTAACCTATGATCACCAACTGATGGTGGTAGTGGTTCAACACTCGATGGTGACAACCAATGGAGGTTTTGACATCATGATCTGATGATAGACATGTACCCCACAATCGATGGTGACCCTGAACACCACAACCAATGGTGGACCTAGGTGTCACAACCGAGTGTCCTTTGAGTCAACAAAAGATGGTGCTTCTTATGTCTCCAACTGATGTGCTCTTTGAATTATCAAACGATGGCTTGACTTGGTTAAGTTGATGACTCATCTAGGTCACAAATCGATGGTTTCTCTAGATGATTTGCTCAAGGTGTTTTCTTGTGTTACAACTGATGGTTTTGTCTATTCAATATCTGATGGTTTTGGGTTATTCTCATGGTATGATTATTTGGTTTTGATGATATAGAAATGATGGTATTATGCTCTTAACCTTATGGTCTTACCTTTGCCCTCGTATGAATGTAAACAAATGGAGATGATGTGTAATGCATATATAACTCATCTTGTTACACCAAATGCTAAAACAATAGAGTGGTGATAGTTGATCATACCTATTCTACCTCATTGAACCTAACCCTAACGTAATCCAATAATGGTGATTGATCTTACTTAGCTCTCTTGTATGACTAATGTGGTGATTGAGTATCCTTTCAATGTTGTTGTAACCCTAATATGTTGTTATTAAAACAACATAGCTCTTTAATGCAAGGTTATGATAAACATGTGTATCACAAGTATGGTGATGATTGGTTGACCTTTGGCAAGGCATGTAAATATAATTATGTTCATGCATGTGATTATGATATGATGGTCTTAATGACCCTTGGGCATGGTTGAGCCCTCATGGAGGTGTAACCCTCTTGCTTATGTGACATGGATTGGTATCATGTGGTGATGTGATAAGATTTGTACCTCATGCATTTTATATCTTCTAGAGTTGCTATATATCAAATTCTTTCTAGAAAAGAATTATGGTTTTGTATGTCCACTTGTTTTATGCACCCTTAACTCACCTAATTGGAAATAATTAATCAAGTGAAACCTTAATCATGTAGTGCCCTGAGCCGTAGAACCATTCAGTGTCAGGACTTGCTAAATGGGGAAAACGTGTATTCCTAAGGGAAACTCAGAGTGCATACTTGTGAGTATGTGGGGTGCAGGGAGTGTACATCCATGACATCGGGATCCCAAGGTTATGGAGGATAGCTGCGTTCATGCCTTAGTTTGAGTATTTGTATATGTGATATGATTGAGGATTGTTGTGGTTGTACCTCGGATGATAGGGTGGTATATACCCTATTTTTAGGCATCATGACCTTTATACTAAGTACGGGCCAATGTTTAGTAGTTTGACTATATGTCACTACAAGTAGCTTGATTGTTATGTCACTGCCTTTTCACTCATATTGACCGAGGGTGGGAGATCTTAGGATGTTGTTACTCCTATATCTTGTATGGAACTGAATAGCACTCCACAATGGTCAGTTGGAGTTTGAGTGGTATACCTCACTCTCCCAGGACTTAATAAAAGACATAATCCAACTGTGTAGTATATTTGTTTAGGGTTAAACACAATTCACAATGGATGATAACCCTTATCTTGTCTCTTATTCTACTTGGTTGTTGTATTATAGAACTTCTTAGATGATATTAGTTCTACTTGTTCTTTAGATATCTTGATTAATCAATCTTGTTGTTATACTACCTGCAAGTCATGTAGGTTTCTATGCCTAACTATACTAATCATGCTTAACCTACTTTAGTTGTTTAGCATGTTATTCCCGTTTGATCTACTTACTATATAACATGTTGTAATCAATATTCATAGTTGGAGTTATATCTCTTGTTGTGACATGGGTCTCGTCTCATGGGTCACCACATCTTTTTAGGTGGTCATCAATGATGTGGTTAGGTGAAGAGGAGAAACTTGGAGAGAAGTAGGAGATGAAGGTTAGCTAGTAGTTGTTAGTAGAGTCCTAGAGTCATCCCTATACTCTTAGGTCCGGGCAGGAGATGTTTTGTAGTTGATATGTATACAACGACTCAATTTTTGGCAAGTATACCAATCTTGTATACGACATATACATGTGGATCACATCTTTCTTATAAAGGTTTGTGGCCTCAGCCACTAAAAAATATGTAAATACATGATATAGTATATGCTCGTATGTAGGTTGCTGAACTTATATGTAAAAGTTTTTGGACATGTTTGCAATGTTTAAATTAGTTTTAATTTACCGTTTTTTTGGCTATGTGGATAATTAGTAGTTCATCGTGCATTTTGTTTTGGGTAATCTCATTTAGTGTGGCAGTGTGTCACATGTTAGGTTAGTATCATAGCTCTAGGTTCACTGAGTCTACAGGGACATAACACTAGGTTGTGTCTGTTCTTTCGTTATCCAACATATCTAGTCATATATTTTGCTTATGTAGATATGTATAAAGAATGTGAAGAAAATGCATAGAGTAGCTTCATCTTGCCAAGAAGTGGTGGTATGAGGTCGGCACATGATGGATGGGTTCCTGATATGGGACTGGAGTAGCTCGCAATGCATCAGTTTGATACAAAACCATGGCCAATCCAGCATTCCAATCCATATTTGGGCAACTTATGGCCACAATTATGCACTTAGAGGATAGAGTCCCCATACCACAAACTAGGGTAGTTTTCCCTAATGTGGTATCATAGGGTTCTGGGAAGATGTTTGAGAGGCTGAGAGGTGTTAGAGCTATAGAGTAAGCAGGTACAACAGACCCGACAAACACTGCTATGTGGCTGACAGAGCTTGAGAAGGCTTTCAAGATCCTTAAATCCCAAAAGAAGACAAGGTGAAGCACGCAGTTTACCTACTGAAGGGCAACACTGGCCACTGGTGGGCAATAGAGGAGGAGAAGAGACATGGAGTTGTGATAGGTTTGGAGGAGCTTTGGTGGGAGTTTGTTATCTGATACTTCCCTAAACGTATCTTGACTAGAAGATAGCACAGTTTGAAAAGTTTCCCCTGGGATCGATGACCATCAGTGAGTATGAGATGAAGTTTGTGGAGTTGTTGATGTTCTGTCCTCACATGGAGGTGATAGATAATGAGAGGATCCTCAAGGTTTGAGAAGGGCTGGAGCTCAAAGTTGTCCACGATAGCTAGTGCTTTAGAGAACAAGGAGAGGTTTTCAACCTTCATGTACTCAGTACAGAGGATTGATAGGTCTGCTATCGAGAAGCGTGAAGATAACACTAAGAAGAGGCAGTCTCAGTTTTAGGGATAGCCGTTTGGTGGTTTTAAGAAGCCAAGGTTTCCTTCAGGGCATTACCATCAGTCACGATAAAGATCAGCCTTTTTTGAGTCGAGATCACACGTACAACCACAATGGTTCCTGAGTAAGGGTAGAGGTCGTAGTTTCCCACCAGATGGCGCATAGAGTGCAGTGTCAGTAGCCATGATAGGGCCATCTAGGCCACCATACACCTTGAGAACTTGCTACAAGTGTGGACAAGTTGGGCATGAAAAGTGGGCATGCCCTATAAAGAATAAGGAAGTGACACAACAACCGAGGGAGAGTCAACAAGGTTCATAGTAGTGATAGATTAGCATTGGTGGAGGTAGAAGAAGTAGTCAAGCATCATAGGAAGGATCTTCTGGATGAGATAGAAGAGGATGAGGATGCAGTCAGGCATCGTAGGCAGGATCTAATGGACGAGCTGGAAGTGGATGAGCGCAACAATAGGCGACGACTAGATTCTATGATATGAGTCAGCCAGAGGGTATGGTCAATTCACAGGTCATGATAGGCAGATGGAACTTTTTCATTCTGACTTATCTGCATCTTCTTTCATATATGTTTTGGTTGACCTGGGTACAACACACTCTTTTATCACCAAAGAGGTGATAAGTAGTTGTAATCTACCTATGTGTAGTATATCTGATAGCCTTCTGTTAGAAACATCTTTAGTTGGGTTGCTAAGTTGTGGGAGGTGTGTCCATCTTGTGTTTTTTATTTTTCAGGATGAAACATTCAAGGGGATCTTATGTCACTTGATATGCATGGAATCGATGTGATCCTAGGGATGGACACTTTGAAAAAGTACATGGTTGTTTTGGACTATAGCTCCAAGCCAGCGATATTCTATGATGGAGATGTTTCTTGGATCTTCCAAGATGATAGGAAAATTCTTCCTTTGTGTTTGGTGTTGGTCATGACAACAGAGAGGTTGATGAGATAGAGATGAAATGATTCCTTGGCACACATTGAGGATACTAAGAGGAGCAGTCATAGTGTCCATGAGGTACCAGTGGTCCTTGATTTTGAGGATGTCTTTCTCAAAGAGTATCTTGGTGTTCCCCTCCTAGGGAGATTGATTTTGAGATAATCTTGTTCCTGGAACATAGCCCATAGAACAAGCATCTTATAGGATGGCACTGAGAGAGATGCAAGAGTTGAAGAAGTGGTTGCAGGAGTTGTTAGAGAAGGGTTTCATCAGACTAAACACTTCCCCTTGGGTGCTCCCATGTTGTCCATGAAGAAGGACGGTTCCACAAGACTTTGTATAAATTACCGCCAGTTTAACAAGGTCACAATAAAGAACAAGTATTCATTGCTGAGGATAGATGATGTATTTGACCAGTTGAGAGATGTTCTCCAAGATTGATTTGAGGTCAGATCACCATCTGAGGATCAAGGAAAATGACATACCCAAGTCAGTTTTTAGGACTAGGTATGGTCATTACGAGTTTGTGGTTATGCCATTTGGGTTGACCAACGCACTAGCTGATTTTATGGATTTGATGAACATGGTGTTCATACCATACCTGGATCAGTTTGTGGTAGTTCTTATAGATGATATATTGATATGCTCCAGGGATAGTCAGCAACATGAGCAACACCTAAATCAGGCATTGAGGTTATTGAGGTAGCACAAGTTATGTGCTATGTTCAACAAGTGTGAGTTCTGGTTGTCTGAGGTGTCTTTTCTAGGGCATGTTATATATGCTAAGGGTGTTTGTGTGGATCCAAGGAAGGTATAGTTACTGTTGGAGTGGGAACAACCCAAGATACCGACTGAATTTTGAAGCTTCTTGGGTTTGGCAGGCTACTACATGAGGTTTATTAAGAATTTCAATTCTGTAGAGCTACCCCTAAAAAAGTTGACTAGGAAGGGTGTTCCTTTTGTCTGGGATGACAAGTGTCAACATTCTTCCAGTTGTTGAAGGAGAAGTAGACCAGTGCTATGGTGTTAGTCCTGCTAGAGTAAGGGAAAGGCTATATCGTCTTTTAAGATGCTTCAAGGAATGACTTGGGATGTGTGTTGATGCAGGACAAGAACATGATTTATTTTACTTCACGACAGCTTAAGAAACATGAGGAGAACTACCCAATGCTGATCTGGAGCTTGCAGCTATGGACCATTCCTTGAAGATTTGAAGGTACTATCTATAAGGAGAGAAGTGTCAGATCTTCACTGACCACAATAATCTTCAATATACCTTCTCCAAGAAAGAGATGAACATGCGGTAGAGGAGATAGATGGAGTTTATCAAGGACTATGATTGCATAATAGATTGCCATCCAGGGAAGGAAAACTGGTGGCTGATGCATTGAGTAGGAAGTCTTCTTCATAATCGTCTGCAAGCAAGGCACAATTACATGCTTTGGTATGTCACAAGCAGTATATGCTGGTATAGATATGTCAGATGAATGTGAAGTTGGAGGTTTCCCTATTGGCAGGCTTGTTAACACAATTGCAGGTAAAGCCTATCCCATTGCAGTAGATCAGATATGTGTAATGGGATGATACGTGATACATAACATCAGGGTAGAGTTTGGTAGTAAGAAGTATGATGGCTTCCATAAAATAGAGGATGGGACAATTTGTTTTCATAACATGATGGTGGTTCCAAATGCTGATGGTTTGAGGAAGATGGTTCTAGAGGAGGCTCATTCCTCGATGTACACAATACATCTAGGCAATACAAAGAAGTACCATAGCATGAAGGATCTGTATGTTGCTTATATATTCCGAGAGAGCCAATCATGTGATGATTGTAGTGGCATATCATGTAAAGAAATTGATTATTAATAAAAGGCAAGCTTCTAATTTATTCTGTTTATTTCAGTTATGAGATAATGATGTAACATCATAAATGTCTAGAGAAAATATTACTCAATGACATATGTCTTCAAGTACGTGACTTGGAATAAATGAGACCATACGGATGTTAAGTGAACATATTTACATTCTCATTATGTCCCTGATCGGCTGTTATTGTGGAAGGTTGATAGAAAATAATAACACATAAGATCAGAGTGTGAGTTGGTTGATGAATGAGTCTCATTGGTCATGATACAACGATACCAAACCAATCACATAGATGCATATTAGAAAATAGTGTATCAGACAAACCTACCGTGATATTGACACATGGAAGTCATCTCCATGGAATTCATAGTCATGTCTCACAGTGATGGTGGTGGTTGTGGTTCTTAGACCTAAAATCACTACTCTCAACACATGTCATTGGGTACACTTTGACATCATCAAATGCAGTCCTGAAACATAGGTTGTTATAACGGTGATGATTGGGTGACTTTGACACATGGGAATTGACTGTGAGTGATAGACATGGGATTTGTCCCTCCTATTGGAGTGTGATGTCTTATGCCTCTTGATTAGTGAGACTAAGAAAAGCATGGCCATGCACATGTGAGTCAATATGTGATATTGAGCTTACATATATCTCAAACAGTCTGCTCTTGGTTCAAGAAACAAGATTGAATAATAATGAGGGTGACTGCTCCATGCCTCTAGTTCAAGCTGGACATCAGTGATAAAGGAACTATACAAACACTATAACACCATACATAGATTGTAGGTTGAAGTTGTTCTCCAACTTTTCCATTTACTTGGGTAGCATTGATGTGCAACTAGGCACCACTCATTGGTTGTGATGTCAGAAGTGTTATGGACATTCACTGCCAATGTAATATGGGACCTATAGGGTCACACACATAGGTCTTGACCTAGAAGACAAGTTCAGATCTCGAATGATAGTTGAATTAAGTCTAAAGTGTTTAGGCATTTGATTTAGGCAGAAAACAGGTTTACAACACTACCAAACACCCATCTCAAGTGTTGAAATGACTATCTGGAAGTACCAAATGGCTGTCTCAAGAGTTGAGATCGGCGTCTGGGTGTCAGGCCTAGTTGTGAGTTAAAATTAGCAGTGGAACGAACTGACCCAACCAAACGGGCTCGACTCAGATCACTAGACGGCCGTCTGGGTGAATCGAGAAGACTGTCTCACATGGGCAAGATGGTTTAGTTCAGTCAAGGAAGGTTCTAGATATTTCCCTATTCATTTCACTTGAGAAATACTTGTTGCACAATGAAATCTATGTCTAATATTGATGGGAATTGATTTTCCAAATTCGTACACAACTAGAAACTATGAAATGACCATCTGGCTTTGCCAAATGGCCATTTCGGCTGTCACATGTTGTGCAATTTCTAGAATTGTTGTGAAAATTTGAGTTCTTTCGGTCCTTTCCACTCCCGAACATTAATGCCATACCAGATAGCAACTGGGAACCTTGACCCTAGCCTCCACTATAAATAGAGGGGTATTGGGGGCTTCCCAGAGTACAACACATATAACTGAGAATCAGTTCCTCTGACAATTGTTGTCTTCTCTGGTTGTGGTAACCATAAGAGCCTAGGAAAGTCCTACCCGACTAGGGAGGGATAGCTAAGGGAGAGAACAACTGAGAGTTGTTGTTGTAGGAGAGCAAGCCGGTGACTAGTACACCGACAGGAGGGACAACTCCTTACAGTGCGGTCTAGCAGGACGACTCTAGGTGGTCTGTGTGGACTACCATAGAGGTGGGAAGCTATTGTATGCCGCTTGGAGGACAATGTCAATCGACAATCCGTGACAAGAGGAGTTGCTGAAGAAGATGACATTCATGGCTACAGTGTGTGGTGCATACCAGGAGGCGCTATAATCAGATGTGTCCCATTACAACTAGGATTTAGATTTGTGCATCTACAATGACGAGGATTGTCGGTAGACTTGCTCCAGGACCAGGTATATCCATAAACCATCCTTCATGTATTATAGTTATTGACGTGATCTACTGACTATGAGGAATATGGTAGATAAAATTTTAAATTCTGCTGTCTGCTCTGTACCATATTTCCCTACATTGGTATTAGAGCCAACACTAATTTACTATATTACGGGATAATCGATATGATCAGATTTTGGTTTTATCGTTCTATTATTGCATGCAATGCGAATAATATCTTGTCAAATCCAAACATCACGATAATTTCAAACTATATATATATAAATATATATATATATATATATATGTGTGTGTGTGTGTGTGTGTGTATGTATATATATATATGCAATTTACACATGTCACCCTAAAAAAAGTTTTGATGGTGGATGTGTAGCATGGTTATGGACAATAACCCCTATTTGTGCATCGTTGTATGTGGTTGGCTTATCTATTTATCTTGATCTGTGTACTGAGCCTCTATCTCATCTTCCTAATGTAAAGTTAATTCTCTTCTACCTTTATTCCCCTCGAATGTCACTTGAGGTTTCCTTATAATTATGTAAAAGTAAGATAGTTTACTTTATTACTATGACAAAGATAAAGGTGTCCCGAAGATGAGTCGACTGACTGAAGGACCTTGGAGGATATGGTGGACAAGTCGAACCGATCACCTAGTGGGCCTGACCAATCAGTTGGAGGAGCCAGTTGATGGTGGACAGAAGGACCAAATGACTGGTGTGACGGCCTAACAACCAATCAGTAGGTGAGCCGATCAATTTAAGGGTTAAACTGATCAACCTAGATTGGCAAACACAAATCTTCATCAACAACATGATTCTGCATGTAATGTAGACCTAGATGACCATAATTCCTTGTGGCTCCAAGGGATTACATTAGGATTGGCCATAACCATCACTTTCATTTATTGCATGTTTTCATTGTGGGATATATCATGTATATGATATGTACTATATATGTGGTGATTGGATAAAGTATATGTATTTATACAAACTCCCTCAACTAAAATATTAAGTCTTAGATGCCATCCATTAGCAATATACATAAAAAGCTTGATCGACTAAGTGTAGATTTGCACAAAGCATGGTGCACCATCTATCTCGTGGAAGTGTGATGGTATATATATAGATTTCCACAAAGCATGATGTGTATATATCGTATTGGCTATTGGGTCAGGCTTAACTAGTGACTTGGAGAGCCCAAGCCCATAGGCATGCAGATGATCATGGCAAGGTGTTGTGCATATCATCTATCTAAGAGTTTCATATGATGCAATCGACATGATGTACTACATAAATAGTTAGGTTGTGGGCGATCGTCAAAAGCCGACTCATGACTTGATGAAATATGGATCTTGGCCCACTAGAATATTATATGCTGCCATATTTTGAATTGATATTAAGGGCTATAAATTCAAATAAAATAGTGGGAGTGATAATAATTAAACACCTAATTAATATCATTAAAATTTTCAAATGAAATCAAATCAAAAATGGTTTTTGGCAAATGTATATAGAATCAATGATGAACAAATCCGATTTGTGATTGGTCCTGAAGAAGGACAAACTTGACGGGAGAAATTTCCACAACTGGTTTTGGACTTTGAGAAGAGTTCTCAATGAAGAGTGCAAGTTCTACGTCCTTGACAAACCAATGCCTAAAATGCCTCCTCCTGATGCACCTAGGGCACAAGTGGATGCTTACTGGAAGCATGCCAACAATGCCTTAGAAATAAAGTATCTTATGCTAAGCTGCATGAAATGTGAGTTGCATGAGCAATGTGAGGACATGAGTATTCTTGAGATGGTGACACATCTTAGGAAGGTAACACTTGGTCTTGACAGGCAAGAAAGGAATGCTATCTTAAAGGTGCTACTTGAGTCAAAGATGACAGAGGGAACCTCAGTAGAAGAAAATGTGTTCAATATGATTGGACATGTGTATCATCTTAAAGAGTTGTGATTCATCTTGAGGTAAGAGTTGGCTACTGATATGATTCTAAAGACTATGCCAGAATCATATAGTTGTTTAATTAAATGTCAGCTGATGCAACCCTATTTTAGGGCTCCATCTTGTCCCATTTTGTACTTTATTCACATCTAAACATAGCAGAATGCAAGTTAAATTCCCCAATGTGAGTATTATTATCAAATGCACTTATGGACATTATTTGCATTATTTTCAGGTACTTGGACCATGCTTTGAATGGATGAGAGAGAAGGAAGGAGTTCTAGGGTTCCTCTGCTCATGGAGGGGTCTAAAGAAGGCCCGAAAGCTCCCTCAACCTACCCCTAATGGCCAAGATTCGACATCAAGAAAAGAAGTCCATTGATGATAAAGATTGAAGTTAATTTTGCCACTGAAGCCCCCAGTACAGTCGTGGGAATCCACCACGGTCGTGGGAATTAAAGCCAAGAATCATAGGGACATCAATACTTTTGCACTGAAAGCACCACGACCCTGACCATCAATACGACCATGGCCATCATCACATCCATGGCCGACTGAAGACATCACAGTCGTGACCTCCTACCATAGCTGCGGGAATTATGCACAAAGTTCCCCAAAATCAACAGAGAAGTGGTCTATTTTACACATGAATGACCACAGTCATGGCCATTCACCACGGTCGTGGCCCTTGAAGACCACCTCGCATGTGGCACTCCCCACGCCCGTCGTGAACTGAAGCAAGATGACCTCCAAGCTACCTCACCCTTGGCCACCTCCTCTTGTGGTACACCTTACCCAGAATGACCATGACACCCCACCAAAGTTGTGGCCGCCACATATACTTAGCATTTCCACTCCATTTCACACCTCATTCGTGTCCCCAACCCACGTCCATGCCACCTAACCCTTGACACGGCCGTTTTGATCACTCAACCCTACTATTTTTCTACATTGCTTTTCCTATTCTACCCCTACTTACCTTTGTGCTTCCACACCACCTATATATGCATAGGTGGTGGTTGGAGCACAGAGGTTACACTCTCCCAGATGCCATTACTCCTCCTCACCCTCTCTTGAGCATTCATTGCATTTCCCTTGCATTAATGCTCTCCACCTACCATTTCCACCACAGAAACCTAGTTTTCTAGGTTTTCTACCATAACCCACTCCATTTTCATGCCCATCAGCCATCTTGGAGGAAGGAGGTCACCCTACAATAGCTAGGAGGTGAAGAAGGAGGATCTACTTTGAGCTCCATGGAGTCCCATCCCCTTCTTCTCATTTCTTTTACCTTTTCTATGATTATGTCTAGCTAAGCCCCTAGTGGTGGGTTGTTTGGGGTAAAAATGTGACTTTGATACCATGTTGGGGGAGAATAATTTGTAATGAACATACTTTCATTCTATGATGATTGCCTTTGCTTCTATCTCATTTCCCATTATCTTGTATGTGATTTTTTCTCTTAAACTTAAATTTCTTACTTTGTGATGTTTGATGACACTTAGCTTCTAGGAGGAATTGGAGTGTATGTAGCAATCTTAGGAATGACTCCTAGTGTAACGACCCTGACCTGGGTTATGAGGTAACCCTATTTGTTTTGGCTAATAAAGTTTCTTATAACTTTAATATGATACTCTAAGGTGTTTTGTTATCATGTGACACACTTATGTTCCAAGTTTGGTCCTGATTGAATGTTGTTTGAGCAATGTTCCTTTGTTTTGGACCAAAGTGCAATTTACCCAAGTTGAGGGGTTATATTGCAATATGTCACATGTTTAACATGCCTTATATGTTTTAGCATCATAAGAGAGATAATGATGCAAGGTGGTGGCTTGTGGAAAGCCTAAATTCCAAGTTTGAACTTGTTTGAATAATGTTGGTACCTTGTGCACCAATTTTGGTACAAATTGTAATTTACCCAAAATGTGGGGTTGATATGCAAATTACCACCTCTAGAGTGTCCCTACTTCCTCATAGTATCATTTAGAGGATATAGAAATAAGGATACACCATGTTTGATTCCATTATGAATGATGGTTATCTTGGTGATGAAATGACCAAGAAAAGGGTTGAATATGAAAGTTTAACTTGAGTTGTATCAAGTTGAAAAGCTTATATATGAGCGAATATCGGCCAAGGATCCATAGGAGGAGCCTCATATCATTTTTTGAACTCTTGGAAAAGGACATATCATTCAAAGCACCTCAAGGAGGTGAGTTGTGTTGGGTTACAACTTCCTTAGTAAAGGTGTGACGGGTTGTGAATAAAGTGATGAATTAATTGATATATCTTATTCAAAAGGATATGTAATGGTCGAATATTCATCCCTAAATGATCCTCAACCATTTTTCATGACAATATAAATGTTTATGCATGCATGTACACGTGTAATCCATGCATGGACATGTGGCACCTACTAGCTCAAATTGATGACACCTCATTTTTTACACTCCTTCATGAACAACAAGTATATATACCCCTAGTTTCACCTCTTAGTGCATTGTTTTGACCCTTACCACCCTCCTACCCTAAGGTATCGTGCATAGGATCCATGTATCGTACAGGAGAGATGTGGTATCGTGCATAGGTCCTTGGATATCGCCCATACCAAAAGCATATCGGCCAAGTAGGTGATATTGGCCATATAGGGTGATATCGCCCATAGTGAAGTGTTTTGATCATAAGAGAGTGGCATATCATGAAAGTGAGTGGCATATCATGAATGGGTGGTGGAATATCGTGCAATAGTAGTATGGTATCATTAAAGGGTGCCAAGGAGCGAGAAGGAGCTCATACTTAACCCTAAGGCGAGGCAATGATCATCTTCAACCTTGGATTGAAGCATGATTTTAGGGTTATGATCTTCCTTTCTTTTCTTCTTCACCAATTGTTTATCCATGGTGATTCTTTGTATATAAAGGAGTTTTTAATTTCATCTTCAACCTTAGGAACGTGGAGCTTTGGAGCTTGGAGCTTGAAAGTTGTTCTTAAGGCAGGTCATATAACTTGAACTCAACCATGGTATTATTCATCACCTAAATTGCTATATTTAATGATCTACTTTTAATTCCGAAATTTCCTGAAATAGTTGATGAAATTATGAGCTCTAGTAGTTTATTAGACCTGTTTCCATGAACTATAACAGTTAGAACTAAGGTCTATAGCTTAAAGATGAGGGTATCTTTTTATAAAATTGATAACAGGTGCAAGAACACAAGCAAGCACCTCTAACCCGATATGATGATGCGCCTACTTCATTAAAATGATATTGATATGCTTGTATACCTTCTTTCACGATATGGGGGTGTAGTATAAACCTCTTGCATGATAGGGAGTCAAGTATAAACTCCATGCACGATACAAGGTTAAATGAATACTTATAAGTTGACATGAAACCCTAATTTGGGTAACCCGATATGAGTAAAGAATAGCAAATGCTATTGCACGATATGGTAGCCCGATACACAAACCTAGTTGATGTCTAGCCCGACATGGTTATGTCTTAATACCTCATGTACTACATGGGTAACACATACAAACACCTTTATCCTGATATGAATGGTGTGTATATACTTCTAGCCCGATATGGTGAGTGCTCTTATACTTACAACTTGATATGGTGAACATATGCACACTTCTAACCCGAGATACCTTGTAAAGGTGAGGGCAAGACACTCTTAGGAGTGATGAGTGCAACACCAAGTAATGGTGTGGATAATACCTTGACAGGTGAAACACTTAAACTGGTTGATAATTGACAACCTTATATCAACAATGCCTTAACCTGAGATGAGCCCATATCATTGATGATAGTTGGGTAATTAAAATGTGTGACTTATGGCCAATACACTACATGATAAATGTGATGTGTTAGTGCATGAAGTATTAGGATGGGATATACCCTAATACAAGATAAGTTGATGAAGTTAAGTAAGTTGAAAGTAATGAGGGAAGTGATACACCAAGGCATGGTAAATATCACATCCAACACTTTAAGGTTGTTACACCTTGATGTACCTTAAATCCAATATACTTGTATGAGTAACACATGAAGTGTGTCATGTCAATTTTTACATTGAGATTTAATGCACTTTGATAAGTGTAGGCTAACATACCTTGAGAAAGGGTTAAGCCAAGATAATAAAGTATGATGTAATCAATATCCTAGAGAGGATGAGAGAGAAACTCATACTTTGTGTTGATTATCATTTATTGATAAAAGATGAGAATAAATAAGTATAATTGAATACTTATATCAATGTATGCTCCTAGATGTGTGGATCAATGAATTAGGTTTGAATTAATAATATGAACTTGAAACCGTATTCGTCTATAAAGGGAAACCCTAACCCTAATAGTTGTTGCCTAGTGAGAGGTGACAAGATGTTTAATGGCCTTGTGAGCCATGTGAATATTTTTTGCCTAGTGAGAGGTGACAAGATGTTTAATGGGCCTTGTGAGCCATGTGGTTAGTTGTTGCCTAGTGAGAGGTGACAAGATGTTTAATGGGCCTTGTGAGCCATGTGAAT
This sequence comes from Alisma plantago-aquatica, assembly GCA_963693085.1. NCBI lineage: Eukaryota > Viridiplantae > Streptophyta > Magnoliopsida > Alismatales > Alismataceae > Alisma > Alisma plantago-aquatica. The sequence continues at coordinate 197,513,702 of OY856409.1, forward strand.
AGTTGTTGCCTAGTGAGAGGTGACAAGATGTTTAATGGGCCTTGTGAGCCATGTGGTTAGTTGTTGCCTAGTGAGAGGTGACAAGATGTTTAATGGGCCTTGTCAGCCATGTGAATAGTTGTTGCCTAGTGAGAGGTAACAAGATATTTATAAAAGTTTCATGTAAGAAATAATAATGTTCAAATAAACTAGGAAATGGAAACTTAGTAACATAATAATAATAATAATAAATGGATACAATAATAATAATAAAATCTTAATCATACATGCTTTATGCTTATAGCTAAATAAAGGCTATAGTGTTTTGAATATGATTAAAGGAGATAAGAGGAATACTTGAATTACATAAAGGATGTGAATAAGTATGATGGCTTGGCCAATGTTTAAAACGTAGTAAAGGTGATGTGGTATTCATTGATGATGTACAGGATTGGCATAGTCCAATGCCTGGAATAGATGCACATGATTGACATAGTTCAATACCTGGAATAATGTCATAAGATTGGTCATAATCCAATACCTGGAATAATTGCACAGGATTGGTAATAACCCAATGCCTGGAATAATGTCACAGGATTGGTCATAACCCAATACCTGGAATAATTGCACAGGATTGGTCATAACCCAATACCTGGAATAATTACATAGGATTGGTAATAACCCAATACCTAGAATAATTGCACATGATTGGTAATAACCCAATGCCTGGAATAATGCCACATGATTGGTCATAACCCAATACCTGGAATAACTGCACAGGATTGGTAATAAACCAATGCATGGAATAATGTCATAGGATTGGTCATATTCCAATACCTAGAATAATTGCACAGGATTGGTAATAACCCAATGCCTGGAATGATGTCACAGGATTGGTAATAACCCAATACCTCGAATAATTGCACAGGATTGGTAATAACCCAATGCCTAGAATAACGTCACAGGATTGGTAATAACCCAATACCCGGAATAATTGCACATGATTGGTAATAACCCAATGTCTGGAATAATGTCACAAGATTGGCATAGTCCAATGTCTGGAATGGTTGCACAGGATTGGCATAGTCCAATGCCTGGAATGTTTGCATAGGATTGGCATAGTCCAATGCCTAGAATGGTTGCATATGATTTGTAACAACCCTGACCTGGGTTATGAGGTAACCCTATTTGTTTTGGCTAATAAAGTTGCTTAGAACTTTAAAATAATCCTCTAAGGTGTTTTGTTATCTTATGACACACTTATGTGTCAAGTTTGGTCCCGATTGAATGTTGTTTGAGAAATTTTCCTTTGTTTTGGACCAAAGTGCAATTTACCCAAATTGAGGAGGTCATACTTAACCCTAAGGTGAGGCAATGATCATCTTCAACCTTGGATTGAAGCATGATTTTAGGGTTATGATCTTCCTTTCTTTTCTTCTTCACTAATTGCTTATCCATGGTGATTCTTTGTATATAGAGGAGTTTTGAAGTTCATCTTCAACCTTAGGAATGTGGATCTTTGGAGTATGGAACTTGAAAGTTGTTCTTAAGGCGGTTTATATAACTTGAACTCAACCATGTTATTATTCATCACCTAAATTGCTATATTTAATGATCTACTTTTAATTCCGAAATTTCCTGAAATAGTTGATGAAATTATGAGCTCTACTAGTTGCTTAGACCTGTTACCATGAACTATAATAGTTATAACTAAGGTCTAGAGCTTAAAGATGAGGGTATCTTTTTATAAAATTGATAACGGGTGCAAGCACACAAGCAGACACCTCTAACCCGATATGATGATGCACCTATTTAATTAAAATGATATGGATATGATTGTATACCTTCTTGCACGATATGGGGGTGTAGTATACACCTCTTGCACGATAGGGAGTCAAGTATAGACTCCATGAACGATACAAGGTTAAATGAATACTTATAAGTTGACATGAAACCCTAATTTGGGTAACTCGATATGAGTAAAGAATAGCAAATGCTATTGCATGATATGGTAGCCCGATACACAACCCTAGTTGATGTCTAGCCCGACATGGTGATGGCTTAATACCTCATGCACAACATGGTTAACACATACAAACACCTCTAGCCCGATATGAATGGTGTGTATATACTTCTAGCCCGATATGGTGAGTGCTCATATACTTACAACCCGATATGGTGAACATATGCACACTTCTAACCCGAGATACCTTGTAAAGGTGAGGGCAAGACACTCTTAGGAGTGATGAGTGTAACTCCAAGTAATGGTGTGGATAATACCTTGACAGGTGAAACACTTAAAGTGGTTGATAATGGACAACCTTATATCAATAATGCCTTAACCCGAGATGTGCCCATATCATTGATGATAGTTGGGTAATTCAAATGTGTGACTTATGGCCAATACACTACATGATAAATGTGATGTGTTAGTGCATAAAGTATTAGGATGGGATATACCCTAATACAAGATAAGTTGATGAAGTTAAGTAAGTTGAAAGTAATGAGGGAAGTGATACACCAAGGCATGGTAAATATCACATCCAGCACTTTAAGGTTGTTACACCTTGATGCACCTTAAATCCAATATACTTGGATGAGTAACACATGAAGTGTGTCATGTCAATTGTTACATTGAGTTGTAATGCACTTTGATAAGTGTAGGCTAACATACCTTGAGAAAGGGTTAAGCCAAGATAATAAAGTATGATGTAATCAATATCCTAGAGAGGATGAGAGAGAAACTCATACTTTGTGTTGATGATCATTTATTGATAAAGGATGAGAATAAATAAGTATAATTGAATACTTATATCAATGTATGCTCCTAGATGTGTGGAGCAATGAATTAGGGTTTGAATTAATAATATAAACTTGAAACCCAATTCTTCTATAAAGGGAAACCCTAACCCTAATAGTTGTTGCCTAGTGAGAGGTGACAAGATGTTTAATGCCCTTGTGAGCCATGTGAATAGTTGTTGCCTAGTGAGAGGTAACAAGATGTTTATAAAAGTTTCATGTAAGAAATAATAATGTTAAAAGAAACTAGGAAATGGAATAAATGCATAGCATTGACATAGTTCAATTCCTGGAATGGATGCACAGGATTGACATAGTTCAATACCTGGAATAATGTCTCAGGATTGGTCATAATCCAATACCTGGAATAATTGCACATGATTGGTAATAACCCAATGCCTGGAATAATGTCACAGGATTGGTCATAACCCAATACCTGGAATAATTGCACAGGATTGGTAATAACCCAATGCCTGGAATAATGTCACAGGATTGGTCATAATCCAATACCTGGAATAATTGCATAGGATTGGTAATAACTCAATGCCTGGAATAATGTCACATGATTGGTCATAACCCAATACCTGGAATAATTGCACAGGATTGGTCATAACCCAATGCCTGGAATAATGTCACAGAATTGGTCATAATCCAATGCCTAGAATAATTGCACAGGATTGGTAATAACCCAATGCCTGGAATAATGTCACAGGATTGGTCATAACCCAATACCTGGAATAATTGCACAGGATTGGTCATAACCCAATACCTAGAATAATTGCACATAATTGGTAATAACCCAATACCTGGAATAATTGCACAGGATTGATAATAACCCAATGCCTGGAATAATGTCACAGGATTGGTCATAATCCAATACCTGGAATAATTGTACAGGATTGGTAATAACCCTAATGCCTGGAATAATGTCACAGGATTGGTAATAACCCAATACCTAGAATAATTGCCCATGATTGGTAATAACCCAATGCCTAGAATAATGGCATAGGATTGGCATAGTCCAATGCCTGGAATGGTTGCACAGGATTGGCATAGTCCAATGCCTAGAATGTTCACACAGGATTGGCATAGTCCAATGCCTGGAATGGTTGCACAGGATTGGCATAGTCCAATGCCTGGAATGTTCGCATAGGATTGGCATAGTCCAATGCCTAGAATGGTTTCATATGATTGGCATAGTCCAATGTGTGGATAGGATATGATGATGTATACTCACATGACTGGTACAATTCAATATCTGGTTAGCATATTAGCTGAGGCCAACAGATAGAAATCAGAATGATTCATGGATGACATACCATAATAATGAGCATTACAAGATAATCTTGAGATGTTGATATAGTATGATGGGTAAATGATATACATGTTCTTCATATTCCTTAGAAAGTGAATAGATGATTTACTGCTCTATCATAGATAGTTGCAATGCTTTAAAAGATGAGAATATTCTAAACTGCATATCCTCTACTCAGATTAATACTATTTAACTGTGATAATAACATTGTTGGCAGACAGTTATATCTCTCATTAGGACAATTGTCTCACCCCGTGGGATCCACATTTTTTTAGGTGGACGTGCATGAGGGGGGTGGAGACCGTACTGCAGAGGGATAACATCAACAATAGGGACAACAGTGACAGCTCAGGTTGAGTGTACTGTCTGTCGTGTCTTGTAAATAGAAGTCCTATGTGTCGTCTCTGTACTCTGAGGTCCTTGGATTTAGTATGTGTTGGTTTTATAAACAATCTGATATTTTGGCTTGTATGCCTTGAGGTTTGATGTTGCTTTAAGTATACGTTTTGAGAAAGCAACTGTTATATGTTGTCCTCGAGAAGAAATGGTACAATGTATGTACACTATATGATCAATGTGAATATTATGTTTTGGTTATTCCTTAAAGAGTTTTCCTAGAAATGGATCTCTTTGTAAAAATGGTTTTAATTTTGAGTGATTTTTGCTAATATGTTATTTATGTTTATTCCGCTTAATTAGTAAGGATTTGTTTGTTAGTTTTGGCGACTGTCGTTAAAAGTTTGGTATCAGAGCAAAAGGTTCGCTAAGTCTACAGAAACATAGGACTAAGGTGTTGAGTCTATGTTAGTGTCCTCTAGTATACCCTATAGTGACTTATTCTTATGAAGAGTAAAGGGTAAAGTTTATAAATGACTGGGGAACATGAGGAACACATTGCTAAGGGTAATGTTGTTGCACCAGGAGAGGGTGCAAGGGATCAGGAAAGAGAAGAACAAGTGCCTGAGAATTCCCATCTTGACCTGATCAGGATAGAGAATCTTGTGTTTATGCTCTTGAAGGATAGGTTAGGACAACAATGATGCATATAGAAGATTGGATACTAGCATTACAACCTAGGTTACCAGTCCTTAATGCAGAAACTTTAGGCTTTGAAAGGGTTCCTGAATGACATAGTCATGTTGGAACAGTGGAAATGTGGGAAAGATTAACATATGGCGAGAAAGTAGACTCTGCCATAAGTTTAGACAGATAGTACATCTATGATGGTAGTGCCCAAGGAGGGGCAATAAGCTGAGAATTAAGGTAAGGTCTCTATAATTTTAGAGACATTTGCCTAGTTGTTCTGAAAATTCAAAGTTTTTGGTGCCACCAGTGTAATAAATGCCTAGTGCACCAGGGCAGTAGCCACTAAGTAAAGGCAAAGGTCCTAACTTTCCACCAGTAAGAACTCACAGCTTAGCTTATACATCGGTAATGAGACCGATAAGACCATGGTATGAGGACAAGACATGTTATGGATATGGACATGTTGAGCATACTAAACTCTTTTCTTTGAAAAGAAGGGAGAAAATGACTCAACAACCGAGGTAGACTCGGCAAGGCTAATGAAAGTTACATCCCAATAATGTGAAAAGGCAAAAGCAACAACATGAAATAGCTAGACTCTATGTGTTGAGTCAACCTAAAGTGGTAGATGACCATGAGGGGTAATAGTCAGATAGAGCTTTTTTATTTCGATATGCCTTATCTTGATGCTATCTGGTAATCCTAAAAAGGATTGTTGTTATGGATTTCCCTGTTGATTGTCCTATGGGGACATAGGGAAGAAATGATGAGAACTAGAATTTATATTCTTTTCAGTATTCTTTTAAATGTTCTATAATTGCTCTTATCTGTGTGAAAGAGGATGAGATATAGAAGTGATTCTTGGAGAAAATCCAAGAATGTTAAATTCTATGTTTATCATGATATGAAAAGTAAGGAACATGATAGTACATAAAGTGCATACTACCTAATCTCAGTACTTGTATACCCTGGACAGGTATATAATTATTGGAGATAGGGCAAGTATGGAACTATTAGATTGTTATCTTTCTGATTACTCTGATCAAGTAGTCATTCTGATACAATCTAGTGAGTATAACTAAATTAGAAATATGGTATGGACATCTATATCACATCCTAAGTGCAATAAAGTGGAATTTGAGATGATCTCAGATCAATCTGTATGTATGAGGAAATGAAAAGTATAATCCTCATGATAAGAGAATGAGAACAAGGGAGATGATCCCTGTCAGATAAAGCATGTGTGAATAGTAAAGATATTTTCCCATGATGTGGAAATGAGAAATGTGATAAAATCACAAAATGCTCATGAACATGTTAGACAATAACAAAGAAAGGAATAATGGTATGTAATCATCCTTATAATTTCTATGCTGATGGCAAGGAACCTAGGATGAGATATGAGTAAATGACTCATGAATAGTTGAAAGTTCATGCAATAATCAGAGGAGATGATAATCTCTTCTCCTTGATAAACAACCTTGGATGATGATGGGGTGATAAAAGGAATATGTTCCTTTGTGTTCTTTCCCTTCAGGGACATGGCAATCAGGTGGGTCTTATGACACTTGATGTGCATAAGTTAAAAATGTTCAATTGTTGGATACTTAGAAAAGTATCAGTTTGTATTGGACTTTGGTTCCAAGATAAGGATATGTGTAACAAGTAATGTCCCAAGATGAAAGAAAGATGATTTATGTTGGTTACCTGGAATGACCAATTGTGAAATCAGTCTAGCTACATACTATAGTATGGACATCATATGTTAGGGGTTTATGCTCTGCATAAACATAACATCGATAAGGATATACTAATTGAAGGAACAATTGTCGAATCATTGTGGGAAAACCTTATCAAGATAAAAATAATTCCTTAGAAAGTGTTACCTGATACAGAGTTGACTCTACAGTCAATAATGAAAAAGACAGTGGAGTATGTGTCTTGTGTGACAGATTCTATGATAATCATGCATGGAAAAACTTTGCATTGATCAAAGTTCTATGGCATCTCCATAACATTAAGATGTTATGTGTAGACTTGATGATATGATGAATGAATAATATCTGTTTCCCTTTACCTGGGATTTCGGAGACGAAATCCTTGTTAGGGTTTTATAACTTGGAACAACCCTGACCTGGGTTATGAGGTAACCCTATTTGTTTTGGCTAATAAAGTTTCTTAGAACTTTAAAATAATCCTCTAAGGTGTTTTGTTATCATATGACACACTTATGTTTCAAGTTTGGTCCTGATTGAATGCTGTTTGAGCAATTTTCCTTTGTTTTGGATGAAAGTGAAATTTACCCAAATTGAGGAGCTCATACTTAACCCTAAGGTGAGGCAATGATCATCATCAACCTTGGATTGAAGCATGATTTTAGGGTTATGATCTTCCTTTCTTTTCTTCTTCTCCAATTGCTTATCCATGGTGATTCTTTGTATATAGAGGAGTTTTGAAGTTCATCTTCAACCTTAGGAACGTGGAACTTTAGAGCTTTGATCTTGAAAGTTGTTCTTAAGGTGGGTTATATAACTTGAACTCAACCATGTTATTATTCATCACCTAAATTGCTATATTTAATGATCTACTTTTAATTCCGAAATTTCCTAAAATAGTTGATGAAATTATGAGCTCTAGAAGTTGCTTAGACCTGTTGCCATGAACTATAACAGTTAGAACTAAGGTCTAGAGCTTGAAGATGAGGGTATCGTTTTTATAAAATTGATAACGGGTGCAAGAACACAAGCAAGCACCTCTAACCCGATATGATGATGCACCTACTTCATTAAAATGATATGGATATTCTTGTATACCTTCTTGCACGATATGGGGGTGTAGTATACACCTCTTGCACGATAGGGAGTCAAGTATAGACTCCATGCAGGATACAAGGTTAAATGAATACTTATAAGTTGACATGAAACCCTAATTTGGGTAACCTGACATGAGTAAAGAATAGCAAATGCTATTGCACGATATGGTATCCCGATACACAACCCTAGTTGATGTCTAGCCCAACATGGTGATGGCTTAATACCTCATGCACAACATGGGTAAAACATACAAACACCTCTAGCCCGATATGAATGGTGTGTATATACTTCTAGCCCGATATGATGAGTGCTCATATACTTACAACCCGATATGGTGAACATATGCACACTTCTAACCCGAGATACTTTGTAAAGGTGAGGTCAAGACACTCTTAGGAGTGATGAGTGTAACACCAAGTAATGGTGTGGATAATACCTTGACAGGTGAAACACTTAAAGTGGTTGATAATGGACAACCTTATATCAACAATGCCTTAACCCGAGATGAGCCCATATCATTGATGATAGTTGGGTAATTCAAATGTGTGACTTATGGCCAATACACTACATGATAAATGTGATGTGTTAGTGCATAAAGTATTAGGATGGGATATACCCTAATACAAGATAAGTTGATGAAGTTATGTAAGTTGAAAGTAATGAGGGAAGTGATACACCAAGGCATGGTAAATATCACATCCAACACTTTAAGGTTGTTACACCTTGATGCACCTTAAATCCAATATACTTGGATGAGTAACACATGAAGTGTGTCATGTCAATTTTTTACATTGAGATGTAATGCACTTTGATAAGTGTAGGCTAACATACCTTGAGAAAGGATTAAGCCAAGATAATAAAGTATGATGTAATCAATATCCTAGAGAGGATGAGAGAGAAACTCATACTTTGTGTTGATTATCATTTATTGATAAAGGATGAGAATAAATAAGTATAATTGAATACTTATATCAATGTATGCTCCTAGATGTGCGGAGCAATGAATTATGGTTTGAATTAATATGAACTTGAAACCCTATTCGTCTATAAAGGGAAACCCTTACCCTAATAGTTGTTGCCTAGTGAGAGGTGACAAGATGTTTAATGGCCTTGTGAGCCATGTGAATAGTTGTTTCCTAGTGAGAGGTGACAAGATGTTTAATGGGCCTTGTGAGCCATGTGGTTAGTTGTTGCCTACTGAGAGGTGACAAGATGTTTAATGGGCCTTGTGAGCCATGTGAATAGTTGTTGCCTAGTGAGAGATAACAAGATGTTTATAAAAGTTTCATGTAAGAAAGAATAATGTTCAAAAAAACTAGGAAATGGAATAGATGCATAGGATTGACATAGTTCAATGCCTGGAATAGATGTACAGGATTGACATAGTTCAATACCTGGAATAATGTCACATGATTGGTCATAATCTAATACTTGGAATAATTGCACATGATTGGTAATATCCCAATGCTTGGAATAATGTCACAGGATTGGTCATAACCTAATACCTGGAATAATTGCACCAAATTGGTAATAACCCAATGCCTGGAATAATGTCACAGGATTGTTCATAATCCAATACCTAGAATAATTGCACATGATTGGTAAAAACCCAATGCATAGAATAATGTCACAGGATTGGTCATAACCCAATACCTGGAATAATTGCACAGGATTGGTCATAATCGAATGCCTGGAATAATGTCACATGATTGGTCATAATCTAATACCTGGAATAATTGCACAGGATTGGTAATAACCCAATGCCTGGAATAATGTCACAGGATTGGTCATAACCCAATACCTGGAATAATTGCAGAGGATTGGTCATAACCCAATACATAGAATAATTGCACAGGATTGGTAATAACCCAATACCTGGAATAATTGCACATGATTGGTAATAACCCAATGCCTGGAATAATGTCACAGGATTGGTCATAATCCAATACCTGTAATAATTGCACAGGATTGGTAATAACCCAATGACTGGAATAATGTCACAGGATTGGTAATAACCCAATACCTAGAATAATTGCACAGCATTGGTAATAACCCAATGGCTGGAATAATGTCACAGGATTGGCATAGTACAATGCTTGGAATGGTTGCACAGGATTGGCATAGTCCAATGCCTAGAATGTTCGCACAGAATTGGCATAGTCCAATGCCTGGAATGGTTGCACAGGATTGGCATAGTCCAATGCCTGGAATGTTCGCATAGGATTGGCATAGTCCAATGCCTAGAATGGTTTCATATGATTGGCATAGTCCAATGTGTGGATAGGATATGATGATGTATACTCACATGACTGGTACAATTCAATATCTGGTTAGCATATTAGCTGAGGCCAACAGATAGAAATCAGAATGATTCATGGATGACATACCATAATAATGAGCATTACAGGATAATCTTGAGATGTTGATATAGTATGATGGGTAAATGATATACATGTTCTTCATATTCCTTAGAAAGTGAATAGATGATTTACTGCTCTATCATAGATAGTTGCAATGCTTTAAAAGATGAGAATATTCTAAACTGCTTATCCTCTACTCAGATTAATACTATTTAACTGTGATAATAACATTGTTGGCAGACAGTTATATCTCTCATTAGGACAATTGTCTCACCCCGTGGGATCCACATTTTTTTAGGTGGACGTGCATGAGGGGGGTGGAGACCGTACTGCAGAGGGATAACATCAACAATAGGGACAACAGTGACAGCTCAGGTTGAGTGTACTGTCTGTCGTGTCTTGTAAATAGAAGTCCTATGTGTCGTCTCTGTACTCTGAGGTCCTTGGATTTAGTATGTGTTGGTTTTATGAACAATCTGATATTTTGGCTTGTATGCCTTGAGGTTTGATGTTGCTTTAAGTATACGTTTTGAGAAAGCAACTGTTATATGTTGTCCTCGAGAAGAAATGGTACAATGTATGTACACTATATGATCAATGTGAATATTATGTTTTGGTTATTCCTTAAAGAGTTTTCCTAGAAATGGATCTCTTTGTAAAAATGGTTTTAATTTTGAGTGATTTTTGCTAATATGTTATTTATGTTTATTCCACTTAATTATTAAGGATTTGTTTGTTAGTTTTGGCGACTGTCGTTAAAAGTTTGGTATCAGAGCAAAAGGTTCGCTGAGTCTACAGAAACATAGGACTAAGGTGTTGAGTCTATGTTAGTGTCCTCTAGTATACCCTATAGTGACTTATTCTTATGAAGAGTAAAGGGTGAAGTTTATAAATGACTGGGGAACATGAGGAACACATTGCTAAGGGTAATGTTGTTGCACCAGGAGAGGGTGCAAGGGATCAGACAAGAGAAGAACAAGTGCCTGAGAATTCCCATCTTGACCTGATCAGGATAGAGAATCCTGTGTTTATGCTCTTGAAGGGTAGGTTAGGACAACAATGATGCATATAGAAGATTGGATACTAGCATTACAACCTAGGTTACCAGTCCTTAATGCAGAAACTTTAGGCTTTGAAAGGTTTCCTGAATGACATAGTCATGTTGGAACAGTGGAAATGTGGGAAAGATTAACATATGGCGAGAAAGTAGACTCTGCCATAAGTTTAGACAGATAGTACATCTATGATGGTAGTGCCCAAGGAGGGGCAATAAGCTGAGAATTAAGGTAAGGTCTCTATAATTTTAGAGACATTTGCCTAGTTGTTCTGAAAATTCAAAGTTTTTGGTGCCACCAGTGTAATAAATGCCTAGTGCACCAGGGCAGTAGCCACTAAGTAAAGGCAAAGGTCCTAACTTTCCACCAGTAAGAACTCACATCTTAGCTTATACATCGGTAATGAGACCGATAAGACCATGGTATGAGGACAAGACATGTTATGGATATGGACATGTTGAGCATACTAAACTCTTTTCTTTGAAAAGAAGGGAGAAAATGACTCAACAACCGAGGTAGACTCGGCAAGGCTAATGAAAGTTACATCCCAATAATGTGAAAAGGCAAAAGCAACAACATGAAATAGCTAGACTCTATGTGTTGAGTCAACCTAAAGTGGTAGATGACCATGAGGGGTAATAGTCAGATAGAGCTTTTTTATTTCGATATGCCTTATCTTGATGCTATCTGGTAATCCTAAAAAGGATTGTTGTTATGGATTTCCCTGTTGATTGTCCTATGGGGACATAGGGAAGAAATGATGAGAACTAGAATTTATATTCTTTTCAGTATTCTTTTAAATGTTCTATAATTGCTCTTATCTGTGTGAAAGAGGATGAGATATAGAAGTGATTCTTGGAGAAAATCCAAGAATGTTAAATTCTATGTTTATCATGATATGAAAAGTAAGGAACATGATAGTACATAAAGTGCATACTACCTAATCTCAGTACTTGTATACCCTGGACAGGTATATAATTATTGGAGATAGGGCAAGTATGGAACTATTAGATTGTTATCTTTCTGATTACTCTGATCAAGTAGTCATTCTGATACAATCTAGTGAGTATAACTAAATTAGAAATATGGTATGGACATCTATATCACATCCTAAGTGCAATAAAGTGGAATTTGAGATGATCTCAGATCAATCTGTATGTATGAGGAAATGAAAAGTATAATCCTCATGATAAGAGAATGAGAACAAGGGAGATGATCCCTGTCAGATAAAGCATGTGTGAATAGTAAAGATATTTTCCCATGATGTGGAAATGAGAAATGTGATAAAATCACAAAATGCTCATGAACATGTTAGACAATAACAAAGAAAGGAATAATGGTATGTAATCATCCTTATAATTTCTATGCTGATGGCAAGGAACCTAGGATGAGATATGAGTAAATGACTCATGAATAGTTGAAAGTTCATGCAATAATCAGAGGAGATGATAATCTCTTCTCCTTGATAAACAACCTTGGATGATGATGGGGTGATAAAAGGAATATGTTCCTTTGTGTTCTTTCCCTTCAGGGACATGGCAATCAGGTGGGTCTTATGACACTTGATGTGCATAAGTTAAAAATGTTCAATTGTTGGATACTTAGAAAAGTATCAGTTTGTATTGGACTTTGGTTCCAAGATAAGGATATGTGTAACAAGTAATGTCCCAAGATGAAAGAAAGATGATTTATGTTGGTTACCTGGAATGACCAATTGTGAAATCAGTCTAGCTACATACTATAGTATGGACATCATATGTTAGGGGTTTATGCTCTGCATAAACATAACATCGATAAGGATATACTAATTGAAGGAACAATTGTCGAATCATTGTGGGAAAAACTTATCAAGATAAAAATAATTCCTTAGAAAGTGTTACCTGATACAGAGTTGACTCTACAGTCAATAATGAAAAAGACAGTGGAGTATGTGTCTTGTGTGACAGATTCTATGATAATCATGCATGGAAAAACTTTGCATTGATCAAAGTTCTATGGCATCTCCATAACATTAAGATGTTATGTGTAGACTTGATGATATGATGAATGAATAATATCTGTTTCCCTTTACCTGGGATTTCGGAGACGAAATCCTTGTTAGGGTTTTATAACTTGGAACAACCCTGACCTGGGTTATGAGGTAACCCTATTTGTTTTGGCTAATAAAGTTTCTTAGAACTTTAAAATAATCCTCTAAGGTGTTTTGTTATCATATGACACACTTATGTTTCAAGTTTGGTCCTGATTGAATGCTGTTTGAGCAATTTTCCTTTGTTTTGGATGAAAGTGAAATTTACCCAAATTGAGGAGCTCATACTTAACCCTAAGGTGAGGCAATGATCATCATCAACCTTGGATTGAAGCATGATTTTAGGGTTATGATCTTCCTTTCTTTTCTTCTTCACCAATTGCTTATCCATGGTGATTCTTTGTATATAGAGGAGTTTTGAAGTTCATCTTCAACCTTAGGAACGTGGAACTTTAGAGCTTTGATCTTGAAAGTTGTTCTTAAGGTGGGTTATATAACTTGAACTCAACCATGTTATTATTCATCACCTAAATTGCTATATTTAATGATCTACTTTTAATTCCGAAATTTCCTAAAATAGTTGATGAAATTATGAGCTCTAGAAGTTGCTTAGACCTGTTGCCATGAACTATAACAGTTAGAACTAAGGTCTAGAGCTTGAAGATGAGGGTATCGTTTTTATAAAATTGATAACGGGTGCAAGAACACAAGCAAGCACCTCTAACCCGATATGATGATGCACCTACTTCATTAAAATGATATGGATATTCTTGTATACCTTCTTGCACGATATGGGGGTGTAGTATACACCTCTTGCACGATAGGGAGTCAAGTATAGACTCCATGCAGGATACAAGGTTAAATGAATACTTATAAGTTGACATGAAACCCTAATTTGGGTAACCTGACATGAGTAAAGAATAGCAAATGCTATTGCACGATATGGTATCCCGATACACAACCCTAGTTGATGTCTAGCCCAACATGGTGATGGCTTAATACCTCATGCACAACATGGGTAAAACATACAAACACCTCTAGCCCGATATGAATGGTGTGTATATACTTCTAGCCCGATATGATGAGTGCTCATATACTTACAACCCGATATGGTGAACATATGCACACTTCTAACCCGAGATACTTTGTAAAGGTGAGGGCAAGACACTCTTAGGAGTGATGAGTGTAACACCAAGTAATGGTGTGGATAATACCTTGACAGGTGAAACACTTAAAGTGGTTGATAATGGACAACCTTATATCAACAATGCCTTAACCCGAGATGAGCCCATATCATTGATGATAGTTGGGTAATTCAAATGTGTGACTTATGGCCAATACACTACATGATAAATGTGATGTGTTAGTGCATAAAGTATTAGGATGGGATATACCCTAATACAAGATAAGTTGATGAAGTTATGTAAGTTGAAAGTAATGAGGGAAGTGATACACCAAGGCATGGTAAATATCACATCCAACACTTTAAGGTTGTTACACCTTGATGCACCTTAAATCCAATATACTTGGATGAGTAACACATGAAGTGTGTCATGTCAATTTTTTACATTGAGATGTAATGCACTTTGATAAGTGTAGGCTAACATACCTTGAGAAAGGATTAAGCCAAGATAATAAAGTATGATGTAATCAATATCCTAGAGAGGATGAGAGAGAAACTCATACTTTGTGTTGATTATCATTTATTGATAAAGGATGAGAATAAATAAGTATAATTGAATACTTATATCAATGTATGCTTCTAGATGTGCGGAGCAATGAATTATGGTTTGAATTAATATGAACTTGAAACCCTATTCGTCTATAAAGGGAAACCCTTACCCTAATAGTTGTTGCCTAGTGAGAGGTGACAAGATGTTTAATGGCCTTGTGAGCCATGTGAATAGTTGTTGCCTAGTGAGAGGTGACAAGATGTTTAATGGGCCTTGTGAGCCATGTGGTTAGTTGTTGCCTACTGAGAGGTGACAAGATGTTTAATGGGCCTTGTGAGCCATGTGAATAGTTGTTGCCTAGTGAGAGATAACAAGATGTTTATAAAAGTTTCATGTAAGAAAGAATAATGTTCAAAAAAACTAGGAAATGGAATAGATGCATAGGATTGACATAGTTCAATGCCTGGAATAGATGTACAGGATTGACATAGTTCAATACCTGGAATAATGTCACATGATTGGTCATAATCTAATACTTGGAATAATTGCACATGATTGGTAATATCCCAATGCTTGGAATAATGTCACAGGATTGGTCATAACCTAATACCTGGAATAATTGCACCAAATTGGTAATAACCCAATGCCTGGAATAATGTCACAGGATTGTTCATAATCCAATACCTAGAATAATTGCACAGGATT
The DNA here is from genome assembly GCA_963693085.1 of Alisma plantago-aquatica. Lineage (NCBI taxonomy): Eukaryota > Viridiplantae > Streptophyta > Magnoliopsida > Alismatales > Alismataceae > Alisma > Alisma plantago-aquatica. The sequence continues at coordinate 197,529,456 of OY856409.1, forward strand.
GGTAAAAACCCAATGCATAGAATAATGTCACAGGATTGGTCATAACCCAATACCTGGAATAATTGCACAGGATTGGTCATAATCGAATGCCTGGAATAATGTCACATGATTGGTCATAATCTAATACCTGGAATAATTGCACAGGATTGGTAATAACCCAATGCCTGGAATAATGTCACAGGATTGGTCATAACCCAATACCTGGAATAATTGCAGAGGATTGGTCATAACCCAATACGTAGAATAATTGCACAGGATTGGTAATAACCCAATACCTGGAATAATTGCACAGGATTGGTAATAACCGAATGCCTGGAATAATGTCACAGGATTGGTCATAATCCAATACCTGTAATAATTGCACAGGATTGGTAATAACCCAATGACCGGAATAATGTCACAGGATTGGTAATAACCCAATACCTAGAATAATTGCACAGCATTGGTAATAACCCAATGGCTGGAATAATGTCACAGGATTGGCATAGTACAATGCTTGGAATGGTTGCACAGGATTGGCATAGTCCAATGCCTGGAATGTTCGCACAGAATTGGCATAGTCCAATGCCTGGAATGGTTGCACAGGATTGGCATAGTCCAATGCCTGGAATGTTCGCATAGGATTGGCATAGTCCAATGCCTAGAATGGTTTCATATGATTGGCATAGTCCAATGTGTGGATAGGATATGATGATGTATACTCACATGACTGGTACAATTCAATATCTGGTTAGCATATTAGCTGAGGCCAACAGATAGAAATCAGAATGATTCATGGATGACATACCATAATAATGAGCATTACAGGATAATCTTGAGATGTTGATATAGTATGATGGGTAAATGATATACATGTTCTTCATATTCCTTAGAAAGTGAATAGATGATTTACTGCTCTATCATAGATAGTTGCAATTCTTTAAAAGATGAGAATATTCTAAACTGCATATCCTCTACTCAGATTAATACTATTTAACTGTGATAATAACATTGTTGGCAGACAGTTATATCTCTCATTAGGACAATTGTCTCACCCCGTGGGATCCACATTTTTTTAGGTGGACGTGCATGAGGGGGGTGGAGACCGTACTGCAGAGGGATAACATCAACAATAGGGACAACAGTGACAGCTCAGGTTGAGTGTATTGTCTGTCGTGTCTTGTAAATAGAAGTCCTATGTGTCGTCTCTGTACTCTGAGGTCCTTGGATTTAGTATGTGTTGGTTTTATGAACAATCTGATATTTTGGCTTGTATGCCTTGAGGTTTGATGTTGCTTTAAGTATACGTTTTGAGAAAGCAACTGTTATATGTTGTCCTCGAGAAGAAATGGTACAATGTATGTACACTATATGATCAATGTGAATATTATGTTTTGGTTATTCCTTAAAGAGTTTTCCTAGAAATGGATCTCTTTGTAAAAATGGTTTTAATTTTGAGTGATTTTTGCTAATATGTTATTTATGTTTATTCCGCTTAATTAGTAAGGATTTGTTTGTTAGTTTTGGCGACTGTCGTTAAAAGTTTGGTATCAGAGCAAAAGGTTCGCTGAGTCTACAGAAACATAGGACTAAGGTGTTGAGTCTATGTTAGTGTCCTCTAGTATACCCTATAGTGACTTATTCTTATGAAGAGTAAAGGGTAAAGTTTATAAATGACTGGGGAACATGAGGAACACATTGCTAAGGGTAATGTTGTTGCACCAGGAGAGGGTGCAAGGGATCAGGCAAGAGAAGAACAAGTGCCTGAGAATTCCCATCTTGACCTGATCAGGATAGAGAATCCTGTGTTTATGCTCTTGAAGGGTAGGTTAGGACAACAATGATGCATATAGAAGATTGGATACTAGCATTACAACCTAGGTTACCAGTCCTTAATGCAGAAACTTTAGGCTTTGAAAGGGTTCCTGAATGACATAGTCATGTTGGAACAGTGGAAATGTGGGAAAGATTAACATATGGCGAGAAAGTAGACTCTGCCATAAGTTTAGACAGATAGTACATCTATGATGGTAGTGCCCAAGGAGGGGCAATAAGCTGAGAATTAAGGTAAGGTCTCTATAATTTTAGAGACATTTGCCTAGTTGTTCTGAAAATTCAAAGTTTTTGGTGCCACCAGTGTAATAAATGCCTAGTGCACCAGGGCAGTAGCCACTAAGTAAAGGCAAAGGTCCTAACTTTCCACCAGTAAGAACTCACAGCTTAGCTTATACATCGGTAATGAGACCGATAAGACCATGGTATGAGGACAAGACATGTTATGGATATGGACATGTTGAGCATACTAAACTCTTTTCTTTGAAAAGAAGGGAGAAAATGACTCAACAACCGAGGTAGACTCGGCAAGGCTAATGAAAGTTACATCCCAATAATGTGAAAAGGCAAAAGCAACAACATGAAATAGCTAGACTCTATGTGTTGATTCAACCTAAAGTGGTAGATGACCATGAGGGGTAATAGTCAGATAGAGCTTTTTTATTTCGATATGCCTTATCTTGATGCTATCTGGTAATCCTAAAAAGGATTGTTGTTATGGATTTCCCTGTTGATTGTCCTATGGGGACATAGGGAAGAAATGATGAGAACTAGAATTTATATTCTTTTCAGTATTCTTTTAAATGTTCTATAATTGCTCTTATCTGTGTGAAAGAGGATGAGATATAGAAGTGATTCTTGGAGAAAATCCAAGAATGTTAAATTCTATGTTTATCATGATATGAAAAGTAAGGAACATGATAGTACATAAAGTGCATACTACCTAATCTCAGTACTTGTATACCCTGGACAGGTATATAATTATTGGAGATAGGGCAAGTATGGAACTATTAGATTGTTATCTTTCTGATTACTCTGATCAAGTAGTCATTCTGATACAATCTAGTGAGTATAACTAAATTAGAAATATGGTATGGACATCTATATCACATCCTAAGTGCAATAAAGTGGAATTTGAGATGATCTCAGATCAATCTGTATGTATGAGGAAATGAAAAGTATAATCCTCATGATAAGAGAATGAGAACAAGGGAGATGATCCCTGTCAGATAAAGCATGTGTGAATAGTAAAGATATTTTCCCATGATGTGGAAATGAGAAATGTGATAAAATCACAAAATGCTCATGAACATGTTAGACAATAACAAAGAAAGGAATAATGGTATGTAATCATCCTTATAATTTCTATGCTGATGGCAAGGAACCTAGGATGAGATATGAGTAAATGACTCATGAATAGTTGAAAGTTCATGCAATAATCAGAGGAGATGATAATCTCTTCTCCTTGATAAACAACCTTGGATGATGATGGGGTGATAAAAGGAATATGTTCCTTTGTGTTCTTTCCCTTCAGGGACATGGCAATCAGGTGGGTCTTATGACACTTGATGTGCATAAGTTAAAAATGTTCAATTGTTGGATACTTAGAAAAGTATCAGTTTGTATTGGACTTTGGTTCCAAGATAAGGATATGTGTAACAAGTAATGTCCCAAGATGAAAGAAAGATGATTTATGTTGGTTACCTGGAATGACCAATTGTGAAATCAGTCTAGCTACATACTATAGTATGGACATCATATGTTAGGGGTTTATGCTCTGCATAAACATAACATCGATAAGGATATACTAATTGAAGGAACAATTGTCGAATCATTGTGGGAAAAACTTATCAAGATAAAAATAATTCCTTAGAAAGTGTTACCTGATACAGAGTTGACTCTACAGTCAATAATGAAAAAGACAGTGGAGTATGTGTCTTGTGTGACAGATTCTATGATAATCATGCATGGAAAAACTTTGCATTGATCAAAGTTCTATGGCATCTCCATAACATTAAGATGTTATGTGTAGACTTGATGATATGATGAATGAATAATATCTGTTTCCCTTTACCTGGGATTTCGGAGACGAAATCCTTGTTAGGGTTTTATAACTTGGAACAACCCTGACCTGGGTTATGAGGTAACCCTATTTGTTTTGGCTAATAAAGTTTCTTAGAACTTTAAAATAATCCTCTAAGGTGTTTTGTTATCATATGACACACTTATGTTTCAAGTTTGGTCCTGATTGAATGCTGTTTGAGCAATTTTCCTTTGTTTTGGATGAAAGTGAAATTTACCCAAATTGAGGAGCTCATACTTAACCCTAAGGTGAGGCAATGATCATCATCAACCTTGGATTGAAGCATGATTTTAGGGTTATGATCTTCCTTTCTTTTCTTCTTCACCAATTGCTTATCCATGGTGATTCTTTGTATATAGAGGAGTTTTGAAGTTCATCTTCAACCTTAGTAACGTGGAACTTTAGAGCTTTGAGCTTGAAAGTTGTTCTTAAGGTGGGTTATATAACTTGAACTCAACCATGTTATTATTCATCACCTAAATTTCTATATTTAATGATCTACTTTTAATTCCGAAATTTCCTAAAATAGTTGATGAAATTATGAGCTCTAGTAGTTGCTTAGACCTGTTGCCATGAACTATAACAGTTAGAACTAAGGTCTAGAGCTTGAAGATGAGGGTATCTTTTTTATAAAATTGATAACGGGTGCAAGAACACAAGCAAGCACCTCTAACCCGATATGATGATGCACCTACTTCATTAAAATGATATGGATATTCTTGTATACCTTCTTGCATGATATGGGGGTGTAGTATACACCTCTTGCACGATAGGGAGTCAAGTATAGACTCCATGCAGGATACAAGGTTAAATGAATACTTATAAGTTGACATGAAACCCTAATTTGGGTAACCTGACATGAGTAAAGAATAGCAAATGCTATTGCACGATATGGTATCCCGATACACAACCCTAGTTGATGTCTAGCCCAACATGGTGATGGCTTAATACCTCATGCACAACATGGGTAAAACATACAAACACCTCTAGCCCGATATGAATGGTGTGTATATACTTCTAGCCCGATATGGTGAGTGCTCATATACTTACAACCCGATATGGTGAACATATGCACACTTCTAACCCGAGATACTTTGTAAAGGTGAGGGCAAGACACTCTTAGGAGTGATGAGTGTAACACCAAGTAATGGTGTGGATAATACCTTGACAGGTGAAACACTTAAAGTGGTTGATAATGGACAACCTTATATCAACAATGCCTTAACCCGAGATGAGCCCATATCATTGATGATAGTTGGGTAATTCAAATGTGTGACTTATGGCCAATACACTACATGATAAATGTGATGTGTTAGTGCATAAAGTATTAGTATGGGATATACCCTAATACAAGATAAGTTGATGAAGTTATGTAAGTTGAAAGTAATGAGGGAAGTGATACACCAAGGCATGGTAAATATCACATCCAACACTTTAAGGTTGTTACACCTTGATGCACCTTAAATCCAATATACTTGGATGAGTAACACATGAAGTGTGTCATGTCAATTTTTTACATTGAGATGTAATGCACTTTGATAAGTGTAGGCTAACATACCTTGAGAAAGGATTAAGCCAAGATAATAAAGTATGATGTAATCAATATCCTAGAGAGGATGAGAGAGAAACTCATACTTTGTGTTGATTATCATTTATTGATAAAGGATGAGAATAAATAAGTATAATTGAATACTTATATCAATGTATGCTCCTAGATGTGCGGAGCAATGAATTATGGTTTGAATTAATATGAACTTGAAACCCTATTCGTCTATAAAGGGAAACCCTTACCCTAATAGTTGTTGCCTAGTGAGAGGTGACAAGATGTTTAATGGCCTTGTGAGCCATGTGAATAGTTGTTGCCTAGTGAGAGGTGACAAGATGTTTAATGGGCCTTGTGAGCCATGTGGTTAGTTGTTGCCTACTGAGAGGTGACAAGATGTTTAATGGGCCTTGTGAGCCATGTGAATAGTTTTTGCCTAGTGAGAGGTAACAAGATGTTTATAAAAGGTTCATGTAAGAAATAATAATGGTCAAACAAACTAGGAAATGGAATAGATGCACAGGATTGACATAGTTCAATGCCTGGAATAGATGTAGAGGATTGACGTAGTTCAATACCTGGAATAATGTCACAGGATTGGTCATAATCCAATACCTGGAATAATTGCATAGGATTGGTAATAACCCAATGCCTGGAATAATGTCACATGATTGGTCATAACCCAATACCTGGAATAATTTCACATGATTGGTAATAACCCAATGCCTAGAATAATCTCACATGATTGGTCATAATCCAATACCTGGAATAATTACATAGGATTGGTAATAACCAAATGCCTGGAATAATGTCACAGGATTGGTCATAACCCAATACCTAGAATAATTGGACAGGATTGGTCATAACCCAATGCCTGGAATTATGTCACATGATTGGTCATAATCCAATACATGGAATAATTGCACAGGATTGGTAATAACCCAATGCCTGGAATAATGTCACAGGATTGGTCAAAACCCAATACCTGGAATAATTGCATAGGATTGGTCATAAACCAATACCTAGAATAATTGCACAAGATTGGTAATAACCCAATACCTGGAATAATTGCACAAGATTGGTAATAACCCAATGCCTAGAATAATGTCACAGGATTGGTCATAATCCAATACCTGGAATAATTGCACAGGACTGGTAATAACCCAATGCCTGGAATAATGTCACGGGATTGGTAATAACCCAATACCTGGAATAATTGCACAAGATTGGTAATAACCAATTCCTGGAATAATGTCACAGGATTGGCATAGTCCAATGTCTGGAATGGTTGCACAAGATTGGCATAGTCCAATGTCTGGAATGTTCGCATAGGATTGGCATAGTCCAATGCCTGGAATTGTTGCATAGGATTGGCATTGTCCAATGCCTAGAATGTTCACACAGGATTGGCATAGTCCAATGCCTAGAATGGTTGCATATGATTGCCATAGTCCAATGTGTGGACAAGATATGATGATGTATACTCACATGACTGGTACAATTCAATATCTAGTTAGCATATTGGCTGAGGCCAATAGATAGAAATGGGAATGATTCAGAATAACATACCATAATAATGAGCATTACAGGATAAGCTTGAGATGTTGATATAGTATGATGGGTAAATGATATACATTTTCTTCATATTACTTATAAAGTGAATAGATGATTTACTGCTCTATCATAGATAGTTGCAAGGCTTTAAAAGATAAGAATATTCTAAACTGCATATCCTCTGCTCAGTTTAATACTATTTAACTGTGATAATAACATTGTTGGTAGAGAGTTATATCGCTCGTTGAGACAATTGTCTCAGCCCATGGGATCCACATTTTTTTAGGTGGACGTGAACGAGGGGGGTGGAGACCGTACTGCAGAGGGAGAACATCAACAACAGGTACAATAGTGACATCTCAGGTTGAGTGTACTGTCTGTCCTGTCTTGTAAATAGAAGTCCTATGTGTCATCTTTGTACTCTCAGGTCCTTGGATTTAGTACGTGTTGGTTTTATGAACAATCTGAGATTTTAGCTTGTATGCCTTGAGGTTTGATGTTGCTTTAAGTATATGTTTTGAGAAAGAAACTGTTATATGTTGTCCTTGAGAAGAAATGGCACAATGTATGTACACTATATTATCAATGTGAATATCAGGTTTTGGTTATTCCTTAAAGAGTTTTCCTAGAAATGGATCTCTTTGTAAAAATGGTTTTAATTTTGAGTGATTTTTGCTAATCTGTTGTTTATGTTTATTCTGCTTAATTAGTAATGTTTTGTTTGTCAGTTTTGGCGACTTTCGTTACATGGTTGGCATAGTCCAATGCGTGGACAAGATATGATGATGTATACTCACATGACTGGTACAATTCAATATCTGGTTAGCATATTGGCTGAGGCCAACAGATAGAAATGAGAATGATTCATGGATGACATACCATAATAACGAGCATCACAGGATAAGCTTGAGATGTTGATATAGTATGATGGGTAAATGATATACATGTTCTTCATATTCCTTATAAAGTGAATAGATGATTTACTTCTCTATCATAGATAGTTGCAATGCTTTAAAAGATGAGAATATTCTAAACTGCTTATCCTCTGGTCAGTAATTTAACTATGATAATAACATTGTTGGCGGAGAGTTATATCTCTCACTGGGATAATTGTCTCACCCCGTGGGATCCACATTTTTTTAGGTAGATGTGCACGAGGGGGGTGGAGACCGTACTGCAGAGGGAGAACATCAACAGCAGGGACAGTAGTGAAAGCTCAGGTTGAGTGTACTGTATGTCGTGTCTTGTAAATAGAAGTCCTATGTGTCGTCTCTGTACTCTCAGGTCCTTAGATTTAGTACGTGTTGGTTTTATGAACAATATGAGATTTTGTCTTGTATGCCTCGAGGTTTGATGTTTCTTTAAGTATATGTTTTGAGAAAGCAATTGTTATATGTTGTCCTAGAAAAGAAATAGTACAGTGTATGTACACTATATGATCAATGTGAATATCAGGTTTTGGTTATTCCTTAAAGAGTTTTCCTAGAAATGGATCTCTTTACAAAAATGGTTTTAATTTTGAGTGATTTTTGCTAATCTTTTGTTTATGTTTATTCCGCTTAATTAGTAACGATTTGTTTGTCAGTTTTGGCGACTGTCGTTACATGTTTGGTATCAGACTTAAGGTTCATTGAGTCTACAGAGACATAGGACTAAGGTGTTGAGTCTGTGTTAGTGTCCTCTTGTATACCCTATAGTGACTTCTGTTTATGTAGAAGAAAGGGTGAAATTTAAAAATGACTAGAGAACACGAGGAACACATTGCTGAGAGCAATGTTGTTGCACCAAGAGAGGGTGCAAGGGATCAGGCAAGAGAAGAATGAGTTCCTAAGAATTCCCATCTTGACCCAATCAGGATAGAGAATCATGCTTTTTATACTCTTGTGAGGCAAGTTAGGACAACAGTGATGCATATAATAGACTAGATACTAGTATTACAACCGAGGTTACCAGTCCTCAATATAGAAACTTTGGGTTTTGAAAAGGTTCCTAAATGACAGTCATGTTGGAACAGTGGAAATGTGGAAAGGAATGACATATGGCAAGAAAGTAGACTCTTCCATAAGTATAAACAGATAGTACATCTATAATGGTAGTACCCAAGGAGGGGCACTAAGCTGAGAATGAAGGAAAGGTCTCTACAATTCTAGAGACATTTGCTTAGTTGTTCTAAAAAGCCAAAGTTTTTAGTGCCACCAGTGTAATAAATGCATAGTGCACCACGACAGTAGTCATTATGTGAGGGCAAAAGTCCTAACTTTCCACCTACAAGAACTCCTAACTTAGCTTCTACATCGGTAACGAGACCGATAAGACTATGGTATGAGGATAAGACATGGACATGTTAAGCATACTAAATCCTTTTATTAAAAAAGAAGGGAGTAAATGACCCAACAATCGAGGCGGACTCGACAGGGATTATGAAAGTTACAAACCAAAAGTGTAAAAAGGCAAAAGTAACAATACGAAACAGCTTGACTCTATGTTTGAGTCAACCTAAAGTGGTAGATGATTGTGAGGGGTGACAGTCAGATAGAGCTTTCTCATTCTGATACGTCTTCTCTAGATTTTATCTGATAATTATAAGAAGGTAGTTGTTGTTGAGATTCCTTTAATTAGTCCTATGAGGACATGAGGAAGAGATAAGAAGGATGAGAACCTATATTCAGATTAATATTCTCTTATATGCTTTGAAATTTCTCTCTTCACGTAGAAAAGGAAGAGATGTAAAAGAAACACCCAGAGAAAACCTGAGATACTAAGTAGTAAAATTTAAAGATATGTTAAAAGTATGAAACATAATATAAAACAAATGCATACTACCTAATTTTAGTTCTTGAATACCCTGGCTAGGTATTCATCTATTGAAGGCAAGGTAAGTATGGAACTTTTAGATTGCTATCTTTCTGATTACTCTGATCAAGTAGTCATTTTGAGACAATCTAAAGAGCTTAATGAGGTAGAAGATGTGGCATGGATATTTCTACCACATCCTAATTGATATATGGGTGAATCTGAGTTAATCATAGATTAACTTTTAATCAAAAGAAGATGTTTAGTACAATGTATACCCTGGTCCTCAGACCTAGAGGCAATAGTTACCTGATGAGAGGTAACAATGTTCAGTAATGAACTGAGGGTTTGAATACCCATATCTAATAATCATGGTGATGATGATGCTAAGGGATGATGACATGTAATCATATCTATAATTCCTATGCTGAAGGCAAGGAACTTAAGAGGAAATAAGATAGAATGACACACAAACAATTGAAAGTTAATGTAACACTTGAAGAAGGTGATAATCTCTTTTCTTTAATAAACAACCCTGAATAATGGTGGGAAGATAAAAAGGACAAAGTTTCCTTGTACTGTTTCTTTTCCGGAACATGACAATCAAGTAAGTCTTATGACACTTGATGTGCATGGATTAGAAATAATCCATTGATGGATACTTAGAAAAGTATTAGTTCATCTTGGACTTTGGTTCCAAGATAAAGATATGTGTAACAAATAATGTCCCAAGATGAAAGAAAGATGAGGATGTGATGTGTTTTCGACACATGTGATGGATACCAAGGTAAGGAATTTTGGTATCTAAGAAGTATCAGGTGATATGGGAAAGTAAAAACATAACTCCTAATTAGATGATTAATGTTGGTTACCTGGAATAGCCAACTGTGAAATCAGTCTATTTACATAAAATAATATGGACATCTCATGTTAGGGGTTTATGCTCTGCATAAACATGACATAAACAAAGATGTATGTGGAAAAGGTGACAAATGAATGAGGTAACCTGAGTTAAATAAGGTATGTATAATGATTCTCCGACTAAGAAAAATGTTACCTGACACAGAGTTGACTCTATAGTCAATAATGAAAAGGACAGTGGAGTATGTGTCCTATGTGACAGGTTCTATGATAAACCTATGTGGAAGAACTTTGTGTTGATCAAATTTCTATGGTATCTCCATAACATTAAGATGTTATGTGGAGACTTGATGATATGATGAATGAATAATATTTCTCTCCCTTTACTTGGGATTTCAGGGACGAAATCCTTGTTAGGGGTTTATCACTTGTAACGACCCTGACCTGGGTTATGAGGTAACCCTATTTGTTTTGGCTAATAAAGTTGCTTAGAACTTTAATATAATCCTCTAAGGTGTTTTTTTATCATGTGACACACTTATGTTCCAAGTTTGGTCCTGATTGAATGTTGTTTGAGCAATGTTCCTTTGTTTTGGACCAAAGTGCAATTTACCCAAGTTGAGGGGTTATATTGCAATATGTCACATGTTGAACGTGCCTTTTATGTTTTAGCATCATAAGAGAGAGAATGATGCAAGGTGGTGGCTTGTGGAAATCCTAAATTCCAAGTTTGAACTTGTTTGAATAATGTTGGTACCTTGTGCACCAATTTTGGTACAAATTGTAATTTACCCAAAATGTGGGGTTGATATGAAAATTACCACCTCTAGAGTGTCCCTACTCCCTCCTAGTATCATGTTGAGGATAGAGAAATAAGGAGACACCATGTTTGATTCCATTATGAATGATGGTTATCTTGGTGATGAAATGACCAAGAAAAGGGTTGAATATGAAAGCTTAACTTGAGTTGTATCAAGTTGAAAAGCTTATATATGAATGAATATCAGCCAAGGAACCATAGGAGGAGCCTCATATCATTTTTTGAACTCTTGTAAAAGGTCATATCGTGAAAAGCACCTCAACGAGGTGACTTGTGTCGGGTTACAACTTCCTTAGTAAAGTTGTGACGGGTTGTGAATAAAGTGATGAATTAATTGATATATCTTATTCAAAAGGATATGTAATTGTCGAATATTCATCCCTAAATGATCCTCGACCGTTTTGCATGACAAGATAAATTTTTATGCATGCATGGACACGTGTCATCCATACATGGACACGTGGCACCTACTAGCTCAAATTGATGACACCTCATTTTTTACACTCCTTCATGAACAACAAGTATATATACCCCTAGTTTCACCTCTTAGTGGAATTTTTTGACCCTTACCACCCTCCTACCCTAATTTATCGTGCATAGGATCCCTGTATCATGCAGGAGTGATGTGGTATCGTGCATAGGTCCTTGGATATCGCCCATAGAAAAAGCATATCGGCCAAGTAGGTGACATTGGCCATATAGGGTGATATCGCCCATAGTGAAGTGTTTTGATCATAAGAGAGTGGCATATCATCCAAGTGAGTGGCATATCGTGCATGGTTGGTGGCATATCGTGCAAGAGTAGTATGGTATCATGCAAGGGTGAGGCAATGATCATCTTCAACCTTGGATTGAAGCATGATTTTAGGGTTATGATCTTCCTTTCTTTTCTTCTTCACCAATTACTTATCCATGGTGATTCTTTGTATATAGAGGAGTTTTGAAGTTTATATTCAACATTAGGAACGTGAATCTTTGGAGCTTGGAGATTGGAGCTTGAAAGTTGTTCTTAAGGCAGGTTATATAACTTGAACTCAACCATGTTATTATTAATCACCTAAATTGCTATATTTAATGATCTACTTTTAATTTCGAAATTTTCTGAAATAATTGATAAAATTATGAGTTCTAGTAGTTTCTTAGACCTGTTCCCATGAACTATAACAGTTATAATTAAGATCTAGAGCTTGAAGATGATGGTATCACTTTATAAAAGTAATATCGGGTGCAAGCACACAAGCAAGCACCTCTAACCTGATATGATGATGCACCTACTTCACTAAAACAATATGGATATGATTGTATACCTTCTTGAACAATATGGGGGTGTCGTATACACCTCTTGAACGATAGGGAGTCAAGTATAGACTCCATGCACGATACAAGGTTAAATGAATACTTATAAGTTGACATGAAACCCTAATTTGGGTAACTCGATATGAGTAAAGAATAGCAAATGCTATTGCACGATATGGTAGCCCAATACACAACCCGAGTTGATGTCTAGCCCGACATGGTGATGGATTTATACCTCATGCACGACATGGGTAACACATATAAACACCTCTATCCCGATATGAATGGTGTGTATATACTTCTAGCCCGATATGGTGAGTACTCATATACTTACAACCCAATATGGTGAACATATGCACACTTCTAACCCGAGATACCTTATAAAAGTGAGGTCAACACACTCTTAGGAGTTATAAGTGTAATACCAAGTAATGGTGTGGCTAATACCTTGATAGGTGAAACACCTAGAGTGGTTGATAATGGACAACCTTACATTAACAATGCCTTGACCCGAGATGAGCCCATATCATTGATGATAGTTGGGTAATTCAAATGTGTGGCTTATGGCCAATACACTACATGATAAATGTGATGTGTTAGTGCATAAAGTATTAGGATGGGATATACCCTAATACAATATAAGCTGATGAAGTTAAGTAAATTGAAAGTAATGAGGGAAGTGATACACCAAGGCATGGTAAATATCACATCCAGTACTTTAAGGTTGTTACACCTTGATGCACCTTAAATCCAATATACTTGGATGAGTAACACATGAAGTGTTTCATGTCAATTGCTACATTGAGATGCAATGCACTTTTATAAGTGTAGGCTAACATACCTTGAGAAAGGGTTAAGCCAAGATAATAAAGTATGATGTAATCAATATCCTAGAGAGGATGCGAGAGAAACTCATACTTTGTGTTGATTATCATTTATTGATAAAAGATAAGAATAAATAAGTATAATTGAATACTTATATCAATGTATGCTCCTATATGCGTGGTGCAATGAATTAGGGTTTGAATTAATAATATGAACTTGAAACCCTATTCGTCTATAAAGGGAAACCTAAACCCTAATAGTTGTTGCCTAGTGAGAGGTTACAAGATGTTTAATGGCCTTGTGAGCCATGTGAATAGTTGTTGCCTAGTGAGAGGTGACAAGATGTTTAATGGGCCTTGTTAGCCATGTGGTTAGTTGTTGCCTAGTGAGAGGTGATAAAATATTTAATGGCCTTGTGAGCCATGTGAATAGTTGTTGCCTAGTGAGAGGTGACAAGATGTTTAATGGGTCTAGTGAGCCATGTGGTTAGTTGTTGCCTAGTGAGAGGTGACAAGATGTTTAATGGGCCTTTGGAGCCACGTGAATAGTTGTTTCCTAGTGAGAGGTAACAAGATGTTTATAAAAGTTTCATGGAAGAAATAATTAAGTTCAAATAAACTAGGAAATGGAAACTTAGTAGCATAATAATAATTATTATAAATGGATACAATAATAATAATAATGAAATCTTAATCATACATGCTTTATGCTTATAGACAAATAAGGGCTATAGTGTTTTGAATATGCTTAAAGGAGATAAGAGGAATACTTGAATTACATAAAGGATGTGAATAATTATGATGGCTTGGCCAAGGTTTAAAACCTAGTAAAGGTGATCTGGTATTCAGTGATGATGCACATGATTGGCATAGTCCAATGCCTGGAATAGATGCACAATATTGACATAGTTCAATACCTGGAATAGTATCACAAGATTGGTCATAATCCAATACCTGGAATAATTGCACAGGATTGGTAATAACCCAATGCCTGGAATATTGTCACAAGATTGGTCATAACCCAATACCTGGAATAATTGCACATGATTGGTCATAACCCAATACCTGGAATAATTGCATAGGATTGGTAATAACCCAATACCTGGAATAATTACACAAGATTGGTAATAACCCAATGCCTGGAATAATGCCACAGGATTGGTCATAACCCAATACCTAGAATAACTGCACATGATTGGTAATTGACCAATCCTTGGAATAATGTCACAGGATTGGTCATAATCCAATACTTAGAATAATTGCACAGGATTGGTAATAACCCAATGCCTGGAATGATGTCACATGATTGGTAATAACCCAATACCTGGAATAATTGAACATGATTGGTAATAACCCAATGCCTGGAATAATGTCACAGGATTGGTAATAACCCAATACTTGGAATAATTGCACATGCTTTTTAATAACCCAATGCCTGGAATAATGTCATAGGATTGGCATAGTCCAATGTCTGGAATGGTTGCACAGGATTGGCATAGTCCGATGCCTGGAATGTTTGCACAGGATTGGCATAGTCCAATGCCTAGAATGGTTGCATACGATTGGCATAGTCTAATGTGTGGACAGGATATGATGATGTATACTCACATGACTGGTACAATTCAATATCTAGTCAGCATATTAGCTGAGGCCAACAGATAGAAATGAGAATGATTCATGGATGACATACCATAATAACAAGCATCACAGGATAAGCTTGAGATGTTGATATAGTACGATGGGTAAATTATTTACATGTTCTTCATATTCCTTATAAAGTGAATAGATGATTTACTGCTCTATCATAGATAGTTGCAATGCTTTAAAAGATGAGAATATTCTAAACTGCTTATCCTCTACTCAGTATAATACTATTTAACTATGATAATAATATTGTTGGCGGAGAGTTATATCTCTCGCTGGGACAATTATCTCACCTCGTGGGATCCACATTGTTTTAGGTGGACGTGCACGAGGGGGGTGGAGACCGTACTACAGAGGGAGAACATCAACAGTAGGGACAGCAGGGACAGCTCAGGTTGAGTGTATTGTCTGTCGTGTCTTGTAAATATAAGTCTTATGTGTCGTCTCTGTACTCTCAGGTCCTTAGATTTAGTACGTGTTGGTTTTATGAACAATCTAAGATTTTGGCTTGTATGCCTCTAGGTTTGATGTTTCTTTAAATATATGTTTTGAGAAAGCAACTGTAATATGTTGTCCTCGAGAAGAAATGGTACAGTGTATGTACACTATATGATCAATGTGAATATCGGGTTTTGGTTATTCCTTAAAGAGTTTTCCTAGAAATGGATCTCTTTGCAAAAATGGTTTTAATTTTGAGTGATTTTTGCTAATCTTTTGTTTATGTTTATTCCGCTTAATTAGTAACGATTTGTTTGTCAGTTTTGGCGAATGTCGTTACATGTTTGGTATCAGACTTAAGGTTCATTGAGTCTACAGAGACATAGGACTAAGGTGTTGAGTCTGTGTTAGTGTCCTCTTGTATACCCTATAGTGACTTCTGTTTATGTAGAAGAAAGGGTGAAGTTTAATAATGACTAGAGAACATGAGGAACACATTGCTGAGAGCAATGTTGTTGCACCAAGAAAGGGTGTTAGGGATCAGGCAAGAGAAGAAGGAGTTCCTAAGAATTCCCATCTTGACCCAATCAGGATAGAGAATCCTGCTTTTTATACTCTTGTGAGGCAAGTTAGGACAATAGTGATGCATATAATAGACTGGATACTAGTATTACAACTGAGGTTATCGGTCCTCAATATAGAAACTTTGGGTTTTGAAAAGGTTCCTGAATGACATAGTCATGTTGGAACAGTGGAAAATGTGGAAAGGAATGACATATGGCAAGAAAGTAGACTCTTCCACAAGTATAAACAGATAGTACATCTATAATGGTAGTACCCAAGGAGGGGCACTAAGGTGAGAATGAAGGAAAGATCTCTATAATTCTGGAGACATTTGCTTAGTTGTTCTAAAAAGCCAAAGTTTTTGGTGCCACCAGTGCAATAAATGCATAGTGCACCATGACAATAGTCATTATGTGAGGGAAAAAGTCCTAACTTTCCACCTACAAGATGTAACGACCCCACCTCCCGGTAACCCCCAATTAAGGGAGACCAAGAGATCAGGGCCATTATCCCAATTAACAGGATCAAAGGTTTGATAAATAATCAATAACAATTATCAAATTTTAACAACTAAACTGGAAACTGGTATAAAATAAAACCTTGCACACATTTTTAAAACTTTGGTAAGCTACTCTATCCACAGCCTGGATTCATTCTATCTAATCCTCCTTGCACTTTATTTCTTATTTCCTCAATGTTTCACTTTACTATTTGTTCTTTCGATTGTTTTACCTAAAACGCTGACAAACAAAACGTCAGTCGGCATATAGGAATATGCTGATATATAGGAACAACCAAAATTTCACAAATATGGATAACAATTTAATTATCACAATCAGGGTAATTAGCAAACCAATTTACATTTTTAATGTGTCATTCTCCACCGCTTTTCCCTGACCCTGGAATACCCCTCTAGGGTTTCTCTTTTGCCATTGACTTAAGGCCACCTTCTCAATCCTGAGCTTGGTGTCTGGGGGTCACCTCTCATGGTGCCCATAGTCATGCAACATAGACCACCTTCTCATTCCCGAGCTTGGTGTCTGGGGTCACCTCTCACGGTGCCCATTGGTCTACCCTCTTGGGCCTGACCTTTATGGCATCTTCCATCAGGGTGGCATGTAGGTGCGAGAATACACATGTATTTATAATTGTGATAACCATAGTGACTTTATAATTGTAGTATGAACATCCAAACAGTTAAGTTGCATTCAATGCGATTAACCTTCCTGGAAACCTTCGAGAAAACTAATGCAATTAATCGTAATTAACCACATACCTGTTAGGATGAATTGAGATAGAATAGTCCAATCAATCAAGACATCCAATCAAGCAAGTACAAGAGTCCTGAAATTACATCCAATTCCTTTTTATCAAAATCTATTCAAACCATCTTGCTACTTAGGGTTTCTATTCCTTTTTAGGATTTCTACCTCTTTTAGGGTTTAGTTTGCAATTAGGGTTTTTACTTCATTTTACTCTTTTAAACCCGAATTTATCATCTATCCTTCACGAAAGTTATTAAGGTTACCTTTTAACAACATATAACCTTAATCTCAGAAATAGCACAATTAATCATCAATTAAGTCCATTAAGCCTCTTTTATATTAAAGCTACCATTTTTATCCCTTTTATTCCATGAAAAGATAAATATGCTCTAATTCACATATGAATTCTAATTGTCATTAATTCTACCTTTATTCATTGGAAAAACGCTAATTATCATATTAAGGATATTTATCCACAATTAAGAACTTCTATACTCAAAATAGCTTAAAATCATCATCTGTTAACTTTGTTCATGGTTTTGAATAATTAAAGCCATTAAGAGTCGCATTTACTAATATTAGAGTTTCAAGGCCCATTAAAGTATATTCATGCACATGAAACTCTAAATTAAACCAATTACATGCAAAGTTCACCCTTTTTGTTCCTAATGTTCCTTTTTATCATTAACAGGTTAATACCAACTTTAATCATCCATTTAACCCTTCCCAAAACATTAATCACCAAAGATTTGGGTTTTGTATTAATTTAACCATTAAATATAGCATCTTTTCATACTTTTTGAATTGCAAACAGAATTATGCTTCAATTACATTTTTATTGCATTCCTCACATTTTTCTGATCAATTTTGATATATAATACTCTTTAATCTAAGTTACCAATTATTAGTTACTAATTTTGCAAGATAAAATACGTTTGGCCAATCGGAGAGCGCCACGTGTACTTTAATTCCCTTTTCTTACAATCCCTTGCTTGCGGATCTCTGCTTGAGTCCGATTACCCAGAAATCTGGATCTGGTCTTCCTGCCATCCTCTTCCTCATGCAGACGCAATGCAGAAAGGGGGAAAACTCCCCTGTTTTAGTGAGAAAATAGGGCACCGCACCTCCTCCGCAACGGCAACCTCTCCTACCCTCGTCTCAGCCCGCGAAGGTGCTAAAGAGCAGACACACCACCGCCCATCTTGGGACTTTCTCGTGCCCGGGGTAGGGAAGCAACCTGTGGTCATCACCCTCAACCCCCCTGTTCGCGACCTATGGCGCCACGGTCAACCCTCCGAGTTGACCCCACATTTTCGAGCCTTGGCGATGAGAACTCCACTGCCCTTGACTCTGCCCATACCCGTCGGACCCACTCGACCCACTGGTGGTCAATGATCTTCATTGTGATGGCTCCACTAGAAGATGGCCGACGGACAAAAAGGTAGAACAGGGCACCTACTGCCCGACAATGGGGGAAACGAAACGGAACAGAGAGAAGTCCCTAGATTCCGATTTGGGTTTAAGACAAAGTGGGTGCATCATAGGGGAATCCTCCCCCTATATATATATATATATATATATATATATATATATATATATATATATATATATATATATATATATACATCTTTGTAAGATCCAGTTCCTCATAAAGGCTGGCTCCTATTGCTCTTTGGGAAAGTCCCAATTGATTACAAAAGTGATAAAATAGGGGTCCTCGTGGTCCGACTTCCTCTCCCAAGATCAAGTATTAAATTCCTATGACTCCTTATTGATCAGGGAGGGTGGATATGTGGATTGATTCCTTGCTTTCCTATTTCCCTTTCTTGTTTCTAACCGAGGTGCAGCCACCATTAGATCCAGATCTAACGGCTATCGGGCCCTCAGTAAGAACTGAAAACAAATCGAATTGTGACATTTAATACAATCCTTCTCACTTTAAGAAAAATTACAAAAATCATATCTCCCAAACCACATGTCCAATTAATACCAAATTTTGATGGAAACTTAATGAAGACTTAATCTACCTCTGTGCCAAATTTGGGATCATTATCTGAAACAAAATGCGCATTTTATGTAGGTTCAAGATATTACTCAATTAAGTATATTTCTCACTTATTTTCTCTTTCCTTTGCTATTAAATTATTATTCTGAGTTCCTTGTACCTCAAGGAACCTTAATGGCTCGAAAATCCCTTCTTGGGAACATACCTTAGCCTTTTTCCTTATCTTTCATCCTTTTTCTCATTATCTTACTTTTTCTTTATTAAAATATCTGTTTTTGAGGATTTCTCTTTATCTTTCTTTTTATTTACCTCATTGGTACTCCTTTTATCATTAGGAATCCTTGGGATTCGAAAATCCACCAAGGATAACTCAATTATACCTCTTTTCACTTATTTTCCACATTTTACCATTGTTTTCAATTACTTTCTTAATAAAGAAATACTTAATTGATGTTTTCTTTTCTTATTGCGTTTTCTTTGCAACTTTGGACTCCTTGGAACGCAAGGAACCCAAGAGGCATGAAATCCACCTTTGGATTACACTCTATTACCTTCTAGAGGTTTCTACATTTTTCTTTTCTCCATTTCTTATTAATAATGGAGTTCCTTTTGTCTTTTCCTTATTATTGGGCCCAATAGTCAATAAAGCCCACAAATAAATCAACAAGGCTATTTTAAACGAAATTCATGCATTCAATCACAAGACATCCTTATTTGTTCATTTACCAAATGAACTCAAAAATTGGGGCTGTAACATCATTCCCCTCTTATAGGAATTTTGCCCTCAAAATTCCACCAGGCACACAAACAAACAGGATAAGCCTTTCTTATGTCCATCAGGGCTCTCATGTGGCTTCACCCTTTCCATGGTGCTTCCCAAGAACCTTCATCATCTCATATTATTCCATCTGAGTTCTTTCTTACCTTGGTAAATCGTACCCTCATAGGTGACTCAGGACATTTTAGCTCCTCAAAAGCTGAATAGGTTCAGGGCTCCACACATGGCTTGGGTATCTCACATGGTGCTCTAGATCAGACTCATGGAACACATTATACATCATGTTATCCTAAGGGGTAAGGCTTAAACACAACCATCTCCACCAATCCATCTCAAATGGACCCGTATATCGGGGACTCAGCTTTCTCAGTTGTAGCTTAGAGGGGTCGGATTTTCACATCACATACTCTCCCACAGTGAACTGCATGTCAGTCTGCTTTGCATCAGCTCATGACTCATGTCACCTCTGGGCTCTCTCTCTCATCCATTGCACGATCAAAGTGACTTCATCTGCACACACTGTGGTTCTTTTCTGACCTTCGCGAGGCCTCCTTCACCAACATCATCTCAATGAATTGGTGACCGAAACAACCTCCTTATAGAACTTCTTGCATCCCGATAAAGGCTATGGTGGTTAACAACACATCTTAAGAACTGTCTCTATGTATCACCCCGAATGAGCACACAGGCTCTCATTAGACCCTCTAGTCTGGATCATACTGTCCTTTAGTATGGGGTTATAAACTGTACTGACATCGAGTTCTTCATGTATCTACTGCCACCTAATCGAAATGAACCTTTAGGTTATAGTCAAGAATTTTTGAACTCGCATCATGGTGTAGTTGAACCATCTCTCTCTCAGATAAGTAGTTCAACCGGATCTTTCCATTGATAATACTCTTTCTTTCTCATGTCATCTAGGTAAGGCGATCTACCATAACCCATATTGCATCTTGATCTTCCTTGGTCTAGGGGAGACTTACCACAACATCCATGGTGATGAACTCCCATTCCCTCTCAGGGACTCTTTCATCCTCTATATTAATACACTGGGTTACTGGTATTCGTCCTTCACCTCCTGGCTTGCATGGCAACATACCCCATGCAACTTCATATCAAGCATCCAAAGTGCTACTATCACTTACTATTTTCGTAGTACCACGGTGTATGGTGATATTAAAATCATGATCTCCTGTAAGTCATGATTCCTCAAGATCGATTCCTCAGAATCCCTAAACCACTCTCATCAGGGTTTTATTACCTTCCTATCCAAAGAAGTGTATCTGAGGTTCTACCACCATCTTTCCATTGCATCAAAGACTAGTCTGGCTAACCAAACAACTACTAACTTGATCAACCGATATCGTTGCATCTGAGTGTTTTCCAAACTTATCTTTTTTTCCAAACTTAGGGTTAACCTAACAATCTCTACTAGCCTCTAACTAAACTAGGCAACTGCATCTCATCCAGAGCATCCATTACCACTTCACATCCTTATGTGTTAGGTAATGTCGAAGACATACACCTCCATGTATTCCACCCATTACCTCATCTCAGCTCTAAGTCTATCTTCATCAAGAACTATGAGCTCATTCTCTTGGTTTTCAAACTCAGCCTTGTATGACTCATAGCTCATGATAAAAAAACATTCTTATAAGTTGACTACCTTATTTCTCTTGATGTTTGTTAATCATCCACATATTGTTCACCCCACAAAGGTATGTTATCATCTCTATCCTAATACTTCATAGTAACGTTCCAACTCACTTCATCTTTTATCCTTGGTGTACGGCATGCATACTATCCTATCTCTCACTCCCATAACAAGAGGAAATAAGCATTTGGCTGCAGTCCAAATACAGAGTTCTTCCTATTCTAAGAGTAGAGATGGTACATCCCACATTACCAGTACACTTTCAAATCTAAGTTGAAACGTGCAACATATGTATCTACATCACAACCATCATGATATCAAAGTTACTTCCATGGGAAACTCGAACCTACTTGGGTCACCACACAATCCTTCGTCATCTCCTCTAGGTCTGTAGGGTGCCGACACTTTTGGGGTCATCCCTCTTCCCTTATGCATCTACAGAGTGCCCTACTCATCTGCCCTTTGGGTCCCATGAGTTCATAAAGGTGATCAATCTCCTAACCCATGGCCCTCAGACAATGATAGTTGTTACCTCCTGACCCTATGGTCATGTGCAACTAGGGAATTAGGCAACTCCCACTTTCATCGGTCTTATCCCTACCTGACCCTAGGATAGACTTAGGATTCCATTATAATCCATGTCCAACATAGGACCTTACCCAAGCCTTTATCATCTCTCTCTACATTCTTGGGTCGTCTATCATCCTTCCACAGGGGTCATGGCGACCTGCTTACCTTGGTCAAGTCCCATACCGGTTACCTCCATGGTAACACACCCACATGCACATAGAGATGGTTATCTATGAGTCTACAGGTTCATTCTCTTACCATGTACTCTGCACTTAGTTTCTCAAGATCCTCTGAAACCTCTTTAGGTTACCTCAAAACCAACAAAACTGGTATACACCCTACAAAAGGGTCCCTCTCCCAGGATGGGAGGAAACTACACCTTGATAACAAGGGTCACAAACGTCCTTATGTTTAGGGTCTGCATCTACATGATCATACTTAGCCCTAGCAAGCTACTAAGGCACAAGTAGACACCTACAAAACCATGCTAGGTCACACTTGTTCTTATCCTCAACATTAGACCAATTGGGTTGTGAGGGGTTCATCAAACTTACCTTTAACATAAGGAGTTTCTCTTTCCTTTAAACATGAGAAGTACCATGCTCGAATCTATTGAAACTAAAGCCTCATCATGAGCATCAGGTACACCACTTCCCCTCTTAGGCATAGGAACCCTAGGTTCACTTCTCTAATGTCCCCTATCTGCTCAACCTATTAACTATGATCCAAACATGTACAAGGCATGTCATGCACTTCCTTCTACTCGAGTAACACTTCAGAGTTGAGTCCTCCTCAAGGACAATCAACAAGGTACAAGGCCTCACAACCCGTTACTAAACCTCTCCAAGTCTAAGGAACTCTTCTTCTCATCTATATCATAGGTACATAGGTACCAGCAGACTCATCCTCTCTTTAGGGTTTGGTTCCTCTAAAGGCCACTAAGGTATCATCAGCCTCCAGGGATCAAGCACGAGGCAACCACTATCATCCACTTAGGTCGCATCATCCTCAACTCCCCACTATTCCTCATGTCTCAGAATCTAAGCTTCCATCCTCCTTGCCCGGGTCCTACTTTCTCTCTCTAGAGTTAACTCCACATTCATCCTTACTACTAGAGGTCCTCTCTCCATGAAGGTTCAAGCTCACAAGCATACCTCTACATGGGTGAATCCTATGCTCGAACTTATGTTTGCTCAAGGTTATCCCTATCCCTTTATTCTTATCTCATCAGCTATCCAACATACTCCCTTGGCCAGGGTTTCAACCTACTGCTCATACTACTGACACATTCTGGGTGCCTGCCATGCTCATATAATCTCATGGGGTTCCATAGGTTCTTCTCTAACCTCATCAATGAAGGATCTATCCTTCACTCTAACATGCACGACCCTTCCCAGGGTTGGGTCGCCAAAGGTACTCAGTCATCCAACCTCTGATGGCTCATATGGCATCCAAGGCATGTCCATCTAACTCATCATGTCATCTTTCTCTCTAACCTTCACTTAGGGTTAGGGTTAACATCATCCTCAGAGGATGTGCTAGATCTCTACTCTTAATGTAGATCTCTACCTCTAAGACTAACTATGTCTTTACTCATCCTCCTGACAAGAAGGTCTAGCCTCAGGTCTCTCCTGAGGTCATGATAACTCATGTCATACGACCTAAGCATGTATCTATTCTTTAGTTTACACTTAATCTATTAAGCTTATGTCCATGACATCTTATTTACATGCTATTCATTAATTTGGTGGAGGATTCCTTAAACCTTATCAACCTTACCCATACCTCGAGAGGGTGAGGGAAAGAGAGAAAACCCTAATCCTTAAGGTCCTTAGCAGAATTTGAGTTGAGAAGGGATGAACAAGATGAGAGAGTCCTAAAGGTATCTTATTTTGAGTCAAATCCTGAGACTTCGGCCAGGCAGTCACACTAATCTGGGAGTCCTCGTATTCCAACTAGCGGTGTAGAGGAAAATCTTGCCAGCCCCCGGATGAGACCCTTTTCTAGACACCTCTGTCTTTTGGAAATTCCTATAATAACTCCATTGGGTTCTATAGAGTTTGTAAAATTTAATAATCATTAAATATTTAATGTGGAACTCATGCTCTGATACCAATTGTAACGACCCCACCTCCCGGTAACCCCCAATTAAGGGAGACCAAGAGATCAGGGCCATTATCCCAATTAACATGATCAAAGGTTCGATAAATAATCAATAACAATTATCAAATTTTAACAACTAAATTGGAAACTGGTATAAAATAAAACCTTGCACACATTTTTAAAACTTTGGTAAGCTACTCTATCTACAGCCTGGATTCATTCTATCTAATCCTCCTTGCACTTTATTTCTTATTTCCATAATGTGTCACTTTACTGTTTGTTCTTTCGATTGTTGTACCTAAAATGTCGACAAACAAAACATCGGTCAGCATATAGGAATATGCTGGTATGTGGGAACAACCAAAATTTCACAAATATGGCTAACAATTTAATTATCACAATCAGGGTAATTAGCAAACCAATTTACATTTTCAATGTGTCATTCTCCACAGCTTTTGCCCTAACCATGGAATACCCCTCTAGGGTTTCTCTTTTTCCATTGACTTAAGGCCACCTTCTCAATCCCGAGCTTGGTTCCTGGGGGTCACCTCTCATGGTGCCCCATAGTCATGCAACATAGACCATCTTCTCATTCCCGAGCTTGGTGTCTGGGGTCACCTCTCATGGTGCCCATTGGTCTACCCTCTTGGGCCTGACCTTTATGGCATCTTCCATTAGGGTGGCATGTAGGTGTGAGAATACACATGTATTTATAATTTTGATAACCATAGTGACTTTATAATTGCAGTATGAACATCCAAACAGTTAAGTTGCATTCAATGCGATTAACCATCCGGGAAACCTTTGGGAAAACTAATGCAATTAATCATAATTAGCCACATACCTATTAGGATGAATTGAGATAGAATAGTCCAATCAATCAAGACATCCAATCAAGCAAGTACAAGAGTCCTTAAATTACATCCAATTCCTTTTTATCAAAATCTATTCAAACCATCTTGCTACTTAGGGTTTCTATTCCTTTTTAGGATTTCTACCTCTTTTAGGGTTTACTTTGCAATTAGGATTTTTACTTCATTTTACTCTTTTAAACCCTATTTTCTCATCTATCCTTCATGAAAGTTATTAAGGTTACCTTTTAACAACATATAACTTTAATCTCAGAAATAGCACAATTAATCATCAATTAAGTCCATTAAGCCTCTTTTATATTAAAGCTACCATTTTATCCCTTTTATTCCATGACAAGATCATTATGCTCTAATTCACATATGAATTTAATTGCCATTAATTCTACCTTTATTCATTGGAA
Organism: Alisma plantago-aquatica; assembly: GCA_963693085.1. Lineage (NCBI taxonomy): Eukaryota > Viridiplantae > Streptophyta > Magnoliopsida > Alismatales > Alismataceae > Alisma > Alisma plantago-aquatica. The sequence goes on from OY856409.1 coordinate 197,555,336, forward strand.
AAACCCTAATTATCATATTAAGGATATTTATCCACAATTAAGAACTTCTATACTCAAAATAGCTTAAAATCATCATCTCTTAACTTTGTTCATGATTTTGAATAATTAAAGCCATCAAGAGTCGCATTTTCCAATATTAGGGTTTCAAGGGCCATTAAAGTATATTCATGCACATGAAACTCTAAATTAAACCAATTACGTGCAAAGTTCACCCTTATTGTTCCTAATGTTCCTTTTTATCATTAACAGGTTAATACCATCTTTAATCATCCATTTAACTCTTCCCAAAACATTAATCACCAAAGATTTGGGTTTTGCATTAATTTAACCATTAAAGATAGCATCTTTTCATACTTTTTGAATTGCAAATAGAATTAGGCATCAATTACAATTTTATTGCATTCCTCGCATTTTTCTGATCAATTTTGATATATAATACTCTTTAATCTGAGTTACCAATTATTAGTTACTAATTTCGTAAGATAAAATACCTTTGGCCAATCGGAGAGCGCCACGTGTACTTTCATTCCCTTTTCTTACAATCCCTTACGTGCGGATCTTTTCTTGATTCTGATTACCCAGAAACCTGGATCTGGTCTTCCTGCCATCGTCTTCCTCATGCGGACGCAACACAGAAAGGGGGAAAACTCCCCAGTTTTAGTGAGAAAATAGGGCACCGCACCTCGTCTGCAATGGCACCCTCTCCTACCCTCGTCTTAGCCCGTGAAGGTGCCAAAGAGAAGACACACCACCACCCAGCATGGGGCCTTCTCATGCCCGGGGTAGGGAAGCAACCTGTGGTCATCACCCTCAACCCCCCCGTTCGTGACCTATGGCGCCACGGTCAACCCTCTGAGTTGACCCCACGTTCTCGAGCCTTGGCGATGAGAACTCCACTGCCCTTGACTCTGCTCAGACCCGTCGGACCCACTCGACCCACCAGTGGTCGATGATCTTCGTTGTGATGGCTCCACTAGAAGATGGCCGGTGGACAGAAAGGTAGAACAGGGCACCTGCTGCCCGGCAATGGGGGAAACGAAACAGAACAGAGAGAAGTCCCTAGATTCTGATTTGGGTTTAAGATAAAGTGTCTGCATCATAGGGGAATCCCCCCCCCTATATATATATATATATATATATATATATATATATATATATATATATATATATATATATATATATATATAGCCATCTCTGTAAGATCCAGTTCCTCATAAAGGATGGCTCCTATTTCACTTTGGGAAAGTCCCAATTGATTACGAAAGTGAGAAAATAGGGGTCCTCCTGGTCCGACTTCCTCTCCCAAGATCAAGTATTAAATTTCTGTGACTCCTTATTGATCAGGGAGGGTGGATATGTGGATCGATTCCTTGCTTTCCTATTTCCCTTTCTTGTTTCTAACCGAGGTGCAGCCACCATTAGATCCAGATCTAACGGCTATCGGGCCCTCAGTAAGAACAGAAAACAAATCTGATTGTGACATTTAATACAATCCTTCTCAATTTAGGAAAAATTACAAAAATCATATCTCCCAAACCACATGTCCAATTAATACCAAATTTTGAGGGAAACTTAATGAAGACCTAATCTACCTCTGTGCCAAATGTGGGTTCATTATCTAAAAGAAAACGTGCATTTTCTTTAGGTTCAATATATTACTCAATTAAGTATATTTCTCACTTATTTTCTCTTTCCTTTGCTATTAAATTATTATTATGAGTTCCTTGTACCTCAAGGAACCTTAATGGCTCGAAAATCCCTTCTTGGGAATATACCTTAGCCTTTTTCCTTATATTTCATCCTTTTTCTCATTATCTTACTTTTTCTTTATTAAAGTATCTATTTTTGAGGATTTCTCTTTATCTTTCTTTTTATTTACCTCATTGGTACTCCTTTTATCATCAGGAATCCTTGGGATTCGAAAATCCACCAAGAATAACTCAATTATACCTCTTTTCACTTATTTTCCGCATTTTACCATTGTTTTCAATTACTTTCTTAATAAAGAAATACTTAATTGATGTTTTGTTTTCTTGTTGCATTTTGTTTGCAACTTTGGACTCCTTGGAACCCAAGAGGCACAAAATCCACCTTCGGTTTACACTCTATTACCTTCTAGAGGTTTCTACATTTTTCTTTTCTCCATTTCTTATTAATAATGGAGTTCCTTTTGTCTTTTCCTTATTAGTGGGCACAATAGTCAATAAAGCCCACAAATAAATCAACAAGGCTATTTTAAATGAAATTCATGCATTCAATCACAAGACATAATTATTTGTTCATTTACCAAATGAACCCAAAAATTGGGGTTGTAATACAAGAACTCCTAACTTAGCTTCTACATCGGTAATGAAACCGATAAGACTATGGTATGAGGATAAGACATGAACATCTTAAGCATAATAAACCCTTTTATTCAAAAAGAAGGGAGTAAATGACCCAACAATCGAGGCAGACTCGACAGGGATTATGAAAGTTACAACCCAAAAGTGTAAAAAGGCAAAAGTAACAATACGAAATAGCATGACTCTATGTTTGAGTCAACCTAAAGTGGTAGATGAGTGTGAGGGGTGACAATCAGATAGAGCTTTCTCATTTTGATACGTCTTCTCTAGATTTTATCTGATAATTATAAGAAGGTAGTTGTTGTTGAGCTTCCTTTAATAAGTCCTATGAGGACATGAGGAAGAGATAAGAAGGATGAGAACCTATATTCATATTAATATTCTCTTATATGTTTTGAAATTTCTCTCTTCATGTAGAAAAGGAAGAGATGTAAAAGAAACACCCAGAGCAAACTTGAGATACTAAGTAGTACAATTTAAAGAGATGTTAAAAGTATGAAACATAATATAAAACAAATGCATACTGCCTAATTTTAGTTCTTGAATACCCTGGCCAGGTATTCATCTATTGAAGGCAAGGTAACTATGGAACTTTTAGATTGCTATCTTTCTGATTACTCTGATCAAGTAGTCATTTTGAGACAATCTAAAGAGCTTAATGAGGTAGAAGATGTGGCATGGATATTTCTACCACATCCTAATTGATATATGGGTGAATCTGAGTTAATCATAGATCAACTTTTAAACAAAAGAAGATGTTTAGTATAATGTATACCCTGGCCCTCAGACCTAGAGGCAATAGTTACCTGATGAGAGGTAACAATGTTCAGTGATGAACTGAGGGTTTGAATACCCATATCTAATAATCATGGTGATGATGATGCTAAGGGATGATGACATGTAATAATCTCTACAATTCCTATGATAAAGGTAAGGAACTTAGAGGAAATAAGATTGAATGACACACGAACAATTGAAAGTTCATGTAACACTCGAAGAAGGTGATAATATATTTTCTTTAATAAACAACCCTAAATAATGGTGGGGTGATAAAAAGGACAAAGTTTCCTTGTATTGTTTCTTTTCCCAAACATGACAATCAAGTAAGTCTTATGACACTTGATGTGCATGGATTAGAAATAATCTGTTGATGGATACTTAGAAAAGTATTAGTTCATCTTGGACTTTGGTTCCAAGATAAATATATGTGTAACAAATAATGTCCCAAGATGAAAGAAAGATGAGGATGTGATGTGTTTTCGACACATGTGATGGATACCAAAGTAAGGAATTCTGGAATCTAAGAAGTATCAGGTGATATGGAAAAGTAAAGACATAACTCCTAATTAGATGATTAATGTTGGTTACCTGGAATGGCCAACTGTGAAATCAGTCTAGTTACATAAAATAGTATGAACATCAAATGTTAGGGGTTTATGCTCTGCATAAACATGACATAAACAAAGATGTAAGTGGGAAAGGTGACAAATAAATGAGGTAATTTGAGTTACAGAGTTGACTCTACAGAGTTGACTCTACAGTCAATAATGAAAAGGACAGTGGAGTATGTGTCATGTGTGACCGGTTCTATGATAAACCTATGTGGAAGAACTTTGTGTTGATCAAAATTCTATGGTATCTCCATAACATTAATATGTTATGTAGAGACATGATGATATGATGAATGAATAATATCTCTCTCCCTTTACTTGGGATTTCGGGGACGAAATCCTTGTTAGGGATTTATAACTTGTAATGACCCTGACCTGGGTTATGAGGTAACCCTATTTGTTTTGGCTAATAAAGTTTCTTAGAACGTTAATAATCCTATAAGGTGTTTTTTTATCATGTGACACACTTATGTTCCAAGTTTGGTCCTAATTGAATGTTGTTTGAGCAATGTTCCTTTGCTTTCGACCAAAGTGCAATTTACCCAAGTTGAGGGGTTATATTGAAATATGTCACATGTTGAACGTGCCTTATATATTTTAGCATCATAAGAGAGATAATGATGCAAGGTGGTGGCTTTTGGAAAGCCTAAATTCCAAGTTTGAACTTGTTTGAATAATGTTGGTACCTTGTACACCAATTTTGGTACAAATTGTAATTTACCCAAAATGTGGGGTTGATATGAAAATTACCACCTCTAGAGTGTCCCTACTCCCTCCTAGTATCATGTAGAGGAGATAGAAATAAGGATACACCATGTTTTATTAAATTATGAATGATGGTTATCTTGGTGATGAAATGACCAAGAAAAGGGTTGAATATGAAAGCTTAACTTGAGTTGTATCAAGTTGAAAAGCTTATATATGAGTGAATATCGGCCAAGGAGCCATAGGAGGAGCCTCATATCGTTTTGTGAACTCTTGTAAAAGGCCATATCATGCAAAGAACCTCAAGGAGGTGAGTTGTGTCGGGTTACAACTTCCTTAGTAAAGTTGTGACATGTTTTTGAATAAAGTGATGAATTAATTGATATATCTTATTCAAAAGGATATGTAATGGTCAAATATTCATCCCTAAATGATCCTCAACCATATTTTATGATAATATAAATTTTTATGCAAGCATGGACACGTGTCATCCATGCATGGACATGTGGCACCTACTAGCTCAAATTGACGACACCTCATTTTTTACACTCCTTCATGAACAACAAGTATATATACCCCTAGTTTCACCTCATAGTGGAATTTTTCGACCCTTACCACCCTCCTACCCTAAGGTATCATGCATAGGATCCATGTATCGTGCAGGAGTGATTTTTTATCGTGCATAGGTCCTTGGATATCGCCCATAGAAAAAGCATATCGGCCAAGTAGGTGACATTGGCTATATAGGGTGATATCGCCCATAGTGAAGTGTTTTGATCATAAGAGAGTGGCATATCGTGCAAGTGAGTGGAATATCGTGCATGGGTGGTGGCATATCGTGAAAGAGTATTATGGTATCATGGAAGGGTGCCAAGGAGCAATAAGGAGCTCATACTTAACCCTAAGGTGAGGCAATTATCATCTTCAACCTTGGATTGAAGCATGATTTTAGGGTTATGATCTTCCTTTCTTTTCTTCTTCACCAATTGATTATCCATGGTGATTCTTTGTATATAGAGGAGTTTTGAAGTTCATATTAAACCTTAGGAACGTGTAGCTTTGGAGCTTGGAGCTTGAAAGTTGTTCTTAAGGCGGGTTATATAACTTGAACTCAACCATGTTATTATTCATCACCTAAATTGCTATATTTAATGATATACTTTTAATTCCGAAATTTCCTGAAATCGTTGATGAAATTATGAGTTCTAGTAGTTTCTTAGACCTGTTTCCATGAACTATAACAGTTAGACTTAAGGGTTAGATCTTGAAGATGATGGTATCACTTTATAAAAGTGATATCGGGTACAAGCACACAAGCAAGCACCTCTAACCTGATATGATGATGCGCCTACTTCACTAAAACAATATAGATATGATTGTATACCTTCTTTCACGATATGGGGGTGTAGTATACACCTCTTGCATGATAGGGAGTCAAGTATAGACTCCATGCACGATACAAGGTTAAATGAATACTTATAAGTTGACATGAAACCCTAATTTGGGTAACCCGATTTGAGTAAAGAATAGCAAATGTTATTGCACGATATGGTAGCCCGATACACAACCCTAGTTGATGTCTAGCCAGACATGGTGATGGATTTATACCTCATGCATGACATGGGTAACACATATAAACACCTCTATCCCGATATGAATGGTGTGTATATACTTCTAGCCCGATATGGTGAGTACTCATATACTTACAACTTGATATGGTGAACATATGCACACTTCTAACCTGAGATACCTTGTAAAAGTGAGGGCAAGACACTCTTAGGAGTGATGAGTGTAATACCAAGTAATGGTGTGGCTAATACCTTGATAGGTGAAACACCTAGAGTGGTTGATAATGGACAACCTTATATTAACAATGCCTTGACCCGAGATGAGCCCATATCATTGATGATAGTTGGGTAATTCAAATGTGTAGCTTATGGCCAATACACTACATGATAAATGTGATGTGTTAGTGCATAAAGTATTAGGATGGGATATACCCTAATACAAGATAAGTTGATGAAGTTAAGTAAGTTGAAAGTAATGAGGGAAGTGATACACCAAGGCATGGTAAATATCACATCCAGTACTTTAAGGCTGTTACACCTTGATGCACCTTAAATCCAATATACTTGGATGAGTAAGACATGAAGTGTGTCATGTCAATTGTTACATTGATATGTAATGTACTTTGATAAGTGTAGGCTAACATACCTTGAGAAAGGGTTAATCTAAGATAATAAAGTATGATGTAATCAGTATCCTAGAGAGGATGAGAGAGAAACTCATACTTTGTGTTGATTATCATTTATTGATAAAAGAAGAGAATAAATAAGTATAATTGAATACTTATATCAATGTATGCTCCTAGATGTGTGGAGCAATGAATTAGGGTTTGAATTAATAATATGAACTTGAAACCCTATTCGTCTATAAAGGGAAACCCTAACCCTAATAGTTGTTGCCTAGTGAGAGGTGGCAAGATGTTTAATTTCCTTGTGAGCCATGTGAATAGTTGTTGCCTAGTGAGAAGTGACAAGATGCTTAATGGGCCTTGTGAGCCATGTGGTTAGTTGTTGCCTAGTGAGAGGTGACAAGATGTTTAATGGCCTTGTGAGCCAAGTGAATAGTTGTTGCCTAGTAAGAGGTGACAAGATGTTTAATGGGCCTTGTGAGCCATGTGGTTAGCTGTTGCCTAGTGAGAGGTGACAAGATGTTTAATGGGCCTTGTGAGCCATGTGAATAGGTGTTGCCTAGTGAGAGGTAACAAGATGTTTATAAAAGTTTCATGTAAGAAATAATAATGTTCAAATAAACTAGGAAATGGAAACTTTTTTTTTGGTCGGTCAAAAAGCGTATTACTATATTACCAAAAACGTCGGGCACAAGGTTCCCCATTACAACAAGAACAAAAGAACCTTGATACCAACAAGCTAGTAAACAAGGCCAAGATAAACAAGAGACCTGAAACTGTACATAAGGCTTAGATCCTAAAAAAACTCGATCTATGACATGAAGCCTTAAGCAAAGCCAAGCACTCAATAGCATGAAACCACCCACAAATTATGAGTACAAAGGCTCTGCAGACAGACCCCATCCCAACAGACCCAGGAATATAGGGCCACTGCACCAACACACAGAATCAAGGCATCAAATAGCCTGAACACAGACAATGTCCAAGTCATCATCACCTGGAAATGCGAACACATCCAGCTAAGCACCTAGACGCCAAACAACTACCCAAGCTCCTTGGTTAGCTCCATATTGATGCACAACATGATGTTGTTTGCACAACATCACCACCACAGCACCCGAAGGGTGAACCATATGATGTAGCAACAGCCATCGCCCTACCAAGCCAACCATCGACACCAGGACCCAGAAGGGAGGCGGCGCTGATTGGTGAAGCCCCTAACCCAGCTGTAGAAGAGGAGTTAAGATGCAACACAAGGTCTTTCACTAATTGACGATTAATGTCCTTGAGCAAGACAGCTACCGTTACCCCACTAGCGTTTGAATCATACCATGAATGTGTGGGATCCAAGCAGGAATCTAGCCCCTCTTCATCCACCGACAAACAACAAAAACCGAGAACCCTACATGCTTGACTTGACGCAAAGGCAACAAGGATTAGGAATAGAAGAAGAGCAAACGCCTCCCTCAGAACCCAACCCCACAAAAAATCCCTGAATGAACAGAGACCCTTCGTCGAACACCTCCAGGGCATTCGAAACTCCTGGCTACAAAGAGCCAAGCAATGAAGCACCCATCAACCAGCTGGAGGGAGACCCAACTCACATCAACAGACGTTAGAGCATCACCTCCAGTCGCTAGGGTGACACGCCAGGCTTCAGGGATCACTTCCATGTAGGGATCGAGCAGATCCAGCCACTTCAGGGGGTCGTCGGCTCCCTGGGTAAACCCAGGTGCATCTCGGAGTAGAGAGAAACAGATGCGGAGGAAGACAGGCAAGAGACCGAGATCCGTCAGCATCAAAGGAGTGGCTCCGTGCGAGGAAGAGACAGTGAAGGAGGCTCTACTCCTTCCATCACGCTTGAACGGAGAAGAGTCGACCTGCGTCGAATAGCCACCTCTCAAACCATCCTTGAATCGCGTGTAGCATAGCCTTCTCTTCATTCCTTGATGCCGAGCGGGTGAACCCTGGCGGAGAGGACAAAACCCTCTCGTTATGGCCTCTATCTCCAGGAATCACTACAGCCTACAAAGGCGAGAGCTAAACCCTAGACCACAGCCCGTATCTGATCGACTTGCGATGCCAAGCATCGCCCCTTCAACCCACCAAGGAGGCGGCGCCAGCGAGCACGACCTTCACCCTAGCTCCAGATATCCGTGGCACATTTCACCAAAACACCACCCAAGGCCGTTGAAGGCCAAGGGGAGGAAAGCACCGAGGAGGCCCTTCCTCCCCCCAGCAGAAGCCGCCGGGAGGGTAGAGAGAAGGGAGACCTGCGAAAACCTAGAGAGAGAAGGGAGAGCTGCCTTTTGGAAATGGAAACTTAGTCACATAATAATAATAAATGGATACAATAATAATAATGATATCTTAATCATACATGATTTATGCTTATAGCCAAATAAGGGCTATAGTGTTTTGAATATGCTTAAAGGAGATGAGAGGAATACTTGAATTACATAAAGGATGTGAATAAGTATGATGGCTTGGCCAAGGTTTAAAACCTAGTAAAGGTGATGTCGTATTCACTAATGATGTACAGGATTGGCATAGTCCAATTCCTGGAATAGATACACAGGATTGACATAGTTCAATACCTGGAATAATGTCACAGGATTGGTCATAATCCAATACCTGGAATAATTGCGCAGAATTGGTAATAACCCAATGCCTGGAATAATGTCACATGATTGGTCATAACCCAATACCTAGAATAATTGCACATGATTGGTCATAACCCAATACCTGGAATAATTGCACAAGATTGGTAATAACCCAATACCTGGAATAATTGCACAGGATTGGTAATAACCCAATGCCTGGAATAATGTTACAAGATTGGTCATAACCCAATATCTGGAATAACTACACAGGATTGGTAATAAACCAATGCCTTGAATAATGTCACAGGATTGGTCATAATCCAATACCTGGAATAATTGCATAGGATTGGTAATAATCCAATGGCTGGAATGATGTCACAAGATTGGTAATAACCCAATACCTGGAATAATTGCACAGGATTGGTAATAACCCAATGCCTGGAATAATGTCATAGGATTGGTAATAACCCAATACCTGGAATAATTGCATAGGATTGGTAATAACCCAATGCCTGGAATAATGTCATAGGATTGGCATAGTCCAATGCCTGGAATGGTTGCAGAGGATTGGCATAGTCCAATGCCTGGAATGTTTGCATAGGATTGACATAGTCCAATGCCTAGAATGGTTGCATATGATTGGCATAGTTCAATGCGTGAACAAGATATGATGATGTATACTCACATGACTGGTACAATTCAATATCTGGTTAGCATATTGGCTGAGGCCAACAGATAGAAATGAGAATGATTCATGGATGACATACCATAATAATGAGCATCACAGGATAAGCTTGAGATGTTGATATAGTATGATGGGTAAATGATATACATGTTCTTCATATTCCTTATAAAGTGAATAGATGATTTACTGCTCTATCATAGATAGTTGCAATGCTTTAAAAGATGAGAATATTCTAAACTGCTTATCCTCTGCTCAGTATAATACTATTTAACTATGATAATAACATTGTTGGCGGAGAGTTATATCTCTCATTGGGACAATTGCCTCACCCCGTGGGATCCACATTTTTTTAGGTGGATGTGCACGAGGGGGGTGGAGACCGTACTACAGAGGGAGAACATCAATAGTAGGGACAGCAGTGACATCTCAGGTTGAGTGTACTATCTGTCGTGTCTTGTAAATAGAAGTCCTATGTGTCGTCTCTGTACTCTCATGTCCTTATATTTAGTACGTGTTGGTTTTATGAACAATCTGAGATTTTGGCTTGTATGCCTCAAGGTTTGATGTTGCTTTAAGTATATGTTTTGAGAAAGCAACTGTTATATGTTGTCCTCGAGAAGAAATGGTATAGTTTATGTACACTATATGATCAATGTGAATATCAGGTTTTGGTTATTCCTTAAAGAGTTTTCCTAGAAATGGATCTCTTTGCAAAAATGGTTTTAATTTTGAGTGATTTTTGCTAATATGTTGTTTATGTGTATTCCGCATAATTAGTAACGATTTGTTTGTCTGTTTTGGCGACTGTCGTTACACCTAGGTCCAATTAGTGGATCCCTATCTAGCTCCCTTTATTCCTACATACATATCCCCCCTTCTACAAGTGAGTGTGAGATATAAGTGACTAGTGTAAGTGTGATTAGTGCAATTGCCTAGAGCTTTCTAGAGGCTAGATGGCTAGTAGAATGAGGTGAAAAACCCTTATCTCTACTCCCATTCCTACCCTTGGCTATCAATTATCCTAATACCACTTACCCTAGAAACCTAGACTTGATAAGTCCTGCTAGAATTACACCTAACCCTAGTTCTCTAACTAGTAGTATAGGGTACATTCTAGTAGCACTTGCCTTGTTGTTTGGTTTGGTAATCTAGATTGAATTGTGATAATTGCATGCCATGTTGACACCCCCCAACTAATATTAAATCACATTCCCAAATGGCCCTCCTACCTAATCCATTTCTTGAAATCCACCTTAACCTTCTTGCTTGTTAATGCTAGTGTAGCTTAATTGTCTTTGTTTCTTCTAGTTAATTGCTTAGTCTTGCTAATTAGGGTTAATCTAGATCCTTGCTTGCTTTAGTTGTTAGTTTAGTTATTGGTTGATAATTGCTTTGCTAGAGTAGAGTATATCATCTTGCCACTGCTGAGTTGATTGCTTAATCTAGCTTCTTGGAACTAATTTGCTTAGGATAACCTAGTTTTTGGTAGTCTAGTTTTCATTCTGCCTTTACTTGCTTGTTGCATAGTGTAATCAAACCAAAACCCCTTTTAAACCCTTCAACCCTAGTCTCCACTTTAGGAACATAGCCAACACTGACTAAGCTCTAGTGCCCCCTTTATCCCTGTAGTTTGACCCCCTTTACTTGCCACTCACTCACCTATACTATAGCATGACCATGCGCGCTTGTGGGAGCATATTTTAGTGTTTTGAGTGAACCTAATTAGGGGAAATCTTATAAATGTCGAAAGATTCACATGTTCATTCGAGTTCCATGGGGCGCATCTAACCAAACCTAATTGGTTAGTGTGTGCACCTCTAGCTTGACGCACCAAGCTTTCTGGCATCGTTGCTGAGGATAGAGGTGTTCAGCCTAGATAGTTAGTGTATCTTAGCCTTTCCTATTGCCCTCATCATTGCTATTCTTTATTCTTTGAGTTACTTTGCATCTTGGTTTTCTAACTTGTCCTCTTTTGTTTGGTTGTGCTTTGTGCATGTGATAAGAAATCCTTTGAAGTCAAGATGGTAGATCAAGATGCACGAGCCCTTTCAATCCCTCAACCTCCCTACATGATGAAGATACTTGAAGACATGTTAAATCTCATGAATATTCATGTGGGAGGTTCTTCTAGTCACTCCGCCAACTCCATGGAGGCCTTTGTGAATGTGTGCAAGTTCTACAATCATGCCGCATTTAGAACAACCAAGGCTCCATGTCAAGCTCTTACACTTCAAAATGGATAAATCATCCAAACCTTTCATGGGAGCAACAAGGAGACCAAGAGCAAGGAGACAGCTCCATGTTTGAATAAGAAGTTCTTACAAGGTTAAGAAGCATTGATGAAGTGAAGAGAAAGGTATCCTTTCATGGAAAAACCATTGACCGGCTTGAATAAAGGTTGGATGAGATTTCCCTTTCACTTGCCCTTTGTGAGGAGGGAAGACCCCTTTCCAACCCATGTCCAACCCCAACAATGCTAGTGGAACCATGGGTGCTCCTCAAGGTGCTTATGTCCCACCACATGGCCAAGAACCCACTCTCAAACAACACCAAGGCCCCCTAACCCTTATGCTCCTCCACCACCACAACCACCATTCAACTTCCAACACACCTCACAACCACCACCACAATATCAACTACAAAAACCACCCCTTTTCTAACCACCTCCACAAAAACCAACCTACATCCATCAAAATCATAATCCACTACACCAAAAACCACCACCACCACCACAACCATCACATGCTCCCCCTCCTCCCTATGAGCAAGTGAAGAAGGTTTCAGTCCTGAGGTGTGACAAGGTTGTTGAGGAGCTCAACAAGGGAGGGAAGTAATTAGACAAAGATCGTGATGGGGAACCCCTACCGCAAAGTCCTTGTGAGAGTGCTAAGTGCACTAAAAATTCTACCGTCCTATCATATTTTGGGAAAATAATATCTTATGTCCCACCTTCCTTTGAGATGACACCACCAAGCTCCCCAATTTCTGATCCAAGACACCCCAATGTGATATTTTTAGGTTCAAAAGTGTCCAACGGGACGAAAACCCCTTTCTTTGATGCCTATGAAGACCCATTCCTCGAGGGAAAGCAAAATTATAGCATGAAAATTTTGAAGGTCTCACTTAAGAAGATAAAGGGGAAATTGTCCAGGAGGATCATGTTGAATGAGATGAAAAGTTTTATTAATGAGGATTCTTACTTTGAGGTCTATGATGATGACCCCGGAGGAGATGAAAATGAAGAAAAAAAACTTGAGAAGCATGCATGACCCTTGGGGGGGATCAAACAATGAAGGAATTTGAGAGGATTGTCAATGATGAGGATGGAAACATTTTGCTTTTAACAATGGTTGATTGATGGAAAAGCAACAAGCTCGACTGAAGGTGTAAAATTTAGCGCTAGTGGGAGGCAACCCACATTGTTTGAGATTCTCGAACCTTGTTGTTTTATCACACTTTCATTTCTTTTCAAAGAAACACACACACACACACACCATACTTGATAGTTTTTCTATCTGTGAATCATGTTAGTGCAGGTATAAGGAAGAAAAGGTGATGCACAAAGGGTCTAGCCAAGGAGAAGGTAAAAGTTGAGAGAACATTACAATATAGTAGAAATGCTACAGGAAGGAGTTCAAAACGGCCATGCTACACAACACGGTTGTGTGACCGGCAAGATAGAACGGTCGTGTTTCCCAATATGTTTGTGGTGGTCTTTCCCTACTTACCTATTTCTACATTGATCACTCAATCTCTTGGCGGTTGTCTACTGTGACTCCAGGCCCTTTTTCCCTATTATTCTAAACTTCTATTTCACACTGAGGACAACATGATTTAAAAGTTTGGGGTGGTAGGGTGGTAAGCCCTTCTTTCACTGCATTCTCATCTATGCACTGTGTGCTAAATTTTTGCAAGATGATCAAACAGTTTGACTGACTTTCTTACTTGTCTACCCTGACCTTGTGTGTCTGTCTGCATCCATGCATACATGTAGTTCAATTTCATGTATTTTTCCATAATTTTTCAATTTTTTTGCTCTTTCTGTCACTCCATAGCATGCATTGCACTTTCATGTAGTTTTGCTCATTTGTGGCTAGATTTTATTTCTTTATGTTTTCAGTTTCCCTAAAGTTATTATTTATGTTTTCAGTTTCCCTAAAGTTAGGTTTAGATGTGATTGAATGCAAATTGGCACCATTTTGACTAATTTTGACCAGACTTGAATGTTCTTTCCTAAAAGCATGTTTTGACTTAATCTCCACTATTTGAAATGAAAAATTTAGTCTTTTGACAAATGCATGTTGTATTATTAGATTTTATTTCTATTTGGTCTTGATTTTTGACTCTTTACATGTGCATCACTTCTCTAACGTTTGTCAACGTTTCGATTGAATTGTGAATTGAGCAAGCTACAAATGCTTAGAGCTTATGGAATCACTTGATATAAATGTGAATCTCATATTGTTCAATCATGTGGTGTGATATCATTTGATGAAGTGTTGGATTAGTTTTCATGCAGGAAATCTTATGTTGAGGACTACACTAATGACCCCCCTTTGACCCGACTCTTCTCTCACCATCTTCATACCCCACCGCCTCATGAAAGGATGCCTTAGAGAACATATTTAGCCTAAAAGTTTGGGGTTGCCATATCTACATCTCCCCACTTCACTCTATCCATCATAAGCTCTATCTACACCAAGGGCAAAAGAAAAGAAAAAGGATGCTCCTATTTAAGAGCATCTAAATAAAGAAAAGATGAGTGCTCTATGTATAGCACTCCAAGAACCTTTCCACAATCCTTTCTTCCATTTTCATACCTATTGATCTAGAAAACATTAAATCTAGCTCACTTTACCCTTTTATACAGCCATGTCGGTCATTTGGTGTGGTTTGAGACATGAGATTAAATGCATGAAAGTGAAACAACACTCCTAGTCATCTTTGATTAATGTCCGCATGAAACGGTTTACCCGAAATGATATGAAGGACATATGGAAAGCTTGTGTATTCTATACTTTATATTTTAAGTTTGTATGCTCAGTGCTCATTTCATGATTGCTATGTGAAAGAGGAGAGGAGAGAGGTGGAAAATATGCACTTAGTCACTTCTAAGACCACTTAGTCAATAATCATCTATTGCTATGCATTTGTCATTCTTGTTTATTGAAAGAAAACTGAAAAGAGAGATTAAGTTGGAGCATACTTGAGGACAAGTATGTTTTAAGTTTGGGGTGGTGATGCAACCCTATTTTAGGGCTCCATCTTGTTCTATTTTGTACTTTATCTAAACATAGTAGAATGCAAGTTAAATTCCCCAATGTCAGTATTATTACCAAAGAAGGCCCAAAAGATCCCTCAACCTACCCCTAATGGCCAAGACTCTACATCAAGTAAAGAAGTCCATTGATGATGAAGATTAAAGTTAATTTTACCACTGAAGACCCCAGCACAATCGTGGGCATCCACCACGGTCATGGGAATTAAAGCCAAGAATCATAGGGACGTCAGTACTTTTGCACTGAAAGCACCATAGTTGTGGCCATCAACATGGTTGTGGCCTACTGAAGACATCATGATCATGGCCATCAGCATGGATGTGGCCGACTGAAGACATCACGACCATGACCTCCCGCCACTGTCGTGGGAATTATGCACAAAGTTCCCCAAAATCAACAAAGAATTGGTCTATTTTACACGTGAATGACCACGGTCGTGTCCATTCACCAAGGTCGTGGCCCTTGAAGACCGCCTCGCCCGTGGTGAACTAAAGACAAGACAACCTCCAAGCTGCCTCTCATGTGGCCTCCTCCTCCAACACGGCCATGGTACCTCAACACAGATGTGGTACTCCTTACCCAGCACGACCGTGGCACCCCACCACGGTCGTTGTTTCCACATATACTTAGCATTTCCACTCCATTTAACACCTCAATCGTGTCCCCAACCCACGACCATGCCACCTAAACCCTGCCACGGACGTGGCCATCCACCACGGTCGTGTTGATCACTCAACCCTATTATTTTTATACATTGTTTTTCCTATTCTACCCCTACTTACCCTAGTGCTTCCCCACCACCTATATATACATAGGTGGCGGTTGGTGCACGGAGGTTACACACTCCCAGCTACCATTACTCCTCCTCACCCTCTCTTGAGCATTCATTAAATTCCCCTTGCATTAATGCTCTCCACCCACCATTTCCACCATACAAACCTAGTTTTCTAGGTTTTCTACAATAATCCCCTCCATTTTCATGTCCATCAACCATCTTGGAGGAAGTAGGTCACCATACAACAACTAAGAGGTGAAGAAGGAGGATCTACTTTGACCTCCATCGAATCCCATCCCCTTCTTCTCATTTCTTTTGCCTTTTCTTTGATTATGTCTAGCTAAGCCCCTAGTGGTGGGCTGTTTGGGGTAAAAATATGACTTTGATACCATGTTGGGGGAGAATAATTTCTAATGAAAATAATTTCATTCTATTCTTATTTCCTTTGCTTCTATCTCATTTCCCATTATCTTGCATGTGATTTTTGCTCTTAAACTTAAATTGTTTTCTTTGTTATGTTTGATGACACTTAGTTTCTAAGAGGAATTGGAGTGTATGTAGAAATCTTAGGAATGGCTCCTAGGTGTAATTAGTGGATCCCTAGCTAGATCCCTTTATTCCAACATACATATCCCCCTTCTACAAGTGAGTGTGAGATCTAAGTTACTAGTGTAAGTGCGATTAGTATAATTGCCTAGAGATTTCTAAAGGCTAGATGGTTAGTAGCATGAGGTGAAAACCCTCATCTCTACTCCCATTCCTACCCTTACCTCTCAATTACCGTAATACCACTTACCCTAGAAACTTAGACTTGATAAGTCCTACTAGAACTACACCTAACCCTAGTTCTCTAACTAGTAGTATAGGGTACATTCTAGTAGCACTTTCCTTGTTGTTTGGTTTTGTAATCTAGATTGAATTGTGATAATTTCATGCCATGTTGACACCCCCCAACTAATATCAAATCACATTCCCAAACGGCCCACCTACCTAATCCATTGCTTGAAACCCACCTTAACCTTCTTGCTTATTAATGCTAGTGTAGCTTAATTGTCTTTGTTTCTTCTAGTTAATTGCTTAGTCTTGCTAATTAGGGTTAATCTAGATCCCTTTTTTCTTTAGTAGTTAGTTTAGTTCTTAGTTGATAATTTATTTGCTAGAGTAGAGTAGATCATATTTCCCTTGCTTAGTTGATTTCTTAATCTAGCTTCTTGGACGTAATTTGCTTAGGATAACCTAGTTTTTGGTAATCTAGTATTCATTTTTCCATTAGTTGATTGTTGCATAGTGTAATCAAACCAAAACCCATTTTAAATCCTTAAACCCTAGTCTCCACTTTAGGAACATAGCCAACACAAAATAAGCTCTAGTATCCCCTCTATCCTTGTGGTTTGACCCCCTTTACTTACCTCTCACCTATACTATAACATGACCCTGTGTGCTTGCGGGAGCATATTTTAGTGTTGTGAGTGAACCAATTAGGGGAAATCTTATAAATATAAAAAAGATTCACACTTGCGTTTGAGTTCCATGGGGTGCTTCTAATCAAACCTAATTGTTTAGTGTGTGCACCTCTAGCTTGACACACCAAGCTTTTCGGCATCATTGCCAGGGATAGAGGCACTCGACCTAGCTATTTAGTGTATCTTAGCCTTTCCTATTGCCCTAATCATTGTTATTCTTTATTCTTTGTGTTACTTTGCATCTTGGTCTGCTAACTTGTCCTCTTTTGTTTGGTTTTTCTTTGTGCATGTGACAAACAACCCTTTTAAGTCAAGATGGTAGACCGAGATGCACGAGCCCCTTTAATCCCTTAACCTCCCTACATGAAGAAGATACTTGAAGACATGTTAAATCTCATGAAGATTCAGATGGGAGGTTCTTATAATCACTCCGCCAACTCCATGGAGGCTCTTTGTGAAGATGTGCAAGTTCTACAATCATGTGGCATTTAGAACAACCAAGGCTCCATGTCAAGCTCTTACACTTTAGAATGGAGAAATCATCCAAACCTTTAATGGGAGAAACAAGGAGACCAAGAGCAAGGAGACATCTCCATGTTTGAAGAATAAGTTCTTGCAAGGTTAAGAAGCCTTGATGAAATGAAGAGAGAGGTGTCCTTTCATGTACAAACCATTGACTACCTTAAACAAAGGTTGGATGAGATTTCCCTTTCACTTACCCTTTGTGAGGAGGTAAGACCCCTTTTCCAACTCATATCCAACCCCAACAATGCTAGTGGAACCATGGGTGCAAGGTGCTTATGTCCCACCACATGGCCAAGAACCCACTCTCAAACAATACTAAGGGCCCCTAACCCCTATGCTCCTCAACCACCACAACCACCATTCAACTTCCAACACACCTCACAATCACCACCACAATATCAACTACAAAAACCACCCCCTTGCCAACCACCTCCACAACATCCAACCTACATCCATCAAAATCCTAATCCACTACACCAAAAACCACCACTACAACCACAACCATCACATGCTCCCCCTCCTCCCTATTAGAAAGTGAAGAAGGTTTCAGTGTTGAGGTGTGACAAGGTTGTTGAGGAGCTCAACAAGGGAGGGAAGCAATTGGACAAAGATCGTGATGGAGAACCCCTACCGCTAAGTCCTTGTGAGAGTGCTAAGTGCACTAAAAAATCTGTTGTCCTGCTAGATTTTGAGAAGGTAATATCTTGTGTCCCACCTTCCTTTGAGATGACACCACCAAGCTCCCCAATTTCCGATCCAAGACACCCCAATGTTATATTTTTAGGTTCACACTTGTCCAACATGATGGAAACCCCTTTCTTTGATGCCCACAAAGACCCATTCCTCAAGGGAAAGCAAAATTATAGCATGAAAATTATGAAGGTCTCAAGGATGATTAAGAAGATAAGGGGGAAGTCGTCTAAGAGGATCATGTTGAATGAGCTAAAAAGTTTTGTTAATGAGGATTCTTAGTTTGAGGTCTATGATGATGATCCCAGAGGAGCTGAAAATGAAGAAAAAAACTTGAGAAGCTTGCATGACCCTTGGGGAGAAGATCAAACAATGAAGGCATTTTAGAGGATTTCCTATGATGAGGATGGAAACATTTAGCTTTTAGACAAGGATTGATTGATGGAAAAGCAACAAACCCGGCCAAAGGTGTAAAATTTAGTGCTAGTGGGAGGCAACCTATGTGGTTTGAGATTCTCGAACCTTGTTGTTTTATCACACTTTCATTTCTTTTCCAAGAAACACACACACCACACTTGATAGTTTTTCTGTCTGTGAATCATGTTAGTATAGGTACAAGGAAGAAAAGGTGATGCACAAAGGGTCTAGCCAAGGAGAAGATCAAAATTGAGAGAACATTGTAAAATAGTAGAAAAACTACATGAAGGAGTTCAGAATGGTCGTGCTACATAGCATGTCCATGTGACTGGAAAGACAGAATGGTCATGTTGCTCAGCATGGCCATGGTGGTCTTGACCTACTCACCTAGTACTACATTGATCACTCCATCTCTTAGTGGTTGTCTATCGTGACTCCAGGCCCTTTTTCCCTACTATTCTAAACTTGTATTTCACATTGAGGATAGCATGATTTAAAAGTTTGGGGTGGTAGGGCGGTAAGACCTTCTTTCATTGCAAAGTGTCTAGTTTGTCAACAGGTCAAGGTTGAGCATCAGAAGCCAGTAGGAACATTGCAACTGTTTCCAATACTACAGTGGAAGTGGGATCATATCACCATGGACTTTGTGGTTGGTCTTCCTAGGATAGCCAATGGTTATGATTCTGTATGGGTGATAGTTGATAGTTTGACCAAGTCATCTCACTTCATTCCAGTAAAGATGATGTATACAACAAAGAAGTTGGCACATATATATATATATATATATATATATATATATATAATGATGAGATAGTTTGTTTACAAGGTATTCCAGTTATTGTAGTATCTTATGGAGGTCTACAATTCACCAGTCAATTCTGGAAATGTTTACATACAACTATGGGGACACAACTGAGGTTTAGTACAACTTTCCACCCTTAGATAGATAGTCAGTCAGAGAGGACCACTCAAACTTTGGAGGATCTCTTGAGAGCTTGTGTTATGTAGTTTCTTGGTAGTTGGGATGTGCTTCTGAGTTTGATCAAGTTCTCCTATAATAACATGTATTAGGGGAGTATAAATACAGCACCTTATGAGGCTTTGTACTATATACATTTTCGGTTACCACTTTGTTGGTATGAGACAGGTGAGTATCATCTTTTGGGTCTTGAGACAACAACAATTTAAGATAGCCCCAAACAAACAAAAGTCATATGTAGATAACTGTCACCGACCGTTAGAGTTCCAAGTGGGAGATCAAGTGTACCTTAAGGTTTCCTCATAGAAATGTGTGTTGAGGTTTGGTAAGAAGGCTAAGTTGGCTCCTAGGTATATGGGACCATACCCTATCTTAAAAATTATTGGGAAGGTGGCATACAAGCTTGAGTTACTGCTAGAGTTGCACAAGTTGCACCTTGTCTTCCATGTTTCTATGTTGAGGAAGTGTCATCCAGATATAGAGTAGGTGTTACAACCAGTGACGGTTGAGTTGGAGGATGATGTTTCATATGAGGAAGGTCATGTGTTAATCCTAGATAGGAGGGTGAAGAACATGAAGAAAGATATAGTCTTAGTTAAGGTTTTGTAGCATCACCATGGTGTGGAGGAATCCATGTGGGATTTAGAGGAAGATGTGTAAGAAGTACCCGCCTTTGTTTGTGTAGGATTTTCGAGGCGAAATCCTTGTTAGGGGTTTATGGTTGTAAGGCCCCTGACCTTGGTTAATAGTTCAACAAGTTTGATTATCATAATTAAGTTCCTAAAACCTTAATATAAACCTTTAAGGTTCTTTGATATCATGTGACCAGCTTATGTTTTAGGTTTGGTCCAATTTGAACATTGTTTGTGCAAGTTATGCAATTATATTCTTGTTTTGGACTTTCCTGCAATTTACCCATAGATACGCTTTTTCTTGCAATTTGTCAGATTTAGTTTTTTCCTCACATGTTTTCTTATCATGTTTGAGTTGGTTGTACCTTGGGGTGCCTTATTGTACCTTGTTTGGGTGGTGACACCTTTCTAGCATGAGTTAGGGTTTTGCTCCCATGGATGAGCTACCTTGGAGGCCAACACTTAATGATGCTCCTAGATGGGTGACATTTGATCTCTCTCCTTGGGTGTTGGGATACAATGTTAATCCTTAGACATGTCTGGATTGATGGTTTCCTCTCTTGAGCTCCTTGGATCTATGGTCTACCTTGAGAAGGTGCTCAAATGATGGCTTTCACCATTGTAACCCAGGGTTTCAACAAATGATGGTCACTATGTGTTGAAACTCGATGTCCACCCTGGTTAGACAAGATCTAATGTCCCTACGACTCCCACAATTGATGGACCTTCTTCTTTCATGAATGAGATGTCATATGGCCATGGACACTTGGCAAAGATGGTGGGACACCTTAGCCTTCTCTTCTCTCCCACCCATAGCTTTACAAACATCCCCCCTTCCTTGCAAACTTACCCTTTGGGATCCCTTACTTCTTCCTTGATGTCTATATCTCTTCCCTCCTTGTCTAGGTGGGATAAGAAGGTGCCCAAGGTAGAATAATGTTGTTGATCTCCTTGCATGTGCAGCTAGGGTTCAGATATACCCTCCTTTTGGGCTTGTAGATCTTCCTTTGCTTGTTCTTGACCTAAGTAAGTAAGTTCTTCCCTCTTTCCTTCATTTTACTTGCTATCACTACTACAGAAATAGCATTCAGTGACACTTTTCTGGGCGTCGGTTATTAAGGAAAACTGACGCCTTCTATGTTAGGCGTCGGTTGTTTACGAAAACCGACGTCTATATTCAAAGACCAGCCAGACACGGGTAACGCTTTGTCTTCAGCGTCGGTTGTTTATAACAAACCGACGCTTAAAGTCGCCCGCGAAATCCATATTTCGATCAAAAAAAATAGTGTCATTAGCAGTGTCGGTTATTTAGGTAGAAACCGACGCCTATGTGCGATGAAAATTTGCGCGAAAAGTGTCACCTTCAGCGTCGGTTATTCAAGGATAACCGACGCTGAAGGTGGTTCCCGCCAAACAATTTCATGAAAATATCGTCTAATTGGACGTCGGTTTTTTCAAACAACCGACGCTAAAGATGTTTAGGCGTCGGTTGTTTTAAACAACCGACGCTATTTGGGAACTTCATAACCCTCGATCGCCTGACTCTTCCCCTTTCTTCTGTTTCATTGCGAGCGATTTCCCTATTTCTTCTTCAGCTCCCCTTCTTCGGCGCCCCCTTCTCCGCCACCACTCCTGCTCGCCGCCGCTCCTGCCGCCGTTGGACACCAGCTCTGCATCGCCGCCACCGCCGCCGCCTGCTCGCCGCCGCTCCTGCTCCTGCTGCTGCGCTCTCTCCTGCTCCGTCGCCTGCTCGCCACCGCCTGCTCACCGCCGCGCACTGCTGCTCTCCTCGCCGCGCACAGTTGCTCTCCTCTCCTCGCCGCCGGTGGCTTCTTTGGGGTAGGTCTCTGCTCAGGCCATGCCGCTGCTCTCTAGGCCAGGCATTCTTCCTATTCCCTCAAGGTACTGCTTTATTCTCAACAATTCTTAGAACAAGTAATAAATCACAAGCATATATACGTATATGGGTTCCCTTTAGGTCTTCATAATGTATTTATATTCAGTTTATAGTTACCATTGCATACATTGTTGTTTGAGCCTTATGATGGACTTTTGGATTGCAAATGACTGGGATTTTCCTAGTAAATGTTCTAAATTTGTAGGCCCAATCTAGATTAAATTGAGAGCTCATTATCTCCTTATATTGGCAAGGTGAGGCAAAAATAATTCCACAAGTGATTCAAATCTCCTATCCCACACTTTACCCATCTTTGTCATGCCTCATTACCAGGGTTAGTGTCATGCTAATCCATTGATATTCATATACGGAGTGACCCTGAGTTTATTGAAATATATCACGAGATTGTGGGTCATCTATGAAGATACCCTTGTGGTGCATTATGTGTGATTTTATAGCAAACAATTATATAAGATTTTATTCTAGATTTAATCAAACCCATTGTGCAATAATCATTCCCCACGAGCATACATGTCTTATTGCAATATATTTTTAGGATCAAACCCTGAGTACAACATTTTTAAGTATATTGGTTACCATACCCAATCCAAGTCAAGATAAATATTTAAAATCAAATGGTTTGATGGTTTATTAATCTAATTACGAAAATTTAAATCAAAATGAAAAGGGGTATGAACTTATATATAAAAAACACCAGGATGAATTAGGTTTCAGTGTTACTAACTATAACATTATAGGTTTTGAGTCCTTAAATAGAATGATTTTAAAATTAGCTCAAATGAGTGAATTGCTTGATTTTCTGAAAGCTCTAGTTATACATCTTATATTTTAATGTGATGTACTCTATGCATGTTTCATGTTTGGTACACGATTAGGCGCCGCCTGCTCTGCTCTGCTTGATTCTTCTATATATTCTGATGTCATTATATAATTATGTGATCCCAACATATTAAATTGAATTAGAATGATTTCATGAATTATAGGGTTTTAAAGTTGATAAACATGTACATGCGGAAATAGGGTTATTAAACCAATGGTTATAACATAGTATGATCTTAATCTGATCTGGATGTTCATAATAATGTAGTATGTTAAATATGATGATTAGGGATACATATAATGTCTAGTAAAGATTCCTAGACCTTTTGTTTGAAACTATTGATTTCTTGATTTATTATTTAATAATGCTCTGTTGATTAGGATTAACCATGTTGCCTGTAGTTTATAGACAATTATTATATATAAGAATGACAACACATGTATTTGTTGGCCTAGAAACCCGTCCAAGATTTACTCATTAGGAGTAAATCTTGGATAGTCCCCGGTTTGGGACTGTTCTTGAACACCTAATCTCACTTAGGATGTAAGTGTATAATGTGTATTGGGTTTTTGAGAAACTTTCAGTAGCATTTCCCCGTTTGTTCTCTAAGTACATATGTACTTAGAGAACAGCGGGGAAATGCTACCGAAATTTTCTCGAAAACCCAATACACATTATACACTTACTAGTGAGATTAGGTGTTCAAGGATGGGATAGGTGGTACACATTTATTATATATAAAAATGACATCACATGTGTTTGTTGGCCTAGAATGTGAACAATCATTGTTTTTTATATTACTTGTACATTGGTATAAATTAGAATGAACAATCACTAAATTATATACTATTTGTATGGAATCCGGCTTCATTGTAGATATCTATTATTGTTGGCCTAGAAACCCGTCCAAGATTGACTCATTAGGAGTAAATCTTGGATAGTCCCCGGTTTGGGACTGTTCTTGAACACCTAATCTCACTTAGGATGTAAGTGTATAATGTGTATTGGGTTTTTGAGAAACTTTCAGTAGCATTTCCCCATTTGTTCTCTAAGTACATATGTACTTAGAGAACAGCGGGGAAATGCTGCCGAAATTTTCTCGAAAACCCAATACACATTATACACTTACTAGTGAGATTAGGTGTTCAAGGATGGGATAGGTGGTACACATTTATTATATATAAGAATGACATCACATGTGTTTGTTGGCCTAGAATGTGAACAATCATTTTTTTATATTACTTGTACATTGGTATAAATTAGAATGAACAATCACTAAATTATATACTGTTTGTATGGAATCCGGCTTCATTGTAGATATCTATTATTGTTGGCCTAGAAACCCGTCCAAGATTGACTCATTAGGAGTAAATCTTGGATAGTCCCCGGTTTGGGACTGTTCTTGAACACCTAATCTCACTTAGGATGTAAGTGTATAATGTGTATTGGGTTTTCGAGAAAATTTTGGTAGCATTTCCCCGTTTGTTCTCTAAGTACATATGTACTTAGAGAACAGCGGGGAAATGCTGCCGAAATTTTCTCGAAAACCCAATACACATTATACACTTACTAGTGAGATTAGGTGTTCAAGGATGGGATAGGTGGTACACATTTATTATATACTAGGGAAATGCTGCCTAATCTTTTCCTAATATATACTTGTTTCCTAATATATACTTGTTTTCTCTGATCATAGAATGGATAGATCATGGATGTCCATTCGTAATCGTTGCACCCCAGAGTTTATATCTGGTCTTGATCAGTTTATTAGATTTACCGAGGAACATAGGAAAAAACCTACAGATAGGTTCTACTGTCCATGTAGGCATTGCGGTAACAACTTGAAAGTCAACACTGTTGAGGAAATCAAAAGTCATGTCATGTGCAACGGGATTGTACAAGGCTATACAGAATGGCACTGGCATGGAGAGATTTCAAAATTGAAACCAGTAGATGTCGATAGCAGTGCTTAGGTGGAAGAAGAAATTGCCTCTGATGACGTAAATGTGAACGAACCAGTTCCAGCAGACATCGTTGATGCGATGCTGGATAGTTGTAGGGTAGAGCACGCCGATCCACCTCCTATCTTTACAAACATTGTGCATGATGCTGAGATACCGTTATACATAGGCTGTGCTAAGTTTACGAAGCTTAGCGCTGTGTTGAGATTGTATAAGTTGAAAGCTAACAATAGATGGAGCGACAAAAGCTTCACTTCATTGTTGACTTTGTTGAAAGAAATTCTTCCTGAAGGAAACGAGCTTCCAATCTCAACATACCAGGTAAAGAAAATGTTGTGCCCAATGGGAATGGAGGCCAAGAAGATACACGCATGCCCGAATGATTGTGTATTATTTCAAAAGGACTATGTAGATTTGAAAGATTGTCCAAAATGTGGTGCGTCACGGTATAAATTGACGACTTCGGGGGAGTCCAAAACTGGTTCTCCTGCCAAGGTGTTGTGGTATCTACCTATAATATCACGGTTTCAACGCTTGTTTGCAAATCCGAAAGATGCGAAGAATTTGAGGTGGCATGCAGATGTTAAGAAAAATAATGATGGGATCCTACGACATGCGTCTGATTCCCCACAGTGGAAGAAGATTGATCTATTGTACCCTAAATTTGGTGAATAAGATAGGAATCTAAGACTTGGGCTTTTTACAGATGGGATGAATCCGTACGGGACATTGAGCAACCAACATAGCACTTGGCCAGTCATGCTTGTTATATACAATCTTCCTCCCTGGATGTGTATGAAAAATAAGTACGTTATGTTGTCATTGTTGATATCGGGCCCTAAACAACCCGGAAATGATATCGATGTTTATCTTGAACCTTTGATTGATGACTTAAAGAAACTTTGGGCTGAAGGTGTGATGACCTATGATGCTTCAGCAAGAGAGACATTTCGTTTGCACGCTATGTTGTTTTGCACTATTAATGACTTTCCAGCATATGGGAATTTGTCTGGATATAGTGTCAAAGGAGCTAAAGTGTGTCCTATATGTGAAGAAAACACTGATTCAATAAGACTAAAACATGGCGGCAAGACTGTATATCTTGGTCATCGAAGGTTTCTTTCAAAATTCCATCCGTATCGTAGGAAGCGCAAAGCATTCAATGGATGGAATGATGAACGGAGTGCACCTAAACCTATACCAGGGGATGTTGTTTATGAAAGAGTAAAAGACATTGTCAATGAATTTGGTAAGAAATCACAATGTAGTATGGCCACACGGAGTGACAATTCTTCATTCAAGAAGAAGTCAATATTTTGGGATCTTCCTTATTGGAGTTCTTTGACAGTCAGGCATTGTATCGATGTAATGCACGTTGAGAAAAATGTCTGTGATAGCATCATTGGTACTCTATTAAATATACCAGGTAAGACTAAAGATGGGATAAAATCCAGACTGGACCTACGTGAAATGGGAATAAGGTCAGAATTAACAGAATTACGTGAAATGGGTAATAAAAGAATATACTTACCTCCCGCTTGTTACACGTTGTCTAGAAAGGAGAAGAAAACTTTTTGTGAATGCTTGGTAAATGTTAAGGTGCCACATGGTTACTCATCCAACATCTGTAGATTGGTATCAATGAAAGATCTGAAGTTGATAGGTCTTAAATCTCATGATTGTCACACTCTAATGCAACAAATATTGCCCGTGGCAATTCGATCTATATTTCCGAAGCATGTAAGGTTTGCAATTACCAGACTTTGTTTCTTTTTCAACAGTCTATGCAGCAAAGTTATTGACCCTGATACTCTCAATAATTTGCAAAGAGAAGTGGTTGTTACCCTATGTCAGCTTGAGATGTATTTCCCTCCTTCGTTCTTTGATATCATGGTACATCTTGTTGTCCACTTGACTAGGGAAGTGAAAATGTTGGGACCAGTTTTCTTGCATTGGATGTATCCCTTTGAACGATACATGAGCGTTTTTAAAGGTGATGTTCGAAACCGTTATCGGCCTGAAGGGAGTATTATTGAAGGTTATGTGGCGAGAGAGGTTATGGATTTTTGCAATGACTTTCTCAATGGTAATGACACTCCTGATAATGACAAGAATATTGAGGAGGGCAAAGGAATTTTGGGATCACGGGTGAAAGTAATCAGCCGTGAGCAGTTGGAACAAGCTCACTTGTATATTTTACACAATATGGACGAAGTGAGTGTTTATATCGAGGAACATACCAATTTCATAAAGAGACAACATCCTCGAGCAAGTTCAATGTGGCTTGCTAGAGAGCATAATAAGACTTTTACTAAGTGGTTTGAAGATAAAGTCTTACATCAACTATCTCAAACACCAAATGATATTACAGAAACTATCAAATGCCTCGCCTTTAAACCAAAACCGAATGTTATGTCTTATGAAGGGTTTGACATTAATGGATTCACATATTACACAAAGCGCCAAGATGATAAGAGTGTCGTCCAAAATAGTGGGGTCACTCTTCAAGCGTCGACTATGTACTTTGCAAGTGCAAAGGATAAGAGTCCACGTGAAGCTAAAATGTCATATTACGGTGTCATTGAGGACATTTGGGAGTTTGACTACATAGATTTCAAAATTCCGCTCTTTAAATGTAATTGGGTTGATAACACCAAAGGAGTTATAGTGGATGAATTGGGTTTCACTTTGGTGAACTTTGAAAAGATTGGCGAGAAGGGTGAACCATTCATATTGGCATCACAGGCGAAACAAATATTCTATATCGATGATCCTGTGAATGATAAATGGTCGATTGTTCTTCATGGTAAAAGACAGTTCATTGAAGATCCTATAGATGAAGAAGAGTACTATGATAAGTATGATGACTCCAGTCCATTCTCAGTTGGGTTGCCAACTCCACAAAATATTGAAGCTAATGATGACTTATATGTGCGCGGAGATCACAATGAAGGATTGTTAATTGATAAAAGATCACAATTTTAGAGACATGTATGTTTATACAAATGCTAAATGTTTGCCTTTTTCTAGTTAATACAAATGCTAAATGTTTGCCTTTTTCTAGTTAATACAAATGCTAAATGTTTGCCTTTTTCTAGTTAATAGAAATGCTAAATGTTTGCCTTTTTAATGACATTTTCAGATGGCTGACCATGATGAGCATGATGTCCATGATGAGCATGAAGTCCATGATGAGCATGCTGTCCATGACGAGCATGGCGAGGATACTAATGTAAGTTCTAAAAACATATCCTGTATTTCTATAAAATTCATTATCTTCTAGTTATGTCATATATCCTATATTTCTATATTGGGCTAAGTTAGTGTGTTTTATTTTTGTCAAATTTTAGGTTGATGCACCTGTACCCACTGAAGCACTGGAGCAACTTGATGCGCAACACCAGACACTTAACAAGAAAAGGGGCATCACTCTGTTGAAGAAGTTATTAGCGCTAAGTGGTAGTGGATCCAAATTGGTGGTGGAGTTTGATAATGGAGGAAATCCAATTGGAGTGAACCGCAATAATTTTGTGAACTATCTTGGGTGTACCACTCGGAGCCATTGTGGTGTTAAGTATGAGAATTGGCATAAAGTTCCTCAAGGGAAAAAAGACTTGATATGGAAGGATTTATGCGTGAGTTATTATTATTTGCAATTCTATTTTGTAGATTACAAATTCTATTATTTGCAATTCTATTTTGGATACTAGTTAATAACATTTCTATTTTACTGAATCTGTTTACATTGGATGAGAAGTTGCATCGTAAAAATGTGATGCAACACGCTGGAATGATGCTTAGGAATTATAGGACAAATCTGAACAGAGAATACATAAAAGAGGGTGATAAGAAGAAGAAGTCAGCCCTTGAACAATGGAACTTCTTGGACAAAGAAGATTGAGACAATTTTGTTGCTTCAAGAAAATTTGAAGAATTTAAGGTATTAGGCGTCACTCCTAATTTAATTAATATACATTGTATTCACCTATTCAAGATTAGCATTTAGTGCTACTAACCAAATCATTAATGTGCATACTAACTAGGCCCTCAGTGACGCACAAAAAGCAAGGCGTGCACTGAATGTGCATGACCACACTATGGGTCCAAAAGGCTATGCAAGCGTTCACCAAAGACTACAGGCGGAGTCTGCGGCTACTCAGGAGTCTGCTCCTACTCAGGAGTCTGCCACACCCATACCTCGCCATGATATCTGGATAGCTGGCAGGCAAAACAAGAAGGGTGAAATAAAGAAGCCTGTAACTGCTGAGGCGGCTGCAAAAATGGTAAAATACAACTCTTAGAGAAATCGTTTGAATATTGATTATTTGTGGTGTTAACTTACCAATTTCTGTTTATGGTGATTAGCGGGAGCTGCACGAGCAGAGGAAACAAGGCACGTTCATCCCTCAGGGCACAAGGGATGAATTGACAGTTGCTCTGGGTAACCCAGAGCATCCTGGACGTGTTAGAGGTGCCGGCGCTGGTGTTGGCATCAAAGCATTCTTTGGGCCATCCCAGCGCAAACCCAGAGCGGGACTTTCTCAAGAAGAGGTAACCTATTCTTTTTTTAGAATGTTACTGCAAAAGGAAATTCATTAATAAGAAGCTAATGTTTCTTTTATCCATGTATAGGAGAATAAGAGAGTTGAGGATTTAGTTGCTAAGAAGATCAACGATGTAGTTGTTGAGAAGGTCAAGGAAGAATTTCTGTGGTGGCAGGCATCTCAGGCTTCCAATACGCCTATGGCGACCCACTCTTCTCCTGATGCACAGACTGCGAGTAATCCTGGAGACCCATCGCCTAGCACGTCTGCTGTAAGTATTGTTTATGGCATTGTAGTTAGTCTTTTCAAGTTGTTATGTTTTCAAGATGATATGTATATATGTATAATATTCTTTACGTAAATTTGTAGGCATTGAAGCCATGCCGCTTAAGAATGCAAGACTACATTGTTGCAGAGGCGCAAGCTTACCCGTCCCTTCCTGGGGAAAGGTTTCACGGGACTCCAATGCCACAGGGCTATGTTCGTGTGGGCCCATTACGTGTGTTACCCGATTGGAGGGAAGTTGCGTTGCCATATGCCCACCCAGATATTGATACACTTGGTGAGGTAGAAGGCGGGGTGATATTGTGGCCCAAAGCAGATGTCGTCTACACGACTGAAATTGTAAGATAAATTTACATTGATTTAGACTGTTAATGTGTATATATGATGTCAACTGATCTGAAATTATATGTACATGTTAAAAAGAAGACACCAGGAGCACCTAGGCCTCCACTTCCACTTCCCGCATTACCCGATTGGGTTCCAACTGACCTAACATACCCGTTAGGTCCTGCTTGTAGGGGAATGGCATGTTGGCTACGGGCACATAATGTACATTGCCCTATAATTATTTCTTTAGATGCAGATTATGCGGGTCAATCATACGATAGCTCTTTATTTATACAAGATATTATTGAGCTGTTTATGTATGATTGGCTGAATACATCAATGATAGAGACATGGATAAGGTGAGATCTTGTTTATACATCCATATACCTTGTGTAAGATCCGGTGATCTGGTTTCTTATATATTAATGCATACACCTATATGTTTTACAGCTACCTAGTCGAAGATCATTGCAAACAATTTGCATTTGATCATGTGGGATTTTTGATTCCATCATTGATTAGTTTGGTAGCTAAAGACCCTGATAATGTTCAACAATACTGTATAGATGCTTTTACAATTTTTGGTCAGCAAAAGAAGACGATAATAATAGCTCCATTCAATGTCAAGTAAGTTTACTTTATTTATAATTTGGACTTAAGAAAATTCCATTTTTATTTTGCATTTTGAGTTATTAATTGTTAACTTCTTACTTCTAGCGGTAGACATTGGGAGTTACTAGTTATTGTCCCCGGGACATTCACTGTTTATTATCTAGATCCTGCGGGGACTACATTGAACACTAAAATTGGACACGTAATGAGAATGCCATTATTCTGGTGAGAAATATTTCATTTTTATATCCGTTAACATCTTTTATTACATTACTATTTACTTATGCAATTTATTGTGTTATATTAACATGTAGGGGTTTAGATGCATTCAAAAAGGCTGGAGGAACGGTCCCAAGGAAAAAGAACCAGCCAATAAATTGGCAGAACGTACAAGTAAGTTCCCGACTCGAATATATATATTATTGATGTGAATTGTGCTTAGTTGTATTATTTTGTATGTTTCAATTTATAGTGTGCTACACAAGACAATGGCTGGGCATGCGCATACTATGTGATGCGATTTATGCAGATGATTATCAAATATGCCGCATTGGACATCAATACCATACATGAGGTATTATATATACTTTCATTAGTTAGTATGCAATATATCAATCTTATCTTATTTTTATATTATTACTTATATATATACATCATTCTCTTTGCAGGTGTTTAAAACTGACAACACTACAGGTAAACGCTTAAAAAATATACATGATCCATATACGATGGAAGCATTAAATGAAGTAAGAGAAGAATGGGCAAAAGCCATACAAGCAGTGGCAACTGTAAGATATAATTGGGATGTTGATAGCGATAATGAATGATACTTTGTAAATGAATATTTCTGAATGTTAATACATGTATTTGAATGTTTCTATATGTGTGAATGTGAGAATTGAATTTATGTTTGAATGTATGTACTTGTGTGAAATTTTGCTTATGACTTTTGCAGGTTTGCGGCCTGTTTGTAGGCTGATATCAATGGATGTCGTAAACTTGCAGTTCAGTTACTGAACTGCAGGTTCTCATCCTGCTGACCAGCCACAGCAGGCCTGCAAACTGATATGAAAAAAAAAACAAATAGGCGTCGGTTATTTATAAAAACCGTCAGCAAATATCTACAGCGTCGGTTATTTATAGATAACCGACGCCTTATATGGCCAAAGCATTCCTCGAAATGGTGTCGGATATACGTATCAAACCGACACCTATTTAAATTATAGGCGTCGGTCTTTTGGTATATAACCGACGCCAAAAGTATTCGCGCCACAAAAAATAGCGTCATTTAGGACACTTTATGCGTCGGTTATCTACTAAAAGACCGACGCTATAAGTTGTATAGGCGTCGGTCTGTTAGTAAATAACCGACGCAGAAAGTGCCCTACCTGACGCCGTTTTATGTGGCGCAAACCCCTTTGGCGTCGGTTATCGACTAAACGACCGACGCCGATAGTTTAAATAGGCGTCGGTTAAACAACCGACGCCGAAGCGTTCGACCTTTAGCGGCGCCCACATAGGCGTCGGTCGAAAACCGATGCCAAATGGGGTTAAACGACCGACGCCAAAGGCCACTTCTGTAGTAGTGTATCCTACCTCCTTCATCCTTCTTCTTGGTCGGGACCTTGGTGTTTCATGGTAGAGCTTGCTCTGGAGCCTAAAGAACACCCCTTTCTTGCTTCTATGACCTAGGGTTTACTTCCTTATTTGGAGAAGGAGCTAGCTTGGCCGTGTGGAGTACTCAAGCTAGGGCTTCTTCCTCTTCCTATTGAGATTTCTTTCTGTTTGGAGCTTCATCTTATTCTAAGAGGAGAGTTATATAACTTTCTCCATGTTTATTTCTTACTTATAGCTTGCATGTACTAGATCTTGCTCTAAAAATGAAGTCCTCAGTAGGAAGGTAGTGCCTAGCCTAGGGTTTGAGATTAGGTGCTAGTTCACGGATGGTTTATCTTCTTGGATGTACCTTAAATGTTTTGCATGATATTCCTTTGGTATAATAAGCCTTATACCTTACTTTCATGTCAAACGATGGTCCTTGATATCTCACAAATGATGGGTTTTTCTTAGGGTTTTGAGGTTGTTTTCCTTCCTATTTTGCAAACTGATGGTGTGCTTCCTTGCTAGAACCGATGGCTTGTTCTTGGTGGTTTTTGTTGTCCGTCCTATGTCAACCGATGGTCATGACGTAGGTTCTATTTTGGACTCTTTTTTTCTCAAGAAACTATGTTCTTAGTGGTCTTGTTCTGACTTCAATCGATGGGTTATTTTCTTCCACCAAATGATGGTTCTGCTTGAGCTTTTGACTTGTTTCACCACCTGTCAATGACAACCGATTGCTCCATTGGGTCCAACACTCGATGGCCCCACTGGTCCATCAACCAATGGATGTTATGACTCTAAGATTTAATGATCTCTTTGACCTATGATCAACAACCGATGGTGGTAATGGTTCAACACTCGATGGTGTCAACCAATGGATATTCTGACTTCATTATCCAATGGTAGACATGTAACCTACAACCAATGGTGACCCTAGACACCACAATTGATGGTGGACTAAGTTGTCTCAATCGACAGTGTCTTTTGAGTTAGCAAATGATGGTGCTTCTTATGTCTCCAACAGATGGTGCTATTTGAATTATCAAATGATGGCTTGACTAGGTTAAGTTGATGACTCGTCTAGGTCACAAATCGATGGTTTCTCTAGAGTCTAGGTGATTTCTTGTGTTACAACTGATGGTTTTACTTATTCAACACCCACTTTGAGGTAATACTCATGGTATGATGGTTTTGTTTTGATGATGTAGAATTGATGGTGTTATGCTCTTAACCTTGTGGTCTTACCTTCGCCCTCATATGAATGTAAACAAATGGAGATGATGTGTAATGCATATCTAACTCATCTTGTTACACAGAATGCGAATATAATAAAGTTGTGATGGTTGATCATACTTAATCTGCCTCGTTGAACCTAATCCTAATGTAATCCAATAATGATGATTGATCATAATTAGCTCTCTTGTATGACTAATGTGATGATGGAGTACCCTTTCAATGTTGTTGTAAACCTAATGTGTTTTTATAGGAATATCATAGCTCTTTAATGCAAGGTTATGCTAAACATGTGTATCACAAGTATGGTGATGATTGGTTGACCTTTGGTAAGGCATTGAAAGATAATGATGTTCATGTATGAGATTATGATGTGATGCTCTTAATGACCCTTGGGCATGATTGAGCCCTAATAGAGGTGTAACTGTAACGTCCCCTATTCATCCACCTAATTTTCTACCTTCATAAATCAAGTAGCTAAATCTGAGCCGTTAATATGGCACCAAGAATTAAAGCACAAGAGTGAGATAAGAAATATTTTATTTCAAAATATTACACCCTTACAAAAGGTATTTTTACATTATCTCCTATATCGATAAAAAAAATGATACATGAGTTTAAAATTAAGATGGGTCTGTCTTTGATTCTTGACACCCTTCAGGATCTTTTCAAGATGAGTCTTCCACAAGGGAAGGTCCTATAAATAATATATCTGCAACATGGAAGAATATGTCGCAGCCCAAGTGGGAGAGTATGGGTTAGACAAATGTCTAAGTATGGAAAAATAGAGATAAGCAGCAAGACACTATTAATATAATTGTACTCTTAATGTATTACCAAAGTATCAAAAGTCCAAGCCCAAATTATTGACCATCTACTAGCATGAAGCATAAGGAATGTGTATGTATGTATATTCATAAAACGTTTATCATATGACAACTCTATCAAAATGTTAGACCAATACTATGGAGCATAATCAGGATTATTGTTATAAGGATAATAAAAAGGGAGACCTTATTCCATAAACGAGTTTATCTACAACTCTCAGAGAAGGTGTCAATTCACCTTAGGAAACTGGCCTGCAACCACAAAAACTTGCTTAACCAAGACTTTAGTCCATTAGGGTCACCAAAACACATGTAAGTACCCTAGCACACCCCAGCCACTCGTGCACACTGCATGCTCTATTCAATGAATCAGATTACCACATGCAGCCATCGGTCACCTTTCCAAGACCAGAAGAGGGTGCTCCTTGCACAACATACCACTTGAATAATCATTAGTTATCATGCTTAATCTTTGCAGGAGATTATTCCCCATTACTAACTTGATCATGCCTGACTCTAGATGACCAACCCAAGTGTGGGCCTGAGTATGGTAGAGCATTATACTCATCCATCCCTGACTCCAAAGGACTTAGATATGGATCCCAAATGTATCAATCCCCAGCCAAGACATGCCGACTCTGTTACCAACACATCTCCCAATATGAATTTTAGAATCAAAAGGACATCATCAATGATATACAACTATTTGATGGATATTCAGAGTTGAGAGATCAAAAGGTAGTCAAGTAAATGAATCACTGATTATTATTTCACTATGAAACTTAAAATGTAAACTTGTGGGATTGTGGTTTTAAATCAGACAAGTCTATGGCCAGGAGCGTGCAAGAGGCTAGGGAGTCCCCCCGTGCGAACAAATAACCAATTAAATAATCTTTCCTCTTTACTGGCTACAAACATTAGTGAAACAGGCTCCTAGTCACCTTAGAAGTGTCTGGTAGAATTCCACTTTCCAACAATATCACATGACACAATTAATAGAGAGAAATAAAGGAAAAGGGAACCAAACGACAATAGGGCTAGAATCCAAAGAAATGTTTGATTATCATGTAAAGCCTTTAAACTCAATTTTAAAGGATAATATGGACGAATATATGGAAGTCATACCTAGATTATTAATAAAGAGGTTGTGTATAGTTGATCACTTATTCATTCTTTAGGAAAGTATATGAAGTATACTATACTCTTACTGCATATAATACCAAACCATTCTATACCATACCTTTTATTGATGTTGATATAATAGATTACAATAGGAATTGAATATCATATTAACCAATAATAAAATGTACTTTTTCATCACCTTGTTCCTCATCCCCAACTAGAACAACTTCTAGGGTTTATCTTACTAGAGTAAAAGAGATATGGCTTAAAACATCATGACATATGTGGAAGATATAGTATTTGGATTATCTTACTATAATGGAGGAGGGAGATAGTAGGTATATATATAGGGTTTGTTGGGAAGTGGTTCCATTCACTAACATAAAGAAAGAGAGAGTGGTTTGCTAATCTAGACAGAGATTGGAGGTTTATGGTGAAGGGGATGGGAAAGGAGGGAGAAGGGACGTTCACCTTTGCTTTGGGATGAAGAGGAGAGAACTTATGATTATGGCGGGGTGAATGAGTGCTCCTTTTATAGAAATGGTGGAGGGTAGCATGGTCCTAATTGCAAAAAGTGTGTGGATGACATATGGGTATATGTGTGTCATCAAAAGAGAGATGATTTGTAGTTAAGTGACACATGGATGTGTATGTGTCATCTTATAAGAGATAAATTTGTGGCTATATGACACATGGATGCATATGTGTCATCTTAAGATATCTATCAAATATTAGCTGACACATGGTAGGATATGTGTCAAACATTTAGATGTGTTAGGTGTTTGAAAGAGGAGCATGACACTAAGCTTCTTGCTTGACCAAGTATTGTGTTTGCTCAAGCTATCTACTTGCAACACAGCTACATGTTTGCCTCCATAAGCAACTTGCATGCCACCCAGCTACCTGCTTGTGTGCTTACCCACCAAAATAATATTTTTCAAAATTGGAAAAAAGTACCGCAATTATATTTTCAATATATAAAAGATTTTAAATTAATCAAAATGAATTATTTTAATATTAAAATTGATTTTACAAAAAAATCCTCAAAAAAGCTTGTTTTTATGAATAGCTATAATAAGGAGCTTTAATTTGGGCTAGAGATTAGGATGTTACATATACCACCCCTTCAAAGAATTTTCGTCCTCGAAAATTATAAGATTTAGGTTATGACTTATATTAGTCTATTCTACTTAAGGTTATACTATCTCAAGTTTTAAGTTTATACTTCTTCAATTTTCCTTGGGTAAGGTCTCATCTTATTGCTATGATACCATCTCTGTAACGTCCCCTATTCATCCACCTGATTTTCTACCTTCGTAAATCAAGTAGCTAAATCTGAGCCGTTAATATGGCACAAAGAATCAAAGCATAAGAGTGAGATAAGAAATATTTTATTTCAAAATATTACACCCTTACAAAAGGTAATTTTACATTATCTCCTATATCGATAAAAAAATGATACATGAGTTTAAAATTAAGCTAGATCCGTCTTTGATTCTTGACGCCCTTCAAAATCTTTTCAAGATGAGTCTTCCACAAGGAAAGGTCCTATAAATAATATATCTACAACATGGAAGAATATGTCACAGCCCAAGTGGGAGAGTATGGGTTAGACAAATGTCTAAGTATGGAAAAATAGAGATAAGCAACAAGACACTATTAATATAACTGTACTCTTAATGTATTACCAAAGTATCAAAAGTACAAACCAAAATTATTGACCATCTACTAGCATGAAGCATACGGAATGTGTATGTATGTATGTATATTCATAAAACATTTATCATATGACAACTCTATCAAAATGTTAGACCAATATTGTAGAGCATAATCAGGATTATTGTTATAAGGATAACAAAAAGGGAGACCTTATTCCATAAATGATTTTATCTACAACTCTCAGAGAAGGTGTCAATTCAACTTGGGAAACTGTCCTGCAACCACAAAAACTTGCTTAACCAAGACTTTAGTCCATTAGGGTCACCAAAACACCTTTAAGTACCCTGGCACACCCCCAGCCACTCATGCACATTGCATGCTCTATTCAATGAATCAGATTACCACATGCAACCACTGGTCACCTTTCCAAGACCATAAGAGGGTGCTCCTTGCACAAAATGCCACTTGAATAATCATTAGCTAGCATGCTTAATCTTTGCAGGAGATTATTCCCCATTACTAACTTGATCATGCCTGACTCTACATGACCAACCCAAGTGTGGGCCTGAGTATTGTAGAGCATTATACTCATCCATCCCTGACTCCAAAGGACTTAGATCTGGATCCCAAATGTATCAATCCCTGACCAAGACATGCTGACTCTGTTACCAACACATCTCCCAATATGAATTTTAGAATCAAAAGGACATTATCAATGATATACAACTATTTGATGGATATTCAGAGTTGGAGAGATCAAAAGGTAGTCAAGTAAATGAATCACTGATTATTATTTCACTATGAAACTTAAAATGTAAACTTGTGGGATTGTGGTTTTAAATCAGACAATTCTATGGCCAGGAGCGTGCAAGAGGTTAGGGAGTCCCCCCGTGCGAACACGGATCCAATTAAATAACCTTTCCTCTTTACTGGCTACAAACATCAGTGAAATAGGCTCCTAGTCACCTTAGAAGTGTCTGATAGAATTCCACTTTCCAACAATATCACATGACATAATTAATAGGGAGAAATAAAGGAAAAGGGAACCAAAAGACAATAGGACTAGAATCCAAAGAAATTCTTGATTATCATCTAAAGCCTTTAAACTCAATTTTAAAGGATAATATGGATGAATATATGGAAGTCATACCTAGCATATTAATAAAGAGGTTGTGTATAGTTGATCACTTATTCATTCTTTAGGAAAGTATATGAAGTATACTATACTCTTACTGCATATAATACCAAACCATTCTATACCATACCTTTTATTGATGTTGATATAATAGATTACAATAGGAATTGAATATCATATTAAACAATAATAAACTGTACTTTTTGGATGATAAAATGTGGGAACCATACCTTTAGATGTACATTGATGCATAGTTCCACAAGAAGACCATAGCATCATTAAATATATCCAGTCTTGATATATTTTCGACAACATTACATCACATTTTTCATCACCTTGTTCCCCATCCCCAACTAGAACAACTTCTAGGGTTTATCTTACTAGAGTAAAAGAGATATGGCTTAAAACATCATGACATATGTGGAAGATATAGTATTTGGATTATCTTACTACAATGGAGGAGGGAGATAGTAGGTATATATAGAGGGTTTGTTGGGAAGTGGTTCCATTCACTAACATAAAGAAAGAGAGAGAGTGGTTTGCTAATCTAGACAAAGATTGGAGGTTTATGGTGAAGGGGATGGGAAAGGAGGGAGAAGGGACGTTCACCTTTGCTTTGGGATGAAGAGGAGAGAACTTGTGATTATGGTGGGGTGAATGAGGGCTCCATTTATAGGAATGGTGGAGGGTAGCATGGTCCTAATTGCAAAAAGTGTGTGGATGACATATGGGTATATGTGTGTCATCAAAAGAGAGATGATTTGTAGTTAAGTGACACATGGATGTGTACGTGTCATCTTATAAGAGATAAATTCGTGGCTATATGACACATTGATGCATATGTGTCATCTTAAGATATCTATCAAGGATTAGCTGACACATGCTAGGATATGTGTCAAACATTTAGATGTGCTAGGTGTTTGAAAGAGGAGCATGACACTAAGCTTCTTGCTTGACCAAGTATTGTGTTTTCTCAAGCTATCTACTTGCTACACATCTACATGCTTGCCTCCATAAGCAACTTGCATGCCACCCAGCTACCTACTTGTGTGCTTACCCACCAAAATGATATTTTCAAAATTGGAAAGAAGTACCGTAATTAAATTTTCAATATATAAAATCTTTTAAATTAATCAAAATGAATTGTTTTAATATTAAAATTTATTTTACAAAAAAATCCTCAAAGAAGCTTGTTTTTATGAATAGCTCTAATAAGGAGTTTTAATTTGGGCTAGAGATCGGGATGTTACAGTAACCCCCTTGCTTATGTGGCATGGATTGGTATCATGTGGTGACGTGACAAGATTTATACCTCATACATTTTATATCTTATGGTGTTGCTATATATCAAATGATTTCTAGAAAAAATAGGGTTCTGTATGTCCACTTATTTGATGCAACCTTAATTCACCTAATTGGCAATAATTAATCAAGTAAAACCTTAATTATGTAGTGCCCTGAGCTATACAACCATTCAGTGTCAGGACTTGCTAAATGGGCAAATGAGTATTCCTAAGGGAAACTCGAAGTGAATACTTTTGAGTATGCGGTGTATAAGGAGGTACATCCTTGACATCCAGATCCCAATGTTATGGAGGATGGTTGTGGTCATGCTTTAGTTTGAGTATTTGTATATGTGATGTGATTGAGGACAACTATGGTTGTACCTCAGATGATAGGGAGGTATATACCTTACCTTCTAGCATCTTGACCTTTATACCGAGGACGGGGCGGTGTTTAGCAGTTTGATTATATGTCACTACAGGTAGCTTGACTATTATGTCACTGCCTTTTCGCTCATACTGACTGAGGGTGGAAGATCTTAGGATGTTGACACTCTTAGATCTTGTATGGAACTAAATCACTTCATAGTGGTTAGATGGAGTTTCAATGGTATACCTCACTCTCGCCATAGCTTAATAAAAGATGTATTACAGTCGTGTAGTATATTTGTTTAGGGTTAAACACAATTCACATTAGATGATAACCCTCACCTTGTCTCTTATTCTACTTGGTTGTTATATTATACAACTTCTTAGATGATATTAGTTCTATCTATTCTTTAGATATCTTGATTAATCAAGCTAGTTGTTATACTATCTGCTAGTCGTGTAGGTTGCTATGCCTCACTATACTAATTGTGTTTAACCTACTTTAGTTGTTTAGCCTGTTATTCTCGTTTATTATGCTTATTATATAACCTATTGTAATCAATATGTGTTGTCAAGAGTTATATCTCTTGTTGGGACATGGATCTCACCTCGTGGGTCACCACATCTTTTTAGGTGGTTGTGAGTGATATGGTCAGTTCGAGGTGTTGAAGAGGAGTAGCTTGGAAAGCAGTAGGAGTTGAAGGTTGGCTAGTAGTTGTTAGTAGAGTCCTAGAGTCGTACTTGTACTCTCAGGTCTGGGCAGGGGATGTTTTATAGATGATATGTATATAGGGACGTGGGTTTTGGGAAGTATATCAGTGTTGTATATGATACGTACATGTGGATCACATCTTTTGTATACAGATTTGTGGCCTCAACCACTAAACATATATGTAAATACCTGACATGGTATATTCTCGTATGCAGGTTGCTAAACTTATATGTAAAAGTTTCTGGACATGTTTGTAATGTTTAAATTGGTTTTAATTTACCCGCTTTTATGGCAATGTGGATAATTAGTAGTTGATTGCACATTTTGTTTTGGGTAATCTCATTTAGTGTGGTGGTGTGTCACACCATGTATCACTCTCACGGTAGGTATGTCTGATATATTTTTCTTTAACATATACCTATGTGCTTGACTTGATATCACATATCATGACTTATGAGACTCTATCATCAATTAACACACACTCTAGTCTTATGTATTATTGTTGTCTATTTTGCTTCCATAGTAATATCTGACTAGGGACATAACAAGAATGTATGTACTCTTATCATACATATGATCACATTTTTAGGTCATCAACCTGAAGACATATGTCACTGAGTAATATCATTCTTTAGACATCTACTATGCATGTGTCATCATCTCATGATTGAGACAAACATAATAGATGGAATTACCTTTATTATTATCAAATCAGGTATCTAATGCTACATTCCAATCATCATATGATTGTCTCTCTGGGCATACATACCAACAGACTCCCACTTGCACTTAGAGCCAATCACCCACAAATCTTATTCCAAGTGATCTTAACATGTCCATCATGTTTCTATTGTGCAAGAGCTTCTATAGCAGGTTAGAAATGTTTGCTTCTAGTTGGTATTTTGCAAGTTTCACATCACCTCATTGTACAACTTCTCATATGAGATGGAACTGCCATAGTATGTTGTCTAAGATTCCTTGCCTATCCAGTAGCTCCATTGTTGTCACAATATTTATACTATGCCATCAATCATTGGAACCTCCCATAAGTTCATCTATATGAACTTTTATATCCATAAAATATCCTCTATTGTGTTCATAACACCAAGATGCTCAACTTCTATTGTAGAATTAAACAACTATCTCTAGCTTGAAACTTTTTAGCTTACAGTTTTCATTTTACACAAATTTAAATTGTGATCATTAATTTTATTTTTTATTTTAGAAACTTGCATCAGTGTAACCCTTTACTCGCAACTATCCCTTATTACCAAGGAATAGATCCTTTTGGTGCTTCCCAAGTACTTAAGGATGTTTTTATGGCATTCCAACAACTTTCACTGGGATCTTAAAGATATCCACTCGCCATGTCCTATACATATGAGATAACAGAACCAGTACATAACATCACATGCATGATAGATCCAATTGTGAATGCATATGATATCTCACTCATATCTTCCCATTCTTCACAAGAACTGGGATTTTGTGCTCTTGAGAGACTAACTCCATGGAACATGGACACATTTTTCCTCATTGATTCCTGCATGTTGAACCCTTCAACATCTTGCCAATGTATGTCCTATTTCTTAGGTCAAGAAACTTTCTAGATCTATCTCTATAGATCTCAATTTCTGTCACATGGGATGCCTCGCTTAAGCCCTTCATAGAGAAGGTACTTTCCTTGTCATGTTTTAATATATGTAGTATAAGGATGTTATTCCTCATCATTATGTGGAATATAAATATGTTCCCACAAAATCTTTTATAGTCAATATTTCTTCTTCATTCCAACTCAAGTCAAACTCTTTGACTATCTTATCGAATTGGAGATTCTAGTTTTGTGATGCTTGCTTCAATCAGATTGATTGGCCTTTGTAGCTTACAAACTTTATTTGCATTACTGGATTTATAAAACCTTTAGGACGTGTCAC
Organism: Alisma plantago-aquatica; assembly: GCA_963693085.1. Classification (NCBI taxonomy): domain Eukaryota; kingdom Viridiplantae; phylum Streptophyta; class Magnoliopsida; order Alismatales; family Alismataceae; genus Alisma; species Alisma plantago-aquatica. Next base: position 197,598,362 of record OY856409.1, read on the forward strand.
CCACACATCTTGTGAGTATTCCTGTTAAGGAATGTAGTTTTAGCATCCATATGCCAGATCTCAAAGTCATAACAAGCTGCAATGGCAAGCATGATCCTGATGGATTTAACCATGGAAACTGGTGACAAGATTCCATCATGTTTGACACCTTGAACTTGTTTAAAACTCTTTGTAACCAATCGACGCTTCTATGTTGTCTTTCTACCTAAAGACCTAATTGCACTTTATGGGTATAACCCCTTTAGGTGGATCCACCAAGGTCCTACCTTGTTGGTATACATGGATTCCATCTTGGATCTAATGGCTTCAAGCCATTTCTCATACTCTGGCCCCTCATTAGCATCTGGGTAGGTTCTTGACTCATCATACATGACTAACTTACCACCTTATTGAGCCATAAGATATCACAATCTTTCAAGCTCAAGGTGTATTCTACTAGATTTATGAGGTTTTGTGTTACATAAGGAATCTTGAGATTCCACAACAATTTGTGATTCTCATTGTTCCCATTGTTCCCCTTAAAGTTTAGTGTTTTCTTATTTTGTCTTGAACATTTCAAGTTCTTCTTTTCTCCCATCGACTCCTTTGGAATATAATTCCCTTTAGGAATACAACTATCTTGTCAACAAAATTTTTTGTTGTTGGATTGGAATATAAAAGTAGTATTTAACAAAATAACATCAATATGATTTGTGGACAACACTTTTGAAGAAACTATTTTCTTACACAAGCTTTCAATCCTAATCTTTATAAAATACATATCGGAACACTTCCCATGCCATATCTGATATGGTGACTTTGAACCAATTTCATACGGTACATTTGTTTTAGTGTAAAGCATGTGTCCAAATGGAAATTGGAAGATTATCTAGATTTATTGATAATCACACCATGACTAACATGGTGTGATATCTCCTTTCTGATACACTATCATTGTGTTTCAGGTGGATTTCATCATGATACACTATCATGTTCTCCCAGAAGGTCCTCAATCTAATGGTTTAAAATATTTCAACATCGATCATATTGAAGTGTCTTAATACTTTTACCAAGCTAGTTACATACTTCATTCCTGATCTCCTTGAATACTTCAAGATATTCATACTTGTAGTTCATAAAATATAATTTTCCATATCTATTGATAGCATCAGTAAACATAATGAGGTAATGGAAACTAACTTTAACATATGTTCCAAAAGGTCTATATACATCAGTATGTATGAGCCCTAATAGAATAATCGCTCTCCCATTACATCCAGCGAAGATGCTTTTGTCATATTGCCCAAAATAAGACTTGCATGCCTCTATTGGTTCAATAACCAAAAGAGTCTAGAAAACCATCATTATGAATTCTAGAAATGTGTTTCTCATTTATGTTCTCTAGATGACAATGCTATAGGTATTTGTTGTTTGAGTCATAAAGTCATTCAATATATGTGTGATACACATTTGTCTTTACAACTATTGAGTATAGATTATTAGACATTTCCATATAAGATCTCATATTTTAAAATGAAACCTCAAATTATTCATAATATTCTTGTTCATACAAGATACATGATGTTTTCATTAATGGTAGGTACATAATAGCAATTAACTAATTCTATTACATGCCCTATATATGAATGAAAAATTCCAACTCTAGTGGCAGCAACTCTTGCTCCGCACAATTCTAGCTTACTTCTTCTCAGGTCCTGAAGTGGAGATCTCTATCTCCTTCTTTTTGAGATCCTCAATATTAAGAGGGCAATTCCTTTTCTAGTGTCCAGACTAGTGACAATGGTGGAACTTTCTTTCCTTAACCTTTTAATTGAAAAGGAAGATTCCTTTTGTACTTACCCTTCTCCTAGTCTTCAGTGTAGAAGACTTGAACTTTACCTTAGCCTTAGAACTCTTCTTGGCCTTTCCTTTATCCTTAAACTCTATTCCATTGATCATCATCATGGGTTTATCCATCCTCATTTGTGCTTCAACATTAATCAACATGCCAAGAAATACAGACAATGGTTTGGCCAAGTTACTCAAGTGACAACACTCGATAAACAAGCCATATGATTCAAACAACGATTGTAGAATCATATCCATGGCCAAATCTTGATCTAAAATAAATCCCAGACTCTCCACATGCCCAATCATATTGAGCACATGCAGTTGTACTGGATCTCCCTCTGTTACTTTGCACTCAAATGACACTTTGGAGACATTATACCTTACTTGCTTTATATAATTTTTTAGATGTGTTACCATCTTGATAATAACCATGTTTTCATGAAACTCATAGTTCATACAACATAGCATAAGGTGTTTAATGTTTAAGGCATAATTGACATGTTTCCAATAAGCATCCACCTCAACCCTAGGCATATCAGTAGTGTTATGACCGCATCTGAGATTAATTGGTAAACTAGGGTTTACCTGGATGATTACATGCTTATTGGATTGATCATTTCTTAAATCTAATTAATGATGATAATTCAATTATGATTTTTTAAACCTAATAAGAACTTTAAGTGTACTTTTACTTTGATAAATTAGGTTTGAGAAATATAACCCTAATTGGCCCAAATTAGGGTTTTGATGATATATGAATACATAATTTGATAAGTATAATGTCTCACGAAATGATTTTTAGTATTTTATGTGTAACTCTGATTGAACTCAAATTTGGATATAATATATATAACTCAATCATTCATTTTAGTGAAAAATTTCAAAACATTTGGAAATTCTTTGAAAGTCATTCTTGGTCGAGATATACTTCAACTGACCATGTTGGCAGAATGTTGTTCAAAAGTATATTATTTGATTTTTAATTATTTATTCGTACCTCCAAATGATGTGAAAATTTTACTAAGCTTTGAAAGTGCATTTATAACATCATGATAAATTTTCATAATTTTTGGAGAAGGTTTGATCTCTGAAATATACAAATTACAGTAACAGTTTTATAATAGAAAATTTAGTTGAAATAGGAGAAAGTATAGTGAGGGGTCAATGTGCAATGGAACCAAGTAGCTCAATTGCTCTATATGGTCAACCTAACACACTAGCATCTCTCATGATTCGTGATTCATTCCAGAGAAATGAAATCCTAGAGAGAGAGGGAGAGTTAGGGTTTGAGAGGAGAAAGAGGTGGAATTGTTGATCTTGATCTAGGGTTTCTCTGTCTGAGATATGATGAAATCAAGTAAGTTTAGCTTATTTGCATAGACTTTAATGGTGAATCTTCTCTCACATGTCAAGATTCCATCCCTCCTCTGATTTGATCTGAAATAGTATCAAAACTTCCCCTTTTCTCACTCTTTCTTCATAATCCCTCATTTTTATGGTTTCCGAGTTGAAAGGAAAAAGAATTGGGTGAATTGCTAGGGATTTGATATGAGATCAAGATTTTCAGGGATGAGCTATGTTTTTAAAGTGTTTCCACACCTTAGGGTGAGTGTGAACTTCCTTTAAATAGTATATTGCACGAAAATTTGTTAAATCATCCATAATCTTCAATTGCTTAGCATGTGACTACAAACCCTGAATTGTTTGTTTAATCTAAGTTGTTGAAAAATGATATGAAATGGATTCTTCCTCTATTTGGATAAATTTTAGATGATAAAATCACATCATAAATGTATACAATATATCCTAATGAGAATTCCCTAAGTATTCGCGAAGGTTATAAGAGTAAACTGAAATATAGGGAATTTGTCTATGACTGAAATTGTTGTATAATTAAATAGAGAAATTTGTTTATATGGATCCCTTTGGTTATGAATGATTGTTTATCTAAATTCATAGTACATATATGTCAGATACTATCTTGGATTACATTTAAGGAGAATAGTGTTTGTTTGATATCTCAATAAAGAGGGTGAAACCCTAGATGCGAGGGAAGTTGGATATTTACGAATAGATATCGTGAAATCCATTTGAAGGGATTTTCTTGACATGATAGACTTTATTTAATTGATTTTACTCAATTAGATGATTTAGTTGATATTCTCAATTTCTACCTAGATGACAATAAATGGAAAGAATTGTTTTGGAATTCAATTTATAGTATACCTCAAACCATGTTCTAACTATGATCTGAAATTATTTATATGATGACATGGATATAGATATCCATGTATCTTGAATAATAGAGAATTTATAAGTTGACTGAGAATCTTCTGAAGATCTGAATTATTAAGTTATTCGGGTGCTTGAACAACATTATAACTGAAATTCAGATTTAAGCTTAATTGATCTTACTTATGTTCCTAGTGCATTCAATTCTACATGTTTGATCTCTTTGATTTGATATATAGACAATAGAGATTCTGATTTTCATAATACATATCCCGTGAATAGCAAGTAATCAAGGATGGAAACCCAATCTAGTATGCTTTTAAAAGTATACATATCTAATTTAGTATTAAATGGTTGATTGAGATGATTAATGTGATATTGTGGGTTTTCAGCTGAATATTATCTTATATGCATGTATGATTTGTTTATGAGATTCAGATTCTCTAATTCAAATACTTGTCATGGAATGAGAAGTTATTATGCTATTGCAAGCGGAGAGATATGACATGCCCTAGATTGGGATGTTATTGATGCCATGCATATGTGTGTGAAATATTAAATGAGAATACTTGTTTAGTAGACATGATATATGTTTGAATACATGAGAAATGATATATGTGCACAAGTAAGGATAAACCCTAAGAAAAGGGTAAACAATATGTTAAGCATTTAGTTGAGTATTATCAGTGAATTCAGTTCAGTAGTCTGAGTAGTCAGTAAGATACAGAGTTTAAAGAAATATGTCTAAGAGAAAGATATAATCAAGTTATAATAGACTCAGGAGCCTTGAACACCGTAGAATCCCTATGCGAGGTCTGCGCCTTAGGGATGAAACGACATAACCCTGGAAGTGTGCAGTATATGGGGGTCAGATCGTACTAACAGGTGGTACGGGGAATGAAGCCGTAGTGGAAGTCTCCTTAAATTACATAATGTAGTGTCCAACATCAACCAGAGGGCCTGGTGGCACTAGAGTACAGAAAAGCCAATAGATGGCTTGACTCTCCGCCTGTGTGCTCAGGTTAAAGGAGGAGTCCAGAGGCCAGAGTGCCATTACATTGTTTCAGACTAGTGACATAGTCAGACTTAGCATTCTCGGGTGTGTGAGCTAAGTCTTATATGGTGTGATCATTGTGCACGATGAGTCTTCCTATGTAGAGTACATTGCATATGATCAGGGAAAAAGCTAAAATATGATCATATAGGTTTAAAGAGTTTCTTATAAATAAAAAAGAGTTAAGAAAGATTTGAGTACAATTTCATAGTAGTTGTTCTTTAAATGCAATATTTACATTCTCTGTTATTTTAACTGTATTGTTTTAGATCTGCTCGGTGTAGTAATTACTGTTGTTATAATTGATATCAGTTTCTCAAAGGTATATCTATAATTATATCAGTGCTTTAGACTGTTTCTTTGAAGTACTCATTCACTGAGTGAGTAGGCTCACCCCTCTACTCAAAATTTTTAGGGAAACCATGAGGACTTGAAGAAGGTCAAAGCATCAGAGTAGATCTACCACATGAGTTGAGTATGAGATTAGTTAAGTTTAGTCGGTCCCTGTCACTCTAGGTCCTAGTATAGATGTGAGAGAGTTATAAATGATATTTTGTATCTTTGTTTCCTTGATAAGAGAGAATGTATCTTATTATCATGTCGTCTGTACATGGAAGTGTAAGAAATATAATGAATGTATGGATGTGTATCATTAATGTTGAGAGAACATTAGAATAATAAAATTTTAATTCTCTTGTAAAGTTTGTTTATGTGATTGAATGCGAGAAAACAAAGAGTTTGAAAATAGAAGAACGGTTAGGAATGAACTTTGTATTAAGTGTAATCCTCATAGTCATGCCCTAATCTCATGATTAGTGGAAATTGTGGGATGTGGGCGTGACATCTTTGGTATCAGAGCTTTGACTGAGTCGTCATGGACCATTAGGATAGAAAGTTAGAGTTATAAGTATGGCAGATAGGAGATGTTATGATGTTAGCTTTGGGGATTTGAGTATTTGGATATCATGGCCCGGTATCTGAGTACTTGGATCAACCAGTATCAAGCTACTCTATCTATTCTTTCAAGTATACCCTGGCCAGGTTTACAGTGGAAGGATGGGCTAGAGAGGAACCCTAGAAATATTAGGGTTAGAAACAAGATAAGTAGCATGAATTAAGAGCATAAATATAAAATGAGATAGAACTTTCGTTTCATATTGTAGTTTTATTGGAGATGAATATAAATGCTCTTATATGTTTGAATTCAGATATTCAGTATTTTGAAATATATATGGGTCTTTAAGATTTGTTGTACACTATGCAGTTGTAGAATTTATTGATTACATTCTTTGTATCAAGTAGACCAGAAGTTATGTTTGAATGAGCTTGCCCTATTTGGATATTCTTTCCACATGTTTGATATTAATAGGAGTTAGTTAATCCTGAGTAGCTCTTGGCTTCAGGACTGCAGGTTTGGCCTGGTCTGGCTGGCAGGGTGCGTTATTGGGATCTAATGACTCCTATTAAAAATATAATAATAGTAGACTCTGGATAAATTAGACACACATCATAGTGAGAATGTACACATACTAAGATGTTGAAACATATGGGAAAGATTAGAATAGCTATGAATCAGTTAGAACTAATATCTGAGATTCAACTTTGGGGCCTCATATGAGAAACCCTTAATTGGGAATAAAGGAACACGACATAAGGTTCAGATTAAGTTTAATGATTAGTATTATATGAACTTTAAATATGAAATATGGAAAATATATGAGAAAACTATGTAAGGGCCAAGATAGTAAGAATCAATCATGAGGAATGGACAATATAATCGAGTACAATGTTTTTATGTACTCCACGGCAAAGGGAAAATAGAAGAAAAGAGTTAAGTAGACAATAAGTAAATATAAGTGAAGAGTCTTTAGAAGAGTTAAAGTAAAGAAAATTAGATGAACATCTAAATTATAAGACTAGAATAAGAAGCTAAGTTAAAACAAAGATAAATGTTGGAAATGATGAGCTTGCTTAAGGAATGAGGGTTATGATATAATTGAGAGCATGGAATGTATACCTTTATTTTGAAGTTAATACATTCATCCTTACTACCTTTGGAATTCCAAGTGTCTATAGAATAACAAACTAGTTTCTAAAAGAGGAACAAAAGTGTAGCTTAACAAATGAATAAGTCATACAAAGGTAGACTATATTCAGGAAGGAGAAAACTTGATTGAAAGAGAAACTATGTTTCACCCATGCATGATCCGTTTGATTTAAAATGAAGAATATGTAATGTATTAAACATGAGGTAAAACTAGTAGAGAGAATATTGATTTAGAATTTAACTTCACATTAGTAGAAGGATAAAAAGAAATATGTGCAACATGGTATACAATACACATGAATAAGCAACATGGTCATAAGAGAAAATTAGAAGTTAAAGGTGACAGGTGGAAGAGTAGTATATGGTAAGAGGATTATGGAAAGTAAGGAAGGGTTTGGAAATGATGTAGTAATATAGATTATAAAAGAAAGAGGTTGTCAGATTCAAGCAAGTGCTAATTAGTCAAGTATCCCTATTGATAATTAATTAAACCTACATACGAGAAATGTATTAAGGGAATATTTGAATATAATAATTCCAAGTCTCAAAATCATCTTCTCTTTCATATCTTCCTTAATGAGGGCAAGGTGGGAATGAAGTGATAAGAAAATGAATCATATATGATGCATAACCACCATGGTAGGGACATCTAGTGAATGTAATAATGACACACAATATGATGATGAAACCCTAGTAGGGTAAATTGAGAATGTAATACATATGAATGGCCAAGTAAGAGAAAGGAAATTCAAGTGGTGAGATAAGGAAGACTTTAGTAAAACTTGTGAGATCCAAAGTTTGACTTTCAAATTAAGGGAGCAAAGTCACATCACAATAACGTCATGCTACTGATAAGGACCAACCCTAGAATGTTTAGAGTTGTAGTAGTTCAAGGGATGTCACTAGTGATTTGACCTTGAATACTATCATCTCTATAAATCAAGATTATGAGATTTGCACTATGAGAAGTAAACTAGCACTGATAGTAATCCAGGGTTTACATGTAGTTAATTTGAATGGTAGACAAACAATATGGAAATGATTCGGAGAAAAGAGTAAGATATAAATTTGAAATGTGACAAGTGTGTTTTGAACAAAAGGAGAAATATAATATGAGTGAAGTGTGATATGAAATAAATTCGTGTTGTGATAGCAAGAATGATGAATAATCTATTTGTACCTTGTATGTTTCAATTTTAGGGATGTTTAATCCACATGATTAAAATGTGAAGGATAAGTAGCAAAAAAAAGTAGTAGTGAATGAAGAGAGAGATAAGAGATAACAATGGCTTTTAGTAATATGTGAATTTTTTTTTAGAATTATAATTCTTTGAAGGTATACTAAGGGATGTAAATTTGTTTTATATATGATTTCAGTTGTACATGTGCAAGCAATATGTTAATTAAAGGTGTATGATAGTTTAAGTCATTCATACTAGTAATCCATCTTAGTATTGTACAATTGTGGTATGGTGATATGGATTGAATGATGATGGAATAAATGGAGGGTTACCCTTAATAAGGTAGTCTTACATATTCACTCATATTAATAGAAGGGATGATAATCATATTGTGTTGATATGTTACCCTAATGAGGTATAGCTTGTTATACCTAGCTTTAATATAACTAAGTGATGGTAATTGGGTATGAATAGTCCTTGAATGACTAATACAATCATGGAGTACTCTGTTACTATTGTTGAAAACCCTAGTATGCTATAACCTTATGGTTACACCTTGAATTATGTGTGGGCTCATACTTGAGCATAGTATGGTATGTGATGGCAATGCTTCACCTTATGCATCCATGATCCAATGGGGATGTCGTGAGTGGTATTGTATAATTGTTGTTGGATTTAGTCTTCCAACTCAAGACTGTTTTGCTATTTGAGTAGCACAATAGTAAAATTCAAAATGACATGGTGAATTCTCTTTTGTGACTTAAAGGTAATACAAAACAATAGTACATATTGAGTCGTATGAATTGAGATAGTTGGATCAGATTATCAATGTTGAGATAACACCTCAAGAGTATGAAAATATTGAAATGGTTGTTTATCTCTCTATTATATGATTGACTGTAGCATAGAGAATTTGTTTGTTATCATTGAGAACTATTCCAAACATGTTGTGATTTGGTAAAGAATTAAAGGACTTAATGTTGAAAACAGCATTCAAGTATGAAATATAAGAATATAATGACATGTAAGATTTCAGAAGCTTAAAATAAACCTAGAATGTACTTTTCTTGCACGTTTATGTTTTGGGGGTGAAATATTTCAAGGGGGAATAATTGTTATGACCGCATCTGAGCTTAATTGGTAAACTAGGGTTTACCTGGATGATTACATGCTTAATTAGATTGATCATTTCTTAAATCTAATTAATGATGATAATTCAATTATGATGTTTTAAACCTAATAAGAACTTTAAGTGTGCTTTTACTTTGAGAAATTAGGGTTTGAGAAATATAATCCTAATCGGCCCAAATTAGGGTTTTGATGATATATGAATACATAATTTGATAAGTATAATGTCTCACTAAATGATTTTTAGTATTTTATGTGTAACTCTGATTGAACTCAAATTGGAAAGAATATGTATAACTCAATTGTATATTTTAGTGAAAAATTTTAGAATATTTGGATGTTCTTTGAAAGTCATTCTCAGTCAAGATATACTTCAACCGACCATGCAGATAGAATGTTGTTCAGCAGTATATTGTTTGATTTTTAATTATTTATTTGTAAATGAAAATAATCTGAAAATTTTATTGGAGCTCTAAAAGTGCATTTCAAACATTGCAATAAATTTTCATAATTTTTGGAAAAGTTTTGATCTCTAAAATACACAAATTATAGTAACAGTTTTATTATAGAAAATTCAGTTGAAATAAGAAAAAGTATAGTGAGGGGTCAATGTGCAATTGACCCAAGCAGCTCAATTGCTCTATATGGTCAACCTAACACACTAGAAGCTCTCATAATTCGTGATTCATTCAAGAGAAATGAAATCCTAGAGAGAGAGGGAGAGTTAGGGTTTGAGAGGAGAAAGAGGTGGAATTGCTGATCTAGGGTTTCTCTATCCGAGATATGATGAAATCAAGTAAGTTTAGCTTCTTTGCATAGAATTTAATGGTGAATCTTCTCTCACATGTCAAGATTCCATCCCTCCTCTGATTTGATCTGAAATGGTATCAAAACTTCCCCTTTTCTCACTCTTTCTTTACAATCCCTCATTTTTAGGGTTTCCGAGTTGAAAGGAAGAAAATTTGGGTGAATTTCTAGGGATTTGATATGAGATCGAGATTTTCAGACACGAGTTGTGTTTTTAAGGTTTTTTCACACCTTAGGGTGAGTGGGAACTTCCTTTAAACAGTATATTGTATGAAAATTTGTTAAATCATTCATAATCTTCAATTGCTTAGCATGCGACTACAAACCCTGAATTGTCTGTTTGATCTAAGTTGTTGAAAATGATGTGAAATAGATTCTTCCTCTATTTGGATGAATTTCAAATGATAAAATCACATTATAAATGTATACAATATATCCTAATGAGAATTCCCTAAGTATTCGCAAAGGTTATAAGAGTAAACTGAAATATAGGGAATTTGTCTATGACTGAAATTGTTGTATAATTAAATAGAGAAATTTGTTTATCTGGATCCCTTTGGTTATGAATGATTGTTTATCTGAATTCATAGTACATGTATGTCAGATACTATCTTGGATTACATTTAAGGTGAATATTGTTTGGTTGATATCTCAGAAAAGAGGGTGAAACCCTAGATGCGAGGGAAGTTGGATATTTACGAATAGATATCGTGAAATCCATTTGAAGGGATTTTCTTGACACGATAGACTTTATTTAATCAATTTTACTCAATTAGATGATTTAGTTGATATTCTCAATTTCTACCTAGATGACAATAAATGGAAAGAATTGTTTTTTAATTCAGTTTATAGTATACCTCAAACCATGTTCTAACTATGATCTGAAATTGTTTATATGATGACATGGATATAGATATCCATGTATCTTGAATAATAGAGAATTTATAAGTTGATTGAGAATCTTCTGAAGATCTAAATTATTAAGTTATCTGGGTGCTTGATCAACATTATAGCTGAAATTCAGATTAAAGCTTAATTGATCTTACTTATGTTCCTAGTGCATTCAATTCTACATGTTTGATCTCTTTGATTTGATATATAGACAATAGAGTTTCTGATTTTCATAATACATATCCCGTGAATAGCAAGTAATCAAGGATGGAAACCCAATCTAGTATGCTTTTAAAAGTATACATATCTAATTTAGTATTAAATGGTTGATTGAGATTATTAATGTGATATTGTGGGGTTTTAGCTGAATATTATCTTATATACATGCATGATTTGTTTATGAGATTCAGATTCTCTAATTCAAATACTTGTCATGAAATGATAAGTTGTTATGCTATTGCAAGCAGAGAGATATGACATGCCCTAGATTGGGATGTTATTGATGACATGCATATATGTGTGAAATGTTGAATGAGAATACTTGTTTAGTAGACATGACATATGTTTGAATACATAAGAAATGATAAATGTGCACGAGTAAGGAGAAACACTAAGAAAAGGGTAAACAATATGTTAAGCATTCAGTTCAGTATTATTAGTGAATTCAGTTCAGTAGTTTGAGTAGTCCGTAAGATATACAGTTTAAAGAAATCAGTTTAAGAGAAAGATATAATCAAGTTATAATAGACTCAAGAGCCCTGAACACCGTAGAATCCCTATGTGAGGTATGCACCTTAGGGATGAAATGACCTAACCCTGGCAGTGTCCAGTATATGGGGGTCAGATCATACTAACAGGTGGTATGGGGGATGAAGCCCTAGTAGAAGTCTCCTTAAATTATAAAATGTAGTGTCCAACATCAACCAGAGGGCATGGTGGCATTAGAGTACAGAAAAATCAATAGGTGGCTTGACTCTCCACCTATGTGCACAGGTTAGAGGAGGAGTCCAGAGGCCAAAGTGTCATTACCCTGTTGCAGACTAGTGACGTAGTCGGACTTAGCATTCTCGGGTGTGTCAGCTAGGTCTTGTACGGTGTGATCATAGTGCACTACGAGTCTTCATATGTAGAGTACACTGCATATGATCAGGGCATAAGCTAAAATATGATCATATAGGTTTAAAGATTTTCTTATAAATAAAAAGAGTTAAGAAAGATTTGAGTGCAGTTTCGTAGTAGTTGTTATTTAAATGCAATATTTACATTCTCTGTTATTTTAACGGTATTGTTTTAGATCTGCTCCGTGTAGTAATTACTGTTGTTATAATTGATATCAATTACTCAAAGGTATATATGTAATTATATCAGTGCTTTAGACTATTTCTTTGAAGTAACCATTCACTGCGCGAGTAGGCTCACACCTCTACTCAAAATTTTTAGGGAAACCACGTGGACTTAGAAGAAAGTCAAAGCATCAGAGTAGATCTACCACATGAGTTGAGTATGAGATTAGTTAAGTTCAGTCGGTCCCTATCACTCTAGGTCCTACTATAGATGTGAGAGAGTAATAAATGATGTTTTGTATCTTTGTTTCCTTGATAAGAGAGAATGTATCTGATTATCATGTCGTATGTACATGGAAGTGTAAGAAATAGAATGAATGTATGGATGTGTATCATTAATGTTGAGAGCATATTAGAATAATAAAAATTTAATTCTCTTGTAAAGTTTGTTTATGTGATTGAATGTGAGAAAACAAAGAGTTTGAAAATAGAAGAAAAGTCGGGAATGAACTTTTTATTAAGTGTAATCCTCATAGTCATGCCCTAATCTCATGATTAGTGGAAATTGTGGGATGTGGGCATGACAAGTAGGTTCCTCTGGCTCTGGTCTTTCAAGGACATAGAGCTTTCGCTCATTGGTGAGAACGCTTCTCAAAGTACTAAACTAAATGTGAAAGTTAATCCTGTTTAGTTTGGCCTACTTAAGGATTGATCACTATGATAATGTTTTTGTGTTTTCCATTACATTCTATAAAAGAAATTTTTCAACTTTGTCAATTTTTTTATTTAAAGTCATAATAGTGTAAATATTAGTTAGGCCTTTAATTAATTATTGCCCCCACTATTTTGTTCAAATTGATAGCCTCACTACCAATTCGGAAGATTGTAGCGTATAACATTCTAGTGAGACAAGATCTAAAACAATTGAATTATTACCCAGCCAATGCCATCGTCCATAAACAATTATTAAGGTAGGTAACTTTTTCCAATCACATCATATGTAGTTCTTGAATAGATGACATGCACAAGTCTTTGCCATAGTCATCTACATGCTTATAGCGGCTTAATCTCATTAAGATCACCTAGTGAAGCCTGACCCAAAAGCCAACACGATAGTAATGTACCCTACTTGACAGACCCACAGAACTACCATCACAATTCCACAAGATAGACGGTGCACCAAGCTTGGCATGCCCACGCTTAGTCGATCAAGCTTTTCATGTGTGTTTCTAATAGAAAGAATCTAAGACTTAATATGATTGATTGAGGGATTTTATATATAAATACACATACATATCCAATTACCACATACTTATACATAACATAGACATGTCCCACAAATGAAAACATGCATTTATAAACGCAAGCAATGAGTATGGACATACTATTGTAATTTCTTGGATCCACAAGGAATTACTACCACTTAAGGTCTACATCACATTCAACAACTTGTTGTTGGTGAAGATACATGCCCAAACCAATCCGAGTTGATCATTTTAATACTTGAATCGACTGGCTCGCCTCCTAAGCGCTAGGTTGGGCTCTTGAAATGGTTGTCTAGTCTCGGGTTCAATCGATGTTTGGACTCCTCTAGCCAATCATTTGGACCATCAGTCAATCGATTCATCCTCCTATCATCTTTCCTCCTCTATCCTTCATTTGATCAGTTCGACTCCTAAGTCGCTTGGTTTGTCTGGTGCAGAACATCTTCTCATGATGAAACATAAATTAAAACTATCCTATTTCATATTATATTGTAAAAGGGAAACCTTTGAGTTACATTTGAGGGAAAATAGGAAGATGAGCATTAATTTACATTTACAAAGGAGGGGAGAGGAACGATATGCAAATCAAGATATAAATAGGATTAAACAAACACAACCATGCACACATAGATCTAGTATTATTAGCCATAACCATGCTGACATCCACCATCAAAACACTTTTAGAGAGACGCATATGGATTGCATATATATATATAGATATATATATATATATATATATATATATATATATATATATATATATATATATATATATATATTGATCGTATGTGGTACTTAATTAGATCTGCACATTACTCATTTTAATATTCATATTTTTTGAAATAAAAGTAAATCTAATCATATCGATTTAAATCCAAATATACCATAAATTGACATGGCTATGATACCACTATTGGGAAATCAGGACGACAGATAAGGCAACATAAACAAAAGTTTATAGCCTAATATCCTAATCAACAAGATCGCATCAACAACAGTGTATCTAGGAAAGAGGATAACAAGAGTTAGACCTAGTCTTAGAGTAAGTCCAGCGACAACTCTTGATGAAGTAGCATGCTTCTTCTCCAAGCAGTAGTGTGCTTCTTCTTCAGGCAGCACTTGAACAATCATCAGCAACAATCTCCTGGTGCCACATCATGGATGGTGGTTGATGGCGCCTTGTTAGCAATAGACAATAACCTCCTCGCCTCTATTGTAGTCCACATGGACCATTGGGCTCTCTATGTTGTGCTACCATAGCCAACAAAAAGGATTTGACCCTTCAAACGTCAATCTACTAGGATTGATTCGCTCTCCCAATTACCTCTCCCTTTCTATCCCTCCCTTTGATGGGTAGGACTTTCTCAAACTCTCTATTAGTTATCACAACTAGAGATAACAACAATTGTCAGAGCTTATTGTTGCATCTGAGAAGCTCCCAATACACCTCTATTTATAGGAGAAGCTAGGGTCAGGGTTTTCATTCAGTCTGGGAGTCGAAGAGATGGAGTTCATGAATTTTCTGGAAACTACGAATAGTGAACCGATCAGTTCACTATCCAACTGGTCGGTTCAGAGGTGAACTAGTCGAATCAAGCCTTCAATTGATTGGCTCAGTAGCTTTCCTCTTTAGAATCAAATTGGTATTCAATATTTGATTAATGCAAAACCATGACATCAACATCAATCCTTGATCCAACTGAATTGATCATTGATCCGGACAACCTAGATGATGAATGAGTCAGTTTACATCATGAAATGGTCGTTTCATATCATGAAATGGTTGTTTCACTTTTAAAATGGTTGTTTCATATATGAAATGGTCTTTCTAGATGTCCATCTTAGGGAAATATTAATCCAATATTGTTTCCAATTGACCTGACACTCCAACCGATCGGTGCAACACTTAAACCAATCAGTTCAGAGTCCAATCAATTAATTTTGAACCATAGTTGTTTAACTGAACATATGAATACTTTAGTAATCAAGTTAAACATCATTCATGAATAAACTCCTCTTCCAAGTGTATCATATGTGTATGACCCTATAGGTCCCAGATTAGGTTAACAATGAACGTCCATAACCAACTTATGACATCACAAGAAATGAGCGGTATCTAGCAACACATCATTACTATCCAAGTAATTCAAAAAGTTGGAGAAAAAATTCAACATACAATCTGTTGGGTTTTACGGGAGGCGGAGAAGAAGCGGAAACAAAAAAATTCTCCCTCAAACCCAGAACAAAAGGAATCAAGTCAACGTCTATACAATAGGAAAGATGGTTTGTGGATGCATACCTTGTCCTGAGGCTTACTCGGCGACAGTACCTCGCACCTCGTGTGGTCTTCACCTCCAGTCTTAGACGGTGTCTGTGCAGCTCCTGGTCGCACCGGGACTGTTGGGATTGACAATTGTCCTCTGAGCGACAGAGATCTCCCGCCTCTACATTCATCCACATAGACTGCATGGAACTCCGATCTCCTTTTCCCATAAGGAATCAGAATGAGTCACACCCTCCTGTCAGTGTACTAGTCACCGACACACTCTCCTACCACCAGTCACTTTCTGCAGTTGTCTTTCCCTTGCTGTGCCTCCCTTATCGGGTATCACTTGCTTGGGCTCTCTCGGTTACCAAAACCAGAGAGAACGACAACTTCACAGAGAAACTGGTTGCACTGAGTTGTTCTTTGAGAAGCCCCCAATACCTCTATATATATAGGAGGGTCATGGGACATGGTTCTCTATCCCGGGCAATGCAGGACTAAAGCAGGAGTAGAAGGGTTCGAGATTTTCCACAAAAACAACCAATTGTGTAACCTGAACCGATCGTTTCATAACTAAAACGGTCAGTTTGAGTCGGTCAGTTGACACCTCAACCGATCGGTTGGGACCCATGAAACGGTCGGTTTACTTCTGAACTGGTCGGTTCATGGTCATGATCAGTTCCCGATTGACTTTCTTCTTTTGTTTCGAATTGGTATCAAATACCAATCCTTGTTCCAATCAAATTGGGCAAGTGAAACGAAAGGAAATTTCTCACCAATCTTACTTTCCCAACTTGCTTGGTTGGACTTGAACCAATCGTTTCAACACTTGAATGGATCGTTTCACCCTGTCCATGAGATGATCGACTCACCAGTTGAGTCGATCGGTTCACCAAGCTCAGCCGATCGGTTCATCACATGAGCCGATCGGTTGGGAGTGCAGATTGTGCAGAATCAGTCAATCACAGTTTCAATCAATCTGATACTCTAATCAATCAGTCCAACACCTTGAACACTATGATACTGAGCTATCAATTGATTGAGTGTTTAATTGAACTACTAAACTCCTTTAGTAATCAATCTAAACATGTTTGTGGATAAAATCCTATTCTAGGTTCAATCCTATGTGTGTGACCCTACAGGTCCATTTCACATTGGCAGTGAAAGTCCATAACACTTATGACTTCATAAGCACAGAACGGTGCCTAGTCACACATCAGTGCTACCCAAGTGAAATAGAAAGTTGGAGAACAACTTTCAATCCTACAATCCATGAATGGTGTTACAGTGAATGTATAATTCCTTTGTCACTGATATCCTAAATGAACTCGAGGCATGGAACAGTCATCCTGTCAACATTCATTCATTTCCTTGATCTCAGAGCAGACTGGGTGAGATGTGTGTGACATCAATATCACATATTGATTCACACGTGCATGTGCATGCCTTTCTCAATCCTACTCATCAAGTGGCCAAGGACATCAAACTCCCTCAGGAGGGACAAATCCCATATCTATCACTCACCCCTCAAAATCCCTATGTGTCAAAGCCACCCAATCATCACCTTTATAACAACCCATGTTTCAGGACTGCGTTTGATGATGTCAAAGTGTACCCAACGACATATGTTGAGTGTAGTGATTTCAGGTCTAAGAATCACACTCACCACCACCACTGTGAGAGCTAACTGTGACTACCAAGTCATGGTTCCATGTGTCACTCTCACGGTGGGTCTGTCCAGTACCTTGTTCTCTAACAAGTACCTATGTGCTTGGTTTGATATCACTATATCATGACTAATGAGATTCTGTCATCAACCAACACACAATCTAGTCTTTAGTGTTATTGATGTCTATGGTTATTTCCACAATAACAACCGACTAGGGACCAAACAAGAATGTATACTCTTAACATCCGTATGATCTCATCGTTTAGGTCCTCAACCCAAAAGCATACGTCATTGAGTAAAACAATTCTTTAGACATCTATCATGTTACACCATCATCTCAGAAATAGTTTAAACATATAGATCGGAAATTGCCTTTATTATTATTCAAATCATTTACAAAGTATCCCATTACAATCATGATATGACTTGCTCTATGGGCATACATACCAACAGACTCCCACTCCCACTTAGAGCCAGTCACCAAGGAACCTCAGCCCTTGTGACCTAGCATGACCATCATGCTTCTGCTGAGAAAGGGCCTTCGTCAGTGGATCAGCTATGTTGTCTTCAGTTGGTACTTTGCAAATCTTCACATCTCCTCATTATACAATCTCTCGTATGAGATGGAAGTGCCACAGTATGTGCTTGGACCGCTGATGTGATCTGGGTTCCTTAGCCTGTGCAATAGCTCCATTTTTGTCACAATAAAGCTCAATTGCATCACAGCTACGGGGAACTACACCAAGTTCAGAAATGAACTTCCTGATCCACACAGCCTCCTTTGCTGCATATGAAGTAGCAATATACTCGGCCTCTGTAGTAGAATTGGCAACTGTTTCTTGCTTGGAACTCTTCCAGCTCACAACTCCATTATTAAGGCAAAATACAAATCCTGACTGCGATCTGTAATCATCTATATTGGTTTGGAAGCTTGCATCGGTGTAACCCTTTACAACTAGCTCTTCCTCGCTGCCGTAAACAAGAAACTGATCCTTAGTCCTTCGCAAGTACTTGAGGATGTTCTTTACGGCTGTCCAGTGAGCATCCTCGGGATCTGACTGGTACCTGCTCGTCATGCTGAGAGCATACGAGACATCTGGGCGTGTGCACAACATAGCGTACATGATGGATCTGATGGCTGATGCATATGGGATCCCATTCATACGCTCCCTCTCTTCAGAATATTGGGGACATTGAGCTCTAGAGATGGTGACTCCATGTAGCATGGGGATGTTGCCTCTCTTTGAGTTCTCCATGCTGAACCGCTTCAGCACTTTGTCAATGTATGTGCTCTGACTTAGTCTGAGAAGCCTTCTAGATCTATCTCTATAGATCTTAATTCCTAGAATGTAGGATGCTTCTCCTAAGTCCTTCATTAAGAAAGTATTCCCAAGCCAAGTATTTACCTTCTCTAAGGCTAAGACATCATTCCCCATCAAAAGTATGTCATCCACATACAATATGAGGAATGTGGTTGAGCTCCCACTAACCTTCTTGTACACACAAGGTTCATCTTCATTTTGAATAAAGCTAAACACTTTGACTTCCTCATCAAATCGAAGATTCCAACTCCGAGATGCTTGCTTCAATCCATAGATTGACCTTTGCATCTTACAGACTTTATTGGCATTCTTTGGATCTACAAAACCTTCAGGTTGTGTCATGTACACATCCTCATTTATATTCCCGTTAAGGAATGCGATTTTAACATCCATATGCCAAATCTCATAGTCATAATAAGATGCAATAGCAAGCATGATCCTGATGGACTTAATCATGGCAACTGGAGAAAATGTTTCGTCATAGTCAACACCTTGAACTTGTCGGAATCCCTTCGCAACCAATCTACCTTTATAAGTTTGCACATTGCCATCCATGTTGGTCTTTTTCTTAAATACCCACTTGCACCCTATGGGTTTTACCCCTTCAGGTGATTCCACCAAAGTCCATACTTTGTTGGAGTACATGGATTCCATCTCGGATCTCATGGCTTCAAGCCATTTCTCAGAATCTGGTCCTTCCATAGCCTCTACGTAGGTAGTTGGATCATCATCTATGATCAACTCATCACCTTCCTAAGTCACAAGGTATCCAAACCTCTCAGGTTCAAGGCGGGTCCTACTAGATTTATGAGGTCCTTATGTTACCTGAGGAGACTGAGATTCCACAACACCTTGTGAATCTTCATATTCCTCTCGTACATCTACCGGTTCAATGTTTTATTGTTGGGCTTGAACCTCTTCAAGCTCTATTTTCCTCCAACTACTTCCTTTGGAAATAAATTCCTTCTCTAGGAATACAGCATCCCTGGCAACAAACACTTTGTTGTCAGTAGGGTGGTATAAGTAATATCCCCTCGTTTCATTGGGGTATCCAACAAGATAACATTTATCAGATTTGGGTCCAAGCTTATCAGGAAACATTTTCTTGACGTAAGCCTTACAACCCCAAATCTTCATAAAAGACAGTTTGGGACGCTTCCCATACCATATCTCATATGGTGTCTTTTGAACTGATTTAGATGGTACTCGGTTAAGTGTAAGCGGCAGTTTTAAGAGCATAACCCCAGAAAGAAATTGGAAGATCAGCAAAACTCATCATTGATCGCACCATATCCAACAATGTGTGATTCCTTCTTTCAGACACACCGTTATGCTGTGGTGTTCCAAGCAGAGTCCATTGTGATACAATACCATGGGCTCGCAGAAGGTCCTCAAACTCCTGGCTTAAGTATTCTCCACCTCGATCAGATCGAAGTGCCTTAATACTTTTACCAAGTTGGTTCTATACTCCATTCATGAAATCCTTGAACCTTTCAAGGGTTTCTGACTTATGTTTCATCAGATACACATAGCCATACCTATTGAAGTCATAAGTAAAGGTAATGAAGTACTGATACCCACCTCTGGCATTAGTTCTAAAAGGCCCACATACATCAGTATGTATGAGTCCTAATAGATCACTAGCTCTATCACCTTTACCTGAAAAGGGAGTCTTGGTCATCTTGCCCAACAAACAAGATTCACATGTCTCTATTGATTCATAATCAAAAGAGTCTAGATAACCATCTTTATGGAGTCTAGAAATGTGCTTCTCATTTATGTGCCCTAGACGACAATGCCAAAGATATGTTTTGTTTGAGTTGTTGAGTTTTTACCTTTTGGTGTTTACGTTGTATACACTTGTCTCTAGATCTATCAAGTATAAACCATAAGACATTGGGGCACTGCCATAAAAGATCCCATCTTTAGAAATGGAACATTTTCCATTCTAAATATGAAATTCAAATCCATCTTTGTCCAAACAAGAGACGGAAATGATATTCCTATTTATGGTAGGTACATAATAGTAGTTCTTCAACTCTATTATTATCCCACTTGGTAGAGTTAACTCATAGGTTCCTACGGCACTGGTGGTAAATCTTGCCCCATTGGCAACATGTAGTTCAACCTCGCCTTTCCCCAAAGGCCTACTTCTCTTAAGATCCTTCACATTTGAACAAATGTGAGATCCGCATCCAGTATCAAGTACCCATGAAGAAGAAGTAGTAAAGTTAATCTCTATCACGTATACACCAGAAGTAGAGATCTCTATCTCTGACTTCTTCTTCCATCGTTCCTTCCATCCTCTCCATGTAGAAGAAATTGGTTTGGCGAGAGAACCCTTCTCTCCCTTACCTGTCATTCCATTGATCTCTATCAATGAACTTTCTTTCTTCTTCACCAATGCTTTAAGCGTACATAGAGTGGATTCAAAGGCTCCTGATATATCTGGATTTTGCAGAACACTTCTCACAGTCCTCAACCAGTTATGGAATTTGTTCTCAATTAATTTGCCCATTTTAAAAGATGATTCCTTTGCCATTCTACAAGAGAAAATTGCATTTTGTCAAAACTCTTTTTGATTTGATTTGAATAAAATTTGACGATAGTTAATTAGGCCTTTAATTAATTACCGCTCCCACTATTTTGACTCAAATTGACAGCCCTCACCATCAATTCGGAAGATTGCAGCTCACAATCTTCTAGTGGGTCAAGATCCTGAAATCCTCTGAGCCATGGACCAGTTAGGGTTGTCACCCATAACTCAGAACTCCCAGGTAGGAAACTCTTGCCAATTGCATCATATGCAACTCTTGAAATATGTCATATGCAACTATTTGCCATGATCATCTCCATGCCTCAAGGTACTAGATCCCATCTAGATCACCTTGTTAAGTCCGACCCAAAGCCAACATGATGAATATGCACCCTGCTAGGGCAGACCCACACATTCATCCTTCACGCTTCCATGAGATAGATGGTGCACCACGTTAGGGCGTGCCCACACTTGGTCGATCAAGCTTTTCACGTGTGTCACATTTGGAAGGCATCTAAAACTTTAATATTTAATGAGGGATTTGGTTTTTATATACATATACATATCCAATCAACACAATATATAGTATGTATCATATACATGCTATATCCCACAGAAAACATGCAAAACGATAAAAGCAATGATTATGGCCATCCTATTGTGATTCCTCGAGCCAAGAGGAATCACGGTCATCTAGGTATACATCACATGCAACCTGTACAAGATGAAATATGTGCCTGCCTTTCTGGGTTTGATCATCTCATCTTCATGACTGATCGGCTCCCCATCAAGTTGGTCATTCGGGTGCCACCAGCCGATCGACTGGCACCTCCAGCCGATCAGTTCACCGGTCCTCAGATCGCCACCCGCTTGTCTCGCTCCTCGAACCAGTCATCTAGAACACCAACCGATCGGTTCATGCCTTGAATCGATCGTCTCATGTTGTCCGCTATTCTTTGACATAACAAGAAATCAAATCTATCCTATTTACAATTGAATTGTGAAACCCCGAGTTACATTCGGGGGGAGCAAAGGTAGGAAAAGAAATCTCGAATTATTTCGAGTTACATTAGGAATAGGAGAAAGGGAATCGGTGCACAAACTGAGATGCAAGCAACCACATACAACCACACACAAATATAGGGTTTATAGGCCATAATCATGCTACACATCCACCACAAAACTCATTTAAGGGTGACGTGTATCGAGTGCATTAATATTACATATCATATATGTATATTTGGGATTTGTGGATTGGACATGCATACAACCAATTTTATTCGCATCGTATGCAATAAATAAAGGCAACAAACCAAAATCGATCATATCGATAATCCTAAAATATAGAGTAGTTGACGTGGCTCTAATACCACTGTTGGGTTTTAGGGGAGGCAGAGAAGCAGCGGAAACAAAAAATTTCTCCCTCAAACCCAGAACAAAAGGAATCGTGTCAATGCCTATACAATAGGAAAGATGGTTTGTGGATGCATATCTTGTCCCGAGGCTTGCTCGGTGACAGTACCTCGCGCCTTGCGCGGTCTTCACCTCTGGTCTTGGACGGTGTCTGTGCAGCTCCTGCTCGTACCGGGACTGAAGACTCCTAGTCTCACCGGGACTGTTGGGATTGACAGTTGTCCTCCGAGCGACAGAGATCTCCCGCCTCTGCAATCGTCCACACAGACTGCCTGGAACTCCGATCTCCTTGTCCCACAAGGAATCAGAAGGAGTCGCACCCTCCTGCTGGTGTACTAGTCGCCGACACACTCTCCTGCCACCAGTCACTTTCTGCAGTTGTCTTTCCCTTGTTGTGCCTCCCTTATCGGGTAGCACTTGCTCGGGCTCTCTCGGTTACCAAAACCAGAGAGAACGACAACTTCACAGAGCAACTGGTTGCACTGAGTTGTTCTTTGAGAAGCCCCCAATACCCCTATATATATAGGAGGGTCATGGGACAGGGTTCTCCATCCCGGGCAATGCGGGACTAAAGCAGGAGTAGAAGGGTTTAAGATTTTCCACAAAAACAACCAATTGTGTAACCTGAACCAATCATTTCATAACTAAAACGGTCGGTTGGGGATCTGAGTCGGTCGGTTGACACCTCAACCGATCGGTTGGGACCCATGAAATGGTCGGTTCACTTCTGAACCGGTCAGTTCATGGTCCTAATCAGTTCCCGATTGACTTTCTTCTTTTGTTTTGAATTGGTATCAAATACCAATCCTTGTTCCAATCAAATTGGTCAAGTAAAACGAAAGGAAATTTCTCACCAATCTTACTTTCCCAACTTGCTCGGTTGGACTTGAACCGATCGTTTCAACACTTGAATGGATCGTTTCACCCTGTCCATGAGCCGATTGACTCACCAGTTGAGTCGATCGGTTCACCAAGCTCAACCGATCGGTTCATCACATGAGCCGATCGGTTGGGAGTGTAGATTGTGTAGAATCAGTCAATCGCAGTTTCAATCAATCTGATGCTCTAATCAATCAGTCCAACACCTTGAACACTATGATACTGAGCTATCAATTGATTGAGTGTTTAATTTAACTACTAAAATCCTTTAGTAATCAATCTAAACATGTTTGTGGGCAAACTCCTATTCCAAGTTAAATCCTATGTGTGTGACCCTGTAGGTCCATTTCACGTTGGCAGTGAAAGTCCATAACACTTATGACTTCACAAGCAAAGAGCCGTTCCTAGTCACACATCAGTGCTACTCAAGTGAAATAGAAAGTTGGAGAACAACTTTCAATCCTACAATCTGTGAATGGTGTTACAGTGAATGTATAATTCCTTTTTCACTGATACCCTGAATGAACTTGAGGCATGGAACAGTCATCCTATCAACATTCATTCATTTCCTTGATCTCAGAGCAGACTGGGTGAGATGTGTGTGACATCAATATCACATATTGATTCACACGTGCATGTGGATGCCTTTCTCAATCCTACTCATCAAGTGGCCAAGGACATCAAACTCCCTCAGGAGGGACAAATCCCATATCTATCACTCACCCCTCAAAAGCCCTATGTGTCAAAGCCACCCAATCATCACCTTTATAACAACCCATGTTTCAGGAATGCGTTTGATGATGTCAAAGTGTACCCAACGACATATGTTGAGTGTAGTGATTTCAGGTCTAAGAATCACACTCACCACCATCACTGTGAGAGCTGACTGTGACTACCAAGTCATGGTTCCATGTTTCACTCTCACAGTGGGTCTGTAAAGTACCTTGTTCTCTAACAAGTACCTATGTGCTTGGTTTGATATCACTATATCATGACTAATGAGATTCTATCATCAACCAACACACAATCTAGTCTTTAGTGTTATTGATGTCTATGGTTATTTCCACAATAACAACCGACTAGGGACCAAACAAGAATGTATATTCTTAACATCCGTATGATCTCATCGTTTAGGTCCTCAACCCAAAAGCATACGTCATTGAGTAAAACAATTCTTTAGACATCTATCATGTTACACCATCATCTCATAAACAGTTTAAACATATAGATCGGAAATTGCCTTTATTATTATTCAAATCATTTATAAAGTATCCCATTACAATCATCATATGACTTGCTCTATGGGCATACATACCAACACAATCCATGATTGGTGCTACCGTGATCATATAGTTCCTTTATCTCTGATATCCGGATTGAATTCGAGGCATGGAATCATCATCCTCTTCAACGTTCAATACATGTTCCTTGAACTAGAGTAGATTGTCTAAGAGGCATGTGAGATAACATATCACATTTTGAGTCACATGAGTATGGTCATACATTTCTCAGTCTCACTTATCAAGTGGCATGGATATCAATCTCTTGTAGGAGAGACAAATCTCATCTACATCACTCACGCTCAATCCCCATGTGTCACAATGCACCTGAGCATCACCTTTATGGAAACCCTTATTCAAGGTCACGTTGGATGATGTCTAAAAGCAATGAACAACATGTGATGAGTGTAGTGACTTTAGGTCTAAGAACCACAATCACCACTATCACTATGAGAGCTCATTCTAACTATTGTTCTATGGTATCCATGCATCACTCTCATGGTGGGTTAGTCCGATATACTGTTCTTTAATATATACCAATGTGCTTGACTTGATATCACATATCATGACTAATGAGACTCTATCATCAGTCAACACACACTCTAATTTTATATATTATTGTTGTCTATTTTGCTTCCATAGTAATATCTGACTAGGAACATAACAAGAATGTATGTACTCTTATCATACATATGATCTCATTATTCAGGTCATCAACCTAAAAGAAATATGTCATTGACTAACATCATTCTTTAGACATCTACTATGTTGTCATCATATCATGATTGAGACAAACATAATTGATAGAATTATCTTTATTATTATCAAATCAAGTATCTAATACCACATTCCAATCGTTATATGATTGGCTCTCTAGGCATACATACCAATAGAAGCTCCATATAAATACACAAGTTTTTTCAAAATATGGATGTCTAAAGTCTTCACTCTATGTTTGGGTTGAGATATGTCTACATAAAACATGCCTAACTTTGGATATCATCTGACGTTACCAAAATTCCAAAAAGATTTCCATCATCCAAGAAACATACCCAACTCTAATTCTCACATGGGGTTATCAGAATGGAAAAAAGATCTCTATCATCTGATAAACATGTCCAACTCTAGTTCTCATATGGGGTACTCAGAATGCCAAGAGATCTCCATCTCCTTAATGTTAAAATGAAGGTTGAAGTATAGCATGGGCTGGATAAGGTATAACATCTTAGAGATCGCCCATGTTCCCAATGAGGGTGCTATTACGAAAATTTTAAAAAAGTGAAGGACACATTCATTCTTCAAGTGCAAATAAAAGGATAGATATCCACCAAAATGGGGCCCAATAGATTGCTTTCTTGGACATCAGCTGTGGAAAGGAGATTCTCACTCTTACCCAAATATAAGGAACTTGGTGAGTTATAGAAGAGCTAAATATTATTTCATTGTATGACCCATTTGACCATCTCCCTCCAATTAAGATATTTATGTTCTAGTTCATTTGACTCATATTTGGTAGTTGCCATTAGTCGGTGTATACTTCCATCCGTCTAAGTTTTAGATCCCATAGTATAACTTATCATTTAAAGGCCTAAAGAATGCAATTATACTTACACTAGGCCTATAAAAAGATTAGATTTGAATCAGACAGTTAAGATCTGAATCTGTGTCCGATTGAAAGAAAAATATCATTTTAATATCCGATTTGAATCCGATTAAGATCAAAGATATTTTTTCCCGAGATACGACAGATTAATATAATATGATACACTACCATTTGAGTGTAGATAATAACCTATTCAGAACAGAAAATTGAAAGAAAAAAAATGTGACTACTGGATTGTGTTTATATAACAAATGGAATTAGGGTTCATTTGGCCCCCAACTTCCAAACTATTGGTATTTGTACCTAGGGATGTAAATGGGTAGGGTACGGTAGGTAAAGGCTTATCTTTACCCTACTCACGTCAAAGTTGTAGATAAAGGGTAGGGTAATCACTCTTTTCTTAAAAACTGTCATCCTACCCTTACCTGTACCCTTTTACTCACATGGTAAATGGGTAGGGTAACTGGTAAAATGGGTAAAGCAAGATGAACATAGTTATATGATATTTTCATAAACAATCTCATATAATATTTCCTACATCAAGAAACTCCTAAAACTTGTCTTAGATAGTAATAATTATATTTTGGTGACATACAACAAAAATAGTTATATTTAACCCAAATTTTTTTTAAAAAAACAACCTGACCTTTTTAATGTATTATTTATTATTGATGAATTCATTTTTATCTCTATTGGATGACTATAAAAGGTGTGTCATGCTACCCATAGTTTACTAATGTTTTGAGAATCATAATAATACAAATTGAAAAAGTAGTGATGTTGCTTGTTGGGTTTTTAGTAGGCATTAATACATATATTAGAATATCTAATATGAAATTTTAAATTCAAACTTGTACCAATGTGTAAATGGGTAAAATGGGTAGGGTAAAACTTCTCCTTTATCCTACCCTTTTTGGACGTGGGTAGAGAGGGAAAAGGATAAACCAGTGATGGGTAAAATATATGATTATCATTATCCTACCCTACAAAGTATGGATGGTGGGTGAATGGATAATACCTACCCATTTACAGCCCTATCTGTACCTAAATGGATTCATAGTTGAATAGTTGAACATTTTTATACATGTGATTCATATTTGTCCTTACATACCCACATTACTTAAAATCACTCCATGTTCATCGATTACGAAAATATTGTTGGCGTATATGCACATATAGCCATCCCAAGTGATTGCATGGAGTCAGATATTAATTAATCAATTAATGTGATTATTTGGTTAATTAATGAATTCCATAATATTCTAATTAATTTACGAGCGTTTTAATTAACACAACGTTTTTATTTACTGATGGGTTTAGGAAACCCTATTTCCCTTCGTATCCTGTTTGAAGGAGGATTGACGGCTGATATCTATATAAGATAGAAAGAGGCTTTTCAGTTTACGCTCACGCACGTAAACCCTAGCCGTCATCGTCCTTAGGAGAGAAAGGAGAGAAACGTGCCGCTAGCACGCCGCCTTAGAGACATGACTCCTTCCCGTCGTCTTGGGAAGCGTGACGTGGAGTTACGTCCATCTGCGTGGACGAAGTAGAGACGCAGACGCCTTGACGCCTGCGTTCAGAGGACGTCGACGACCACATGTACACGCTGCGAGCAGCGTACGTCACCGCCACAAAGAAACGCCGCCAGATCTTCCTGTGACGCGCTTGACGAACGGGAGAGAAGTTCCGTCCGTGTAGGCCAGCAGCGTTGCACACCGTCGTGCAGCAGGACATCACCGAACTTGCTCCGCGATAAGGTATATCCCGCAAACACTCCTTCCAAATACGTTGTTGTCGACGAGATCCTATTTCGGGTTGCGTGGATTTTATTACTTCCGCCGCGCATGTTTTCTCCACAAAACCCAATAGTGGTATCAGAGCAGTGTCGATCTACGATGTATTTGGATTCGTTTTGATATGATCGAATCGTTGTATACTATTTTCTATGTTGCATACGATGCAAATTAAATATGCTAATGTGCAAATCTAAACCTAATTCCACATACGCCGCAGGCTATTGTTTTTGACGTTTTGGACGCGGTTGACTATGGAAAATATTGATTTTCCTAAGTGCACGGAAGTAAAATTCCGTAGACCTTTTAGGGGCTCTACCCCTGAGACCCCGCGAGGGGCGGCCTCCCCTCGATCCCCGCACAGGGGCGTTGCCCCTGTGTACCCCGCATTGTCTGCGTGGGAGTCAAAATTTTTTAATGGGGAATGTGCCGCATTACAAGTACTACAATTTTAATATGTATATACGTATATGTAGATATACCTATGATAGCATAAATATCTCCTTTAAAATCTGTTTTATGTGGTGAGTGCATGCACGATTATGGCCTAGTATCCCCTTTTGTGAATGTGGATGTCTATCTTGTGGATATGGTTGTTTATGAATGCTATGGATGTATAATGGTTGCATATGGATCCTTTATATAAAGTATTCGTCTTGCATGCCGAGCCTCATCTCTTATTTCAAAGTGTAATTAATTCTTTTCTTTTATATTTGTACTCATATGATGTAATAGAGATAGGATTAGTTTTAGTCTTTGTAAACTTGATGTAAGGAGGCCACTTGAAGATCCAACTCCAAGGAGTGTCCATGGACAAGCACCATGAAGATCCAATTCCAAGAAGCAACATAAAGATCCAACTCCAAGGAGTGTCCATGGAGAAGCAACAAGAAGATCCAATTTCAAGAAGCAACTTGAAGTTCCAACATCACAAAGCATCCATGAAGTTGTTCATTATAATTTTGATCATTACATGCTTACAGGTTGATTCACAGGTGTTGCATGAGATGCATAAGACCATAGGTGGACCATAATCCTTTGTTGCTCCAAAGAATTACAATAGTATGACCATAACTGATGTATTTGTGTTTGTGATTGCATGTCTATCGTTTATGGTTGTGGATATAGTAGTATATGATACGTACTATAAGTATGTGGTGTTTGGATATGTATATATATTAATAGAACCCCCCAATTAATAATATTAAGTTTTAGTTGCCTTCCATAAAGCAACACACATGAAAATCTTGATCGACTATGTGTAGGCACCCCTCCGCATGGTACACTGTCTATCTCGTGGAAGTGTGATGGTGGGTGTGTGGGTCTGCCTCTGCAGGGTGCACACTCATCGTGTTGGCTTATGGGTTGAACTTAACTAGGAAACCATGATAGGATCAAGTACTTAGAGGCACACATATGCATCATGGCAAGGAGTTGTGCATGATCATCTATCCAAGAGCTGTATATGATGCAATTGGCAAAAGTTGCCTACCTTAGTATTTGGTCTTTGACGCCGGCGTTGGATGGGCATTGATCCAATTAGTTTGGGTCTTGGCTCACTAGAAGGTTGTGTGTTGCAATCTTCCAAGTTGATAGTGAGGGCTATCAATTTGAATAAAATAGTGGGAGCGTAATTAATTAAAGGCCTAATTAATCTCATTTATCAAATCTTTACAAGTCAAAATGTTTTGGACTAAATGCAAATTTTTCTTTTGTAGCAATCAAATGGCAAACAACACTCACACGTTCTCGTTGCGATTGGTCCTTGAGAAGGACAAACTTACCGGAACCAACTTTCAAAACTGGTTTAGGACGCTGAGAATTGTTCTCACACATGAGCGTAAGTTCTATGTCCTTGAAACACCAGAGCCAGAGGAGCCCGCCGTAAATGCGCCCAAGGCTGAAAAGGATGCTTACAAGAAGCACCTTGATGATGTCGTGGATGTCAAGTGCCTGATGTTGTGCTCAATGAACTATGAGTTGCAAGAGCAGCATGAGAACATGAATGTCATGGAGATGGTAATACATCTCAAGAACATGTATCAACATCAAGCAAGACAGGAGAGATATGATGTCTCAAAGTCTTTGTTTAAAAGCAAGATGAAAGAGGGAGACTCAGTTGGCACCCATATACTCACCTTGATTGGGTACGTGGAAAGCCTATCCAAGCTGGGATTTCCCCTAGGTCAAGAGTTGGCCATGGATGTGATTCTACAATCATTGCCTGAATCATATAATCATTTTGTCATGAACTACAACATGAACAATTTTGACAAGACGTTGTCAGAATTGTTAGGCATGTTGAGGACAGCTGAAGCACAGATGAAGAAAGACAAGCCCAAGTCTGTGATGGTGATCAGCAAGGCAAAGGGAAAGTCAAAAGGCAAAAGCAAGGCAAAGAAAGGTTCTAAAGCCGGGCAGAAGCCAAAGTCATCCGTGCTTAAAGCTAAAGGTGGGATCTCCAAAGAAGGCAGTTGTCACCATTGTCACCAGCCTGGACATTGGAAAAGAAACTGTCCTCTCTACCTGGAGGAACTGAGGAAGAAGAAGCAGGGGATAGAGATCTCCACTTCAGGTATATACGTTATTGAGATAAACTTAAATACTTCTTCATCATGGGTACTGGATACCGGATGTGGATCTCACATATGTTCTAATATGAAGGATCTGATAAGAAGTAAGCCTTTACGAAAGGGCCAAGTCGAGTTGCGGGTTGCTAATAGAGCAAGAGTTGTTGCCACTGCAGTTGGAGTTATTAGTTTATCTTTGCCTACAGGCCTTGTAATAGAATTAGATAATTGCTATTATGTACCTGCCATTAATAGAAATATTATTTCTGTATCTTGTATGGACAAGAGTGGATTTGAATTTCACATTAAGAATGGAATTATTTCTATATCTAAAGATGAGATCTTTTATGGAAATGCCCATATGTCTTATGGTATCTACTTGTTAGAACTTGAGACTAGCATATACAACGTAAATACTAAAAGGTTAAAACTTGATAACTCAAACAAAACATTCTTATGGCATTGTTGTCTTGGGCACATAAATGAGAAGCGCATATCTAGACTCCATAAGGATGGTTATCAAGACTCTTTTGATTTTGAATCATTAGAGACATGTGAGGCATGTTTATTAGGGAAGATGACCAAGACTCCTTTCACTGGACATAGTGAGAGAGCCAGTGATCTGCTAGGGCTCATACCAACTGATGTATGTGGACATTTTAGATCAAATGCTAGAGGAGGCTATCAATACTTCATTACCTTCACTGATGACCTCAGTAGGTATGGCTATGTATATCTTATGAAACACAAGTCAGAAACTCTTGAAATGTTCAAGACTTTCATGAATGAAGTAGAGAAGCAACTTGGTAAGAGTATTAAAGCACTCCGTTCAGATCGAGGTGGTGAATACTTAAGCCAAGAGTTTGAGGACCTTCTGAGAGACTGTGGTATTGTATCACAATGGACTCCACCTGGTACACCACAACATAATGATGTGTCAGAAAGAAGGAATCGTACATTATTAGACATGGTATGATCAATGATGAGTTCAGTCGAACTTCCAATATCGTTCTGGGGATATGCTCTTGAAACTGCAGCGTTTACACTTAACCGTGTACCCTCCAAATCAGTTTAAAAGACACCATATGAGATATGGAATGGGAATCATCTCAATTTGTCTATGTTAAAGATTTGGGGATGTGAAGCTTATGTTAGGAAACAATTTCCTGAAAATCTTAGACCCAAATCAAAAAAATGCTATTTTGTTGGATACCCCAAGGAAACTCGGGGATACTACTTCTATACACCAACTGACAACAAAGTGTTTGTTGCTAGGACTGCTGTATTTCTTGAAAAGGAATATATTTCCAAAGGAATTAGTGGGAGGAATGTAGAGCTCGAAGAAGTTAGAGACCAACAAAAAAGTAGAGAACCGGAGGAGGTACATAAGGAACATGAAGACTCACAAGTTGTTGTGGAATTTTAAGTTCCAAATGTAACACATGAACCTCATAGGTCTAGTAGGACACAACTTGAGCCTAAGAGATTTGGATTTCTCGTGACTCAAGACAGTGATGAATTGGGCATAGCAGATGACCCAACTTCCTATCTAGAAGCTATTAAGGGACCAGAATCTGAGAAATGGCTCGAAGCCATGAGATCTGAGATGGAATCCATGTACACCAACAAGGTATGGACCTTGGTGGATCCACCCGAAGGGGTAAGACCCATAGGGTGCAAGTGGGTCTTCAAGAAGAAGACTGACATGGATGGAAATGTTCAAACCTATAAAGGTAGATTGGTTGCAAAAGGATTCCATCAAATTCAAGGTGTTGATTATGACGAGACCTTCTCACCAGTTGCCATGGTTAAATCCATCAGGATCATGCTTGCCATTGCATCTTATCATGACTATGAGATTTGGTAGATGGATGTTAAAACAACATTCCTTAATGAGAATTTACTCGAGGATGTGTACATGATACAACCTGAGGGTTTTATCGATCCAAAGGAAGCCAATAAAGTTTGTAAGCTACAAAGGTCAATCTATGGATTGAAGCAAGCATCTCGGAGTTGGAGTCTACGTTTTGATGAAGTAGTCAAAAAGTTTGGCTTTAGTCAAAATGAAGATGAACCTTGTGTTTATAAAAGGGTTAGTGGGAGCACAATAGTATTTCTCATATTGTATGTGGATGACATACTATTGATGGGAAATGACATCCCTACTCTTCAGACAGTAAAAGGTTGGCTAGGGAAGACTTTCTCTATGAAGGATTTAGGCGAAGCATCCTATATACGTGGGATCAAGATCTATAGAGATAGATCTAGAAGGCTTCTAGGCCTAAGACAGAGCACATACATTGACAAGGTGCTAAAGAGGTTTAGCATGGAGGGTTCTAAGAGAGGTAACTTGCCCATGTCCCATGGGGTTACGATCTCTAAATCCCAATGTCCTACTTCATGTGATGAACGGGCACGCATGAGTAAGATTCCACATGCATCAGCAATTGGATCTATCATGTACGCGATGTTATGTACTCGTCTTGATGTGTCGTATACTTTGAGCATGACGAGCTGGTATCAGTCAGATCCAGGTGAATGTCACTGGACGGCCATAAAGAACATCCGAAAGTACTTGAGAAGGACTAAGGATCAATTCTTAGTATACGGTGGTGAGGAAGAGCTCGTGGTAAAAGGTTACACCGATGCTAGCTTCCAAACTGACAAAGATGACTACAGATCGCAATCTGGATTTGTGTTTTGCCTGAACAACAGAGCTGTGAGCTGGAAGAGTTCCAAATAAGAGACGGTTTCAGATTCTACAACAGAGGCTGAATATATTGTCGCATCTAATGCTGCGAAGGAAGCTGTGTGGATCAAGAAGTTCATTTCTGAACTTGGAGTGGTTCCGAGCGCTGGTGATGCAATTGAGCTGTTTTGCGACAACAATGGAGAAATTGCATAGGCTAAAGAACCAAGATCGCACCAATGTTCTAAACATATTCTACGGCACTTCCATCTCATACGAGAGATCGTACAACGAGGAGATGTGAAGATTTGCAGAGTACCTACAGAAAGTAATGTGGCTGACCCGCTCATAAAAGTACTTTCACAGCAGAAACATGATGGGCATGTTCGATCACTTGGATTGAGATTTATGAGTGATTGGGTATAAGTGTAAGTGGGAATCTGTTGGTATGTATGCCCATAGAGACTATCATTCGATGATTGTAATGGGATACTATGTAAACGATTTGTAATACTACATTGATCATATCAATAAAGGCAAGTTTCCAATCTATATGTTTGTGTTTTATATTGTGAGATGACCATAAAACTTATAGATGTCTATAGAATAATATACTCAATGACATATGACTTCGGGTTGATGACCTGAACAGTGAGATCATATGTATGCTAAGAGTATGTATTGTTATTTTGTCCCTAATCGATTGTTATTGTGGAAATATCCATAGACATCAATAACACATAAGATTAGAATGTATGTTGGTTGATGGAAGAATCTCATTATCTATGATATGGAGATATCAAACCAAATACATAGATACTTATTAGAGAACAGTGTATCGGATAGACCCACCTTGAGAGTGACACATGGATACCATGATTGGTAGTTAGAGTCACATCTCATAATAATGGTGGTGATTGTGGTTCTTAGACCTGAAGTCACTACACTTATCACATATTGTTCGGTGTACTTTGACATCATCCACTGTGCTCCTGAATAAGGATTGCCATAAAGATGGTGCTTGGGTGCACTGTGACACATGGGGATGACTGTGAGTGATGTAGATGGAATTTGTCCTTCCTACGGGAGTTTGATATTCCGGCCACTTGATAAGCGAGACTGAGAAATGCATGGCCATGCTGATGTGAGTCAATGTGTGATATTGAGCTTACATATATCTCAGACAGTCTGCTCTAGTTCAAGGAACATGGATTGAACGTTGAAAAGAATAACAATTCCATGACTCGAGTTCAATCTGGATATCAGCGACAAAAGAACTATACAATTACTGTAACACCAGTCATGAATGATAGGTCAAGTTGTTCTCCAACTTCTCCAATTACTTGGGTGGCAATGAAGTATTTCTAGATACCAATCATTGCTTGTAAAATCATAATATGATTATGGATATCATTGCCAACGTAATTTGGAGCCTACCGGATCACACACATAAGATGTGTTGGAATAGGAGTATAATTGTGGATTTGATTGGAATTGCTCCGAATCACATTGGTTATTAAAATGTTTATGTAATGGATTAGAATAATATTGGAGTGACTGGCTCTAAGTGCAAGTGGGAGTTTGTTGACGTATATGCACAGAAAGCCATCCCAAGCGATTGCATGGAGTCGGATATTAATTAATCAATTAATGTGATTATTTGGTTAATTAATGAATTCCGAAATATTCTAATTAATCCACAAGCGTTTTAATTAACGCAACATTTCTGTTTACCGATGGGTTTAAGAAGTTCTATTTCCCTACGTATCCTGTTTAAAGGAGGATTGACGGTCGATATCTATATAAGATAGATAGAGGCTTTTCAGTTTACGGTCACGGACGTAAACCCTAGTCGTCATCGTTCTTAGGAGAGAAATGAGAGAAACACGCCGTTAGCACGCCGCCGCAGAGACACGACTCCTTCCCGCCGGCTTGGGAAGCACGACGTGGAGTTCCGTCCATCCGCGTGGACGAAGTAAAGACGCAGACGTCTTGACGCCTGCGTTCGGAGGACGTTGACGACCACATGTACGCGTTGTGAGCAGCGTACGTCACCGCCGCAAAGAAACGCCGCCGGATCTTCCTGCGACGCGCTTGACGAACGGGAGAGAAGTTCCGTCCGTGTAGGCCAGCAACGTTGCACACCGTCGTGCAGCGGGACATTGCCGAACTTGCTCCGCGATAAGATATATCCCACAAACACTCCTTCCAAATACGTTGTTGTCGATGAGATCCTGTTTCAGGTTGCGTGGATTTTATTGCTTCCACCGCACATGATTTCTCCACAAAACCCAACAAATATCGTGGTAATAATGCTATTAAATCAAAAGCGGACATGCACATAATCAGAATTCTTAAAATTGGGAGGCCCCAACGGCCTTATGATTCCTCAATTCTAATAAGAGAATGTAATTTATTAGCATATGTATGTGATTGTTGAATTTTGATTTTTTTTTTCTTGTCTTTCAAAATCAGATGTGGCAAAATCTGTTTTATTCATTAGTCTTTGTATTTAAAATTCCATACCCGAGTTTCTTTCCGTATTGGCCAAGTCCCGGATGTTTTTCTTATTATCTTTCATTTCATATCAATGTTTAATACGAACTTGGACGAATACAAAGTATCGATTTACATGCATACACCAAACCGGATAAATCTTAGATTGCTTCAGTCTTATGTAGAGATATTTATAAATTAAAATTTAATTTGTTTATAATCAAGGGTACGTTTGGTTAGGGGGATTTTTAAGAATCCAACACTTACGTCATTGTATTTGTAAAATGTTGCGTCATCAAAATCTTATAAATTAAAATTTTAAATTTAATTTTTAAAATTTGTAAAATACATTATTTTTTTTTCTTTAGTTCCCATTGGTCAGAGAGAATTTGAATAGAAATCAAAATGCATAATTTCTATCTTGAGATATAACTTTATTTTTCAAATCTCAAAAGTCAAACATAAATTTTTTAGAGACGTACACCAAAATACATTTGAATATGAAATTTTTAAAAAAATCAAATATGTCCTAAGTCTCCCTAGGATGGTGGTGAGTACGGAAGGGAGTTTGCTACCCTTTTGTAGGGAAACCAACGGACTCTTCTCCTAATCCCCTGAGCGAGGCCCAATGGTGACGGTGCCGCTCTTTGCCAGCATCATGAAACACGGCACGGCAGCGTGGGAGTTGGGTTGGGGAACGCGGTTCGAGGATTGGTTGGCTTTGTGGTTTATGACAAGGTAGAGCACGTTGTTGTTAGGTATTATTCAAGAAATCTACGGTACACGAGTGGCAGATGATTCCTCTCTTAACTTGACAAAAAAACTTTTACAAAGAATACATTATTATTAAGTCTAACATACTCTACTAGCATTAGTAATATGATAAATTATTAACATTACTATGCCCCACCACCACTGGCATCTTCCAATCGCTCCCGTATATAAATACATCGCGGCCGTGAAACGGAGCGCAGCAACAGCGACTACAGCGAGGGGTTGGGAATTGGTCTCTAGAGTCTAGACCAGCAGCATTGGCTCGTCTGCTCCGGCTTCCCCCCTTCCGAGATGGACCAGAGGAGGCAGCGGAGGTTCGCCGTGCTTCTGTGCGCCGAGGACTCGGAGTACGTCCAGAAGAGGTACGGCGGCTACTTCGGTGTGTTCGTCTCCCTGCTTTCGGACGACGAGGACTGCTGCGACGCCGGCGGCGGTGGAGAGGAGGCGTGGGACCTGTACCGTGTGGCCAGGGGCCACTTCCCCGCGGCGGCAGACCTGCCAAGCTACGACGGGTTCGTGGTGACGGGTAGCTGTAGCGACGCCCACAGCGACGAGCCCTGGATCTGCCGGCTCGTTGCTCTGCTTCGGACTCTGGATGGGATGAGGAAGAAGGTGCTCGGGATCTGCTTCGGGCACCAGGTAGGTAGCGATTGATTTTGTGTTTTGTTTTATGTCACCGTCATTCAAACCTGATGAAAGTGCCTGTTATCAAACTGGGTATACCACAGTTTGATTCGGTTTTGGAGTAGTTCACATGGAAGAAGCACGAAATTCTTCTCTATCCATGCTTCAAAATCCCATACCAACAACATTGAGAATACTTATCCCGGTTTATCCACAAAGCCAGTCGCCTCCCTGAAATTTTGTTATCAGGTGTATTGACAGAACACGCATTCGAAGCGTCTCTTGGATTGGAGAGGTTCTTTGTTAGACAGACCCCTCCAAAACCAAACCTGCCCCAAATCCTGGCTGGTATTGTTTATGCCCGCAGGGCCACACGAGAGATTAACTAAGGACAAACATCATAGGTGTGTGTTTTGTGTGGGCAGTTCACAGCAGGGGAACATCTTCGATCCATGTCGTACGCCTCCATGAAATTTTGTTATCAGGTTTACTGACGACCGACACAACAAATGTCACGGGAAAAACAGGGGGGAGATATAAACTGAAAAGTGTGAAAACTGATAGATAGAGACGGTCGGTGGGAATGATATCGCTCTCTTTGGCTACGCGTCACTGGGCACGTTGGTGGTCTAGCCAACTGTATGCACCTTTGATCGTCATGTGACAATAGGACACTTGGGCAGCTCTGGACCGCTGGGTGTCTGTAGAGAGTCCATATAAAAAGAAAGAAACTGGCACATCCCAGTACACTTGGTACTGTGAGGGACAACAAGTCAACTGCTGTTGGGTTGTAATTGATTGTTATTTAATCCTTCATGCAAGCTCCTCATTCCTCAGAGGGGGCAAGGTCGTCGTCAGAGGTATGTTAATGTGATAGCTGGGGTATCTTCATATTGTGAGATTTATTTGTGTCATTGATGCCCTGAATTGTGGAGTTTCAGACGCATCTCCTCCTCCTGGAAATTGGATTTGTTTTAAATCGATTCCTAATCCCGACTTTCTTACTAATGCATATTCAATTATTCCTACTCGGCCTCCTCTCATTCTTATCCTTGTCTGCTGTCTCTTGTTAGTATGCTTCTTCTAATCTAGTTCTAAATAGACATGTGATCTTGACGTGGAAGCTAGTGATTAGGCAGATTAACTTAACCATATAATGCCACCGCTGGTTTCAACACATGTGTCGCAGATCCTATGCCGTGCTTTAGGTGGGAAGACAGGGCGAGCAACGAAAGGGTGGGACATCGGGATAACCACCATCAACATGTCAGCCCGGGCATCCAAGCTGCTGTCTTCGCTCCAGATCCAGCCGTCCTCACTCACCGTCATCGAGTGCCACAGGGACGAGGTATGTGGTGTGGTGTGGCATCGAAACAAAACAAGTTGCTAACTTTTCTTCCCTACACGCAAGTAAAGCCACCATTTCTGGTAATAACAACAATTGTGTTGCTCATCGATTTGGCTTTCCCTACCCCTGCAGGTCTACCACCTTCCTCCCGGAGCCGAGCTGCTGGCGTGGTCCGACAAGACTGGCGTGGAGATGTTCCAGTACGGGGACCACATGATGGGCATCCAAGGCCACCCGGAGTACACCAAGGACATACTACTACACCTCGTCGATAGGCTGCTCCAGAGAAACCTCATCCAGATCAGCCACGCCAATGCTACCAGGGACACACTCGACACCCGGGCGCCCGACCGAGAGTCGTGGAAGAAGCTATGCAAGGCGTTCCTCAAAGCCGGCCACCAAGCATAGAAGCTGTCGATATCATCCCCCTAATTAACACATCTCTTAAATCACCCTAGCTACACTGGATGATGATGGTGTTATATATCACTATGCAATTGTTTTTATTAAGATCGAGTTGGGTTTGTTCGTTCAAACCCTTCATGTCCACACAAATATAAATAAGCAGACAACCTCCATTCAACTCAAGTTAATAAAGAAAAAGGAGACAAGTGTTGATCCCAAATGTACCCCTGCCTGCTGCCCGCCCCTTTCGCTTTTGTACGTAAGGCGCTGTCCTAAAGAATGTGCTCAAGGCCTCAAGGAATTTCAAAGAAATTGGAACGCAGAGGAAAAAGGCTCTAGTTGAGGGCTTTATGTCAAGTGAAACCTGAGCTCCTCTCGTAATGATGTAGCATCTGTTAATCTAAACTAATCCGACTGCTCAAACAAATCCGCACAAGAACGACAACAGGGAATGAATATAGGTGAAACACTAGCCAAGTGCTGATTAGGATGACATAAACCAAGTGTTTTGAGAAAAAGTCAAAATATAGAAGAAACCAAAAAAAAAAAATTTAAGAACGAACAGTAGGAATGCGAAAAAGTCCACATATGTTTTGTGAATCCGAGTAACAAAAGCTGATTGGAAGAGGCACGCATGGAGTGAAAATTGGCGTACAAGGAACAACATAGTTGAGAATGTGACGAAGGTTGGGAATGTTTGGGAAATTTATTGATGTATATCCTTAGAAGCCAATCTTTAAGGACATCTTATACATGAAGGTGGTTATGCTTGTTTACGTACATTCGATATTGTGAGAAAAACATCCATAACTTATGTCTCTAAAATAATTAGGTTAAAGACACGGGACCTTAAGTACATGACTCAAATATGGCATCCCAATGGCAGGTGGGAACAATACTTTTTAAATGTCAAGTATCATCATGGACTGAACAACAATAATACATGTGAAACTAGTATTTGTGGTGATTGACACCCATAGTCTCGTGGGATATAGGTATAAGATACCAAGTCAGACACATAGGTAGGTACTTCTTAGAGAACACGTGTACTAGAAAATATCTACCTTGACAGTGATTAATGAACTGTTATATTATCGACGAGATCACCTTTGCACTTTGAAACCACTCAATATGCTACCAAAGAAGTTTTCCATATTGGTAGCATTTAGGTATTGATGAGAGTCACATCAATGTAGAAGGAATTTGTCCCTCTCATACAACACAAATGATATCCTAGTCGTCAAACACTACTAATAACCAACTAAACTTGAATTATTGGAGGCGATCCTGAGTTTTGGTTATCAAAACCATGACTCAACAATAAACTTGACGTGCAAACCCACTAACTCTGAGTTTAAGCCAACCGAAGAGGGATTAGATTAACCATCTACTTTTAGTCACTAATTCAAATCAGCCTTTTATTTTTTTCATAAAATAATAGAGCTAATGAACATCATGTTAAGTTGATATATAACATCTAATTCAAGCATAAACGTCACATGTTCACCATTGAGTTTTACTCTTTCATGATAATCAAA
Organism: Alisma plantago-aquatica; assembly: GCA_963693085.1. Taxonomy (NCBI): domain Eukaryota; kingdom Viridiplantae; phylum Streptophyta; class Magnoliopsida; order Alismatales; family Alismataceae; genus Alisma; species Alisma plantago-aquatica. Next base: position 197,639,288 of record OY856409.1, read on the forward strand.
TGAAAGAAAATGAGTTTTGGCTTTAATATACATCAATTACAACTTGTTACAAAACTGCTCTCAATCCTCACTCTCACATTCCCAAGACTAGAGGAAGGATAAGAGATCGTCCAACTAACCTAGATACTCCTCTCAAGATCTTAGTTGACCAAGTTTTGATGAATATTAGCTTCTTACCCCTCCCGATGAGTTGGATCTGTTTCTAAAAAAATATTTCAATAGAGTGTATGAGCAACTAGCTCAATGCGTGAAAGTCATCAAGAAATCATGATTGTTCACATGCATATTGTTAATAGAATTGAATACATAAGAATAAAAGTATGAAAGTTAGAAACAATAAATCATCTAATACGAAAGTAGTTCTTATAATAAATGCAACAAATATATAAATTAATCTCATTGATCTTTTATTCCTTTTATTATGCCATGGACCCATATGAAGTGTACAACAACATGTGGAAGTATTATAACAAGCCATGATTTTATTGTATAAGACTTAGAGTAGACCCGATCCTCTAAGTCTACTATACTAGCTCCCCAATTTATAATAGGGCCCGTGATATCTAATCTCGACAGCTAAATGGCTAGTCAGATAAACTATATTACTTCTCTAAACTTGGGTACTCAGGTAGAGAGTTAGAGTACTTCTCTTAACTACCTACATCAGTGGTTCCACCAGGGATACCTACTAAGCAGTATTTGAACTGATTGAGTTGTACGGGGAACCATTGGAATCTCTAGTTAATGTGGGTATCCTAGTCATTCAAGGAGATTTTCCTCATTTAGATTATTTCCTCGTACCTCTTTGGTATGCTCTAGCTACCCCATCATGGACTCTACTAGCCGGGAGACATGTTTCCTCCTTCACAGTGTAGATCTTTGTCATGGATTTTATAGTGTTCTAGGTGTCTAATGTCTCTAATGTCTACTTGATTTCTTTACTTGCTCTGATAGATTTACTTCTATGTTGTTTTTATCTTAACTTTATACTGAAAGCTTCTATTTTTTTTCTTTTTATACACTAAACTTTAACTATATCACTAAAATCAACAAAGAGATCTACTTGAACTGACAAATTGAGTACACTAATAATTACTAAAATGAACTATAAAATTCAAAAGTATTTAACTGGAAATAATCATTTACTATATTAGAAATTCATAATATGATTCTATATTGTAGATAGGGTTGGGAATGTCAGACTCAACCCAAATGACCCAATCCAACCCAAAATTCATAAGTATTGGAGTTGGAGGACTCAACCATGGTGGACTCCACTACCGTGTTCGGAAGGTAATGAACGACATGCAGGGCCACATGGCTGTTTGGGGAGGAATGAATGCTAACCATTTTGATTGCCACGTGCCTTCTGTCATATCAGTAATACGGTCGTGTTGGGCCACACGGGGGTGTTGGGTCGTTCTTGAAACAGTCGTGCAGTCTAACATGCTCCTGTTGTTGAGCTTGGTTTCCATTGCTCTGTACATGTGATCTGTTGTGAAATTGACTTTGGTATTATCACGATTGTTCCTTGGCACCACGACTGTGGTAGGGGTCTTCTAGGGCACTTCTATCTTTTCTTTGGATTTTCATGGACTTCCTTGTTTGTCTTGACTCTTGGCCACTAAGGGTAGGTTGGGTTTTTAGTCGTCAGGACAAACTATTTGATAGAGAGAACCAGTGTTCAGGAAATCGGTCCATGTGGCCGCATATGCGGCCGCTTAAGCGGTTCGGATAGGGGACCGCACCGCATATGTCAAAGCGGACCAATAATCGGTCCAGGCCCGATTATGCGGCCGATTACCCGCTTATGCGGCCGCTTAATCACCGCTTTTCCAAACACACATACATGGAATTGAAGAAATGAAATTTTATATGATATTTTTGTTGTTTCTAATTAAATATTTATATGATATTGCTGCTCCCTTTCTTCTAATTAATCATTCTATGTTGTCCTTGTATGTAATTGTTCAATGTGATATATAATTCTATATGATTGATATATAAATATACATAGATATATTAATTTATTAAAAAAATCCAAAACCGCATATACTCCCGCATACCACATATACTCTATTTAGTGCCCCGTCTGCCCGTACACCGAATAGCGCTTTTCTGAACACTGGAGAGAACATTACGTTCAATGATACCATAACGGACTCAGATCATATTTTCACCCTCATCACTTGCTCCATCAAATGCAGATAGACGTCTCTTTCTGTTCTTTTGAAATCCAATCAGTTTGCAACAAGAAGCAGGGCATCGAACATGAGATTCATGATTATGAACAATAATATCTTGTTGATCTCCTTACCCTTCCCTCCTTGCGTCCAACCTGGCTCCCTCTTACCTATCTCTCCTCATTTGTGGCTACACAATTCACATTGGGTTATGTAGCTAAATTTGTTTGATGTCATGTGCAACATTTCAAAATAAAACACTTCCAAGATAAGATATAGGTTTTGTTATTTGAACATGTCTTATTCCAAACAAAAAATGAAACAAGACCTTTGTAAAGGTCTTGCAAGATGTGATATAGGTTTTAGATTACATTGGTGACATTAATAACTCAAAGCACCACAGTAGCGAACCTTCTGTATCACATTGGACGACATCACATCTCTTAGTTCGATCAGACCACTGCCCCTCAAACAAATTGATAACGACTAACTCTACTCTAAGCAAGTTGAATACGAGCATACATCAAGGTCAGAAGTCACACCTTTGCTAACCACTAAATGTTCGATGTTGGCCAACATCGGGTTAAGCTTGCCCATTGCATGACATACTTTCAGTCCTAATGTTGTCCAAATTGGGTTTATGTGATCGTTGATTGTTTTCTTAGTTCACACTAGTACATAACCCACCTTTAGTGTCGGTTATTTAAGACCTTTAGTGTGGTTTCAATGCGACACCTATGTGGGCGCCGCTAAAAGGTAAATCGTTAGGCGTCGGTTTCCAAACCGACGCCAGAAACCTTCGTGCGCCACCGAAAACGCGACAGTAGGGGGATATAGGTGATGGTTATTATTACGGAAATCGATGCCATAAACCTTCGCGCTACAAAAAGGACGCCATTTAGGACATCATCAGCGTCAATTTTTTATTGATAACCGACGCCATATCACATGTTTCCACGGCCGTGCTGGCCAGCACGACCATGGTGTTTGGCCTCATTAGGTGTCAGTTTTAGCTATTAGCCGATGTTGTAAGTATCCATCAACGTCGATTTATGATTGATAACCGACGCCATATCACCTGCTACCACAGCTGTGCTGGCCAGCACGGCTGTGGTGTCTGGTCTTATTAGGCGTCGGTTTTAGCTATTATCTGACGCTGTAAGTATTTGTCGTCGGTTTTTCAAATAACTGACGCCTATTGTATGTATTTTTTTTATCAGTCTGTAGGTCTGCTGTGGCTGGTCGCAGGATGAGAAACCTACAGTTCAGTTATGAACTGTAGGTTTTACAACATCCATTGATATCAGCCAACAACATGCCACAAACCTATAAAATTAACAATATTAATTTTCACACATTTAGCAACCTGCAGTTCCATTCAATTTTCACATATGTAGAAATATTCATGTAGCAATCTGCAGTTCCATTCATTTTCACATTCACACATGTAGAAACATTCATATAGAAATCAACAGTTTCATTCATTTTCACATTCACACATGTAGAAACATTCACACATATTACAATTCAGAAATTCATTTATAAAATATCATTCTTTAGTCATTATTTGCTATCAACATCCCAATTATATTTTAGAAAACCCACTACTTGTATGGCTTTTGCCCATTCTTCTCTTACATCATTTAATTCTTCTGTTGTATAGGGAGCATGTACATCTAGTAAGGCATTTCCTGTAGTGTGGTCATTTTTAAACACTTGTAAAGAGAATGATGTATATATATAATTAATAATATATAAATAAGATTGATATATTTCATATTATCTAATGAGAATATATATAATACCTTAGGAATGGTATCGATGTCCACTGCGGCATATTTGATAATCATGTGCATAAATCGCATCACATAGCATGCACATGTCCATCCGTTGTCTTATGTAGCACACTATAAATTGAAACATACAAAATATTAAAAAATACAACTAATTAAGCATTGTTCACATAAATAATATATACATTACAGTCGGGAACTTACTTCCACGTTCTTCTAAATTATTGGCTGGTTCTTTTTCCCGGGGAACTTTTCTACCAGCCTTTTTGAACTCATCTAAACCCCTACATGTTAATGTAACACAGTACATTGCATAATTAAATAATAATATAATTACATATGTTAACGGATATGAAAATGAAATATTTCTCACCGGAATAATGCCATTTTTATTGTGTCTCCATATTTTAAATTCAATTTAGTCCCCTTAGGATCTAGATAATAGACAGTGAACGTCTCGGGGACAATAACTAGTAAGTCCCAATGCATACCCCTAGAGGTAAAAAAGTTAAAAATTAATAACTCAAAATCCACAATAAAAATATAATTTTCTTAAGTCCAAATTATAATCAAAGTAAACTTACTCCACATTGAATGGAGCTATTATCACCGTCTTGTTATTTTGAGAAAAATTTGTAAAAGCATCACAGCAGTATTGTTGAACTGACGAAGGGTCTTTAGCTACTAGACTAATCAAAGATGGAATAAAAAATCCTACATGTTCGAATGAAAAATCTGCACATATCTTATCTAAGTAGCTACAAAACATGTATTATCTATGCATTAATATATAAGAAACCAGATCACCAGATCCTACACAAGGTATATGGATGTATAAAGAAGATCTCACCTTATCCATAGCCCTATCACAGATGTATTCAGCCAATCATATCGAAATAACTCCAAAATATCTTATATAAATAGTTTGTTTTCATATGATTGACCTGCAGCATCCGCATCTATAGAAACAGTTATAGGGCAATTTATATCATGTTCGCCTAACCATATTGTCATACCCCTACAATTAGGACCTAATGGGACAGGTAGGTCATGTGGAACCCAACTTGGTAATGTAGGAGGTGGAGGCCTAGATGCTCTGGGTGTCTTTTTTTTAACCTGTATATATATATATATATATATATATATATAATTTCAGATCAATTGACATCATATACACACACTAACAATTTAACGTAATGTAAATTTACCATAAAATTTCAATATAGAGGACATTCGCTTTTGGCCACAATATCACTTCGCCTTCTGCCTCACCAAGCGTTTCACAATCTGGGTGGGCATATGGTAATGGAAGATCCATCCACTTGGGGAATATACGTAGCGGGCTCACACGAACCCAACCAGCTGGTAATGGAGACCCATGAAAATTTCACATGGTAGGGATGGGTAAGTCGATGCCTCTGCAACGACATATTCTTTACTTTTTAAATGACATGGCTTCAACCCCTACAAATTTGTGTGAAGAATGTTATATACATATATACATATCATCTTGAAAATATATCATCTTGAAGATACTAGTTACTATGTCATAAAAATACTTACAGCGGATGTGCTAGGTGGTGGTCTATAGGATTACTACTCCCAACCTCTGTAGTAGTAGAACAGGACGTCATAGGTACTGTCTGCTGAGTGGCAGTCAGAGATGCATGCAACTTGCTCATTGCTTCATGGAGTGTCTTATCAACTGCTTCCTTGATTCTCTTATCAACTACTTCATCGACTCTCCTATCAACTATATTATCTACCTATACATGGATAAAAGAAATGTTAGCTTCTGATTATGAAATTCTCTTTTACAATAACATTCTAAAAAAAGAATATGTTACCTCTTCTTGTGAAATTCCTGCTTTTGGGACATGTTTGCGCTGGGATGGCCCAAAAATGCTTTGATGCCCATGCCAGCGCCTGCAGCCCTAACACGTCATGGATGCTCTGGGTTACCCAGAGCAACTGTCAATTCATCCCTTGTGCCCTCAGGGGTGAACTTGCATTGTTTCCTCAGCTCGTGCAGCTCCCGCTAATCCAAAATAAAAATTTGTAATTAAGTAAACACCATAAATAATCAATATTCGAACGATTGCTCTAAGAGTTGTGGGCGTTCTTATTTATCCCTTCTTATTTTGCCTCCCAGCTATCCAGACATCATGGCAAGGCAGAGATGTGGTACCTATAGTAGAGGACTCCTGAGTAGCAGCAGACTGAGCAGTAGACTCAGCCTGTAGTCTTTGGCGAATGCCTGCATACCCCTTTAGACCCATTGTGTGGTCATGCACATTTAGTGCACACCTTGCTCTTTGCGCCTCACTGAGGGCCTAGTTAGTATGCACATTAATGATTTGGTTAGTAACACTAAATGTTAATCTTGAATAGGTGAATACAACGTATATTAATTAAATTGGGAGTGACGCCTAATACCTTGAATTCTTCAGTTTTTCTTGAAGCAACAAACGTGTCCCATTCTTCTTGGTCCAGGAAGTTCCATTATTCAGTGGTTATCTTCTTCCTCTTGTCACCTTCTTTTATGTATTCTCGGGTGAGATTTATCCTATAGTTCCTTAGAACTCTCCCACAGCGTTGCATCTCGCATTTACGATGCAGCTTTTCATCCAATGCAAACATACTCTGTAAAATAGAATTGTTATTAACTAGTATCCAAAAAAATAGTAATGTACAAAATAGAATTGCAAATTAATAATAACTCACATATAAATCATTCCATATTACGTCTTTCTTCCCCTTAGGAACTTTATGCCAAGAATCTATCTTACAACCGCAATGGCTACGAGAAACATATCCAAGATATGAAACAAACGAATTGTGATTCACTCCAATTGCATTTCCTGCATTATTAAAATCCACAACAAGTTTGGGTCCATTGCCCCTTAGCGCTGTTAACTTCTTCATCATAGTGATGCCCCTTCTCTTGTCAACTTTTTGGTGTTGCTCATCAAGTGCCTCAAGTGCTTCAGAGGGTACATGTGCATCATCAACCTAAAATTTGACAAAATAAACACACTTACAGGATATAACTATAAATGGACATATAGATATAAATATATTATATATTTTTAAAACTTACATTGTGAGGCGGCACATTGATGTCCTCACCCTCACGATAATCATCAGCACGGTCATTAGGAGAATGCTCAGCCATCTGAAAGTTTACATTCACATTGTAAAGTTCACATTGTAAAGTAATTTACATTGTAAAGCTCACATTGTAAAGTTCACATTCACATTGTAAAGTAGTTCACATTGTAAAGTAATTCACATTGAAAATTCACATTGTAAAGTTTACATTCACATTGTAAAGCAATTCACATTGTAAAGTTCACATTCAGAAAAATAAAACATATAAAAAATATATAAACATGCCTCTAATATTGCAATTTTTTTATCAATTAACAATCCTTCATTGTGATCTCCGTGCACATACAAGTCATCATTAGCTTCAATATTTGCTGGTGTTGGCAACCCAACTGAGAATGGACTTGAGTCGTCATACTTATCATAGTACTCTTCTTCATCTATAGGATCTTCAATGAATTGTCTTTTACCATGAAGAACAACCGACCATTTATCATTTGTAGGATCATCGATATAAAATACTTGTTTCTCCTGTGATGCCAATATGAATGGTTCACCCTTCTCACCAATCTTTTCAAAGTTCAATAAAGTGAAACCCAATTCATCCACTATAAGTCCTTTGGTGTTATCAACCCAATTATATTTGAAGAGCGGAATTCTGAAATCTATGTAGTCAAACTCCCATATATCTTCAATGACACCGTAATATGACATTTTAGCTTCACGTGGACTCTTATCCTTTGCACTTGCAAAAAACATAGTCGACGCTTGAAGGGTGACCCCACTGTTTTGGACGACACTCTTATCATCTTGGCGCTTTGTGTAATATATGAATCCATTAATGTCATACCCTTCATAAGACATAACATTCAATTTTGGTTTAAAGGCGAGGCATTTGATAGTTTCAGTAATATCATCTGGTGTTTGAGATAGTTGATGTAAGACTTTATCTTCAAACCACTTAATAAATGTCTTGTTATGCTCTCTAGCAAGCCACATTGTATTAGCTCGAGGATATTGTCTCTTGATGAAATTGGTATGTTCCTCGATATAAACACTCACTTCATCCATGTTGTGTAAAATATACAAGTGACCTTGTTCCAACTGCTCACGGCTGATTACTTTCACCCGTGATCCCAAAATTCCTTTGCCAAATTGCTCCTCTATATTCTTGTCATTACCAGGAGTGTCATTACCACTGAGAAAGTCATTACAAAAATCCATAACCTCTCTCGCCACATAACCCTCAATAATGCTCCCTTCAGGTCGATAACGGTTTCGAACATCACTTTTAAAAACACTCATGTATCGTTCAAAGGGATACATCCAATGCAAGAAAATTGGTCCCAACATTTTCACTTCCCTAGTCAAGTGGACAATAAGATGTACCATGATATCAAAGAACGAAGGAGAGAAATACATCTCAAGATGACATAGGGTAACAACCACTTCTCTTTGCAAATTATCGAGAGTATCAGGGTCAATAACTTTGATGCACATACTGTTGAAAAAGAAACAAAGTCTGGTGATTGCAAACCTTACATGCTTTGACAATATAGATCGAATTGCCACAGGCAATATTTGTTGCATTAGAGTGCGACAATCATGATATTTAATACCTATCAACTTTAGATCTTTCATTGATACCAATCTACGGATGTTGGATGAGTAACCTTGTGGCACCTTAAAATTTACCAAACATTCATAAAAAGCTTTCTTCTCCTTTCTAGACAATGTGTAACAAGAGGGAGGTAAGTATGTTCTTTGATTTCCCATTTCACGTAATTCTATTAATTCTGACCTTATTCCCATTTCACGTAGGTCCAGTCTGCAATTTATCCCATCTTTAGTCTTACCTAGTATATTCAACAAAGTACCAATGACACTATCACAGATATTTTTCTCAACGTGTATGACATCGATACAATGCCTGACTGTCAAAGAACTCCAATAAGGAAGATCCCAAAATATTGACTTCTTCTTGAATAAAGATTTGTCACTCTGTGTGGCCATAGTACATTGTGATCTCTTACCAAATTCATTGACAAAGTCTTTTACTCTTTCATAAACAACCTCCCCTGGTATAGGTTTAGGTGCACTCCGTTCCTCATTCAATCCATTGAATGCTTTGCGCTTCCTACGATAAGGATGTAATTTTGTAAGAAACCTTTGATGACCGAGATATACAGTCTTACTGCCATATTTTAGTCCTGTTGAATCAGTGTTCTCTTCACATATAGGACACACTTTAGCTCCTTTGACACTATATCTAAACAAATTATCATATGTTGGAAAGTCATTAATAGTGCAAAATAACATAGCATGCAAATAAAATGTCTCCCTTCGTGAAGCATCATAGGTCATCACACCTTCACCCCAGAGTTTCTTTAAGTCATCAATCATAGGTTCAAGATAAACATCGATATCATTTCCAGGTTGTTTAGGGTCTGATATCTACAACGACAACATTACATACTTATTTTTCATACACAGCCAGGGAGGAAGATTGTATATAACAATCATGATTGGCCAAGTGCTATGTTGACTGCTCAATGTCCCGTATGGATTCATCCCATCTGTACAAAGCCCAAGTCTTAGATTCCTGACTTCTTCACCAAATTTAGGGTACAATAGATCAATCTTCTTCCATTGTGGGGAATCAGACGTATGTCGTAGGATCCCATCATTATTTTTCTTAACATCTTCATGCCACCTCAAATTCTTCACATCTATCGGATTGGAAAACAAGCGTTGAAACTGTGATATTTATAGGTAGATACCACATCACCTTGGAAGGAGAACCAGTTTTGGACTCCCCCGAAGTCATCAATTTATACTGTGACGCACCACATTTTTGACAATCTTTCAAATCCACATAGTCCTTTTGAAATAATACACAATCATTCGGGCATGCATGTATCTTCTTGGCCTCCATTCCCATTGGGCACAACAATTTCTTTACCTGGTATGTTGAGATTGGCAGCTCGTTTCCTTCAGGAAGCATTTCTTACAACAAAGACAACAATGACGTGAAGCTTTTGTCACTCCATCTATTGTTAGCTTTCAGCTTATACAATCTCAACACAGCGCTAAGCTTCGTAAACTTAGTACAACCTGTGTATAACGGTATCTCAGCATCATGCACAATGTTTCTAAACATGGGAGGTGGATCGGTGTGCTCTACCCCACAACTATCCAACATCACATCAACGATGTCTACTGGAACTGGTTCATTCACATCTACGTCCTCGGAGGCAATTTCTTCTTCCACACAAGCACTGCTATCGACATCCACTGGTTTCGGGTTGGAAATCTCTCCATGCCAGTGCCATTCTCTGTATAGCATTGTACAATCCCATTGTACATGACATGATTTTTTATTTCGTCACCCAGTGCTGACTTTTAAGTTGTTACTGCAATGCCTACATGGACAGTAGAACCTATCTCCAGGTTGTTTCCTATGTTCCTCGGCAAATCTAATAAATTGGTCAAGAGCAGAAATAAACTCTGGGGTGCAGCGATTGCGAATGGACATCCATGATCTATCCATTCTATGATCAAAGAGAAAATAAGTATATATTACAACAAGATTAGGGTCTAGGGTTAACAAATACATGTGATGTCATTCTTATATATAATAAATATGTACCACCTATCCCATCCTTGAACACCTAATCTCACTAGTAAGTGTATAATGTGTATTGGGTTTTCAAGAAAATTTCGGCAGTATTTCCCCGTTGTTCTCTAAGTACATTTGTACTTAGAGAACAAATGGGGAAATGCTGCTGAAATTTTCTTGAAAACCCAATACACATTATACACTTACATCCTAAGTGAGATTAGGTGTTCAAGAATAGTCTCAAATCGGGGACTATCTAAGATTTACTCCTAATGAGTAAATCTTGGATGAGTTTCTAGGCCAACAAATAAATGTGATGTCATTCTTATATATCATAAATGTGTACCACCTATCCCATTCTTGAACACCTAATCTCACTAGTAAGTGTATAATGTGTATTGAGTTTTTGAGAAAATTTTGGCAGCATTTCCCCGCTGTTCTCTAAGTACATATGTGTACTTAGAGAACAAACGGAGAAATGCTACCGAAATTTTCTCAAAAACCCAATACACATTATACACTTACATCCTAAGTGAGATTAGGTGTTCAAGAACAGTCCCAAACCGGGGACTATCCAAGATTTACTCCTAATTAGTAAATCTTGGACGGGTTTCTAGGCCAACAAATATAATGATAGATATGTACATTTTAAGGTTTCATCACAATTGATGTTAGGGTTTCATCAATGTTAGGATTTAATCAAATCAAATTAGGATGCTAGAATGGACAAGTTCAAATCTTATTTCAACATGCATCAAAATTTACTGAATTAGGTCAAGCATTAGGATTAGAAGCACAAATATATGCAAGTAAAAGATTTGTTCATATCCTAAGTTGATTTACAATAGCAACATCTAAATAAATAAACTCAAAGCATTAGATAAACAAATATAATAAGTAGATAAACAAATACAAAGCAATAGATAAAAAAATAAATGAACAAAATACCCTCTTTTCTTCCTTCTCCCTCCTTACCAACAGCAAGCACGACCGTGGTTGTGTTGGCCGACCACGGCCGTGCTGCCTAGCACGGCCGTGGTCAGCCAACACAACCATTATCATGCTTGTTGTTGGTAATGAGGGAGAAGGAAGAAGAAGACGGGCATGGAGGAAGAAGAAGAGGGCTACTTTTCGAGCAGCTAGCAGCGTGGAGAAGAGCAGCAGTGGTGTGAGGAGCAGTGGCAGTGGTGTGAGGGCCAACGACGTCCCCGTGAGTAGCAGTAGCGGCGAGTAGAGAAGGAGGCTTCGGTGAGCAGAGAAGGAGGCGGCGGAGGCATCGAGCAGAGTGGCAACAGGAGAAGGAGGTGGTGGAGGCGGCAAGAAGAGGCACCAGCAGCAGTAGGCGGTGACGGCGATGCAGAAGTAGGCGGCGGCGGCGATGCAGCAGGAAGCAGGGGAGTCGTCGGGAGTCGGTCGGCTAGCTGTTCGTGATAAAATAGAAGAAAGGGGAAGAGACGGATGTTTGGGGTTCTATTAAGTTAGTAAACGGCGTCGGTTATCTAACGAACCAACACCTAAACGTATTAAGCGTCGGTTGATAGGAAACAACCGACGTCCAATTGGATAATCTTTACCCTAATTTTTTGGCGGGAACCCCTATCAGCGTCAGTTATCTGAGGAAAACCGACATTGATATTAGAACTTTTCGCACAAACTTTATCCTTATATGGTGTCGGTTATTAGATAAAAAACCGACAATGTATGTGATACTTTGGGGGCAATTTTTTTTAATCGAAAATTGGATTTCGCGAGCTATTTTAGACGTCAGTTTTTTTTATCTAGTCGACGCTGAATACAAAGTGATACCTGTGTCTGGATGGTCTTCGAATATAGACGTCGGTATTAATTAATAGCCGACGTTGAATGTTATCAACGTCGGTTTTACTAAACAACCGACGCCTATAAAAGTGACGTTGAATGTTGTTTCTGTAGTAGTGTCATCTCACCAGTCTTGATAACGCATGATAACATCATGCTAAAAAAATTAGCAAATTCACCTTGAAGGAAATATGATTAGTCATTGTGCATTGAAGGGCTAGAGAAGGAGATGACAAGGAAAAGCTCCACCCAATTCAAGTTTTTTTTGCTTCCTCCACCATCTTCTAATCATGAATATGATCTTTCCTGTCTTAGAAGATTTTGATATCTTGTAAGGAGTTGAGTCAAGTACTAATGTATAGCCACACAAATGCTTAAGTACTCAAATGCAAGCTCTATCACAATAGGGTTGAACCTCTTGAATTCCCATTATAATTGGACCTTTACATTTTGATTTTTACCCATTTCAGCCATTCCATTTCTCAAGTTCATGTGATAGCTTCCCACTTTCACTTTAAGCAAACTCCCACATTGTTGAAGTCTCTTATGCTTTCCATGCAATGGTGTTGTTCTCTTGGGACCAAGCGTTTAATACTACGGAACTTAATCGTTCCTTAACCATTATGTTTAAGTAAATGTAAAAAATTGTGCTCTTCAAGACAATATGAATCATATGAATCACTCCATGCTCTTATAGGCTTGTGGAAATCATGTGTCCAACTTGTATTAATCCAGACTTAGTTTATCTATGTACTATATAATATTAATGAATTAAATGAGTTGTTACTTTCAGTCACATGAGATCAAAATTCTTTCAATTAGTAAGTAATTACATGTGAGTGGTGGATGAACAAAGAAAATAAAAACAATATGAATCACTCAAGTTAAGAAGTTATAAGCAAGAATTGACAATTATGAATGGGATGTAATGCCTTCATATAGAGATTAAACATAGAGACTGGCACTTTATTAAAAAGTACTAATTACTCGATCCTAGCCTTAAAATATGGTAAGATGAAAAAGGTCAAATAGATGGTCTTATGGTGAAAGCATTATTCAATGTAACACACAAAAGAGAAATATATCATTATGAAGCAACCCTAATATGACATCTCCAGAATAATGTGATGATAACTATGAAACATTAAAAAAATAAATGATATTTGTATAACAACACAAGAAATTGAACATTTGACGAAAATTTAAACCAATTAAGCAAGATGAAGGGACATGATAAGAGAAAAACATACAAAAATGAGTAAGAATGGTGAGATCCTAAATCATCATATACAAATTTAAAGCATCTTCTAGATGATGGTAGAATATAGCATACTAGCTATATTCTTGCAGACAAGAAAACTTGTAAAAGGAGATGAAATAAAAGGAAGAGTTTTATTTTGGTGCACATTTTGAAAAGCTTCGGAGAGGGGGAGCCACCCGATGGGAGGGAAGAGGGTTCCAAGGTTTCTTGCGGGGATTGCTTGCAAGAATGGAAGGGAGTTGTCCCAAAACCACCATGAGCCACACTTTGTGGTTAGATTTGTTAACATCTCCCTATCAAGGATCAAAGAAGCTCAACAAGTTGTGATTGTGGTTTTTCAAGCCAAGTTGCTTTATCCCCGGGAACAAGTGATCGTTGTCCGGAACAAATATAACATTGTGTTGGTTATGCTATCAATTCTAACTTGCACTTGTTAACGCTTGCCAGTCACCTGGCCTGGATATGGCAATTCAAATAAAAAAATTGAGACTCTTTCCTAAAAGAATGCATGGTTTCTTTATTCCTTATTTGATTTTCATAGGATATATACACGATCCATATCCTAGAAGACAACTTCTACTTTATCAAAGGTAAGCCTATCATCACTAAGAGATGGAAAATAGTGGAGCACCTTGAGAAAAACAACTTTAATTAAGTTCATTTCTTTGTTTGTCACATAAATGTCCCCTTGAATCTCTAGGATGATACAATATTTAGCCGTATGGGGAATTTTCTGGAAATCCTGACTGATATGTATAGGAAAACTAAAGATTGCTCTAAACTTGAATATGCTAGATTACATATTTTGGTGTCTATAGATCCCATCCACTACATGTATGATCAATGCTATGATATTTAATATGAGATTGAATCGGTCTATGAATGGAAACCTAAGCACTTTAAAATGTGTAATGTTTTTGGTCATGAAGCTAAATTCTATACTATGAAAAAAAGTTCAAATCCATTTCATTTTTGAAAAAAAGGAAGGAGAAATGGGTTCTAAATTTCCATTGGAAAAGAATGTAGAGATTATTCAATAAGATTACATTAATGATGTGGATATAAAAATAGCATGGCACCTATTTGTTCAAAGATGCTTACTAGCTTTTTCCACTGGACATAAACTAGAACTGGAGGGAAGTCATGTTGAAGTAAAATCATGTAATAACCCTAAGTATTTTTTGATGGAAAGGAACTAATTGAAAGTATAATTAATTTGGGCTTAAGCTGGTAGAAATTCAAATATCTATCCCTAGGGGCGATTTTGTGGCTAAAAAGTCTAAACTAGACATGATCGAGTCTTCTACTATGAGGATTGAGTACATGATTGAGAAAGAAAGATCATTGCAATGTTATCCTCCTTTGAGGAATGACAAGGAAGGGTTTCAATATGTTGTTTATAAACCTAAATATCCTTCCAAGTGTCACCAAAACAAATAAAGGTAAGAATGCCTCAAGCTCATACATTGATACTTCCCCTAATAAATTTCAACAACGGGAATACTTGTTTGATGAAGGTATGGTTAATGAGGTCAACAAGGCTTTGCCCCCCCCCCGAATGTTTTCAACGAATGATCCTTTAATAGAAGAAATCATTAATACAACACTCATATGGAGTTCATTAGAGTCAAGTCCCCTGTCAATTTTCTTCATGAGACAAAAATGAGAAGAAGGAAAATGTGCAAAATAATGAATAATCTTTGGCCTAAGTTGTATTTGAGTTCTGATCACAACTCCCTCCCTATAGGATAAATTATCATTCATTGGATTTTGATTATATTGATGTCAAAGTTGTCAAGGAATCTGACCAACTCATACATTGCCATTATTGTTTGATGGTTGTGAGTTCAATGCTAGTGCCATAGTGCCAATGATGATAAAAACCGATTCTCAAATTTTGAAGGATTGAATGTTATATCAAAATATTTTAAGATTCCTCATGTTCTCAATGGTGACTTTAATCCAATTAAATTTGTTAGAGATCAACTTGGAAGGTCCAATCCCTCTCAAAAATTTATGATTGCATTTGATTCTTTCTTGCATGAAAATAGTACGTTAAAGTGAGATGAAGGGTTCCTTTTAGGATAACAAACAAGTAAATAAATATACTACTTCAAATATTGATAAAACATACTTAATGATCTTTTTCCAGAAGATTGACCCAATTATAATGGAGAGATTGGTTCTATAATTTTCAATGATAAAAAAATTCAAAGAATTTCCATGGATATTAACTGTAGAAGGAAAAATATCACGTGGAGTCTTATAATGTCTGTGATGCATAGAGTGACTATGCTTAGGTGGTTAGAGAGGCTTGGAGTATTAATGTCTATGGATGTCCTATTGTGAGACTGTGAACCTAGCTTAGCCTTAATTTTTTCCCCTAATATTGCTTAATTAGATTAATTAGATGATTGTAAAATAATAGGTGCTCAATTGAATAAGTTGAAACCCTATTTTGAAGTCAATTTGCACTTTGGATGCCTTTGTTTCAAGTTTTCATATAAGTCATAAACTTAATTGCAGAATCGCCATACTATGAGGTTTAACTGCAAAATTATTACAATATGGTTTTACTTATGTATTCCATGATTTATCGTGTTTTGAAATCAATTGGTTAAGAGATGAATCTAATCTAGACCCATCATACATTTTTCCTTGAGATGCAATATCTTATACAATCGTGGACTAACGTGTAATTTCATCTTAATTGAGAACATAAGTGCAAGGTTGAGTACATGATACACAAATGCATGATATTATTTTTTTCGTGATAAATTGCTTTGATTTATGCTTTCAACCTTTGTTGATTTAGGGCTTCAACCCCAACTAGTATGGTAGTGGTGGTGGTTGATGATGGTTGATGGAGCTTCTTGTGCTCAACCAATGGACTTTTTGGCTTATGAAAGTGATAGACTAATGAAACCCTTATATAAGCTGATGAAAATAATTTTCAAACACATTAGAATTCTAAAGAGGGTCGATGAGAATGATTCTTTGGCTGGCCAAGGGTAATTATAAAACTTATCTATAAGCAGTTTGGACTTTTGTATCTATCCCCATTTTATACAACCCATCCCTTTGGCCTAGAGGCTCTTTTAGCACTCCATAAGCTTTTAGAGTCGTGAAGGGAGACATGGATTCCAAATCAAGCTCCAAGAAAGGGATGAACATGGATGGAGCAGTGCATGTTGATGCATATGGAGGCATGTTGTAAGTCTAGCTTGTTCAAGATGCTTCTAAGCTTGGCAAGTTTGTTTCCATCCCTAATAATGTAACATTCATCTTCAATAATATATTTTCTTTCTGTTACTTACCTCATCTTCCTCCCTTGGTCGTGTCCCATGAACTTTCATAGTGGAACCTACTCCATCTAACTAAAGAACCTCCCTTTTTCGATCTAAGGGGAGTTAGATCTTACTTGGAGCATGGATTGTGAGGCTTTTGGAGGGCTGGTCTAGGATCTGGTAGCATGTTCATGGCCTTGTTGAATAAAACTCATGATTATCACCATAAGAGGTGAGTGATATAGTATTGGTAGCATTCTTTTTATTACTTATTCAAGAAATTCCTAAAACTTGTTCAAAACTTAATTAACATGCCTAAAGAATGAATCTTTGTGGATTCTTTTGCTGCCATGTAATTGGATTTCAAATTTTTTATCTTTACATGTATCTTACTCATAAATCCTTGATGAAGTGGTCCTTCTCTCTTTGGTTTAAGGTCTGAAATATGACATTTGTACATTGATAGTTTATTTTGCTCTAAATCTAGTTCTATGAGTTCCTAATGTGCTAAAAGATTATGCCTTGAGAACTATTTGGATAAGTTGACTATATTCACAAAATTTTATGTTCTTTCTAACCTTATGGGGTTACTCCCTCATGTCATTTGTATTACTTATCAAATTTTGAAATACAAGTGAAATTGTTATTAAATATGTCATCTTTGTGGTGTATTTGTATCATATGAAAGGAAAACGTATATGTGATACAACCCTATTTTAGGGATTCAACTTGTTCCATCTTGTACTAAAATCACATCTAAATTTGTTAAAATGCATGTTATATCTGCAAATATGTGTATTACTATCAAAATACACTTATAGACGCTCTTTTCATGTTTTTTCAGGTGTTTGGACCGCGCCTTGGATGGACGGGAGAGAAGGATGATCCTAGGGTTCCTTCATCCTTGGAAGAGTCTATGGACCATGGAGTGGGATGGGGGTTCTTTCAAGTCGAAAGGAATTTCAAAGGGTGGAGCAAATTCAAGTTTGGGCCGACCTTTGAGGGAGGAAGCTATAAAGGGGGATCATTGGATGGAGGGACAAGAACAAGAGTGGGGAACTAGAAGGGAGAGGGAAGCATGTCTACTGGAGAACGTGTCACTTGGGAGAACCGGAGATTATAGGGTGGGGCTGGGTCGAAGGATCTTGGCACAGATTCTTCTTGGAGCTTAACATGTATTGATATATCTGGCAGATATTGCGAGACGGCACCGCACTCTTAGGGCAAGTTTGATTTCCTGTATGTGGATGTATTGGGCTGCATTCGTAGATCCCGTGGTGCAAAGTCCACGGTTGGTTAATAGGAGCTGGATAATAGAGCGAATTCTGTACTTTCAGGCATACAATATATGCAAGAGTATTAATTATATTTCAAATGCGAGGGACGCCATGATACAGCGACACTCGCTGCTACCTAACGGCCACTCCGTTGCATCTCGCTGTTGCCAAGCATGTAAGTTTATTAGGTCTTTGATTAGGTCCGTGAGAAGCGAACAGTTCTGATACACAAGACCTAATAGTGCAGTACTTCTCAAAATCAAAAAGTCAATTTACTGGATTCAGATAAATACTGTATTCTGCAAAATCCAACCAGATCCCAGTAACCAAACGCGCCCTTAGTAGTAGTAAGAAAAACCACGACCAGCTCAGCATGTGTAACTTTAATATATGACACAACTGTAATTCTAATTCCAAATATCAACTAGGCACATTATGTCAAGAAACTTTAACCATTTTCATAGAAATTTATTTTGTACAGCAAAAATCGCAAGGGTTCATGCAGATGTTTTTATATGAAATTAGCGTAAGATGAATTAAATTAACTCGTAATAGGAACAAGGAGCCCATTAACAACAATGCTATAAATCAGGCGGCCAGTCGATCAACATTATAAACAACCGTGCAATGTTGGTGACCGTCAAGCGCTCAGCATAGATCCAGAACCCCTGCGGCACTCGTTCAGCATGTCCAGATAGAATTGGCATTTACTGATGTCGCTTCCATAGTTGTTGATACACTGCAAAGTGTATAGTTCAAGTATAATATTAAGAAAAAGCACCTGATATTGTACCAGGCAAAACGAAAGGAATGACAATATGATAAACGCTAAACAAAAGAAGGCATTCAACAAGAGGGTAAACAGAACATAGTACATCTTGAAAAGCCTTGGAATGGTTGCTGCAGGCATCGGCAGTGACAGGGTTAGACATTGGAATTGAGGAATCAGGAGCAACAGCTGCTTCAGGGGCTGCAGTCTCATGTCTGATGGTACGAGGACCAAGAAAAGCATCTACAGCTCTGTGCGCAATCGCACTACCAGTACCAAAAGAGATACCTACATAACATTATGAGAAGCTTAAGTATATAATATACACATCCAAGTAGCCAGATACTACTACAAATAATACTAACCCTCTGCTATTGTAGACATGATTCCTCCATAAGCAGACCTAGGACCACTCTGAACAGGAGCTGGAGGAGGAGCAGGCTTTGCTGCACAATATCAACAGATTGTAGTGTCAAAAAGGATGTTTGCTCAAGTATGAGAATGATGTATTTTCTATGGAAGCCTCTCTAGGGGCCCTATTACACAGCAATCGGGCACCAATAGTCAATCCTAGCTGAGGCAATACCAACCGAAGATTTGGAATGTAATTTTAACATGTATTTGCTCTACTACCGGCAGATGGTGTTAGTAAAGCAAAGCAATATATAATTGTAATCCTCACAGATATAGGATGAAAACAAATAAATGGGAAAAATAAAGTACCAGGTTGAGGGGGATTCCTCACGGCTGCAGGTCGAGGAGCCATTCTAGGAGCAGACCGACCTGCATAAAAAGGAGATTCAATAAACAAACATTGCCGGCGTTTTATCAAGGAAAAACCAGATATATTTTACATATGCAATTTAGCAGAAAGTGACGAAATGGACGGCTAGAGACAGTAATGCTGTGGTTGGTACACAATTGTTGTAAGTTTAGTGCCACGGGTAAATTAACCAGTGGCATGTTAACTTTGTATGAGAACTGTTGTTTGAGATAATGACAAATAAATTTGATGATAAGATAATCATTATTTGGTAGACAGGTACATAATCTGTTGATGTATAGACAAAGTCTATTATACCCTACTATTGTGTGTATTAAGAAATCTGTTAAGAGGGATTTAGTGGGAAATTGTTGTCTGCGGCAGATTAACTTGTTCTCTGCCGTGAGGAATTCAAGCTGCAGGTTATTTGACGATTATCCGGTCAACGAAACTGCACCGGCCAAACAAACGTAGCCTAACAATCAAAGAAAGAGGTGAAATCTGTCAATGAAGACAGGCAGTAATCTAAGCCTTTGGTTTTTAAAAATTACAGTGATTTTCACATTTATACCTCACTGTGCATTCAGCTTAAATATGTTCACCAATTTTACATTCTTGGCGAGTTTCACAAGGTATTCAGAAATTAATGATTTTTTACAGTTTATGTTCTTTCTCGCTTGAGAAATGACTATATCAGGAATAAAGTAGGAGTGGCGAGCATTGAAGACAAGTTGCGCGAGGGCCAACTCAGATGGTACGGACATGTGCAACACAAATCAACTAATGCGCCTATATGAAGCAATGCAATTGAGTCAAGCACAATAAATAAAAAAAGAGGAAGGCCTAAATTAACATGGGATGAGCTTATAAAAAGAGATTTTGAATCTTTACATCCCAACCAGAATATGGCCCATGATAGAGCTGAATGGAAACGAAAGATCCATGTAGCCAAACCCCAACATAGTTGGGACTGAGGTGTTGGATAAATTGGACATTATGATAAATCTCTTTGTTTCGATGATGACAAACATTTCATTCTTGTTGATCTAACGAGCTACTTGAGTGTGCAGGATTAAGGTGGATGACAAAGCAACTAGGGAAAATCCAAAGAGCTTACATATTTATATTTCCATGCAATGTAATCACTGTTGTAAAAACTTGTACAAATATATAATGTACAAGTACTTAGATTGCATGTAAATCAAGCGTTGGATCTTCCTAGCCAATCACCACACTTAGATAGGTCATCCCCTTCAAATAGGATCACATATGCACACTCATACACATGCTTAGTGGTTAATTAAAAGATTGAAAACAGAGTCAATCTCGGTCGACCACACTCCTCGACCGAGACACTCTCGGTCGACAAACTTCTCGACCGAGATTGACCAAAAGTAGCCGTTAGACACAGCAGTGGACAGTTGCAAATAAACGTTAATCCAGAGAGCCTGTCGGTCGACAAAACTTCGACCGAGTAGGTATCTCGGTCGACAAATTGTCGACCGAGATGGTCTCTGACAGCAACTGCAGAATAAAGCTACTAGCCGTTACTAACGCACCTAACTTATACCTAACGGCTAGTTAAGCACTTAGAAGCTCCTAGAAGTTGTCTAGAACGTCCTTAAGTATTCATAGGCCATTCCTATAAATAGGACATGCCTTAGGACACCAAAACACATCTAAGATATACTTGTGCTATACTTGAGCTTGAATACACACTTGCAATTTGTTTTAGAGCAATAGAGCAATTCCTACACTTGCCATTCATTCCTATTGCTTTCATTTCGTGTCCTATAGGCTAGTATCTCCTATCCACTACAATCACATTGTCATACACATTGGTTAGGAGATCTAAACGCTTGATATAGGAAAATCAAGCCTTGTGCTTACAACGGTATTGTAATCTCTGTTTTCCTTCTTGTTCCTTTTTATCTTTTGTACTCTCCTTGCTACTCCTAGGGTTGGAGGCTGCGGATTGGAGAGGGTTGACTTCTCAGGTGGAGAAGGGGACTTCAAGCTACTTCAAAAAGGCTATCGCACGGGAAGCTACTTCAGAAGGCTGGTGCAACGGGAGTTGGTGCACCTACTTCAAGGGAAGGCTGCTTCAAGGTTGGGCGATTACTTCTGGGTGAAGGCTGCTTGAAGGGTTTGGGAAAAGAAATTGTATTTTATGTAAAGTCCTTGCGAGGTAATAAAATAAATTTCTTTTCAAATCCCGGTTGGGTAAGCAACCGGGTAGTGGACTGACGGCTATAGTATTTGCTATAGTTGGAACCACTCTAAACCCTGTGTCTCCTTGTCCAATATTTTTCTTTGTGGTTGCTTGAGTAATTAATTGTTAAAATTATCTATAAAACTCTATTCACCCCCCCTCTAGTAGTTTTCATGAGGCTTAGATGATGATGATGATGACAGTTCATGTTCTCTCAACTATTTCTTATATTTGATGTTTCATATCTGTATAGACACGTAAAATTTTATATTCATATATACACTGTACATCATGTATAGCATCTGATGATTTTCCTGCTAGTCGGCCAAAACTTAGCTGAACTTTCCCTACTTAGTCTCTGAAGTTTCTACATAACACGTGAACTTTTCAAGGCAACCAAAAGATCGCCGGACCCTGAATTTATTATTATAATTAGCATGTAGCAGTACAAGTAGCTTTATTCTAGTTTCTTTCTGTTGGTTTTTATGACGGTCCTGTGCCAAAATGGATATTTGCTCACATTGAACACTAATGGCACAGGCACTACTACAAAGTCCGCCAAGGATGCATCCTTCAGAGCAAAATAAATTCCGGAAACATCAACAACTTAGTAGCTTACTTAGTGGTAATTCATTTAGTACTCACAGATGATAATAAAGATAATTGAGATATCATGGTGCTGATGTCTACAATTATATTTGATTCAGCATACATTAAAAATTCACAAAAAGAATAGTATAGCATAAAAAATAGCAAGCATGATATGGGCGTTTTACAAGAAGGTTAGAAATGTTATGCTTATCACATCTTTATATCACTAAATTCACACTACAACAAAAAGAGAAGTGCAAGAATCAACCGTACAAAGTCATGATAAGTAATAATATCTTAACAAATATTGATAAGAATCAAACATTGTTCCAATAAATGAATAGTTAAAACAGATCAACCTTTATTTTAACTAGATAAACCTTTAACATTGCATGTAGCTCCATCAAAATTGTGGGAATTTTGTAAAATGTAAACTTAGTTAGCAAACATTAGTATTCATAAGACTTCGATGTGAACACATATATCTTACAACCTAGGAAACTGGCATGGGAACAATAAGTTTACTACTATTTTTTTTTAATATTACCCCAGAGATGTATTCATCTCGCCCTGGCGAACAAAAAAAAGGGAAGGTGAAACAACTCAACCGAGGCCCTAAGGCCAACACCAAGAGGCAAAACGGAGAGTAGGGTGGTGTCACAGACGGTCTCTCATATATACACTGCACACCTGTTGCAACCCTTCATGGTTTCACATTTTAACCCAGCCATTCAAATTTGATAATCCAAAACAAACATTTTGCAGACATCTGTATGCTTCCCTTCATGAAATGCTTACCAATAAAAATAACAAATAACAGCCCCCTGATCTATCTCTCGCCTCTCCATGGTATGGAACAGTAAGGGTTCACCCCCTAACAATTAACAACTCAAAGACAATATGGAATGCAGGCTCTATCTTATGTGTCAAAGTACAGTTACATAACACTTATTTAGACATCAACCACTAGTCGGTGAAAATAAATTCAAATCCAAATCAACTTATAAAGATAAGTTTTAACAATGGCAGTTGACACAGCTATAGCTGCTAGCAAGGAAATCTGTACAGGGCGATAGAAAAGATGGGGTGGTTGGGAGGAAGGGTTTAACAGCATCTGCAGGGAAAGCTTGCGCTGGAGATCAGTTGGAAGCCAAGAGCTCGGCAACCCACGTGGCTTAATTTCCTCTTACCCTGTATCATGCCTTTCTAGCTATAAATTTAGCACCTAATTAACTGTTCCTACTCCTGACCCTCCGACAGCATTACACACCCACCAACCCCATCCCTCTCAGTAGTAGTGGAATCAACCCCCGGCTCTTAACACTACTTTTGTAATCTCCACCTGGCCATGAATTCTCAACCAGGCAAGTATTCTCCACCTTTCTTCAAGGTAGTCCTGAATGTGAATGATCATGTTAAGTGATTATAGTAATGGATTGCATTCAACAAACAAAAGCTTATGATGGACAGCTGTAGGTCTGATCAAGGAAATTGACCATGATGCCTTATCTAGCATCCTAAACTTCTATATACCATCCTACATCAACAACTCGATAGACTTCTTTTTCCAGACAGCTGAGAGATGCTCGCAGGACAGCAATAATCAGGACTAGAGGAACTCTACACTCCATATGTGCCTTAATGCCCTGGAAAGTGGATTTTGAGAAAGAACGCCATTATTCCAAGCTCATCAGAATAGCATTATTATTTTAAAAACAGTGAGCTCTTAAAAGGGACCATGAGAATTTCTGATCTAGATAAAGTTCCCATTGAAGATAGATTAAATTCTTATGGACGACTAAAATAGAAAAAATAGTTGAACAGAAACTATAGATAGTGATTCTCCTTTAAGGGCAGTGTCTGAAGCCTAAAATTTTCCTAGCCCAACATGCCATTACTTTCCAAACTTTGATTATGTTTTTTTCTTATGTAAATTGTAAGGAGGAGAATCGGACCCATAGTGTCCAGTAAAAGGGACAAAAAAAACCCAAAAACATGTTTGCAAAAAGAATGTGTTACTCCCAAGATAATGTCTCCAAAGACTCCAACTATATCTCTTTTCACCATTTTGCATACCAACAAGTGTCGAGGGAAAGCACAAAAGAAGCAAATGGATAGGATTCCCAAAAAACACTTTAGCAACCTCTAGGTTGATAGATCAAAGGGCTTCTTGGTAAATTTTCCACAAAAATATAATTTTAAAATTATCTGAGAATATCTTTTCTATTTCCTCAGTAGCGGATAGCTCTGTCATCCTCACAGGTTTCTTACAGTCAACCCATTAATCTAGGGGTACGCGGAGGAATTTCAAAACATTGACTACCTTGTTCAACGTTTTGTAGCCTCAGGTTAGAGTCTAGCAACAAACAGGCAGTTAAGAAATGGTAAATAACTAGACTATCTTTGTAAGATTCTTTCCCAAAGGGTATATAACACCTCACAACAGAGCATCATGTACCCCATTTTGTTGAGACAATGCCCTAGAATGGTGGCCCTATCGCTTTTCATAAATATCTTTAGCATCTCAATTAAGGGTTCGGGTTCCATATCAGAGTCGTTTTCTAGAAATAGAGAGTGTTGCTAGGACATTTAGACCCTTTCAGAGGAGAAAGGGCGGCTCAAAACATAATCTCTATAAAGACCTCACCTTTCTCCCACCTGTTATACTCCATTGATATAAACATTTATCTATTTATTCAAAACTGGGAGAGATAGATCATATTGGTCTCATGAGGATAGGATTCCCAAAAACCACCAAAGAGGCAAATGGATGGGATTCTAAAATCAATAACTCATCGAGGAATGAACATACCATATTCTAGGATGTTGCCCTAGGATCTCTTTTCTTAAATTGGCTCCATCCTCTAATGGTAATAAAAGGTGAAATGTCATAAGTCTTTTGGTCAATGTGTTCGCAAATTGGAACGTCTAGGATTCTGTTTCTCCTGCTTGAATTATTATGGTATTATCAAGTTATATCAGCGCATTATAGTAGCCCTTGATTTACCAAACCCCCTCATGTCAGCATCCTAGTGGTAATGGGATACTACTGTTGTTCCTCCCCCTCTGGGCTTCCATACATAAATAAAAAACAGATAAGTTTTTTTACGTGAGTTACATTAGATGTTGAAATTATCTATTATTCGAATGAATGATTGTATTGAATACCACTGAAACTTAGTAAAAGTAAACAAATACCATAATATAGTATCTCTGTATCTATGTGCATGCCTGCCTGCCTCTATGTGTACTACATGGTACATAATAAGAGCATTGATTACTACATGATACATATTTAATATTATAATTTATATGTACATTCACTATTATATAGTTGTAAGTATTGTGCCCCTTAATATAAATTTAATATATATATATATATATTATATATATATAGAGTCAGGCTAGAATACACTCGAGTGTACGGATCACACGAATACACTCAAGTATGTTTGAGTATCAAGACTATTTTTTACAAAATGTAAACCATTGATCTTCACCGTCATGCTATAACTAGGCTACATATAAATTTTGAGCCCATTTGGATGAGTGTAAGCCACTCATCCAAGGGCAACAAAATCAACGCGCGAAACTAATTTGAAATACATAATTTTTGCGGTCTTCATAACATGAGCTATACATATCCAAATGTGCTCAAATTTTGCGTATGAGTTGTTCACGAGATGTTTAAGAAGATCAATGGATTAGATTTAAAAAAAATATTGCATCATGGAAAAGTACTTGAGTGTATTCCGCTCCGGATACACTCGCGTGTATTCTAGCCTGACTCTCTCTCTCGCTCTATATATATATATATATATATATATATATATATATATATATATATATAGAGAGAGAGAGAGAGAGAGAGTCAGGCTAGAATACAGAGTCAGGCTAGAATACACTCGAGTGTACAGATCGCACGGATACACTCAAGTGTGTTTGCATATCAAGACTATTTTTTGTAAGATGTAAACCATTGATCTTCATTGTCATACTATAATTAGGCTACATACAAATTTTGAGCCCATTTGGATGAGTGTAAATCACTCATCCTATGGCAAAAAAATCGACGCACGAAACTAATTTGAAATGCATAATTTTTACGATCTTTATAACATGACCTATAAATGTCCAAATGTGCTCAAATTTTTTATATGAGTTATTCACAAGATGATTAAGAAGATCAACGGATTATATTTTTGAAAAAAATATTGCATCATGAAAAACTACTTGAGTGTATTCTACTCCGAATACACTCGAGTGTATTCTAGCCTCTCTCTCTCTCTCTCTCTCTCTCTATATATATATATATATATATATATATATATATATATATATATATATAACATTGTTGACATGGCTTTATAGACATGTTTTTGATATGTGATTTGATTGGTGCAAATAAGGAACTCAATAAAGAAAATATAGTCCTAACGTATATTGTTATCCGCACCTAATCAACAGGGCTCATGACACAACTAGGACCCACCATAAGTGTGTATAACAACTAACACTATATTGACAACAAACATTATGAAACAGTAGGACCCTGAAAATGGTTATTAAGACCCACATTGACAAGACAGGGGAGTACCGTGCTGCAAAACACATCAAAGTTACCAGTCTATCAGGTGGTGGATATCTCATGGAGTGTTATGAGGGATTTCAACATTGCTCTCAATGTCAAGAAAAAGAATAGCATGCATAGGACAGAAATAACATAACTTGTCAACTTTGTCTATTTATGAGAGAGAAATGAATTAGCCATTCTGACACCTTTCCTCATGGCTTTCTTGTCAAGATAGCTAAAATGTATAGTTGTATAATTACCTACTCTGTTTCAGTCGCAGATCTATTTCTTTCTATCCATGTTCAATATTTTGGTATAAAAATAGTGTCGTGACATTAATCCTCGTATATATAGAAAACTGAAATACACTTAAAATTAATGCAGTGTTTACATACTCAATTATTCTAAACAAAAACGATTCTAGATACGAATGAGAAGTTGCACTAGAACGATAAAAAGTAAATAGTATAACAAAAAGGGTTATTTAGCAGATAATGGTGTTGTATTGTTACGAACGCTTCGCAAGGGATGGTACAAAAAAATGTACAGAACGGAAATTGATATGTAGCGCTAACGATCGGCAGACATCATCAACTGCGATCATGGATATGGAAGTGAATTATGACTTCAAGCGTCTACAGCTACACATAAATGAGGGTGCAAGCATGTAAACATCCACGCTGATATTCCACGCGGCGATTCGTGTTTATACTTCTATCATAGATTGGCATGTACTACCCAAAACCATATTGTTGATTTCAACAGTTGTATGGAATAAGCTCTGTCGTTCCTAATTTTCGTTAGGAGGGATGAAACGAAGATCCGTAGATATCACAATGCAAGTTCGACCAAAAACTGCATAACATCTTCGATGGTATAAATCAGATTGTTTCGCTGGAAAAACTACATTTGAAAGCATGTAGAACGTACCCGAGCTTCGGCGAGGCATTATGGCCAGGAAGAGGGAGACGAAGGCGGAGAAGCGGGAGATTGGTGAACCGTAGGCGCCCGGAAGCTTCTAGTGCAAGGTGCTGGACGAAATTTGGAGGGTGATCTTATGTGATGGCAGCGGAAGGCCTTATTTATGGTTAAGCGGAGGCGTGGATGAATCTAGAACATAATGCCGTAGGAATGGAACGGGCCGTTGCCCCCTTCCCCAAGTTTCTCTGAGACCCGAAACAGAACCGGGAGGGCACCGGTGCGTTATCCCTGCATGTGACGCTTAAAAAAAAAGTTTTAGGCTAAGTTTGGTACACGGCGTGTGTAACATCCCAAATTTTAAGTGGAATAACATTACAGTCTTAATGAAAATTTCTCCACTAATTCGAGTCTTGGACTTCAATGCAAAATAACCCCTTATTAGAAACCCTATGTGTTTTTCAATTCAAAATTTGATAATTCAACAAAACCCTAATATGATTATTAGATGTAAATCATGTTACACTAAATTAAGCAATATCTGAAACCAATTCAAATTAATTTCTAATTAATTACGTCAATTTAGATAATATTTGATGAATACGTCTCACATGGGGATTGAGAACAAAATTGATCCTATTTATGTGGGTCCTTTGGCCTAATAATCAGGGGGAACATGATTTGATAATGAAAAGGCTTTCCCAAAATATGATCCCCTAATCCTTTATAATTAATCTTATATGATGAATTAAAGTTTATTCTAAAAAGAGAATTATAGCTCCTTGGATTTGTCAAATAAGGAAACGAATGAGCAATTCGGATTACTTGAGGTACAAATAAGTTGCCTATGAAGTTTGGGCTTAAATAAAGTATCCTAGTACCCTCTATTTGAAATAGGAAAGTAATAATATAATTTGTAAACTCTAAGCATGCGTTTGGCACGGGACCGAAACGCGGTTTGGTGTTGTCTTTTAATGCCAACCCACCAAACAAGTGCCGATTTGAGGCTGATTTGTGTTTGGTTCGCAACCCTGAAAAACCTCCGTTATGGGATAACGGAACCCCCTAACTCGGGTTCTCCCAGTCCCACGAGGGACGGGATTCCGGTTCACAAACCGGTTTTCACGATCTGATCCTCTCCTCGCCCCACACTCATCCCGACATTCTTCGCCTTTCTCCTCTACCTGCTCTATCTTCTGCTCTATGGTCTGTGCTCCTCCCGAGACCTCGAGACAACCTCGCCATTACTATTATCCGTGAGTTGAAGCTGACTCATCGTTTCCAGCGGCAAAGCCATGGCAGGTGACTGGCGTACGGCAAACCCTGCCCAGTGGAGTAGGCAGAATACCAGGTCAATCAAGCTACACTGGCAGTCTACATGCGGACAAGGAACCCTCCCGAGTTGTCATCTCCCATCAAAACGCCCCATTTCACCGTGTACAAGCCGTGCAGTAAACCCTAGGAAGGGGTAGCACTGTCGTGGCTGCTATATAGTTATGCACTTCATCAGCGATCTCCTCGCTTTTCACCTTCGAACCCTCCACACAATCTTCTGTTCCGCCGCCGCTGTCGAGCCCCTTTTATGGGAAGTCACCAACCTGCTTGCAAGGTTTGTCTCCACCGACCCTTTTCTTTCTTTCTATTTTCTAGCCTCCTATCTTTACTCTTGTAACGATAGATGATTTAATCAGTAAACTAATGTGTATTTCTCTCTCAATTTCTTGTCACATGTTTCGTCCCTGGCAATGTCTGGTCGTGCTCCTGTTTTCGTCATCTCGGCTGAGTAGGTATTTGTTCTTATCAAACAACAACACACATTTTCTCCTATTCTGGTTGCTTGCTTGCTTGACTCAGACAATATTGTTGTTGTATTATGTCCACGAGTAACAAGGGTTATTGGGATGTTGTATAATCACATGGTTGTTGGCTATTGTATTATTGCCATGATATTGTTGTTGCATTATACACGAGTAATAAGTAGGGCTCAGTTTTGTTGGTCAGTTACCAGGAAAACACGAATTATTGTCTGTATGTCCCTTGTATTTGAACTCTCTATTCTTGTAACATTGTCGACACTCCAAGTACTGCATAGGAGACCATCATGCTCTTTTCTTATGTTGGCCTAATGTTAAATATTATTGATAACATACTAAACAACAACTGTAATTAAAAAATTTACCATTGTCCACATGGAAAACACTAGTCTTGTTTTTTGCAATACATATTCATTAGCCAAAGGCACTTTACTCCAACTATTGATATATTTATTGATTCTTTTTTATGTGTCACCAATAAACAACATTACAAGAGGCAAGCATCCAATAAATGGGGGTTATCAATAATATTCTCAACACAATTTTGTATGCATTGTCTAGGTCTAATTTTGTAAGGGAGTTTTTTTGTGCTTATTCTACCACATTGTAACACACTAGGCCAGATCTTTTTGTGCTCTAGCATCTTGTTCCTATTTTTGTTGACCTTGTCACAATATCGTTGCATGTCATGAGATGAATGGTTACTTTTAACAAATTCATCAATATGTAGTCTACATATATTACACTTGCAAGGTTGATGATTCATAACACATTTATTTCATGTATTCTCAATTATGCCTGTTTTGGCTATGAGATGGAAAGATGGTTCTTGTAGTCATCTATTTGGGCTATCCTTGATGTGGTTTCTTTCATTTCCATCAACCCCCCAAGAGTCACACTAAATTTGGCTCTAGAATGATAGACATAATGACCTCATTATATTTGTGTTTGAAGATACCTCAAACACTACAATGGTGGATGCGCTATTTTCACTTATTCAATCATAAAGTCCATTCCAATGACTATGGCATAGTCTCATTAATTTTATCATACACTATATTTATAATGATCTTCTTCATTCCATATGCACTTCAGTATATCTTCCTCAAAGCTCAAGTATTCACAACCTACAGAACATAATTTCAAAGGTGTCCTTGTCACATGTTTTATTAGTTAGGGAGTTAAGGGAGTACACATATTTTTAGTTTCAATCAAAGAAGAATAAGAACTGGGGTTGGAGTCTGCAAAATGATGTGTGCATTCCAATCTGATCCATGTGTGTGCCACTATTAATCTGTCTACATGATTGGCCAAGGTTTGCAGTGTTGTATTTGCAATTATCCACTAGAATCTCTGTATTTGGAAAATAATCATTCACTATGTTAAGTAGAAAATATTTTGTCTTATCCATGTCACATATTCACTAGATTTAATTCATATCCTTCTTGAATTGTAAAAATTCTTGTGAACGTCATCTGTCACAACTCATACATGTGGCTCACATTTAAGCAAATATTTTTTGCAACATTCAATGTAGTTGTGCATAAGGAAATGATGGTAAGAAAACTTGGTTGATTTATTCTAAAACGCCACTCCACATAAATCCTTACCCTCCCTCCTATACAAATTGTTCAGTGAAGTCGATTTTCATCACGAGAAACAAATGACATCAACATGTCCTTTCACTTCTCTAAATATGAGTAGCACATACAGAAAGAAACTGCATTGCTGTCTGCATTATACGTACATGAATTATGGTTACTTGGTACAACAAGGCTTGTGAGGAAGAGTAATATTGTGAATTGTGAATGTAGAAGGGATTTTCATAACAAATGACAAACTACCGTTCTGTTTTCAGCAACAATATTTGT
Organism: Alisma plantago-aquatica; assembly: GCA_963693085.1. NCBI lineage: Eukaryota > Viridiplantae > Streptophyta > Magnoliopsida > Alismatales > Alismataceae > Alisma > Alisma plantago-aquatica. Next base: position 197,671,145 of record OY856409.1, read on the forward strand.
AATACAAATATGATGTTTGTCTCAAGGATTTTTCCCCTGTTTATGAGGTGATGTTTCTGAAGATATCTGATGATTATGTTCATATCCAATCAAAAAAAGAGACAAAATAAAAAATGTTTACTTTGTGCAAGATGGACTTTATGAGGTGGTTTTTGTTATTTTACTTTCTGTTCAGATTACCCACATATTATAGCCCTTTTCTAACTATGAACAATGTTACTATTGTACACACATCCTCTTAAGCTCAAATATTTTACGTGATTGATATAGCAGACATATATCAATATTTTTTCAATGTTACTATTGTACACACTATTGATATAGCAGACATATATCAATATTTTCTAATTCTTACCTGTAATTGTACATGTAAATATTTTACTTTGTGAAAGATGGACTTGTGATCAATTGCACAGACTTCATTCATCCCCCCACCTGGGACATAGACAGACTGGTGGAACAAACATACAATTCGAACCAATAAGCACATACACAACTTGTTGAAATGTGGTCATTACCACATACTGAAAGACATGTAAAAATTCAGTCGAGTCTCTATTAACCAGGTTTGGGTCAAATTTATGAGGTTATGTCATGAATCGTATCATCTCTATTTCCAAGAAAAAATCATGATCATCTTTATAATAAAAATATATATACACTTGAAATTATAGTTAGTATGGGTAATTTTGTGATATATGTTAGTGTAGGGATATATGTTAGTATAGGGATATATAGTTAGTATAGGGATATATACTTCAAATGTCAGTTGTGTTGTGAGGTTAGTAATTTTTTACCAGTTAGTATAGGAATTTTGTGATATATGTTAGTATAGGGATATATACTTCAAATGCCAGTTCATGTTGTGAATCAATTATGCTTTGTGATATATGTTAGCTTGAATGAATGATTTTAATGTTAGCTTCAATGAATGGTTTTATTTTTCATGTAGACCAAAATGTACACCCATTAGTATTCTGCTGATTATATTGTAAATAATCTAATATTTTGGCTAATCTGTATTCCCTCTGAATTTCTTGTATGTACCGTCCCTGACCTTGTCGCTGGTCGTGCAACTCTCTTCAACCTTCAATTCGGCTTACCAGGTATATCTCATGAGCATTACGAACACGTTTAATGTGAATGCCATGCTGAATGCTTGCTATTTATGTAGTTTTCCAGTAATGAACATATTGGATGATGTGTTTGCTACAACCATTTCAAATTTAACAACAATTTCAAATTTGTTGTACACATTTTGGATCTTATGTCTGGTCCGGCTAATGGATCTTGTCTTAGCCTACTTCAATACAAGTTATTGCTTTCAACTGCGTAGTCTCATACTAGGTTCGTATAACGGTTTCGTTTAAACACCCACACTAAAGTGATATATCACAGTGTCATTGCTACTATGGTTGCACCTGACCCGAGGTTCCATATTGTATGGTCGAAAGAGTTGGATGAGGCTCTGGTTGCGGCATTGAGGAGACAATATGACATGGGTAGGTGCGTCGATGGAATATTTACTAGGGACGCATGGAGGGAGACATTACACGATTGGCATATCAGGATGGGGAGGAACGAGGGTACATTGGATCAGTTAAAAACTCGGGTGGAAGAACCTCAGGAGAGACTATGCAAAGATAAAACTGGTGACCAACAAAAGTGGTGTTGGATGGGATGACAGCAGGCACAAGCCAATATTGCCTGACACCCCAGAGTGGAGGGAGGCACTTGTGGTATGTCTAATAGTATATACTCCCCTGACTATATATTAAATTAAACTTGTTAATATTGACCTAATAAGTAGTTGCCCCCTATTTTAGGCAAACAGGGAACTAGCGAGATTGATAAACATACCATTCTACCACTACCACGACGTCGAGCTGATGGGGGGGAGGAACATAGATAGGGGCCATCATGCAATGTTCTCAACCGATAGACAACCTCCTTCTGATGTTGCATCTGAAGATGATGTTGTTGTTGACCTAGATGCATCTGATTCATTTGTCAGCCCAGAACCGACCGGTCTAACCGGTTTCACTGAAGACATGGTTAATTCTGGGACGCAAAGTGAGGACCCCAACGACGGATCACACAACCAAGGTGTTGGTGCAAGGACTCCCACCACGATCAAACGTAGGAAGCGAGCATCAAGCTCACAGGACAGTTGTGTCCTGTCTAATGATGTTGTGTCTGAATTCACAAAGGTGTTTTCCAAGGTACATGAGATGGACAGTGGAATTGCGGCTAGGTCTAATGATAAAGACGAATACCAAACCATTTTGCACCACTTTCATGCAAGCTACCTTGACGCCCATGTCCCAGTTTTTACCACTCTTGTACACGCCATAAAAGATCCAGCTAACCGTAACATTTACCTAAGCCTTATGGACACCCCACAAAAAATTACCATTTGGTTGCAAGACTTATGGGAAATGAAGAACACAGCTTCTGCATCACAATCACCCTTCACGCCACAATCTCCATTGTACTTTTGAGGTTGTCTAATTTAAGAAGTATATCAGTATCCTGCCTTTTATTTGATGAACTTTATCAGAAGTTGTTGTTGTACTATTTTATTCCGTTGGGAACAATCTCTGAACTATGGTACTATGTAATGGTTTATCTTGTTATTTGCTATTTGGTCAGTATTTGCTATTTTGTCGCTATAGCCCTAATTTCATTTCTGCAATATCTCGATATTTTTCTGATGCGGATAATCACTTTTAATTCTAGACGTGATGGTTGGTATTCATCCATATGAAACAACTGATGACATTCTACAACTACTGGATCTTATGTCTGGTCCGGCTAATGACATTGCTAACGCAATATCCTACCAAATAGCTGACCAAATATCCCACAATATCATGCAAAATTCAGACGATGCAACCACACAACAACCAATACCGAGATCGGTTAGTATTAGGAGCGGCCATCAAAAGGTTTTAGAAATAATAACCGGCCATGAAAGGAGGGTGTACGATCTGTACCTTATGCTACCCAACACAGTTTTAGCCTTTGTTAACAAACTTGAGGACCGAAGTTTGTTGAAAAGTACCAGAGGTGTGTCATCATTGGAGGCAATTTTCTACTTCCTTCAAATGGTTGGGCATGGCCATACCAACCGTGTTCTGGCTGAGGACTATATTCACAGCGGTGAGACCATAAGTAAAAAGTTTAACGAGGTGTTGAATGCAGTGTGTACTTTGTGAAATGAATATATTGTCATGCCAACTGCATCCACAACTCTGCACCACCGCATCACCGAGAGTTCAAGATTTTACCCTTACTTCAAGGTATGACCATCACTTAGTTGACCATTGTCCATTCCATTGTTAATATAACCACTATCATCATCGTTGAGTTTGGTATTTACTTGTGTATTTCTTATATACTTGTCTTAGGATGCCATTGGGGCAATTGACGGGACACACATCCCCATTTTGGTGAAGCGTGATAAGCAGAACCGATATAGGAATAGAAAAGGGAATGTTTCGATGAATGTCATGGTTGTAGTAGACTTCTCAATGGAGTTTACATATATCATGACTGGTTGGGAGGGATCTGCTTCTGACCAAAGGGTACTTCACGCAGCTACAACCACAGGCGGGTTCAAAGTACCCACTGGGAAGTACTATCTTGTTGATGCAGGGTACGCTAACACCAGCCAATTTCTTGTACCATATCGAAACATTGCTTACCATATAGCAGAGTATCGGGGTAACAAAGGCTCATACACAAGCAAAAAGGAAATGTTCAACCACCGACATGCTCAACTACGTAACGTTGTTGAGCGAGCCTTTGGTGTGTTGAAGAAGAGGTTTTCCTACTTTCGTAAAGGAGCGACTTTTCCCGTGCAGTCTCAGTCTCGGATTGTAATGGCTTGTTGTATCGTTCACAATTTTATCCGACGCTAAAATGATGGTGATCCTATGATGGACGAAAACTTGGATGAGCCTCATACTACCACTGACATCTTGAACAAATTGAGTTCTCTCCAACAAACAAACCAGGCCAATGCTAGAGAGGGAGATGTTTTGCGTGAAACTGTTGCCAATTCTATGTGGGTAAATCAGTGATTTATATATTTATTTTCTAACTTGCAGACATTGAAACATGTTCTACAACATCTTTCACTTACTCCCTTTTCCAATTTATTTTTGTAACTTAATGACCAACTTTTGTTCTCAAACTCTATTGTTGACTACAATTTTGCCTACTTATAAACATTGTGAAATTATGTCTCATTAGGTTTTCTGTCTAGAAATGGACAATGACATTCCGTCGTGCCCATGTGGTATGCAGTGCACCGTACGAGTATACATGGATGCCACAGATGTGGCAAATGGACGGTTTGAAGACAACAATCCCCACAGGCCATATTTTACATGTGGTAGGGGTCTTGTACCAACCAGATGCCATATGAGGTTGCCCGCGCAGCAAGTACAACCTACACTGGCTACGCTGACTGCAATTAGGGATGCAATGGTATCACAACTTGCATATGCACGTAGCGAACGCAAGTTCTAGTCAGAACATTGTGCCTTTGTCTGTTCAACAAGAGCAGACACTGATATGTTACAAGAAGAAATTTCAAGTATGCGGGAGAGGTGCCGATATCTTCGCCACCGACTTCAAATAACGAGCGAAAATTACTCTTCAAGAGAAGAAGATGGATATAATACGTCATAGATATACTATATTATGAAATGTCCAAATGAACTGCACTTGTCTGTTGCAACAATTAGCTACTCTTGAACAAATGGTCTTCATATTATCTTTGAAAACTATGTCATGAACCCGACATTTTTCTATTAATCGTCAATTTTGTTTTATTAGAGGTCGATGACTCCATCTGAGGTTCTGAGGTGTGATTGTGGGCTAAATGCAGCCTTACGGCTTAACACAGAGGATGCAGGGTTATATGACTTTGCCATTCTGAGTCAAAGGTCGGGCGAAATGTATTACATATGCCCTACTCGTGAGGTACGATAGTACATCAATAAATAATAGACTGCCCTTGTCGAGGCTCCACATTCTTTGCCATTAACTTGAACTTGGTACTACATTTTAGGGAAAAGACCGATGCAGATACTTTCATTGGGAAGTCGATCTCCCCCCAACAATTGATTCATTGAAAGCGGAGATTATGTTACTAACTGTTGAGTGCAAGTCAGTGTGGGGTAAGGCGATGAACATGAAGGACTTCATTTAAATTCATCACAACTACGATGAATTATACACTAACAAAAAAATGAGCATGAGGTTTTAGAACGCAATGTTGCCAGTCTGGAGGAAGATTGTTGTCTGCTTCTGGACATCCCTTCACCTCAAATGGCTCCATAACGCTGAATGGAAAATACATTTACATTGTCTTCTCTGTTTAGAATGACTATCAATGGATGTTATGAACATCATACACTTGTTTAATTTAGGCACTTTTATAAACGTCGTATTACATTATAAGTGTTATGAAATTTTTATTCATGTTGGTGAATGTTTTATTAATGATGTATGTTATTAATCGAAATTTTGCTTAACGTTAGGTCAAACCAAATAATACAATTAATTGTGATATACACCCTTACTTTTGGAAAATATATTACTTACAGAATCTGTTATATGGCTGGACAACCGCCGACACCGTCTTTTATCTTGTCTACCAAGCTTGATATGGTTCTCAGGGGTTTCATGAGAACCCAATATCTCATGGGTAGATGTGTAAATGGAGTATACTCTACACATGCTTGGATGGAGGCATGGCACCAGTTCTTATACATAACTGGAGGCCCTTATATTTTATTGGCTGAGTTGCAAATGTGATGGCAATACATCAAGAGAGAGTTTGTAAGAGATAACATTTTCATATTGGGAGATTTATTACCTCCCCCCACATTGGCCGCACAACAAGGCATTGAATGTAACTTTTTGACGACGCGTCGCACTTACCCACCAGGGATTTTTTTTGGCACTGACGATTGAAATAAACAAATGAACTTGTAACATATGTGCTAAATGTTGTATTTGTGTTTTTTGCGTCGCAACATTTTACATGCTCTACTTATGTGTTACAATATTATATGTTGCTATCATAATGTGATCAAATTTCCTACTTCATTATTATGTTATTGTCACAGTTACTTTATAAATTCTGTTATTTGTTCATACTTTTATTTTTATTAATTTTAGATGTTGACATCGCGTGCAAAGGCAAGGGCAAGGGCAAAATTTGAAAAACTGTTGATGTCACCGGAAAAAATTCAAAAATATGTTGAAGATAACCTTTTATGCACAAAATCATGTTGCAATCACACAAAGGAGGAGGAGCGCAAAATTGGGACCGATGATCAAGTCAAGGGCCGAGTCAGTTACTTTATAAATTCTGTTATTTGTTCATACTTTTATTTTTATTAATTTTAGATGTTGACATCGCGTGCAAAGGCAAGGGCAAGGGCAAAATTTGAAAAACTGTTGATGTCACCGGAAAAAATTCAAAAATATGTTGAAGATAACCTTTTATGCACAAAATCATGTTGCAATCACACAAAGGAGGAGGAGCGCAAAATTGGGACCGATGATCAAGTCAAGGGCCGAGTCAGTCAGCATGTTCCTCATTTGCCATTGTTGTTTGATTGGCCAAAAGACGACATCAAACAACAAAACAAACAGTCGGTGCAGGAACAATGCCCAGTGTCATGGGACGAGTACGATGAGGCCATAACGTTTCCCAATTTTAATCAAGATCCACATCCAACCATGTCCCCCCAAAGTGCCTTGTCAAAATCTTCGCTTTTGTTTGGCTGTTTATTGCTCCCATTTTTTGTCCTTCTCCCCGTAAACAATTATTTTATTATCAGTGATTGTTTATGTTTAACTAATGACGACAATATGATTATTATCAGTTACTTTTACTGACGATAATGTAATTTGTTTATGTTATGAACAAAATATATTAGGCCAATTTCATATTTCATGTAGCTTGACTGTTACTGACGATAATGTAATTTGTTACACTAATGATGACAATTAACTATGTTCAACATTACATATATACCACATACAAATGTCATTCCAGACGACAGTAACGTTTCATTAATTTTTAATCACCACTTAAAAATTAGTATTATCATATCTTATTTGCACTATTCTAAATATACAAAATAACACCCACACAACACAAATAAAATAATTTTTTAATATATTCTAAACTTAGGTTGAAGTGGCTTCACAAATGCACATTATGCGTACTTTTCAAACAGTGCTGCAAGAACATGACAGAATAAGCAGCAGATACTGACTACGCTGCCAAACAGAATCAGACTTGCAACCAAACAGATTCAGACTGCACACATACTCAAATCAGACCAGCTGACCAGAAACAGACTGTGTTGCCAAACAAAATCAGACTGCATACTGACTGCCCCAGCACCGGAATCCAGACTAACTGCGACTAACCCAGTCCAGATTCCACAATCTCAGTCTTGTGTCAAAAGCAGCCTAAACGGTGGTAATTTAATTGATGTACCGCTTTATTCTAAGGTCTTGCGACCTTATACGTGTCACGCGGACCAGAGTCCAGATCCGACATGGACTCTCGGATCCTGCGGACTCCTCTCCCTCACCCGGTTCCTGGAACCAGTGGGACTCCAGGAAATTTCTTCACCCTGCTAGCTCTCCGATCCTGGCGAAGTTCATGATCCGTAACTCGATAGGGCTTTGTCCCCTAGAGTTCCTAGTCGACGAGACTCCCCTAACTCTCCCCTGGTTCCCACTCCGGCAAGGATTCCAACCTCTCGACCATCGCCTATATAGGGAGGGCCTCGAAAACGAACTTTGTCATCACGCAAACCCAAAAATGCCATCGTTTTGCCCTCCTTTGCCCCGACGCTCGGCAGACCTGCTTCATCGATTCGGGCATCTCGCCTGGGCGTTCGGGTCATCTTCATCGATTCGTATGAAGCGGAGGTAATCTTGAGCTTTAATATTTCCCCCTTTTTTCTGCTTTTACGGCTTGTTTGAGCAATTCATCTCCCCGGACCTCTCTTAGCCTTTTCCTCGCCTCCTGCCTTCGACGGCATGTGTTGGATGCGCCCAAGTCGTCAGTTTTCTCTGAGCTTGCCTTCCCTTCCCCCACCGGCTCGACTCCATCACATCGTTAGCCATGGTGGGGAGCTTCCATGGATTCTCCATTACCTCAAAACTCTGTTCTTGGGACTGTCAAGACCGCCTACATAACTCACCGAGAACCTCTCTTGGATGTACCTTGCAGTGTTTTCACAATCTAGTGTTCACTTCTAGCTTTGCTGGGTTTGCAATAGCCTTCCTCGTTTCAGGGGATGGTGGATGAAGATGAACTCGGCTTGTTTACTGGTTTGTCCTTGCCAGTTTAATCTTTTGTATTAAGCGTTCATGGGTAATATTGGGTTTTTCACGCGCCTCTTTCTCCTTCGCGCACGATGAGTAGATGGGCATCCGTGCCAGTTTGGCTGTGATCTATTGGGCCACCTCAACCACTGACTAGGTGGCCGGCCTATGGGATATTACATTTATATGTGTATTTTACCTGACCTTTTGATTGGTAGCAACTTTAAAAATTTGTATCTAATCCATTTGATGTCAGAAAAATTTATAAATATATGTTTTGAAAGGGATTTTTCGAGATCTAGACGATGGACTAAGTTTCAAACTCTTATCCGACTCCTTTTCCCCCTAAATTATTAATAACCCCAAAACCCTAGAAATTAGGTTGAATATTCATTATTAATGAATGATGATTGCTTTAACATGGTAATTAGTTCCCTGAACACTAAGAGACTACTAGGAGTTGCTCCAATCTCTGTAAGTGGTCCATACATTTTGAACATTAGTATCAGATGTTTATATGCTATTATGTACATACATGTTACTATGTGAATGTATTATTCATGTTATGGATTTGTTGATTAAAGTTATAATTATTTGATAAATGAAATCCTTTTTATTGTTTATTTCCAAGAATCATCATATCACATCATAGTCATGTTTAAGAGCGAGAGTAAAAGAGTATTCAAGAGTAAGAGTAAAGATAAGGAATGAACCTTATATAAGATCCTCGTCATGGGCTTTCCTAGCATACAATGTACTTCGGTACAAATCATGGACTTTCCTAGCATACAGTGCACTTTGGTGCAAATCATGAGATTTCTTAGCATACAGAGCACTCCAGTGCAAAGAGAAGAGGGACTTCGGTGTAAAATTTAAGGATTCTTATATAAGTCAGATAGAAGACAATGATAAAATGTAAATTTTATTTTCATAATGTTAATGTTTTCTTTTCAAAGTATATGTTATTTCAATTTTATAATATGTTCAATTCCACTTATAAATTATTTTATGCATGGCTGGGGGCGTGATGCCCGCAGGAAAGAAGCAACATCAAGGATAAAGCTACCTAAGGACCTGTTGAAGAAGGAGCTCAAGGACATTTGAGACCTGGCCTGGTGGGGTGCCAAATATCAATAGATTAGATTTTCCTTTATGTTTATGAGACATGTGTTTTTATTAGAGTGTGAGTTTTATGTTATGAGTTTGAGATATGAGAAACTATACGATGTAATCTTCTGTTGGTTTATCAAACTTTATTTTTATACAATGATTATCATGTTTGTGACATTCCCAATAAGATTATACTTCTGCTCAATGAATCATATGTTTTAGAAAATTGGGATGTTACAATATGATATCAAAGCTAAAAATATAGTTGGCCACTAGGCTTGTCTCGTGATTTCCTAGATAGCTCTTACATCCCTCACCTTATAATAGGAAACATATGTATAGAGGATACAAAGTCAAGGAGTTAGAATGTATGTCGCTTTTTCTTGAGAAGTATGAACCCTACAAAATATACTAGCTTAGAGAGATATTGTTGGAATGTATGCCTAAAGATCCAATCATATGATGAATATAATGACATAACATGTAAATGATTTGATTAATAATAAAGACAAACTTCCAATTTATTTTGTATATTTAGTTATGAGATAATGACTAACATAATAAATGCCTAGAGAATGATATTATCCAATGACGTATGTTTTCAGGTTGAAGGCCTGAAGAATGAGATCACACACATGTTAAGAGTATATACATTCTAAATATGTTCCTGATCGGTTGTTGTTGTGGAAGGTTTATAGATAGTAATAGCACATAGGATCAGAGTGTGAGTTGGTTGATGACAAAGTCTCATTAGTTACGATATGGCAATATCAAACCAACCACACAGATACATGTTAGAAAATAATGTATCAGACAGACCCAGTGTGAGACTGACACATAGAATCCATCATCATAGAAGTCATAGTCAGCTCTCACAATGATGGTGGTGGTTGTAGTTCTTATACCTGAAATCACTACTGTCATCACATGTCATTGGGTACACTTTGACATCAAACGCAATCCTGAAACATGGATTGTTATAAAGGTGATGATTGGGTGACTTTGACACATGGAGATTGATTGTGAGTGATAGAGATGGGATTTGTCCCTCCTATAGGAGTATGATATCCATGGCTTCTTGATTAGCGAGACTGAGAAAAGTATGGCCATATGAATGTGAGTCAATATGTGATATTGAATTTACATATATCTCATGCAGTCTTCTTTGGTTCAAGAAATAAGATGGAATAATAATGAGGATGACTACTCCATGCCTCTAGTTCAATCTGGAAATCAGTGACAAAGGAACTATACAAACACTGTAACCACATATTGTAGGTTGAAATTGTTCTCCAGCTTTCCATTTACTCAGGTAGCAATGATGTGTGACTAGGCACCACTCATTACCTGTGATGTCATAAGTTGTTATGGACATTCACTACCATCGTAATATGGGACCTATAGGGTTACACACATAGGAACTCATATAGATGAGGAGTTTGATCTTGAATGATGATTGAATTAATTACTAAAGTTTTTAGGTACTCAATTTACGTAATAAATCAGATGACTAGACTGCCATACGTTCAGTTCAAGTGTTGAGGCTACTGTTTGGAGTGTCAGGTTGATTAGAACTGAATTGGCTGAGTTTTGCCTGAACTGGGAAGAGAGATGATCGTTTTGCATAAGCGAGATGACATTTTTGTGGTCGAGACGACCATTTTGCAAAAGTGAGACGTCGGGTTCGTGGAGAAATTGGAGTACATCAAGGATTAGTGCTTACGTCATGGTGAGCATTAATTGGATTTGAATTGGCAATTCATGTGTGATTGGGAAACATTGTGAAACAGTTATTTCTCTTAGCAAAATGACCGTGTCATGTGCAAGATGACCATCTCGGTTACGAGATGAGTGTTTCGGCGCATGCATGTTGTGAAACTTTCAGAATTGTTGTAAAAATTCAAGATCATCCAGTCTCTTCCACTCCTGCACAGACTAGAAACCCTGACCCTAGCCTCTACTATAAATACATGGTTACTGGGAGCTTTCCAGAGAACAACATAGATAATTGAGAAATACTTGTTCTGACAATTGTTGTCCTCTCTGGTTATGGTAACCAAGAGAGCCTAAGCAAGTCCTTCCCGACTTTGGAGGGATAGCAAGGGAGAGAACAACTGACGATCATTGTTATGCAATAGCAGGCTGGTGACTAGTACACGAACAGGAGAGACAACTCCTTCCTATATGATCTAGCATGACGACATGAGTTCTAGTTGATCTCTGTGGACTACTCTAGAGGTAAGAGTCATTTGGATGCTACTAGGAGGGCAACATCAACTTGCAATTGGTGGCGAGATCATATGAGCTTCTGGAGTAGTTGTTTGAGTCTGCTGTCCATGAAGGAAAAGTTAGATGAGTCCCAGTGCAACGAGGGGCTACATAGACATCGTCCAAGATAGAGTGCACATCTACATCGACGAGTATTGTCGTTGGACTTGCTCCAGGACCAGGTATATCTTCGTGAAACCATCCTTTCCATTGCATAGTTATTGACACGACTGCTGGTTAATGGGAAATATGTCAGTAAAATTTTTATTTATGCTACCTATCTAATTTTGTATTTCACTACAATGGTATTAGAGTCACGTCAATTAATTATGTTTGGAATAATCGATATGATTGGATTTTAGTTTTATCAAGTTTATTTATTGCATGCGATGTGAATATTTAAACTAGTTGATGTGTCATCCGTCTTATCACCACAAAAAAACCCAAACGAGTATATATATATATATATATATATATGATACACACATGTCGCCATAAAATCAGTTTTGATGGTCGATGTGAAGTATAATTATGGCTAAAATCCCAGATATGTGTGTGCATAGTTGTAGTTATTTATTCCTATTGTTAATTGGTATGCGTGTCGAGCCTCTCTCTCCTTTCCAAATGTAAATTAATGCTCTTATTCCTATTTCTCCTAGAATATAACTTGAGCTTTTACCCACATACAATGCAATAAGAAATATGATAGTTTTAATTTATGTTTTGACATGAGATAATGATCTACATAAAGATGAAACAACCATCTCGTGAGACGACCCGATTGACTGGAAGACTAAGAGGCCAGACGACAAGAGGACGAACCGGTCGACTGGTGGCCCAACTGACCAACTATAGGTGTCCAGACGTTGCTTGGACTTGAGAACCATACAAATGATTCATAAGAGCCCAACCAAGAAACCAGGAGGTGAGGCAACCGGTTCAAGAGTTGAACCGACCAACTCGGATTGATTTGAGCACATATTTTCACCAACATGATGTTTATGATGTGGACCATAGGTGGTAGTAATTCATTGTGGATCCAGGAAATTATATTAGTATGGCCATAACCATTGCTTGTGTGTTTTATTTATTGCATGTTCTCATTTGTGGTTATAGAATGTATGTGACGACTGCTATTACACTGATAGCTTAATCGCACAAAACTAAGTAGAAATAATAATTAACAGTGGATTACCGAAAATCACTAAAAATTAAAACTTTTTTGTTGGATCCTAGATGGGTGATTAGATTCTCTAGAGGAGGGGGTGTGAATAGAGTTGAATGCACTTAAACAAAATTCATTAGACCTTCAAGATATATCACAAGATAAGGTTGCTAAATAGGAAATTTGTGTGCAACTATAACATACATAGCAAGGGAGAGGGAGATTGAGCAAACACAAATAGACAAGCTATTTAGAGTGGTTCCACACTTCAAACTAGAAGTATGTCAGTCCACTTACCTAGAGAGGTCAACCTCTAGGATTTCCTAACCATTGCATTCTTATATTCATTCATAAGACTTACAATACATGACCAAACAAAGGACTTACCTATCCAATACAAAGAGTCTTCAACCTTACCAAGGACTTACCCACTTTGTAAGGAGTCTTCTGCCTTCTTCCAAGGACTTACCTACTCTTGCACAAGTCTTCAGCCTTGCAGAGATTACCCACTCTTCTTGGATCTTCCGCCAAGGACTTACCCACTTTGCAAGGAGTCTTTCGCCTTCTTCCAAGGACTTACCTACTCTTGCACAAGTCTTCATCCTTATAGGGATTACCCACTCTTCTTGGATCTTCCACCTTTGAATTCACCTTCACTTAGAGAAGCTTCCACCAAGGACTTACCCACTTGAGCAAGGAGTCTTCTGCCTTCACCAAGGGCTTACCCACTCTAGCTCCAAGTCTTCAGCCTTGATCTTCACCAAGGGACTCCTTCCCTTATTCTTCTTCACCTCTCTTGGATAAGAGAGAGAACCTTCATCTTCATGATAGAAATGAGAGATGGGGAGGTGGTGGAAGTGAGAGCCTCACAAGATATACATGTAGGACTAGCTCTCTTATAGATTTCCTTCTCACTCTAATGGATGCAGTAAGTGATTAAGCTTAGAGAGAGAGGAGGTTGTAGGAAGTACTCAACTATAGAATAGGAACCTCACTTAGAGTTTGCATTGAATGCTCAACCTTGGAATGAAGCCCAAGGGGTCCTATTTATAGCTGGGGATGCCTCTTAGCCTTTGGGAACACTTGAGAATGAAAACTAGCCGTTTTGTGGCTTGCAACGAATATATTTTCACTTGTTGCAACTCCACAATGGCTAGAAGCACTTTTCTATACTTTTCCGTACAGTGCAATCGATCGAGTTTTTATAAGGGTAACTCGACCGATAGAGTAAAAGACAAAGCCGATATTCAGACCATCGGTCGAGTTTGTCCTAGGGAAACTCGACTGACCAATGAAAATTGAATTGGTCTGGTACTCCATCGGTCGACTTCTGTGTAAACACAACTCGGCCGATCAAAAGTCATTTTTAAGATCCAATCAGGATCGGTCGAGTTTGCACCTCACAAAACTCGACCGATGAACAACCTGATGTGAATTTTAGAAAATGGCTTTTGAGTGCTTAAACATTCAATCTAAGTGCTCCTGATTTTTTCTAAGCTTAATTACAAGTCATACAATCATTACAAGTGATTTACAACATGATTCTAATTGATTTACATCATATTACAAAAACGTGCATTTGTATTGACTTTGACTTGTCTTTTCTCCAATTTGATATGCGCAAGTTAGGGCATTTGGAGTGTGTCTATACCTAATCTGAAATCACTCAAGTAGAGACATTAGACACCAATATGTGGAATGGTTAATCATCATCAAAACACGGGTTTAGTCAATTTAGACGTGAGTCAACATTGACCTAATTGACCTTGAGTCAACATTCTCCCCCTTTTTGAAGATGACAAAACTGTTGACTCAAGGTCAATTAGGTCAATGTTGACTCACGTCTAAATTGACTAAACCCGTGTTTTGATGATGACTAACCATTCCACATATTGGTGTCTAATGCCTCTACTTGAGTGTTTTCAGATTAGGTATAGACACACTCCAATTGCCCTAACTTGTACATCTCAAATTGGAGAAAAGACAAGTCAAAGTCATACAAGTGGACGTTTTTGTAATATGATGTATATCCATTAGAATCATGTTGTAAATCACTTGTAATGATTGTATGACTTGTAATTAAGCTTAGAAAAATATCAGGAGCACTTAGATCGAAAATTAGAGCACTTTAGATGCAACTTCAAAAATCAATTACAGGCACTTGGTCGGTCGAGTTTCCCACCCTGAAACTTGACCGATCAACCTTGGTCGATTTTTTGAAGATTGCATCGGTCGAGTTGTGCACCCACAGAACTCGACCGATCGGGTAGCAGGCCATTTCCAGTTGAGATGGTCGGTCGAGTTTCCTC
Organism: Alisma plantago-aquatica; assembly: GCA_963693085.1. Classification (NCBI taxonomy): domain Eukaryota; kingdom Viridiplantae; phylum Streptophyta; class Magnoliopsida; order Alismatales; family Alismataceae; genus Alisma; species Alisma plantago-aquatica. The sequence goes on from OY856409.1 coordinate 197,686,367, forward strand.
AGGACAAACTCGACTGATCATCTGAATATCGGTTTTCCTGTTACTTGATTGGTCGAGTTACACCCATTAGAACTCGACCGATTGCACTGTACGGAAAAGTGCAGAAAAGTGTTTCTAGCCGTTGTGGAGTTGCAACAAGTGAAAATATATCCGTTGCAAGCCACAAAACGGCTAGTTTTCATTCACAAGTGTTCCCAAAGGCTAAGAGGCATCCCCAGCTATAAATAGGACCCCTTGGGCTTCATTCCAAGGTTGAGCATTCACTATGAAGGTTCCTATTCTATAGTTGAGTGATCCTACAGCCTCCTCTCTCTCTCTAAGCTTAATCACTTGCTACATCCATTAGAGTGAGTAGGAAATCTGTAAGAGAGCTAGTCATATATGTATATCTTGTGAGGCTCTCACTTCCACCACCTCCTATCTCTTCTTGCAACCATGAAGATGAAGGTTCTCTCTCTTGTCCAAGAGAGGTGAAGAAGAACAAGGGAAGGAGTCCCTTGGTGAAGATCAAGGCTAAAGACTTGGAGCTAGAGTGGGTAAGCCCTTGGAGAAGGCAGAAGACTCAAGCTCAAGTGGGTAAGACCTTGGTGGAAGCTTCTCCGAGTGAAGGTGAAGTCAAAGGCGGAAGATCCAAGAAGAGTGGGTAATTCCTACAAGGCCGAAGACTTGTGCAAGAGTGGGTAAGTCCTTGAAGAAGGCCGAAGACTCTTGCAAAGTGGGTAAGTCCTTGGTAAGGTTGAAGACTCTTTGTATTGGATAGGTAAGTCCTTTGTTGGTCATGCATTGTATGCCTTATAAGTGAATATAAGAATGCAATAGTTTGGAAGTCCTAGAGGTTGACCTCTCTAGGCAATTGGACTGACACACTTCTAGTTTGAAGTGTGGAACCACTCTAAATATCTTGTCTAATTGGTGCATGTTCAATCTCTCTTATCCTTGCTATGCATGATTTATTTGCACTCAAATTACCTATTTAGCAACCTTATCTTATCATATATCTTGAAGGTTTAATGAATTTTGTTTAAGTGCTTTCAGCTCTATTCACCCCCCTCTAGAGAATCTAATCACCCATCTAGGATCCAAAAAAAACCATTCCATAAATGTATTGTAAACATTTAAGTAAAGTCATACCTTTGGAGAAACCTAGGGGTTTCAATAGGATTGAGCTCATATGCTCCCCCTCAATTGATGCACATGGAGTTCTCATACTCCTCCTCAATTGATGCTATTTCTTCTGCATGGTTAGCTTTCACAACATTTATAGAGTACTAGGTCTTCTACTCTTATATGTCTTCTCCCCTTTACCTTCTCCCTTTACATGAACATGCTTCTCCTCTTCATGTAAGACATGCCTTCTCCCTATTTTTTCAAAAGAAGACATACATTTCTCCCCCTTTGTCATTTCAAAAAGTGGGGTTATGAAGAAATAAGTAAAGAGAAAGGAGATAACACAAAGTTATATAAGGAGAGTAGAAGAGCACAGACAGGGGCTTGTCCAAGCATAGAAAGAAAAGCAAGTTAAAGCATATACTTGAACAACCCAAAATGCAAGATGTAGTGTTGCAGAAAAACAATAAATTGCAATTTTGACCCTCAAGATGACAAAATTTCCCCAAAAAGCATCAGGGCTCATGGCCAAGCGATGAGTCTTGCTTAGAAGGCCGTTTCTACATGAAAAACACTAGTCTTGCAGCAAAAACTGAAACTGGAGAAAATCTGCATAAAATCCAAAAATACTCCAATTTCTACATATAATGTAGATCTATGTACTCTGCATCACAATGTTATGCAAGCAACTCAAGATAGTATATATGCAATTCAAGGAACAATCTTGAGCATGTATGAGACAAGATACAAGCATAGCATATAGACGAGCAAAGATGCCAATTATAAACAAGGTTAGAACTACATGTATATGAACTACTAATAGATGTTATCACAAGTTAGGACTACTAGTAGGATCTAGATCATAGCAATAGATACTAAAAGATACACAAGATTAAGCAAGCTATGATTAGATGTAGAGATATATCCAAACAAAGAGATATGCAATTTTAGAAGCATGAAAGGATATAACTCACTAACAAATATGCATCCTTACCAAAAGATGATTACTACTAAGAACCTCAAGGTTGTATGAAAACAAGATATACACCTAGATAGATGTAGCAAGTTAGAGCACAACGGAAGTAATCTAAGACACAACCAAGAGATCCAAAGAGATCATCATCAAAACCTACAAAACAACTCAAACCAAGTAATTGCAACATATAGATATACCAATTTAGAGCAATTAGAGAGATAGAGTTGTAAGCAAGATAGGCAATTTAGAACATGGCAATACACATATATAAAGGTACCAAAGGAGTGTCAAAGAATAAGGCTATTGGTTGAGAAAATCTAGTTGAGAGGGAAATTCTCATTCAATAAGCCAAATGTATATTTTGTGCACAATGTTATCAGTCGATTTCTATGCATTGACAACTCGACTGATGACAGCTGCTGGCAACACCCATTGGTGCCTATCGGTCGAGTTTCAAACAGAACAAACTCGACCGAAAGAGCAGCTGTCAAAGAGCACATATATTTCATAAAAACATATTTAAAGGCAAGCTAAAAATACAAACCATATCCAAACATGTCTAAGCAAGTTAGTAATGCACTATAGAAGCATTATAGACAATTTTTGAGCAAGAGTGTGAAGAGAAACACAAAATACCACTTTTAACTCAAAAACCACATGCATAGTGGGGCACTAACTTGACAAAAATAAGTTATGATAGGTTATAAGCAAGAAAAACATTACCTTTGTTCTTACCATTCCTTTTTCCACTTGTTGTCACCCTCTACATATCTCACCTTTCTTCTTTCATGTGGATTGAGAAGTCAATTTGCAATTCAATAGCTCAAGTCAATCCATTTGCAAGTACCTACAAGAAGGAAGATGAAATGGTCCCCAATCATGTTTTTGGGTCCGGAGGGGTTAGTTTAGCAGCCCAAGTCCTATTGCTCTTGGGTGCTTTCCTAAAAGGACAACAAGTAGAATAATGACCAATTCTATTGCAATAGTTGCATGTCCCCATAGTCTTAGAACTAGAGGATTCCCCATGGAATATTGGAGGTCCTTTACCTTTGTTGTTCCTTTGACTACCATCATATCCTAGACCATGTCTACCAATTTGTTTAGTAGTATGGTGTAGGATATCATTAAGGCTCTTCTTACCAATTAAGAATCTTTGCAAAGAAGATCTCAAACTATCATTATCATGCATAAGAGAAGTAATAGTAGAAGATAAATGATTGATATTATCTCTAGCATGTAAAAGATCATTTTCTAAGTAAAGAGCTTTAGTTAAATAAGAATCTCTATCAATATGAAGAGCAACAACATCATTCTCTCTACTAGTAGAACTAGAACAAGATTCATGCACATTGATTTTAGCAAGCAAGGAGGCATTTTCTGTTTCTAATTCTTGCAAAACAAAATCTTTGTTCTTGTTTTCAGATTTAAGAACATCAATATCATGCATGAGAGAATCAACAATTAAAGTATGCTCTTCATTAGAACTAGGCATGAGAGGTTGAGCTTCTAGAAATCCAATCTTATCAAGTAAACTAGTATTTTCAAGTTTAAGAGAGTCTACTTGGCTAATACAAGCATTTTTGTCATCAAGCAAGCAAGAATTAGCATGTTCAAGATCATCTAGTTCTACATGCAAATTATCAACAATTCTAGCAAGCTTTTTTTTTTCTTCTTAGAAGACTTAAGAGAGGCACAAGTGTCATGAATAATAAAAATCAAAGATTCTTTATCTAAAGAATTTAGATTTACCTCACTTGAGTCCTTACTTGTTGATGTCATAAGAGCAAAATGGCATTCTCCTTCATTAATAGAGCTTGAGCTTGATCCTTCACTTGAATCTTTACTTGAGCTTGAGTTGGAGGATCCACTTGAGCTTGAGTGCCATTTCTCCTTCTTCTTGTGAAGATGGATCTTTTTTACTTGTGGACACTCTTCTTTGTAGTGACCCTTCTTTCTACATGTGAAACACCAGATGGAGGACTTGCCTTTGTAGAATCTACCCTTGGAGTACATGGCATCTTCTTCAACTTGAGAGGATGGAGAGACTTGTTCCATGATAGCTTTGATTTGAGCCTTCATTTCAGCCTTCTTCATTCTCTTTAGCTCTTTCTTCTCTTGTCTTTCTACTTCCTCACTCTTGTCAAGTGTGGCTTCATGTGCTTGTAGATTTCCAATGAGCTCTTCAATAGGAATATCCTTAAGAGGCCTTGCTTCTTCAATGGAAGTCACCTTGGGTTCCCACCTCTTGGGGAGAGTTCTAAGGATCTTTGAGTTGATCTCTCCACTAGACATAGGATGACCTAGAACCGCAAGACCATTCACAATGGTGTTGAGCCTTGAGTACATGTTGGCTATCCTCTCCTCCTTTCCTATCTTGAAGTTTTCAAGCAGCCCTTTGAGCATGTAGACTTTGCTTTCCTTCACTTGATATGTACCTTCATAAGTGATGCATAACTTTCTCCATACCTCATAGGCTGTTTCACATGAAGAAATCCGATTGAACTCGGTGGGGTCATGGAGGCATAGAGGATGTGCATATCTCTAGCATTCAAGGTTGCTTTCTTCAAGGTAGCTTCATCCCATTCTTCAATCTTTGTCTTTGGTAGAATGTATGGGATGTTCACCATTTTCCACATCTCAAGACTTGATCCTTGGATGTAGAATTGAAGTCTTATTCTCCAATAGAGGAAATTGCTCCCATCAAAGATTGGTAGGCTGATCAAGTATCTCCCTCTTTGGTAGTCACCCATCTTCTCCTACTTGTAGAAGTATGCTTGGAGAAGCCCGCTCTAATACCAATTGTTGGATCCTAGATGGGTGATTAGATGCTCTAGAGGGGGGGGGTGAATAGAGCTGAATACACTTAAACAAAATTCATTAGACCTTCAAGATATATCACAAGATAAGGTTGCTAAATAGGAAATTTGTGTGCAATTATAACATACATAGAAAGGGAGAGAGAGATATTGAGCAAACACAAATAGACAAGCTATTTAGAGTAGTTCCACACTTCAAACTAGAAGTATGTCAATACACTTACCTAGAGAGGTCAACCTCTAGGATTTTCTAACCATTGCATTCTTATATTCATTCATACGACTTACAATACATGACCAAACAAAGGACTTACCTATCCAATACAAAGAGTCTTCAACCTTACAAAGGACTTACCCACTTTGCAAGGAGTCTTCCGCCATCTTCCAAGGACTTACCTACTCTTGCACAAGTCTTCAGCCTTGCAGGGATTACCCACTCTTCTTGGATCTTCTGCCTTTGACGTCACCTTCACTCGGAGAAGCTTCCACCAAGGACTTACCCACTTGAGCAAGGAGTCTTCTGCCTTCACCAAGGGCTTACCCACTCTAGCTCCAAGTCTTCAGTCTTGATCTTCACCAAGGGACTCCTTCCCTTGTTCTTCTTCACCTCTCTTAGACAAGAGAGAGAACCTTCATCTTCATGATAGAAATGAGAGATGGGGAGGTGGTGGAAGTGAGGGCCTCACAAGATATACATGTAGGACTAGCTCTCTTACAGATTTCCTACTCACTCTAATGGATGTAGCAAGTGATTAAGATTAGAGAGAGAGGAGGCTGTAGGAAGCACTCAACTATAGAATAGGAACCTCACTTAGAGTTTGCATTGAATGCTCAACCTTGGAATGAAGCCCAAGGGGTCCTATTTATAGCTGGGGATGCCTCTTAGCCTTTGGGAACACTTGAGAACGAAAACTAGTCATTTTGTGGCTTGCAACAGATATATTTTCACTTGTTGCAACTCCACAACGGCTAGAAGCACTTTTCTGCACTTTTCCGTACAGTGCAATTGGTCGAGTTTCTATAAGGGTAACTCGACCGATAGAGTAAAAGACAGCCGATATTCAGACCATCGATCGAGTTTGTCCTGGGGAAACTCGACTGACCAATGAAAATTGAATTGGTCTGGTACTCCATTGGTCGAGTTCTATGTAAACACAACTCGACCGATCAAAAGTCATTTTCAAGATCCAATCAGGATCGGTCGAGTTTGCACCTCACAGAACTCGACCAATGAACAACCTGATATGAATTTTGGAAAATGGCTTTTGAGTGCTTAAACATTTGATCTAAGTGCTCCTGATTTTTTCTAAGCTTAATTACAAGTCATACAATCATTACAAGTGATTTACAACACGATTCTAATAGATTTACATCATATTACAAAAACATGCACTTGTATTGACTTTGACTTGTCTTTTCTCCAATTTGATATGTGCAAGTTAGGGCATTTGGAGTGTGTCTATACCTAATCTGAAATCACTCAAGTAGAGACATTAGACACCAATATGTGGAATGGTTAGTCATCATCAAAACATGAGTTTAGTCAATTTAGACGTGAGTCAACATTGACCTAATTGACCTTGAGTCAACACTTTTTACCAAGAGATCCATTACTAGGAAATTCTTTTCAGAAAGAACCAAACCATATATATACATCATAGTTTATTTGTACATACATTGTTCCATCACCTTGCAAGGATTTGAGATAACTGTTGCTTTGACATAATATACACAAAAGCAACATTATGCCTCAAGGCATACTACCCAAAATCTCAGATCGATTATAAATCAATTTACGTGCTACCTCTCAAAGAACCTGAGAGTACATGGACGACATATAAGACTTTATATCTACAAGACACATAGAAGCACACTTAACCTAAGCTATTATTGTCGTCCTTACTGCTGCTGCCCGCTCTCTCCTGCACAGTCTCTACCTTCTCATGCACGTCCACCTAAAAAGTTGTGGAACCCACAGTGTGAGACAACTTGTCCCAGCGAGAGATATAACTCTCCGGCAATAGTATTATTATCACAGTTAAACTTTTATGAATGAGAGGAGAAGAAATCGATACTAAATTAAATAAGTACAAATGTTGATAATATGTAGAGTAGAGCAGTCTTATCATCATATTAGTTCAAATATCTACAATTAAGCAATAGATCATTAAATCACTTTTGAAAGGAATATGAAGAACATGTATAACTATTATAAACTAAACAGTATGAAACCAAAGCAAGGCATTAACCAATATTTCCGTATTTAGTCCTTAAATAAATACACTACACGGCTGATTACATCTTTAAACATTCCATCTTATTATGCCCTTCGAGATGGGAATATACCTTCCATCTCTAGCTGACCACTACAAAGCTAGCATCAATACCATATAGGTCAATGGAAGAGCCAGAATCCATGACCTCTCCTTTCTCAGTCAGTATGAGATTATTGGTAGTGACATTATGAGTCAGTCTACATTTTAGCTAGCCTGGTGTATAGAGGCTCTTCGTTATAGAGATATAACGCGTAGCATGTTCTCTGTCCAGGGCATGACCTATAGTCAATCTTGCTTATATTTATTGAGTCATGGCCTACAACCATACTATTCTGGGGGTATGGCTTTACTGCCAATCCCAATGTTATAATAGCGCTACGACCTACAACCACACTCTTTTTAGGAAAATGGCTCAAGGCCTAATCCTGGGGTTTGAAGGAAGCAAGGTAATACTCGTCTTGCACCCTTGCATATTCAAAAATATGTTCTCCGAGTAAAACTCATTTCATCATTCAACAGATCCTGACCCTAAATGATTCTATGGTCAGAGAAACTACATTTTAGTTCACTTAATAGATTTAGTGCATTATAGCATATTTTAGCATCAATCAAGTTACAAACATGAATTATAGATGATGCTATACAGAAAGGTGTAACATATTTTTAAGAGATCTTATATCAATTGGTACATATCTTGTTACACTTATCCTGGGATCTCAATCCCTTGAATACTTTATTGGGAATCTCATCCCTTCACCATTATCATTATCATGATCGTATGCTTGGGTATCAAACCCTCAGTTCATTATTGAACAATATTACCTCTCATTAGGCAATAAACAACTCTAGGTCATCAGACCCATATATAAATCATACTTGTTGTATAAGTATATCACTTAGCTCACAAGGCCTTATATAATCTATATTATGCTAAATTATCATAGCTCATACCTGGCTATGTTCATCATCTTATGACACTTGAATGGTTTGGATTTCATAGAAAATGCAATATTAAGCAAATATCATGACCATGCCATAAGAAGAATCTTTCAAATTACAACCCTCTCATAATTAGGGTTAGGGTTTTCCCTTGTAACTTATTTAGGGTTTCCAAATGCATACTTATCAATCAATCCCTTACTTACATTATAAGAGCTTTTTCATTACCATAAATTTTCAAGGATACTCCATCAAATATCATCAATTGATTATCAACATGAGGTATAAGTTTCTTTCTCATCCTTACTAGGATATTGACTTCAACATACTTATTACATTGATTTAACCTTCTTTAGGGTTATCAACCTACACTAATAAAGTGTATTCATCTCATTACTTTCATGATGCATTCATTGATTATATTCAATATGTATCGGCCTACACTCTTCAAGGTGTATCGGCCTACGCTCTACAAGGTATATCGGCCTACACTCTTCAAGGTGTATCGGCCTACACTCTACAAGGTGTATCGACCTACACTCTACAAGGTGTATCGGACTTCACTCCAACTTTTGTATCAGCCTAGACACATCACTTGTGTCGGCCTAGACACATATACTTGTGTCAGCCTAGATACATATACTTGTGTCGGCCAAAGCATATCAAATGCCATCATTTTAGAGATGCTTAGAGTGGTATCGTTTGTATGGTGCTTAAGGTATATCGACCTCTTGTGTGTGTCGGCCATACCATCCTATTGTATATTGGACACCCCAACCAACTAGGGTATCGACCACCCAACAACAATTAGGGTATCAGCCACACCATTTACTTATTTATCGGCCTCACCAACAATAACTATAGTATTGGCCACTTCAACAAACTAGTGTATCGGCCACCCAACAACAACTAGGGTATCAACATCTTTATCAACTTAGGGTATCAACCACTCAACATCACTTAAGGTATCGGCCACCCCTTCAACTTAGGGTATCAACCACTCAACATCATCTAAGGTATCAACCACTCAATATCACTTACGGTGTCGGCCTTGCTATCCCTTTGAGTATCATCCACTCAACATCATCTAAGGTATCGACCAACCCTTCAACTTAGGGTATCGGCCACTCAACATCACTTAGGGTGTTGACCTTGCTATCCCTTTGAGTATCGGCCACTCAATCTATTGAGATGTCGGCTACAACATTAGCTAGTGTATCGACCACGTAGCACATTATGGGATATCACCTCTAGGGTTTGAGATGTAACAGATGAACCCTTGTTCAAAATACTTTAGTTCTCTCACCTACTGACGTTACCATTAATTGGTGTATTGGCCAAGGTTCCAAAGAGTATATTGCCCCCATCTTTACATGATGTATCAGGCTAGAGGGTGTCAGATTGTGAGTGTATTGGATTGCTAGGGTTAGAGTTGACCATGTCAACCTCTACACTCAACCAAAGTATTACCATTTAATATTATGTTTTTACTAGAAATCTCTTGGTCATGACAAGCTAACGCCTTTGAGGCATATCATTTTTAGAACAACTAACATATTGGCCTAACAACAACATATTGCCTTAAAGCATCACAAGTCGTATCGCCCATCCATGTTATGGTGCAAACATATGTGTCACCTTGGATATCATATGTGTCACCTTGTATATCTTATAGATATCGGCTTATTATATTCTTAGTATTAAGTGAAAGGTTAAACACTTAAGAGAACAATAGTCATACTCAAGAAATCAACCCAAAAGAATAGGAGTTCATATATATATATATATATATATATATATATATATATTTCTCTACTTATACCCTTGTATCAGGTTAGGGTTTCCCACAAACCAATATCGGTTTGTGCATATCAGTTTCATCATCTTCAAGATCAATCTCTTCGTCCATAACTACTATAGTTCATGGAAAACAACCCTATATATTCATTAGATCTCATAGAACCATCATTCAAACAAGAAAATCGAAGTAGAAAAGGAATCACCAAGTATTGCATAATAGAAGGTGAATAATAATAATTTGGGCTCAAGTTATATAACCCGCCTCAAGATCAACTCAAGAACTTCAAACTTCAAAGCTCCATGTTACAAGGTTGAAGATGACTTATCAAAAGTCTAAGACTCGATCACAACACTTCTCTATGAAAGAAGATATCATAGTTAGGAATTTGGTGAAGAAAAGAAGAGAAGGAAAGAATCATGATCCAAGAAGCATAGTCTTTCCAAGGTTGAAGACGATCATGGATTCACCTTAGGCAAGATCCTCAACCATCTCTTTGTTCCTTGAGCTCCTAGGATCATCCTCCAAGAAAGATATGGTAAGGAAATCGAAAGGTTTACTAGGAAGAGAAAAGAGAGGTATATAGTTGAGGTTCATGAAAGAGAGAGTGTATAAGGTGTCATCACTATGTGCACTCAAGTGACATGTGTCCATGCATGGTAACTTCATGCAACCATAATTATCTTGCTATGCAAAACTCTTGAGGATAATCCATAGGCATGATATCGGCCATTTGGGTATCTTGATTGACAAGATATCATCACCATACCTTGCTTTATGTGCAAACTGATACCACTTTTGCAAGGAACATGCAAACCGATAGGCTTCACCTACTTGAGGTTCTTAGCCCATCGTGAACACCTTCAAAGGTTAACAAACCAATATGGGACCTCCTCTATGGCTTCCAAGCCGATAGGCACTCCCATACACACTTTAAAACTTGATACAACCTCATCTAAGGTTCAAGGTACTCAACACTTCTTTGGTTCTTTCACCACAAAGAGTGTTATCATCCAACCAAGACTCAAACAAGGCACCCCCTTCTTTCTCTTTCCTATAGTTGATACTAAGAGAGAGAAGAGTCATTTTAGAGATGATAATTTGCACATAAACCCCTCAATTGGGTAAATTGCAATTCTTACCAAAGTTATCATATCGAGCACAAACAATTTGCAAATAAGTTCAAAATTGAGAAATAAACTCTTCTCAAGTCTTAATTACTTATTAAAGGATTAAGATAAGGTTCCAAGAAATTTACTTAAGGAAAGCTTATAGGGTTATCCCAAAACCCAGGTCAGGGGTGTTATAAGTTATCAACCCCTAACAAGGATTTCGTCCCCAAAATCTCAAGAGAAAAGAGAAGGGTACTTCCACCTCATATCTTCCTCCAGCTCCCATGTGGCTTCTTCAACTGCATGATGATGCCAAAGAACTTTTACAAGCATTATGTCTTTCTTTTTCAACTTCTTGATTCTCCTGTCAAGAATCAACACTGGACCTTCCACATAGGATATATCTTCATCTAATTCTATCTCTACAGGTTGTAATAAAAGCTCTGTATCGGGGTGACATTTTTTCAACATAGATACATGAAACACTAGATGTAGTTGATGAATCCTCCAGATTCATCTGCACAGTCGCCAATTCTAGGGATTTTGTTCCTCATATTGACTGATTTACCCTCGCTTTGGTTCACCTTGAGTGTTTCACTAATTCCTTGGAAATATGGCCTAAATAGTTCTAATTACTAGTTTATTTGATGATACTATCTCTTACACATTCTCCTTCCCCTCTGCAGATCACTCGCAACCATCCGATCGAGACCCAACGGTTCCTTTTCATCCAATCACTCGGTCTTGACCACCACTCGGTTTCACCCAAGACCGTATGAGCCCATACGGTCTCCAGACCGTTTGAGCCCATACGGTCTCAAGACCGTATGAGACCATGCGGTCTCAAGACCGTATGAGCCCATGCGGTCCCACGTTTGCTCACTGCCAAATCAAAGACCAATAGTCGAAAACCGTTTGCTGACAGCATGAAGAACGAATGAAGACCGTGTGAGCAACACATGTAGATTGTTTACTGGATAAGTTTGCAAAGTGTATGGGCAACAAACCGAACGAATAATGAAACTGTTTGCCGATAGAAAGCATACAAACCGTATGGGCACTTGCCAACGCAAACTGATAGAGCCAAAACTGTTTGCTTTAGACTAGCTAACGACCGAATGGAGAAGAGCCCAACGAAGACCGTTCTGCTGCCCACCAAGAGCATTTGCTTAAAATGATCACGTGCATGCAAATTAAATGGACACGGCTATGCATATAGACCGTTTAATAATTTGCCCACATGAAGAACTTTTTAGCTAGAAGAATAGAAGACCACATGGCAAAGTGGCACAAAGCCAAACCGTATGGTAAAGATGTACGAAACTGAACTGTATTGGTTGTTCACGTGAAAAGAAATGCAAGGCATGCAGTCTGTTTCCCTCTATTGTCCACGCAAATCATGAAGACCGTATGGATGCATTTATCAATCAAAATCGAATGGCTTTTTGCCTGAAAACCGAGAGGAGAAGAACCGAGAAAGCATGCAAGACCGAGAGAATGTAAACCGAGAGGAAAACCGAGAAAGCATGCAAGACCGAGAGGAAAAGAACTGAGAAAGCATGCAAGACCGAGAGGAGAAGAACCGAGAAAGCATGCAAGACCGTGAGGATGGCCTCATCACCCACGTGAACGAGAGGCTGAAGAATAATCCAAGTAAAGGCCGAGACCGCGAAGTGCATGCATGCAACACTCTGTCAAAGCAAAACCGTGAGACCGAGAAGAAGTGTAGGACCGAGAGAAGGTAAGACCGCGAGGCTGAAGAAGGTAAGACCGCGAGGCTGAAGTGAGCAAGACCGCGAGGCTGAAGTGAGCAAGACCGAGAGAATGGCAAGACCGAGAGAAAGGTAAGATCGAGACCGCGAAGGCTGAGGTGAGCATTAAGACCGCGAGGGCTGAAGTAAATATCAAGACCGCGAAGAGTGCATGCATGCACACTGAGAAAGCATGACCGAGAGAACAGAAACCGAATGGAAGAGAGTAAAATGTAAACCGTTTGGATAAGATATTTTCGGTCTGGAATCACACAAAAAAATGTGAGAGCCAGTCCAGTGCCTATAAATAGGACCCCAAGGGTCCCCATTAGGGGATCCCATCTCACTACGGCCCAAGGCTACCGGACTGGGACCAGTGCCGGAACGCCCCCAGATTGCCCGAGCACCGTTTCTGACCAAACTTCACCCACAGCCTCAGAATCCCATCCTGAGTCCAGATCCGATGAGCAGCCAGTCTGGGCGCAGATCTAGAAGGTTGTTCCATCACCATCTCACCATTGCTCACACCATAGCTCCACCTCATCGTACTCTTGCTATTCCGGAGGTTGACCCGAAGATCGAGGCAGAGAAACGGACGACATCGACCACGACGGAGCAGTCCCGGAGACTGCGACGATCTACACCGGGCTGTCACAGATCTACTCTTCTGCTCCGACGATGCTTTCTTTCTCTCTCTTCTCTTTCTTTGTTGCTCCCTCTATGAGGAGCGAGTAGTTCCATCCACTAGGGTGCGGGGACTAGCCCCACTGCCTGTGTTTTGTATCTTGTACTAAAAAGATGTTATCATTCCGTTTCAATACTAAATCATTTCATACATGCTTGAATGTTGGCCGCGTTCTTGTATGCATCTATTGTCTTTCGTTGTGGTTTGTCTACGACCGCTCTTGAGACTCGAATACCGATTTAGTTTTGGTTTCTGGTGCATGTATCCACCGCGCACCCATTTCGGTATCTAGGAACGCTTTCTAAGGAGTGGAGTAAACTCACCTCCATCGTTGTACTTTTGTACTATGAAATGGAATCAGTTGACGTACAAAAGTGCGACCTTGACAGGTCGAGGAACACACTCTGAGGAGAGAGTGGTGCAAAGTACTTGACCATTCGTTCGAGAATGGATGACGTTGCAACACTCTCACGTTTCTCGTAGCTATATCCTCGAAAGAGGGATAGTCTATAAGGATACTAATCGATTTGGTAATTATCGCTCGCTTGTTAGTTTTCCGATGCACGTTTCACGAGGTTGAGTAAGATTTTCTCTTCGAAGACTACATATCTTCATTGACACGTAGATACGTACCGAATGAGAGTTACTCAACCCGTGAAGGATGTGTGCACCACTCTTGTCCTATAAGACATCGGTTTTGTACAACATCCATGTATCTTGCTTACAAGTCTTGCTATGTTTGGTACAAGTACAATTCATGTGTAGTGGTGGCGAACACCTGCATCACCCCAGTGATCCATCATCATCTGCTAATCTTAGTTTTTAATCCTTAAACTAGTTTTTATTCTCGCCTTTACTTTTGCATGCTTTAGGTTAAATAACTCAAATCAAACTTCTGGTCTTAGATGATTAACTTAGATTGATACGAAACAAGAAAAAGACACTCAGATTCTTAACGTTGTCCTTTGGGTTCGATCCTAAACCTGTACTATGATAAGGCTTCCACACTCTTGTAGGGTTGGAGCATTTATCTAGCACCAGTTGTAGGTAAACCTAGAGAGAACATCAACTCCCTAGGGTTTTTGGTGCATATTAGGACTTCCATTGGAAGAGTAATCTTTTGGTGTAAGTTCTAGCTCCATCAAAAAATGGCGTCGTTGCCGGGGACAACGGTATAAGAATCATCTTTTTCAAATTTTGTGTCGATTTAGGTTTCTCTAGGGTTTTCTTTTTCTTTTCAAAAACCTAAAAAGTAAAGGACTTAATCTTGCATATCATCTTGGATTTGAAGTGGTTGGTCAAACTTGATAAACTCTTTCTTTGATTTCAGGTACCAATTCTCTTCAAAATGAAGCAGTCAATGCCACCAACCAATAGTTGTCAATTCTGTGGCGACTATTCTCATGCATCGATCAACTGTTTCAACGTTCATCCTCTCTACGTGATGGCCTTGCGTCAAGTAATCATGAATCAGATAGTTGGGAAACTCAAAGAAGCCTCTTCATACAACTATGGATATAATGCAAGTTATAGTTCATATCACCCTGGAGGCTACTATGAAAAACCTAACTATGGTGGATTTCAAGGTGTAGACTGCAATGTAGGAAGGATCCTGGAAAACAACGCAAATCAATACTATGATGAGGAAGGCTATTATCGTGATCAACTCAACAGGTGCGGTGAAGAGACTTTTCATGAAGATCAACACACATCGATGGACGAACTACGAGCTTTACAGTTATCAGTGACTCAACAACTAGCTGATCAGATAGCCGCGACCAAGAAGTTGATAGACAATCTCGATCAACTTACACAACTTGCCAATGCTTCTGACCAACATGAAGAACAGCCACAAATTTTAACTAAGCTCATCCCTCGTCCACATGTAGATTACGATGATGATTATGATATCATGTGGGAGGTGCCTTCCAATGATCAGCATGCATCAGTGCAAAATGGGGAATCACCCTCTGAGTTAATGACTGAATTCAAGGATGACTCCTTCGCAACATCGCAAGAAAAAGAATCATTTTCTGAGCCAAGGTCTGACTCGGATAATGAAAAATGCACTATGCTCTTAGATGAAAGAATGAGCACTCAATCTGAAGATTTTCTACAATTGGAAGATAAACTGGGGATAAATTTCGGTGTCTACCCATCTTCTCCCATAGACCCTGATCCAACCATACAGATTGAGGGGCAATCAGCAATGATTGACTCCTTATACGACAAATATTCCTCAACTGCAACCATCTTGTCATTGAATTCCAATGAAGAAAGGTCTACGCTACAAGAACCCTATACTCCTTCACAGTCAGACATAGATGAATATGATACGGATTCAGATGAGGAGACGTCTTTTACGCAAGAGACCCAAATGACTCCATTGCTGGAGCAGGATCCGATTTGGCCTTATGAAGAAATCTCTGACCATTCGGTCGATCTAGAAACAAACCTCGAGGATGGGACTGATCAAGATCTTGATTCAGGGACGGACCGCATTACTCTCACTGACCCCGATGATGATGAAGAAAAATCATGGGGAGATGATGAATCTCATGATGACAAATCTATGACCAATACTTTTCATGAGATGATGTTACCAGAGTTACCGCCATTACAAGAAGTCCAGACGAAGTCAGTCCTCGAACAAGAGCATGATCTTTCTATTGAATCTCCTTCTAGTCACTTGAATGATATGATAATGCAAGATGAAGAGGAACATGAGCCATCTCTTGACCTTAGAACGAACTACGGTTTTACCGTGAACTCTTGTAATGTCCCTTGGAAAGACAACAAATCACAAACCTATCCTTCTATAGTCACACACACCTCTAAAGAAACCCCTCCTGATATTCAAGAAACTGAGATGTGTCCATCGGAGGAGTGTTATGAAGAAGAACTGGGACAGCAACATAACTCAGAAATGGTATACACCAGTCCCAATATTGAAGAAATGGGTTCATCAAGGGATTTTAGCCCTCAAAATGATATGTCAGGGACTAATCCCTCTCATGAAGAGACATCACTGGAACTCCTATCTCAGGATCCCATGACTTCCTCACCCGAGCAAGAGTTCATTCTACCAGTCAAATCCTCTTCTAGTTACTTGGATGAATTAAGGATGTTCTACGAAGAAAACTTTGAACAAAACCTTGAAAAGAAGAACGATGCTCTTACCGATTTCAACATTGACAAAAATGATGATACTTCTCAAAATAACTCCTCTGACGAAGAAAAGTCATCCTGGCTACCATATCCCACACAAGAAAAGCCAGGTGACGAAATGAAGCCGGAACCGGATCCACCACCTGATCCTAGACAGGAGGAAGTTCAAGTGGCCGACCCTCAATCAACTGCCCTAGATTTTGAAGAAAGTAGTTTTACTTTGAACCTCGAAGGTGAGCCACAACTGGAGGGCACGAGTGGGCATAACCTTGATTTCTCGCATAGTCCTCCAGTTGCGACTGCTTATGTTCCACCTCCCTCGCTGATGGGGGAAGGTCTCTGGATTCTTCTGGACGGACAACGAGGCGAAAGTGATGTGCATCCAAGTCATCCAGAAGACTCATTCAAGTTGCCACAACTTCCCAGCCAACAAGTTGTTCAGACCACTTCCTCGTTCTCAGCACCAGCTATCACGAGATATCTTTGTCGGACCTTCTTCCAACTACGAGGACCGCCTGGTTAACACTGCACAACCCTTCCCCTCCATCTTGAACCTAGTATTTGCTCAGAAATGGGCAAATTCATAAGTTCAAGGTGGAGGGCGGGTGGTATGACTCTCACTCCACCCTTTATCTTCACTGCTTCCTGTTTTTCCATTCTAGTTTCTTTCTCATAATTTTTCCGCCTTTCTGTAGTCTTTCTAAAAATAAAGCCTTTATCTAGTCGGCTTTTATTTTTGAATCTGTGATCATCGCCTCTTTTCGTTGCTTCTTTCCAAGAAAAGAATGCTTAAAACTAGCCAATGCGTATTTTTCACCTTGAATAGCCTATGAATCCTAATGTCAAACTTCCAAATAGGAAATGATGATACACTTCAATAAAGTTGAGATAGATCAAATACATCACGCCTTTATCTGATTAATGGATCTGTTGTATGGATTTCTCATTTGATGTTTCATCATATCTCTTTTTGAGCAGAGTGTGATGGAGAATAGAGACCCGTCGCATGGAATCGCTAAGCAAACTGCATCATGATCCAAACTCTCTTCTACACTTCTTCCTTCATTTTCATACCCCTCTGTTCACTAACCATGCCAAAGTTTTAAGTTTGGTGTGGCACGCCACACTCCTTTCTAGTGAAAACTAGAACATTGCCGAACTTTAAGTTCGGTGTGGTAAACCACACCTCTGCAAAACTCTAAGTTCGGTGTGGTACACCACACCCCTCTTTCCACTACCGCTTCTTCCATACCCCTCAATTCATAACGGGGGCGTACCACCTTCTCAAAGAGTATACAATGATGTTTGTGCACATACCGAGGTTGGTGAAAAATCTACCCCGATTCCAAAAAGAGGCCTGGCAGCCCAAATATGAAAAAAATCCAAAAATACCCTTTGTCCTAAGCCAGGTGAGAACGAATAAAAGCAAGAGTGTGAATAAAACATGAGAGTTGTGCCCTGAATAAGGGTAACCGATAAAGGTCTTGCCCGGCCGGTACATTAGCTGCCCTCATGAAGGCAGATGTGTCGTGACCGGTAGTGAGATCCTAAGGATCCAAAAATAACCCCTTACCTCCCCTCAAAGAGGTAAAATAGCCAAAAGCCTTAAGCCAACCTATACACACTTCTGAGTTACCTTTAGAAGAAAAAAAATCGGGTGTAAGGCTAAGCCAACCAGAGTTGTGCATAAATCATTCAAAGTATCTCGATGAGTCAATTAATTTTAAGAGTCTTGATTCAATCAGAGGAAAGACTTTTATCTTTTGATCACACCCCCATTCTCTCCTCTTTCAACACCAGTGACAGATCATATGCATTTTGTTGATTCTGTGGGTCTGTCCAAAATCTCATAAAACTCTTTAACATGACCGATGCAATAGAGAATGAGAAGGAAGTACTTCAACAAAGTGAAATCAGAAACAAGGATATCATAAGATGTATTTCGTGATCTAAGGAAGCCTTGATGCTGTATCAATCTGAGCAACGAACAAATCTATCATATGACATAAGGATGAGGCAAACACGAGATGAACAATTTCATTGGCGACTGTTTTAAGTTTTTCGTTCCTCGGGACGAGTAACGCTTAAGTTCGGTGTGACGATGAATCCTCCAGATCCACCTTCAGTCACCAATTCAAAGGATTTTCGACATCTTTGCCCCTTTTTTTGTTTTGCGTCTTTTTCTTTTTTCTCATGAAAAATCTGACATTTACATACAAATGAGGTAATTACGAGACGAACGAGCTTTCTGTCGACTATCTTAAGTTTTTCTCCGTTCCTCGGGATGAGTAACGCTCAAGTTCGGTGTGGTGATGAATCCTCCAGATTCATCTGCACAGTCACCAATTCTAGGGATTTTGTTCCTCATATTGACTGATTTACCCTCGCTTTGGTTCACCTTGAGTGTTTCACTAATTCCTTGCAAATATGGCCTAAATAGTTCTAATTACTAGTTTATTCGATGATACTATATCTTACACATTCTCCTTCCCCTCTGCAGATCACTCACAACCATCCGATCGAGACCCAATGGTTCCTTTTCATCCAATCACTCGGTCTTGACCACCACTCGGTTTCACCCAAGACCATATGAGCCCATACAGTCTCCAGACCGTTTGAGCCCATACGGTCTCAAGACCGTATGAGCCCATGCAGTCTCAAGACCGTATGAGCCCATGCGGTCCCACGTTTGCTCACTGCCAAATCAAAGACCAATAGTCGAAGACCGTTTGCTGACAGCATGAAGAACGAATGAAGACCGTGTGAGCAACACATGTAGATTGTTTACTGGATAAGTTTGCAAAGTGTATGGGCAACAAACCAAATGAATAATGAAACTGTTTGCTGATAGAAAGCATACAAACCGTATGGGCACTTGCCAACGCAAACTGATAGAGCCAAAACTGTTTGCTTTAGACTGGCTAACGACCGAATGGAGAAGAGCCCAACGAAGACCGTTCTGCTGCCCACCAAGAGCATTTGCTTAAAATGATCACGTGCATGCAAATTAGATGGACAAGGCTATGCATATAGACCGTTTAATAATTTGCCCACATGAAGAACTTTTTATCTAGAAGAATAGAAGACCACATGGAAAAGTGGCACAAAGCCAAACCGTATGGTAAAGCTATACGAAACTGAACTGTATTGGTTGTTCACGTGAAAAGAAATGCAAGGCATACAATCTGTTTCCCTCTATTGTCCACGCAAATCATGAAGACCGTATGGATGCATTTATTAATCAAAATCGAATGGCTTTTTGCCTGAAAACCGAGAGGAGAAGAACCGAGAAAGCATGCAAGACCGAGAGAATGTAAACCGAGAGGAAAACCGAGAAAGCATGCAAGACTGAGAGGAAAAGAACCGAGAAAGCATGAAAGACCGAGAGGAGAAGAACCGAGAAAGCATGCAAGACCGTGAGGATGGCCTCATCACCCACGTGAACGAGAGGCTGAAGAATAATCCAAGTAAAGGTCGAGACCGCGAAGTGCATGCATGCAGCACTCTGTCAAAGCAAAACCGTGAGACCGAGAAGAAGTGTAGGACCGAGAGAAGGTAAGACCGCGAGGCTGAAGAAGGTAAGACCGCGAGGCTGAAGTGAGCAAGACCGCGAGGCTGAAGTGAGCAAGACCAAGAGAATGGCAAGACCGAGAGAAAGGTAAGATCGAGACCGCGAAGGCATCGAGACCGCGAAGGCTGAGGTGAGCATTAAGACCGTGAGGGATGAAGTAAATATTAAGCCCGCGAAGAGTGCATGCATGCACACTGAGAAAGCATGACCGAGAGAACAGAAACCGAATGGAAGAGAGTAAAATGTAAACCGTTTGGATAAGATATTTTCGGTCTGGAATCACACAAAAAAATGTGAGAGCCAGTCCAGTGCCTATAAATAGGACCCCAAGGGTCCCCATTAGGGGATCCCATCTCACTACGGCCCAAGGCTGCCGGACTGGGACCAGTGCCGGAACGCCCCCAGATTGCCCGAGCACCGTTTCTGACCAAACTTCACCCACAGCCTCAGAATCCCATCCTGAGTCCAGATCCGGTGAGCAGCCAGTCTGGGCGCAGATCTAGAAGGCTGTTCCATCACCATCTCACCATTGCTCACACCATATCTCCACCTCATCCTACTCTTGCTATTTCGGAGGTTGACCCGAAGATCGAGGCGGAGAAACGGATGCCATCGACCACGACAGAGCAGTCCCGGAGATTGCGACGATCTACACCGGGCTGTCACAGATCTACTCTTCTGCTCCGACGATGCTTTCTTTCTCTCTCTTCTCTTTCTTTGTTTCTCCCTCTATGAGGAGCGAGTAGTTCCATCCACTGGGGTGCGGGGACTAGCCCCGCTTCCCGTGTTTTGTATCTTGTACTAAAAAGATGTTATAATTCCGTTTCAATACTAAATCGTTTCATACATGCTTGAATGTTGGCCGCGTTCTTGTATGCATCTATTGTCTTTCGTTGTGGTTTGTCTACGACCGCTCTTGAGACTCGAAAACTGATTTAGTTTTGGTTTCTGGTGCGTGTATCTACCGCGCACCCGTTTCGGTATCTAGGAATACTTTCTAAGGAGTGGAGTAAACTCACCTCCATTGTTGTACTTTTGTACTATGAAATGGAATCAGTTGACGTACAAAAGTGCGACCTTGACAGGTCGAGGAACACACTCTGAGGAGAGAGTGGTGCAAAGTACTTGACCATTCGTTCGAGAATGGCTGACGTTGCAACACTCTCACGTTTCTCGTAGCTATATACTCGAAAGAGGGATAGTCTATAAGGATACTAATCGATTTGGTAATTATCGCTCGCTTGTTAGTTTTCCGATGCACGTTTCACGAGGTTGAGTAAGATTTTCTCTTCGGAGACTACATATCTTCATTGACACGTAGATACGTACCGAATGAGAGTTACTCAACCCGTGAAGGATGTGTGCACCGCTCTTGTCCTATAAGACATCAGTTTTGTACAACATCCATGTATCTTGCTTACAAGTCTTCTATGTTTGGTACAAGTACAATTCATGTGTAGTGGTGGCGAACACCTGCATCACCCCAGTGATCCATCACCATCTGCTAATCTTAGTTTTTAATCCTTAAACTAGTTTTTATTCTTGCCTTTACTTTTGCATGATTTAGGTTAAATAACTCAAATCAAACTTCTGGTCTTAGATGATTAACTTAGATTGATACGAAACAAGAAAAAGACACTTAGATTCTTAACGTTGTCCTTTGGGTTCGATCCTAAACCTATACTATGATAAGGCTTCCACACTCTTGTGGGGTTGGAGCATTTATCTAGCACCAGTTGTAGGTAAACCTAGAGAGAACATCAACTCCCTAGGGTTTTTGGTGCATATTAGGACTTCCATTGGAAGAGTAATCTTTTGGTGTAAGTTCTAGCTCCATCAGTAGTCTATGCAACTCAGGTGGAAGTTCCAATTTATAGGCTACCTTTCCAACATGTGTTGTAACATCCCTGACCTAGGTTATGCTGTAACCCTGGATGTTTTGTTTAAGAAAGATAATTATAGGCTTGCTCTTATCTTTTGAAAAGTAATTAAGGCTTAAGAGGAACTTACATTTCAACTTTAGTCTTTTTTGAATAATGTTGAAAACAATGTTTTGCTTGTTTTGGGCTAAAGTGCAATTTACCCAAGTTGAGGGGTTAATTTGCAAAGGTTGCATGATAAAATGTTCCTCAAGTGTTGAAGCATCATGAGAATGAAAATGATGCAGAGGAATGGCTAGTGAAAGCCTGAGTACCAAGAAAGAGCTGATAAAGCAATGCTTGTGCATTAATACCTAGTTTTGGTGTAATGTGCAATTTATCCAAAACTTAGGGTTCAATATGAAAATTACCTCTTCCAGAGAGTCCCTAATATTTCTTGGAATCATATAGAGCAAAGAAAATGAGAGGGGCGTCTCATTTGTATCACTTTGAAGGAGAGAGAATCTTGATATTAAAATAATCAAGATTTAAGCATAATTGAAACCCTAATTTAATTTAATGCAAAAATAAATATATTAAATGAAGTGCCCTTCAACCAAAATTGTATTGGCTGAAAATCCGTATATGTGGACGTCCTAGTGCCTTGCAAAGGCAATGGAAATATCTAAGTGAGTGGAGATCCCACTCACATTAATAAAAGGAAAAGAATTATCCACTAACTTTAGGATATTATTATTATAAGGATTAAGGTGCTTAATTTGTTTTTCTTTAATTCATGGATAATTGAGAGGAATAAGAGGCAAGGAATATAGTCTCATATCCCAGAAGAGGATGGGGCAAGTGGTAGGGAAATGAAGGAGTTATCTTCTACTTTCTCTCTCTCTTAAATGAATTTTTAATAAAATGCATATATGCTCATTTATCCATAGCTTGAATGGGTAATTTCGAAACCACTTTCACTTCTTGATTGCAAAACGATCAAGGGAGCTTAGGACAACAGGAGGACGACCCTCAACCTGTAGGTAAGCTCCATGACCTTCTTTCACCTTAATTTCATGGTGGAAATCACAAATCAATTCATGATTTCTTCTTTTCTTCACTCAATCTTCAACTCTAGTCAATCTTTTCACTTAAAAGCTTGAGGACGAGCCTTGGGATATTTGAAGGTGTTGCTTTCACCATTAAAGATGTGGAGGTTTTAGATTTGAAGCTTCTTTGAAGGCGGATAACTTGAACCCTTAATCATTGTTATTGAATTCAATTCCTCAATCAATTTTGTTCAATTGTTCTTCTTACAATTCCTTTGATTGATTGATGAAGCTATCATGAAATGGCAGTAGATTTCGAGGGGTTGAATCTTGAGGATGGTGACATCATCCTAAGCACACACCTAAAAAGAAAATTGGGTGCAAATGGTTTAATAATATGCTCCAATCGGTTTCACCAAATTGTTTGGTGACCAAACATTTTGCAAATCGTTTGGAGGTTTGGGTTCCAAACCGTTTGGAGTGGTTGAACGAATGGAGGGGGGTTGACCATTTGAGGGGGGTTGCTAATGTGTTGAATAATGATCTAATAGATTTAATTGATTGGTTTCAAAAGGTCCCATGATTGGACAATCTACCAATTGCAAACCCTAATCGGGTGAAGTGGTGAAAACCCTAATTGAATCCATTCGATTTCAAGACAAATTGGACCAAACGGTCTTGAGACCGTTTGAGTCTAAGCGGTCTTGAAACCGTTTGGGATCAAACGGTCTCAGGTCTGTTTGGAGGTCAAAAGCTAAGGTGGATTGTTTGGAGATTCAAGAGTCAATGTTTGATGTACTTAACTAATTCAATTGTTGAAGATTTCAATGGTGCAAATCATGATCGATTGGTTGATGGAAACCTTTAGGTGACCCTTTCAGTTTTGAGGATGACTTGGACCAAACGGTCTTGAGACCGTTTGAGTCCAAACGGTCTTGAGACCGTTTGAGTCCAAACGGTCTTGAAACCGTTTGGGGTCAAACGGTCTTAGGACCATTTGGAATTCAAATGGTTTCAAAACCGTTTGGGGTCAAACGGTCTTAGGACCATTTGGAATTCAAATGGTTTCAAAACCATTTGGTGTTGAATGCTAAAACTGAATGGAGGTCAAAAGTGATCAAATCATTTGGATATTTAAAGTGATGATTTATCCATTGATCCAATGGTTGATAATAATGATAATCAAATATAGGTACAGTGGTTGAATCCTTAAAGGACCTAGATGATTAGTACCTTTAAAAATGATTAACCCTTAAAGTTTATGAAAGCAATAATTCACTATGTCAACCATAGTTCTATGTACTTGATGGAAAGGTTGATGTAACCTAATCAAGTTGAGAGGATGAGATAGAAGAGTTCATACATGAGTGTTAATCATGTAGAGTATGTGATTAGGGTATGATCCTTAGTGAAGAGATCATGAAACCCTAATCGAGAAGGTTAACAAACCCTAACCCTAATTTAGGGAAATTCTGAGTGAAACCCTAATCTAGGGTAATAGTGTAACCCTAATTAAGGGTGATGACATGAGAAACCCTAATTTAGGGAAACATGATGAAAAACCCTAAATTAAGGGGATGCTTCATGAAACCCTAATTTGGTTGAATAGTAAACCCTAATTATGGGTGATGGAATATGAAACCCTAATTGGGATGAATAGTAAACCCTAATTGTGGGTTATTGAATATAAACCCTAATCTAGGGTGATGTGATGTGAAACCCTAATGTAATGATGTGATGTGAAAATCTATACCAGGGTGATGTAAGTAAGGCTGTATGAAAACCCTAATATTGGGCAATACGGTGATAAACCATAACCCTGATCTGGGTAATGGGATGAATATCCCCAATTGACATGAAATGGGAAACCCTAACCCTGGTAAGGGAATAGTGGTGTTACCCTTGAATAACATGGAACTGAAATATGATTGATATATCTGTTATCATGTGTGCTAACCATGCAGGTATCATGAGATGATGAACATAGCCAGGTATGAGCTATGATGCTTTATTTATTGAAATTGTTTATTGAGCCTTGTGTGCCATAATATGCCTTGTTGGTAAGAGGTAACAAGAGAGTTAATGGGCCTCAAGTTCCATGAGAGATGCTTGTGTAACAAGTGTCATGTTTACCTTGGTCAAATAACCTGAAGGTGATAGTTACCTGAAAAAGTGGTAGTGCTCAGTGACGAGCTAAGGGTTTGAATACCCAGATCCATATGATTATGGTAATGAGATTGTGGAAGGATGAGAATTCCCAGTATTGAAAGGAGGGACTGAGATCCCAATATCTCATAAAGACTGAGAAATAATTGATGGAAATAGTACATGTTTCTTTGTGGCATTTGTCATAATAAATTATATTTGAGAACTTGGCTGATGCTAAAAGAATATGATAATGTACTTAATTAATCAAGTTAAATCTATTCATGTAGAGCCCTGACCATAGATCCATCATCGTTAGAAGTTTGGTGATGGTGAAATAGGTTTTCCTACGGGAACTCCTAGAGGGCATACTTTTGAGTATGTGGGGGTTATGGGTGCGAATATCCTTACACCCTAATGGGGGAATTGATGCGAGGTAAACATTAAATCTCTCAATCCTTCATTATATATGCCGAGATGGATGTATCACTAATCTCCCGAATGCCAGGATGGATGTATCATTAAAGATGATCTTAATGTCGGATTGATGTGAGATAAATATAATATCTCTCGATTGCGAAGAGAGTACAACATGCCACTGTAACTCTAATAGCAAAGTTGTCAGTATACCCTGGAAAGCTATTTAGTAGAGACACAAGATGTCCTGCATTTGGTCCTCACACTGACTAAGGAAGATGAGGTCATGGAACTCCGGCTCTTCTATTGACCTATGTATGGTACCGATTTCGATTTCACAATGGTCAGTTGGAGTATGAGCGGTATACCTAATCTTCTCAGGGCTTAAGTATGTTGTAAAATGTAATCAGCTGTGTAGAGTATTTCTTAAGGTTGAAATACGAGAATCATTGGTTGATGTTACTTTGCATAGCATGTTCTAAATGGATAAATGTTATTTATGCTCTTCAATTCCTCATTGGATAAGTGACAGGCTGCTCTATTAAGATATAGCTGAAATGACTTGAATAAAGGATAATGTTCTAATTTGTTTAGTCAATGATTTATCTACTGTTGATTACTTATGATTCTTCTGCTCAGTGTTATTCCATTAATTACAATAATAATGTTTTTGGCGGAGAGTTATATCTCTCGCCGGGGCAATTTCAATTGTCTCACTCCCGTGGGATCCAACTTTTTAGGTAGACGTAGAAGGAGAAGCAGAAACCCTACAACAGGGGAAGAACAACAGCAGAAACAACAAAAAGAATGGCAGTGAATTCTCAGGTGGAGACACTGGATGTCATGTCCTGTATATAGAGAGTCCTATGTGTCGTCTCTGTACTCTCAGGTCCTAGCAGTCAGTAGTTAGTTTAATATTGATCTGGGATTTTGGTTTGATGCCTCAAGATTTTTATCCTTCCTATGTACAGTTTAACAGGACAGTTGATGTTTGTAACTCTCGAGAAGAAATGGTACAAGATATGTACTAGTAAACCAGAATGTAATTGAATTACTTTGGATCTTATTATAATAGTTTTCTTGTGTTTGGATCTCTTCGTAAACAGTTTTAATTTTTAGTAATTTTCAGTAATTCCACTGTTGATGAATCGCTTCCGCTTAAGTAAATCATGTTTTTAAAAGTTGGATGCCACAAATTAGTGGTATCAGAGCTCTAGGTTTGCTGAGTCTACAAATACATAGGATTAAGGTTGTTGAGTCTATTCTAGTGTCTTCCAGTTTATTTGATAGTGTCTTCTCCTCATATAGGAGAAGAAGAACTTGAAGATGTCTGGATCACATGATGAACACACTGCTGAGAGTAGTATTGCTGCACCAGGAAGAGGTGCAAGGGATCAAGATAGGGAGGAACCAATACCTGAGATTCCTCATATTGATCAAGATGCATTAGAGAACCCAACTTTCCATACTCTGTTCAGGCAGTTTATGGCAACTATGACGCACATGGCACACAGGATGCCACCACCTACACCCAGGGCACCATCCCACAATGAAGGACAAGGAGCCGACAAGAATTTTGAACGGCTTTGCCGGGTGGGAGCCACAGACTATGCTGGTACAGCTGACCCAGCTGATGCAGATTTGTGGTTGACGGAGCTGGAGAAAGCTTTTAGAATCCTCAACATCCCTGAAGTAGAGAAGGTGAGGCATGTTGTATACCTTCTGAAGGGGAGTGCTGGCCATTGGTGGACCATAGAGGAAGGCAAAGGACTAGGTGTTGAAGTCGGATGAGATGAATTCCGACGTGAATTTGTCACTAGATACTTCCCCAAGATGTATCTAGATGAGAAGATCTCTTAGTTTGAGAGGATTAGACAAGGACAAATGAACATTAGCGAGTATGAAGCTAAGTTCATGGAGCTTTTATGGTTTCGTCTGCACATGGCAGATACTGATGAGGAGAGGATTCGGCGTTTCGAGAAGGGGTTGAACGCTGATTTGACCACTCCGATGTCTACTTTAGAGATCAGAGAGAGGTTTGCTACTTTTGTGGAGTCCGTGAGGTGGATTGAGAGGTTTGTGACAGAGAAGCGTCAGACTAAAAGTAAGAAAGAGTACACACAGTTTCAAGGACAAACGTCCAAAAGCTTCAAGAAGCTGAGGTTTTATGCACCAGTAGCATCATCAAGATTCAATACTCAGACGCAATGGACGTCAAGTAGGGGTAGAGGCCATATCTTACCACCAGAGGGAGCTCATAGCTCAACATCTATATCAGTAGTAGGACCACCCAGGCCACAGTCTGGAAACAGAGGATGTTTTATATGTGGAAAGATGGGACACTTGATGAAAGATTGCCGAACTAGAGAAGTAAGTGTGACTCAACCACCGAGGTAGAGTCAGCAAGGCTCACAGAGGCGACAATTCAGTAATAATGCTCGAGGACGTGGACAAGCATCCCAAGCTGGATTGTCAGCACCCAATAATCGAGCACAGAGTCAACAACAAGCAACGACTAGATTCTATGCTATGAATCAGCCCGAAGCAGTAGTCAACCCTCGTGTTGTGACAGGTCAGATGGAACTATTTTATTCTGATATGTCTTCATCCTGCTTCGTATCTGTGTTAATTGATCTGGGTGCTATGCATTCCTTTATCACTAGAAGAGTGATCTTTGATTGCAATATGACAGTTGGTCATAGGGCAGAGAGTTTGTTGCTAGAAACTCCTTTGTTGGGATCTACAGTGCTGAGGGAGGTGTGTTCTCCATGTACTCTTTCTTTTTCTGAACATCGCATTCAGGTGGATCTTATACCACTTGAAATGCATGGGTTTGATATAATTCTTAGGATGGACACTTTAGAAAAGTACAAAGTTGTCTTGGATTGTGGTTCCAAGCAGGCTGTGTTCACAGATGATGGTGACACATGGATCTTTCAGGGAGATAGAAAGATCCTTCCAACCTGTTTAGTTTCAGCTATGGTAGCTGAGAAGTTGATGAGACAGGGATGCTCTACATTCTTGGCTCATGTCGTAGACACCACAATGGAGGGCTCTAATCTTTCTAAAGTTCTGATAGTCAGGGAGTTTGAAGATGTTTTCCCTGAAGAACTTCTAGGTGTACCTCCACCCCGAGAGATTGATTTTGAGATTAATCTAATCCCGGGCATGCAACCAATAGCACCAACACCGTACAGAATGGCACCTGCTGAGATGGCAGAGCTCAAGAAGCAGTTGCAAGAGTTGCTTGAGAAAGGCTTTATCCGACCGAGTACTTCACCATGGGGTGCTCCGGTTCTCTTTGTTAAGAAGAAGGATGGATCGATGTGGTTATGCATTGATTATAGACAGTTGAATAAAGTAACTATAAAGAACAAGTATCCTCTGCCAAGGATCGATGACTTGTTTGATCAGTTGCGTGGTGCAACTATCTTCTCTAAAATAGATCTGAGGTTGGGATACCATCAGTTGTGTATTAAGGAGAGTGATATACCTAAGTCTGCCTTTAGGACAATGTATGGTCACTATGAGTTCATAGTTATGTCGTTTGGACTAACTAATGCACCAAATGCATTCATGGAACTCATGAATAGTGTTTTTCGACCTTTTCTTGATCGATTCATAGTAGTCTTCATAGATGACATCTTGATCTACAGTTGAGATGCTCAACAACATGAGTAGCACCTCCGTCAGGCTTTGACTTTGCTAAGAGAGCATAAGTTGTATGCTAAGTTTAGCAAATGCGAGTTTTGGTTACCAGAAGTTTCTTTCTTAGGACACGTAATATCTGCCTCATGTATCTATGTTGATCCTAAGAAGGTAGAATCTATCCTACAATGGGAACAACCAAAGACACCAACGGAGATACGCAGTTTCCTAGGACTGACAGACTATTACAGAAGGTTCATTAAGAACTTTAGTTCTATAGCTTTACCCCTAACCAAGTCGACCAGGAAAGAGGTTCCTTCTGTCTGGAATGACAAGCACCAACAATATTTCCAATTGCTGAAGGAAAGGTTAACTAGTGCACATGTGTTGGTGTTACCTGAGCAGGGAAAGGGGTATATAGTTTTCTGTGATGCATCTAAGAATGGTCTAGGATGTGTGTTGATGCAGTATAAGTAAGTGATTTCTTTTTCTTCTCGACAGCTTAAGAAACACGAGGAGAATTATCTAACACACGATCTAGAGCTAGCCATTGTGGTCCATGCTTTGAAGATCTGAAGACATTATCTCTATGGAGAGACATTCCAGATTTTCACAGACCATAAGAATCTAAAGTATATTTTCTCACAACATGAGTTGAACATGAGACAGCACCGCTGGATGGAGTTAATTAAGGACTACGATTATATAATTGATTATCATCTAGGGAAGGCTAATGTAGTTGCTGATGCACTAAGTAGGAAATCAGCAACACCAGCCTTAGATAAAGCACAGTCGAACTCCTCAGTGTGCTTTAAAAGAGATGTGCTTATCTCCTTAAGGCAAGATAATATAGAGCTTAAGGTGTCGTTGTTAGTCAGGCTATTAGCTGAGATGCTAGTAAAACCTACTCTGAGGCAGCAGATTAAGGAAGTACAACAAGCTGATGTTGTGATTCAGCAGATCAGATCAGAGTATGGTAGTGAGAAATGGGATGTCTTCCATGATTCAGATGATCATGTAGTCTGTTACCATGGAAGGATGGTAGTACCTGATGTCCATAACCTAAGGAAGTTAGTCTTGGAGGAGGCTCATTCTTTAATGTATGCCATGCATCCAGGGAGCACCAAGATGTATCATAACTTAAAAGATATGTATTGGTGGCCTAGATTGAAGAAAGATGTAGCTGAGTTTGTTATGCGGTGTCCGGTGTGTCAGCATGTTAAAGCTAAACATCAAAAGCCCGCAGGAACAATGCAACCTTTGCCTATACTGTAGTGAAAATGGGATCATGTGACCATGGACTTTGTGGTTGGTTTGCCTAGAACAACCAAAAGTCATGATTCCATATGGGTGATAGTTGATAGGTTGACAAAGATATCACATTTTCTTCCTGTCAAAACAACCTACACTGCTGAGATGTTGGCACAGATATATGTAGATGAGATAGTGCGTTTGCACGGGGTTCCAGCTACAATTGTTTCTGATAAAGGTCCCCAATTCACGAGTCATTTTTGGGAACGACTGCATAAAGCTTTGGGTATGTAATTAAGGTTTAGTACAACCTTTCACCCATAGACAGATGGACAATCTGAGAGGACCATTCAAACCTTGGAGGACTTGCTTAGGGCATGCGCCCTTCAGTTTGTAGGAAGTTGGGATCTACACCTGAGCTTGATAGAATTTGTTTATAATAATAGATATCAGCACAGTATTGATATGGTACCATACAAAGCATTGTATGTTAGACATTGTAGATCTCCTTTATGTTGGTATGAAATCGGAGAATATCAACTTTTGGGCCCTGAGCTAGTACAACAAACAACTAAGAAGATTAAAGTAATACAACAACAGTTAAAGTTTGCACAAGATAGACAGAAATCGTACGCCAACAAATGGAGAAGACCTTTAGAATTCCAAGTTGGAGACAAAGTCTATCTAAAGGTCTCACCTTGGAAAGGTGTCCTTAGATTTGGAAAGAAGGGGAAGTTAGCTCCTAGATTTATGGGGCCTTATCCAATCATTGAGAGGATGGGAAAGGTAGCCTATAAGTTGGAGTTACCACCTGATTTTCATAGATTGCACCCAGTGTTCCATATCTCCATGTTGAGAAAGTGTCATCTTGACATAGAGTTAGTTCTTCAACCTGTCGAGGTAGAGTTAAAAGATGATATATCATATGTTGAAGGACCTGTGTTGATCCTTGATAGAAGAATCAAAAAGCTGAAAAAGAAAGACATATGTCTGGTAAAAGTTCTCTGGAATCACCATGGCATTGAAGAAGCTATGTGGGATCTAGAGGAAGAGATGAGGAGGAAGTACCCTTCTCTTTTCTCTTAACAATTTCGAGGATGAAATCCTTGTAAGGGGTGAATAGTTTGTAACATCCCTGACCTGGGTTATGTTGTAAACCTGGATGTTTTATTTAAGAAAGATAATTATAAGCTTGCTCTTATCTTTTAAAAATTAATTAAGGCTCAAGAGGAACTTACATTTCAACTTTAGTCCTTTTTGAATAATGTTGAAAACAATATTTTGCT
Organism: Alisma plantago-aquatica; assembly: GCA_963693085.1. Classification (NCBI taxonomy): domain Eukaryota; kingdom Viridiplantae; phylum Streptophyta; class Magnoliopsida; order Alismatales; family Alismataceae; genus Alisma; species Alisma plantago-aquatica. The sequence continues at coordinate 197,718,221 of OY856409.1, forward strand.
TGTTTTGGGCTAAAGTGAAATTTACCCAAGTTGAGGGGTTAATTTGCAAATGTTGCATGATAAAATGTTCATCAAGTGTTGAAGCATCATGAGAATGAAAATGATGCAGAGGTATGGCTAGTGAAAGTCTGAGTACCAAGAAAGAGCTGATAAAGCAATGCTTGTGCATTAATACCTAGTTTTGGTGTAATGTGCAATTTACCCAAAACTTAGGGTTCAATATGCAAATTACCTCTTCCAGAGAGTCCCTAATATTTCTTGGAATCATATAGAGCAAAGAAAATGAGAGGGGCGTCTCATTTGTATCACTTTGAAGGAGAGAGAATGTAACGTCCCAGGATTTCAGGCCTCGAATAACATAATCTTAAAAGGAATGATTGGACTACCCATATCACCAAGGTGCACCTCCTTTTCCGGAAGCCCATCTCTAAAGAACTCCATAGTTAAGCGTGCTCATCTTGGAGTAGTACTATGATGGGTGACCAGTCGGGAAGTTGATCTTGACTTGCGCGTGAGTGAGGAAAAAGCGCGCAGTTAAGGCTAGTGGTGATTTGTGGGGCCAGTCATCATTCCTGAAACTCTACTAGAGCCTTGGGTAGTGGGCCCGGGCATTATAAATGGTATCAGAGCCAATTCCCCTCCAGTAGGTGGGGCCCACATGGGCATGGCATGCCAGTCTTGAGCCGTGCAGTCCAGGCATGTAGGAAAGGGTTGTCCATGGTTGACGTAGCCACCCTTGCGCTAGTATTCCGTGATCGGGAGATGGGTCTCCATGGGCCATTGTGGGTCTTCACTGAAATGGGGAAGAGATTATGAGGCCTTATAGTTGAGCTTTGACGGGGATGTTAAGAGTCTAAGTGGGGGAGATTGTAACGTCCCAGGATTTCAGGCCTCGGATAACATGATCTTAAAAGGAATGATTGGACTACCCATATCACCAAGGTGCACCTCCTTTTCTGGGAGCCCATCTCTAAAGAACTCCATAGTTAAGCATGCTCAGCTTGGAGTAGTACTAGGATGGGTGACCAGTCGGGAAGTTGATCCTGGCTTGCACGTGAGTGAGGAAAAAGTGCACATTTAAGGCTAGTGGTGATTTGTGGGGCCAGTCATCATTCCTGAAACTCTACTAGAGCCTTGGGCAGTGGGCCCGGGCGTTATAGAGAATCTTGATATTAAAATAATCCAATCCATCCTAGTACTACTCCAAGATGAGCACGCTTAACTATGGAGTTCTTTAGAGATGGGCTCCCAGAAAAGGAGGTGCACCTTGGTGATATGGGTAGTCCAATCATTCCTTTTAAGATCATGTTATCTGAGGCCTGAAATCATGGGACGTTACAATCTCCCCCACTTAGACTCTTGACATCCTCATCAAGGCTCAACTATAAGGCCTCATAATCTCTTCCCCATTTCAGTGAAGACCCACAATGGCCCATTGAGACCCAGCTCCCGATCAAGCTATGGATAAATGAGCATAATTGAAACCCTAATTTAATTTAATGCAAAAATAAATATATTAAATGAAGTGCCCTTCAACCAAAATTGTGTTGGTTGAAAATATCTATATGTGGACGTCCTAGTGCCTTGCAAAGGCAATGGAAATATCTGAGTGAGTGGAGAGCCCACTCACATTAATAAAAGGAAAAGAATTATCCACTAACTTTAGGATATTATTATTATAAGGATTAAGGTGCTTAATTTTTTTCTTTAATTCATGGATAATTGAGAGGAATAAGAGGCAAGGAAGATATCCTTGTATCCAGGAAGAGGAGGGGGCAAGTGGCAAGGAAATGAAGGAGTTATCTTCTACTTTCTCTCTCTTAAACGAATTTTTAATAAAATGCATATATGCTCATTTATCCATAGATTGAATGGGTAATTTCGAAACCACTTTCACTTCTTTCTTGCAAAACGATCAAGGGAGCTTAGGAGAACCAGGAGGACGACCCTCAACCTGTAGGTAAGCTCCATGACCTTCTTTCACCTTAATTTCATAGTGGAAATCACAAATCAATGCATGATTTCTTCTTTTCTTCACTCAATCGTCAACTCTAGCCAATCTTTTCACTCAAAAGCTTGAGTACGAGCCTTGGGATAGTTGAAGGTGTTGCTTTCACCATTAAAGACGTGGAGGTTGTATCTGTGAAGCTTCTTTGAAGGTGGGTTATATAACTTGAACACTTAATCATTGTTATTGAATTCAATTCCTCAATCATTTTTGTTCAATTGTTCTTCTTGCAATTCCTTTGATTGATCGACGAAGCTATCATGAAATGGCAGTAGATTTCGAGGGGTTGAAGCTTGAAGATGATGAAATCATCCTAAGCACACACCTTAAAATAAAATTGGGTGCAAACAGTTTTAAGAATAATGTCCAATCGGTTTCACCAAACCATTTGGTGACCAAACGGTTTGCAAACCGTTTGGAGGTTTGGGTTCCAAACCATTTGGAGTTGTTGACCGAATGGAGGGGGTTGACCGTTTGAGGGCGGTTGCTGATGTGTTGAATAATGATCTAATAGATTTAATTTATTCGTTTCAAAAGGTTCCATGATTGGATAATCTACCAATTGCAAACCCTAATCGGGTGAAGTGGTGAAAACCCTAATTGAATCCATTCGATTTCAAGACAAATTGGACCAAATGGTCTTGAGACCGTTTGAGTCCAAACGGTTTTGAAACCATTTGGGTTGAAACGGTCCCAGGTTCGTTTGGAGGTCAAAAGATAAGGTGGATTGTTTGGAGATTCAAGAGTCAATGATTGATGTACTTAACTAATTCAATTGTTGAAGCTTTCAATGGTGCAAATCATGATCGATTGGTTGATGGAAACCTTTAGGTGACCCTTTCAGTTTTGAGGCTGACTTGGACCAAACGGTCTTGAGACCGTTTGAGTCCAAACGGTCTTGAAACCATTTGGGGTCAAACGGTCTTAGGACCATTTGGAATTCAAACAGTTTTAAAACCTTTTGGTGTTGAAATGCTAAAACCGAATGGAGGTCAAAAGTGATCAAATCATTTGGATATTTAAATGATTGATCCATTGATCCAATGGTTGATAATAATGATAATCAAAGATATGTACAATGGTTGAATCCCTAAACTACCTAGATGATTAGTACCTTTAAGATGATTAACACTAAAAGTTTATGAAAGTAATAATTCACTATGTCAACCATAGTTCTATGTACTTGATGGAAAGGTTGATGTAACCTAATAAAGTTGAGAGGATGAGAGAGAAGAGTTCATACATGAGTGTTAATTATGTAGATTATGTGATTAGGGTATGATCCCTAGTGAAGAGATCATGAAACCCTAATCGAGAAGGTTAACAAACCCTAACCCTAATTTAGGGCAATTCTGAGTGAAACCCTAATCTAGGGTAATAGTGTAACCCTAATTAAGGGTGATGACATGAGAAACCCTAATTTAGGGAAACATGATGAAAAACCCTAAATTAAGGGGATGCTTCATGAAACCCTAATTTGGTTGAATAGTAAACCCTAATTATGGGTGATGTAATATGAAACCCTTATTGAGATGAATAGTAAACCCTAATTGTGGGTTATTGAATATAAACCCTAATCTAGGGTGATGTGATGTGAAACCCTGATGTAATGATGTGATGTGAAACTCTAAACTAGGGTGATGTAAGTAAGGCTGCATGAAAACCCTAATATTAGGCAATACGGTGATAAACCATAACCCTGATCTGGGTAATGGGATGAATATCCCCAATTGACATGAAATGGGAAACCCTAACCCTAGTAAGGGAATAGTGGTGTTACCCTTGAATAACATGGAACTGAAATATGATTGATATATCTGTTATCATGTGTGCTAACCATGCAGGTATCATGAGATGATGAACATAGCTAGGTATGAGCTATGATGCTTTATTTATTGAAATTGTTCATTGAGCCTTGCGTGCCATAATATGCCTTGTTGCCTAGTAAGAGGTAACAAGAGAGTTAATGGGCCTCAAGTGCCATGAGAGATGCTTGTGTAACAAGTGTCATGTTTACCTTGGTCAGATGACCTGAAGGTGATAGTTACCTGAAAAAGTGGTAACAGTGCTCAGCGATGAGCTAAGGGTTTGAATATCCAAATCCATATGATAATGGTAATGAGATTGTGGAAGGATGAGAATTGCCAGTATTAAAAGGAGGGACTGAGATCCCAATATCTCATAAAGACTGAGAAATAATTGATGGAAATAGTACATGTTTCTTTGTGGCATTTGTCATAATAAGTTATATTTGAGAACTTGGCTGATGCTAAAATAATATGATAATGTACTTAATTAATCAAGTGAAATCTATTCATGTAGAGCCCTGACCATAGATCCATCATCGTCAGCAGTTTGGTGGTGAAACAGGTTTTCCTACGGGAACTCCTGGAGGGCATACTTTTGAGTATGTGGGGGTTATGGGCGTGAATATCCTTACGCCCTAATAGAGGAATTGATGTGAGGTAAACATTAAATCTCTCAATCCTTCATTATATATGCCGGGATGGATGTATCACTAATCTCCCGAATGTCGAGATGGATGTATCATTAATCTCCCGATGATCTTAATGCCGAATCGATGTGAGATAAATATAATATCTCTCGATTGCAAAGAGAGTACAGTAGAGATACAAGATGTCCTGCATTTGGTCCTCACACTGACCGAGGAAGATGAGGTCATGGAACTCCGACTCTTCTATTGACCTATGTATGGTACCGATTTCGATTTCGCAATGGTCGGTTGGAGTATGAGCGGTATACCTCATCTCCTCAGGGCTTAAGTATGTTTGTAAAATGTAATCATCCGTGTAGCGTATTTGCTTAAGGTTGAAATATGAGAATAATTGGTTGATGTTACTTTGCATAGCATGTTCTAAATAGACAAATGTTAAATATGCTCTTCAATTCCTTATTGGATAAGTGACAGGCTGCTCTGTTAAGGTATAGCTAAAATTACTTGAATAAAGGATAATGTTCTAATTTGTTTAGTCAATGATTTATCTACTATTGAATGCTTATGATTCTTCTGCTCAGTGTTATTCCATTAATTGCAATAATAACGTTTTTGGCGGAGAGTTATATCTTTCGCTGGGGCAATTTCAATTGTCTCACTCCCCTGGGATCCAACTTTTTAGGTAGATGTAGAAGGAGAAGCAGAAACCCTACAACAGGGGAAGAACAGCAGCAGCAACAACAATAACAAGAACAGCAGTGAATTCTCAGGTGGAGACACTGGCTGTCATGTCCTATATATAGAGAGTCCTATGTGTCGTCTCTGTACGCTCAGGTCCTAGGAGTTAGTAGTTAGTTTAATATTGATATGAGATTTTGGCTTGATGCCTCAAGATTTTTATCCTGCCTATGTATAGTTTAACAGGGCAGTTGATGTTTGTAACTCTCGAGAAGAAATGGTACAAGAGATGTACTAGTAAACCAGAATGTAATTGAATTACTTTGGATCTTGTTATAAAAGTTTTCTTGTGTTTGGATCTCTTCATAAAAAGTTTTAATTTTTAGTAATTTTCAGTAATTCCGCTGTTGATGAATCGCTTCCGCTTAAGTAAATCATGTTTTTATAAGTTGGATGCCACATGTTCTATCACTGGATAAGGTCCCATAAATCTGGGAGCCAAATTACCTTTCTTCCCAAATCTGAGAACACCTTTCTAAGGAGAGACCCTCAGATACACTCTGTCTCCAACTTGGAATTCTAAAGGTCTACTACAACTATCAACATATGACTTCTGTCTATCCTATGTAGTTTTCAACTGTTGTTATATTACTTTAATATTTTTTGTTGTTTGTTGTACAAGTTCAGGACTAAGAAGTTCATATTATCCTATTTCATACCAGCATAATGAAGATCTACAACGTCTACCATACAATGCTTCGTATGGTGCCATATCAATGATGTTCTAATAATTGTTATTATAAGCAAACTCTATCAAGCTCAAATGTATATCCCAGCTGCCTACAAACTGAAGAGCACATGCCCTAAGCAAGTCTTCCAAGGTTTTTATAGTCCTTTCAAATTGTCCATATGTTTGAGGGTGGAAAGCAGTGCTAAACTTTAACTGCGTACCCAAAGTTGTATGTACTCGCTCCCAAAAGTGACTTGTAAACTAAGTACCTCTGTCTGACACAATTGTTGTTAGGACTCCGTGCAACCACACTATCTCATCCACATAAACCTGTGCAAGTTTCTCAACAGTGTATGCTATCTTAACAGGAAGAAAATGTGCCGACTTTGCTAATCTATCAACAATCACCCAAATGGAATCGTAGCCCTTAGATGTTGTAGGCAAACCAACTACAAAATCTATTATCACGTGATCCCACTTCCACTATGGTATAGGTAATGGTTGTAACATTCATGTCAGATTCTGGTGCTCAACCTTAACTTGTTGACACACTGGACATTGCATAACGAACTCAGCTACATCCTTCTTCAAACTAAGCCACCAATACATATCTTATAGATTGTGATACATCTTGGTACTTCCTGGATTCATAGAATACATTAATGAGTGAGATTCTTCCATAATTATCTTCCTTAAGTCATTAACATCAGGTACCACAATTCTACCATGGTAACAAACTATTCCATCTTCTGACTCATGAAAGCCATCCCGCTTTTCACTGCCATGTTCTGATCTGATCTGTTGAACTACAATATCAACCTGTTGTGCTTCTTTAATTTGTTGTTTTAGTGTAGGTTTAACTTGCATCTGTGCCAACAATCCATCTAGCAAAGATACCTCCAACTATACATTCATATGTCTTAAGGAAACTAGTATGTCCCTTTTATGACACACCAAAGAATTCAACTGTGCTTTATCCGTGAATAAAGATGATGACTTTTTGCTTAGCACATTTGCCACAAAATTATCTTTTCTTGGATGGTAATCAATCGTACAATCATAATCTTTGATCAGTTCCATCCAACAACATTGTCTCATGTTTAATTCTTGTTGCAAAAAGATATACTTCAAATTCTTATGGTCTGGTCTGTGAAAATCTGACACTTCTCCCCATATAGGTAATGTCTCCAGATTTTCAAGGCATGCATCACTGTAGCTGATTCTAAATCGTGTGTAGCATAATTATCCTCATGTTTCTTAAGCTATCAGGAGACAAAAGAAATCACTCATTTATCCTGCATCAACACACATCCAAACCATTCTTTGAAGCATCACAAAAGACAATGTATCCTTTTCCTAGCTCAGGTAACACTAATACTGGTGCACTGGTCAACTTTTCCTTCAACAACTAGAAATAGTGTTGATACTTGTCATTCCAAACAAAAGGAACATCTATCCTGGTTAACCTAGTTAGGGGTAATGCTACAAAACTGAAGTCTTTGATAAATCTTTTGTGGTAACCTGTCAAACCTAGGAAACTGTGAATCTCTATTAGTGTCTTGGGTTGTTCCCATTCTAGAACAAACTCTACCTTTTTAGGATCAACATAAATGCCTTTAGTAGATATAGTATGTCCTAGAAAAGATACTTTGACATCCAAAACTCACACTTGCTAAACTTAGCATATAGCTTGTGTTGTCTTAACAAAGTCAATGCTTGTCAAAGATGTTGCTCATGTTGTTGACTATCTCGACTGTATATTAGAATGTCATCTATGAAGACCACTATGAACTGATCAAGGAATGGTTAGAACACTCTATTCATTAGATCCATGGATGCTACTAGTGCATTAGTTAGTCCAAACGACATAACTATAAACTCATAATGACCATACCTTATCCTAAAGGCCGACTTGGGCATGTCATCTTCCTTAATCTATAACTGATGATATCCTGACCTCAAGTCTATCTTAGAGAACACTGTTGCACCTCGCAACTGGTCAAACAAATCATCTACCCTTGGCAGAGGATATTTGTTCTTTATTGTCACTTATTCAACTATCTATAGTCTATACATAGCCTTATAGACCCTTCCTTTTTCTTTACAAAAAGTACTGGAGCACCCCACAGCGATGTACTTTGTCGTATAGAACCTTTGTCAAGTAACTCTTGCAACTATTTCTTTAATTCTACCATCTCAATAAGTGCCATCCTATAAGGTGTTTGAGCTATCTGTTGCATACTGGGAACTAGATTGATCTCAAAATCAATCTCTCGAGGTCGAGGAACATCAAGAAATTCCTCAAGAAACACATCCTTAAACTCCATGACAACTGGCACTCCTAGAATACTAGGACTTTCTACCTTGGTATCCACCACATGTGCTGAGAATGCCTCACACCCATGTCGCAACAATGTCTCAGCTACCATTGTTGATACTAGACATGTTGGAAGAATCTCCCTGTCTCCCTGAAAGGTCCATTTCTTACCACCATATGTGAACATAGCTTGCTTGGAACCACAATCCAAGACTACCTTATACTTTTCCAAGGGGCCCAAGGATTACATCAATCCATTCATCTCAAGTGGTATAAGATCCACTCGAATGCTATGTTCCAAGAAAGAAAGAACACAGGGGGAATATACCTCTTGTTACACTGCAGAACCAACTAACAGAGTTTCTAGCAGCAAGTTATCTGTTCCACGACTAACAGGAAAAAGACAGTTATGAATCACTTCTTGAGTGATAAAGGAGTGTGTAGCACCTAGGTCAATCAAAATAGATATGAAGCAAGATGACGACATATCAGAATGAAATAATTCCATCTGACATGCCACGACTCATGGGTTGACTACTGCTTCCGGCTGACTCATAGCATAGAATCTCGTTGTTGCCTGCTGTTGACCATGTCCTTTGTTACCTTATGCATACGAACCTACTTGGGATGCTTATCCACTCCTTGTCCTCCTATACCTCTACTAAACTATTGCCTCTGAGAGCCTTGCATGCTCTGCCTTGATTGTTGAGTTACTTCAGTATCTCATACTGGATATTTTATTTTTAGATGTCATTTCTGCCCACACTTGTAGTAGATTCTAGTCTCCTCATGTGGCCTAGACGGCCCTGTCATTGACATTGACATTGTACTTTGGGCTCCAGAAGGCATAAAATTATGGCCCCTACCCTTACTTGATGTCTACTGCGTCTGAGAACTAAACCCCTATGGTGCTAACGACTCAAAAAACCTTGGTTTCTTGTAGCTTCCGGACCTCTGTCCTTGGAACTAGGCAGGTCATTTCTTGAAATTGGCCTCACATTTATTGTTTACTGACCTTTCTATCCTCCTAACCGATTCCACAAATGTAGCAAAGCTCTCTCTATTTTCCAGAGTAGTTGTAGGTGTAGTCAATTCAGCGTTCAGACTTTTTCAAAATGTTGAATCCTCTTCAGGTCTTTAGTGGCCATGTGTAGACAAAACCATAATAACTCCATGAACTTAGCTTCATACTCATTAATTTTCATAGTACTTTGCCTAATCCATTCAAATCGTGAGATTTTCTCTTCCATGTATGTACGAGGAAAGTACCTATTGGTGAACTTACGTCAGAATTCCTCCCATCTGACCTCAACATTAGGCCTTTTCTCTTCTTCGATGGCCCACCCGTGGCCAATGCTTCCCGTCAACAGGTATACAACATGCCTAATTTTTTTCAGTTTCTGGGATGCTAAGGGTCTCAAAGGCTTTTTCTAACTCAATGAGACACAAATATGCATCTGCTGGATCAACTTTTCTAGCATATTCTATGGCTCCCACATGGAGTAGATATTCAAAAGTCTTAATAGAACTCAAAGCTTCATTATGAACTTGTGCCCTAGGAGGTGGTACTGGTATCCTATCTGCCATATGTGTTACTATTGTCATGAACTGCCCAAATAGAGCATGGAAAGTAGGGTTCTCTAACATAGTCTGATCCACCTGGGGATTCTCAGGCACTTGTTCTTCTCTTGCATGTTCCCTTGCACCCCTTCTTGGTGCAACAATGTTGCTTTCAACAACATGTTCTTCGTATTCACCAGCCATCTTTGAGATTTACTTCTTCTTCTATATAAGCATAAGTCACTATAAGATAAACTGGAGGACACAGACTCAATGACCTTAATCCTATGTCCCTGTAGACTCAACGAACCTAAGGCTCTGATACCAAAAATTGTAACGACCGCTATCAAACTGACAACTTAATCGCACAAAACTAAGAAAAAATAATCATTAACAACGGATTATCAAAAATCACTAAAAATTAAAACCTTTTTACCAAGAGATCCATTACCAGGAAATTCTTTTTAGAGAGAACCAAACCATATATATATCATGGTTTATTTCTACATACATTGTTTCATCACCTTACAAGGATTTGAGATAACAATTGCTTTTCCAAAATATACACAAAAGCAACATTATGCCTCGAGGCATACTAGCCAAAATCTCAGATCGATTATAAAACTATTTACACACTATATACCAAAGGACCTGAGAGTACATGGACAACACATAGGAATTTATATCTACAAGACAAATAGAAACACACTCAACTTGAGTTATTACAGATGTGCTTGCTACTATTGCCCGTTCTTTGCTACACGGTCTCTACCTCCTCATGCACATCCACCTAAAAAGTTGTGGAACCCACCAGGTGAGACAACTTGTCCCAGTGATAGATATAACTCTCTGCCAACAGTATTATCATCACAGTTAAACTTTTATGAATGAGAGCAGAAGAAATCTATACTGAATTAATAAATGCAACTACTGATTATATGCGGAGTAGAGCTGTCTTATCATCTTATTAGTTCAAATATCTACAGCTGAGCTATAGATCATTAAATCACTTTTGAAAGGAATATGAAGAACTAGTATGACTATTATAAACTAAATAATATAAAACCAAAGCAAGGCATCAACCAATGTTTTCATATTTGGTCCTTAAACAAATACGCTACACAGCTTATTACATCTTCAAACATTCCATCTTATTAAGCCCTGTGGAGATGGGAATAAACCTCCCATCTCCAACTGACCACTGCAAAGCTGGCATCAGTACCATATAGGTCTATGGAAGAGCCGAAATCCATGACCTCTCCTTTCTCAGTCAGTATGAGATTATTGGTAGTGACATTATGAGTCAATCTGCATTTTATCTAGCCTAGTGTATAGAGGCTCTTTGCTATAGAGATACAATGCGTAGCATGTTCTCTGTCCAGGGCATGACCTATAGGAAATCCTACTTATATTTATTGAGTCATGGCCTGCAACCATACTCTTATGGGGGTATGGATTTACCACCAATCCCAATGTTTCAATAGAGCTACGGCCTAAAACTGCACTCTTTTTAGGAAAATGGCTAAAGGACAAATCCTGGGGTTTGAAGGAAGCAATGTAATACTCATCTTGTACCCTCGCACATTCAAAAATATGCACTTTGAGTAAAACTCATTTCATCGTTCAATAGATCCTGACACTGAATGATTCTATGGTCATGGCACCTACATTTTTAATTCACTTGATAGATTAAGTGCATTACAACAACCTTTTAGCATCCAAGTTACAAACATGAATTATATATAAATGGTATACATAAAGGTGTATCATATTTTTAAGAGATCTTATATCCATTGGTACATATATTGTTACACTTATCCTGGGATCTCAGTCCCCTAAATACTTTATCGGGAATCTCATCCCTTCACCATTATCATTATCATGTTCATATGCTTGGGTATCAAACCCTCAGTTCATTATTGAATAGTATTACCTCTCATTAGGCAATAACCAACTCTAGGTCATCAGACCCATATATAAATCATACTTATTGTACAAGTATATCACATGGCTCACAAGGCCTTATATGATCTATATTATTCTAAATCATCATAGCTCAAACCTAGCTATGTTCATCATCTCATTACACCTGCATGGTTAGGATTTCATAACAAATGCAATATCAAGAAAATATCATGACCATGCCATTAGAAGAATCATTCAAATTACAACCCTCTCATAATTAGGGTTAGGGTTTTCCCTTGTAACTGATTTAGGGTTTCCAAATGCATATTTATCAATCAAACCCTTATTCACATTATAAGAGATTTTTAATTGCCATAAATTTTCAAGGATACTCCATCAAATATCATCAATTGATTATCAACATGAGGTACATGTTTCTTTCTCATCCTTACTAGGATATTGACTTCAACATACTTATTACATTGATTTAACATTCTTTAGTGTTATTAACCTACACTTATTAAAGTGTATTCATCTCACTACTTTCATGATTCATTCATTGATTATATTCAATATGTATCGGGCTACTCTCTTCAAGGTGTATCCGCCTACACTCTACAATGTATATCGACCTCCACTCTTCAAGGTGTATCGACCTACACTCTACAATATGTATCATCCTACACTCTACAATGTGTATCGTCGTACACTCTATAAGGTGTATCGGCCTTCACTCCAACTTTTGTATCGGTCTAGACACATCACTTGTGTCGGCCTAGACACATAAACTTGTGTCAGCCAAAGCATATCAAATGCTATCATTTTAGAGATGCTTAGAGTGGTATCTTTTGTATGGTGCTTGAGGTATATCGGCCTATTGTGTGTGTCAGCCATACCATCCTATTGTATATCGACCACCTCAACCAACTAGGGTATTGACCACCCAAAAACAAATAGGGTATCGGCCACACCATTAACTTATGTATCAACCTCACCAACAACAACTAGGGTATTGACTACTTCAACCAACTAGTGAATCAGCCACCGAACAACAACTAGGTTATCATCCTCTTTATCAACTTAGGGTATTGGCCACTCAACATCACTTAAGGTATCGACCACCTCTTCAACTTAAGGTATCAGCCACTCAACATCACCTAAGGTATGTACCACCCCTTCAACTTAGGGTATTGGCCACTCAACATCACATCGGTATCGGCCTTGCTATCCCTTTGAGTATCGACCACTTAACATCATCTAAGGTATCGAACACCCATTCAACTTAGGGTATTGGACACTCAACATCACTTAGGGTGTCGACCTTGCTATCCCTTTGAGTATCAACCACTCATTCTACTAAGATATCAGCTACACCATTAGCTAGTGTATCAGCCACATAGCACATTATGGGATATCAACCTCTAGGGTTTGAGTTGTAACGGATGAACCCTTGTTCAATACTTTAGTTCTCTCACCTACTGACCTTACCATTAATTGGTGTATTAGCCAAGGTTCCAAAGAGTGTATTGCCCCCATCTTTACAGGATGTATTGAGCTAGAGGGTTTTAGATTGTAAGTGTATCAATACTTTAGTTCTCTCACCTACTGACCTTACCATTAATTGGTGTATTAGCCAAGGTTCCAAAGAGTGTATTGCCCCCATCTTTACAGGATGTATTGAGCTAGAGGGTTTTAGATTGTAAGTGTATCAAATTGCTAGGGTTAGAGTTGACCATGTCGGCCTCTACACTCAACCAAAGTATTACCATTTAATATTATATTTTTACTAGAAATCTCTTGGTCATGACAAGCTAACACCTTTGAGGCATATCATTTTTAGAACAAATAAAATATTGGTCTAACAACAACATATTTCTTTAAAGCATCACAAGTCATATCGACCATCCATGTTATGGTGCAAACATATGTGTCACCTTGGATAGCATATGTGTCACCTTGGATATCTTATAGATATCAGCCTGCTATATTCTTAACATTAAGTGAAAGGTTAAACACTTAAGAGAACAATAGTCCTACTCAAGAAATCAACCCAAAAGAATAGGAGTTCATATATATATATATATATATATATATATATATATATATATATTGGTTTCCCTACTTATACCCTTGTATCCGGTTAGGGTTTCCCATAAACCAATATTGGTTTGTGCATATCGGTTTCATCATTTTCAAGCTCAATATCTTCATCCATAACTACTCTAGTTCATGGACAACAACCCTATATATTCATTAGAGCTCATAGAACCATCATTCAAACAAGAAAATCGAAGTAGAAAATGAATCACCAAGTATTGCATAATAGAAGGTGAATAATAATAAAATTGGGTTCAAGTTATATAACCCCCTCAAGATCAAATCAAGAACTTCAAGATTCAAAGCTCCACATTCTAAGGTTGAAGATGACTTATCAAAAGTCCAAGACTCGATCAAAACACTTCTCTATGAAAGAAGATATCATAGAATTTGGTGAAGAAAAGAAGAGAAGGAAAGAATCATGATCTAAGAAGCAGAGTCTTTCCAAGGTTGAAGACAATCATGGATTCACCTTAGGCACGATGCTCGGCCTTCTCTTTGTTCCTTGAGCTCCTAAGATCGTCCTCCAAGCAAGAGATGGTAAGGGAATTGAAAGGTTTACTAGGAAGTGAAAAGAGAGGTATATATAGTTGAGGTTCATGAAAGAGAATGTGTATAAGGTGTCATCACTATATGCACTCAAGTGACACGTGTACATGCATGGTAACTTCATGCAACCATAATTATCTTGCCATGAAAAACTCTTGAGGATAATCCATAGGCATGATATCAGCCATTCAGGTATCTTGCTTGACAAGATATCATCACCCAACCTTGCTTTATGTGCAAACTGATACCACTTTTGCAAGGAACATGCAAACTGATAGGCTTCACCTACTTGAGGTGCTTATCCCATCATGAACACCTTAAAAGGTTAACAAAACGATATGGGACATCCTATATGGATTCCAAGCTGATAGGCACTCCCATATACACTTCAAAACTCGATACAACCTCATCTAAGGTTTAAGGTACTCAACACTTCTTTGGTTCTTTCACCACAAAGAGTGTTATCATCCAACCAAGACTCAAACAAGGCACCCCCTTCTTTCTCTTTACTCTAGTTGATATTAAGATAGAGAAGAGACATTCTAGAGATGATAATTTGCACATAAACCCCTCAATTGGGTGAAATGCAATTCTTACCAAAGTATCATATAAGACACAAACAATTTGCAAATAAGTTCAAAATTGAGAAATAAACTCTTCTCAAGTATTAATTACTTTTCACAGGATTAAGACAAGCTTCTAAGCAACTTACTTAAGAAAAGCTTCTAGGGTTATCCCAAAACCCAGGTCAGGGGTGTTACAATGTATATGATATGTACTATATATGTGGTGATGGATAAAGTATATGTATTTATATATATACACAAACTCCCTCAATAATAATAGCAAGTCTTAGATGCTTTCCAAAAGTGGCACACATGAAAAGCTTGATCGACCAAAGAATTGGTGCATCATCTATTTCGTGGAAGTGTGATGGTAATAGTGTAGGTTTCGCCAAAGCGGGGTGCATTATTATCATGTCGGATTTCAGGTCAGGCTTGACTAGTGATTCTCAGAGGGTCTGGGCCCAGAAGCATACAAATGAGTATGGAACACAGTTGCACATATCATCTATCCAAGAGTTGCATATGTGCAATTAGCATGATTGCCTACCTTAATAATTGATCATGAGCGCCAACATTGGTTGGGTATTGACTGGATTGTTTTGGATCTTGTCCCACTAGAATATTCTAGCTTGCAATATTCTAAATTGATATTGAGGGCTATCAATTTGAATAAAATAGTGGGAGTGATAGTTAATTAAAGACCTAATTGATATCGTCAAATTTATCAAATCAAACCAAGTAAAAATGTTTTAAAAAGTTGTAATATTTCTTTGTAGAATCAAATATTAAACACAAACATGTTCAAATTGCAATCAGTCCTCAAGAAGGATAAAATGGGGTAAAGTTCCACAATCGGTTAAGGACTTTGAGAAATGTTCTCATCAATGAGAGAAAGCTCTATGTCCTTGATAGACCAATGCCAGAGGAGCACACTCCAAATGCATCTAACTCTAAATGGATGCTTATTGGAAGCATGGCAATGATGCCATAGACATTTGAATACCTAATGTTCTATTATATGAACTATGAGTTGCATAAACAACATGAAAACATGGACATTCTCAAGATAGTAACACATCTTAAGAATCATGTAAAGCAAAGAAGGTATAATGTCTCCAAAGCACTAATTGAGTGCAAACTGACAAAGGGAGGTCCAGTAGAACCCCATGTGCTCAATATGATTGGACATGTGGAAATGACTTGGATTTATCTTAGGTCAAGAGTGGACCATGAATATGATTATCCAAGTATTGCATGAATCATATAGTCAATTTATCAAATGCTCAGAATATTGATGCCAAAGCAAGAAAGAAGAAGGACAAATCCATGATGATGATCAATGGAAGTGAGTCCTAGGCAAAAATCAAGGCTAAGAAGTGTTCTGAAGCTGAGCTGAGGCCCAAGTCTTCTATACTCAATATATGGAGAAGGATAAGTGTAAAAGGAATGTGTCCTTTTTACTTAAAGGAAAAAGAAAAGAAAGTGCCACCATCGTAACTTGTCGAGATATCGGAAAGAACTATCCTCTTTGTAGAGGATCTTATGAAGAATATGGAGATAGAGATCTCTACTTTAGAACTTGAGAAGTAGTAAGCTAGAACTATGCGGAGCAAGAGTTGCTACCTCTACAGCTGGAAGTTGTCATTCATGGGCAGATAATAGAATTAGTGAATTGCTATTATGCACTTGCCATTGATGAAAACATTAAATGTTTTGTATGATAAGAACATTATATTTCATTTTAAAAGATAAGATCTTTTATGGAAATGCCCCATGTCTCACAAACTATACTTGATAGTTGTAAAGACAAATGTCTATGACACATATACTGAATGATTTGATGACTCAAACAACCAAATACCTATAGCACTGTCATCTAGAGCGCATAAACAAGAAATGCATTTCTAGAATCCATATGATGGTTTTCGATACTATTTTGGTTATTGAACCAATAGAGACATGCATATCTTATTTATTGGGCAATATGACAAGAGAATCTTCACTAGATGTAGTGCGAGATTGACTATTCGATTAGGACTAGTACATACTGATGTACATAGACCTTTTAGAATGAATGCTAAAGTAGTTACACATACCTAATTATATTTACTGATACATGATCAATAGATATTGAAAGTTTGTATTTGATGAAATATGAACATGAATCTCTTGAAGTGTTCAAGGAGATCATAAGTGATGTGCGTAACTAACTTGGTAAAAGTATTAAGATACCTTGATATAATCGGTGTTGAAATACATAAACCAAGAGTTTGAGGACCTTCCAAGAGATCATGATAGTGTATCATGATGAAATCCACCTAAAACACAATGATAATGTATCATTATAGTGTATCAGAAAGAAGGAATCTGACCATGTTAAGTCATGGTGCGATTATCAACATATCTAGCTAATCTTCCAATATTCTTTTTGGCACATACTTTACACTAAAACAATGTACCGTGTAAATTGGTTCAAAAGACACCATATTAGATATGGCATGGGAAGTGTCCTGATATGTCTTTTATAATGATTAGGATTGAAAGCTTGTATAAGAAAATAGTTTCTTGTAATGCTTTATCCAAAAGTCACATGAATGTTATCTTGTTGAATACCACTTATATTCCAACCCGACAACAAAGTGTTTGTTGCTAGGATGGCTGAATTCCTAAATGGAAATTAGTTCCAAAGGAATCATTTGGAGCAAAAGTAAAACTTGAAATGTTCTATACAAACAAGAAAACATAGAAACTAAAGAGGTATAATAGGAACAAGGAGAATCACAAGTTGTTGTGGAATCTCAAGTTCCTTATGTAAATAATGAACTTATAAATATAGTAGAACATGCCTTGAGTTTGAAAGATTATGATATCTTATAACTCAAAAGGCGACGAGTTGATCATAGAGATTAGTCAACAACCTACCTAGAAACTATTGAGGGACCAGAATTTAAGAAATGGCTTTGAGCCATGGGTTCAAAGATGGAATCCATGTACACCAACAAGGTATGACCTTGTTGGATCCACTTGAAGGGGTAAAACCCATAGGGTGCATTTGGGTTTTTATGAGAAGACCAACATGGAAAGATAAATTGGTTGGAAAGAGTTTCAAACTAGTTCAAAGTGTTGAACATGATGAAGTCTTTTCACCAGTTACCATGGTTAAATCCATCTGGATCATGTTTGTTGTTTCATCTTAGTATGACTGTGAGATTTGGATATGGATGATTAAATCTACATTCCTTAATTGGAATATCTAAGAGGATGTGTACGTGACACAACCTAATGGTTTTATAAATCCATTAATGAAAATAAAGTCTATAAGCTACAAAAGTCAATATGTGGATTGAAGCAAGCATCTCAGAGCTAGAATCTTATATTTGACAAGACAATCAAAGGTTTGACTTTAGTTAGAAGGAAGATGGAATCTGTGATTACCAAAGATTTAGTGGGAGCATATTAATATTCCACATAATGATGGGGAATGACATACTTATCCTATTAATGTTAAAAGGTGGCAATGAAAATACCTTTTATATGAAGGGTTTAGGCAAAGCATCCTATGAGATAGGGATCGAGGTCTATAGAGATAGATCTTAAAACCTTCTTGACCTACGTAGAGCACATACATTGGACAGATGTTGAAGGGTTCAGTATGCAAGGCTCAATGTGAGAAAACATGTCTATGATCCATGGAGTTAGTCTCTTAGGAGCCTAGTGTCCCAATTCTTATGAAGAATAGGAACACATGAATAGATGTCATATGCATTCACAATTGGATATATCTTGAATGCAATGTTATATACATATCATGTTATCTCATATGTATTGGACATGATGAGAATAGGAACACATGGATAGATTTCGTATGTATCCCGTTATCTCGTATGTATCCATGGAGTTAGTCTCTCAGGAGACTAGTGTCCCAATTCTTATGAAGAATGGGAACACATGGATAGATGTCATATGCATCCACAACTAGATATATCTTTAATGCAATATTATGTACGTATCTCGTTATCTTGTATGTATTGGACATGATGAGAAGATATCCACTAATATAGTATGTATTGGACATGAGGAGAGGATATCCAGTCATCTCATTTGTCTCCAGTCATCTCATATGTATTTGACATGATGAAAAGACATATATATATACCAGCCTAGCAATCTCGTACGTATTAGACATGACAAGAAGGTATATGCTAGATACCAGTGAGAGTCACTGAACAACCATAAAGAACATACTTAGATGCTTGTGAAGTACTTACAGGATTGATTCCTTGGTTATAGTAATAAGGAAGAGTTGGATCTAAAGGGTTACACCCATGCAAGCTTCCAAACTGATAAAATAATTGCAATCTAAATTTATGTTTGATGACAAATGAGAACTATAAGCTAGAAAGGGTTTTGAGCTAATGAAAAATTGTTTAAATCTATAAACAAAATAGAGTATCTCTATGTTATAAAAACAATAGATGATACTATATGGATCAAGAAGTTAATATGGGTGAACTTGTGTGAGGTTCCAACCATTGATGACACTGTAGAAATATTGATGACAACAATAGAGCTACTAGTAAGGCTGGAAATCTCGAATAGCATAATACAACACTTCCATCTCATACAAGTAGTCGTACAACAAAGATATGTGAAAATTGTAAAATACCAACTTAAAGCAAACGTTGCTAAACTTGCTATAAAAGCACTTTCGCAGCAGAAGCATGATGGTCATGTTAGGTCACTCGAGATGAGATCCATGGGTGATTGGTTCTAAGTGCAAGTGGGAGTCTATTGGAATGTATGTCGAGAGAGCCAATCATATGATGATTGTAATGGCATAACATGTAAATGATTTGATTAATAATATATACAAACTTCCAATTTATTTTGTATATTTAGTTATGAGAAATGAATAACATAATAATTGTCTAGAGAATTATATTACTCAATGATGTATGTCTTCAGGTTGAGGACTTGAAGAATGATATCATACACATTTTAAGAGTATATAAATTCTCATTATGTCCTTGATTGGTTGTTGTTGTGGAAGGTTGATAGACAACAATAACACATAAGATCAGAGTGTGAGTTGGTTGATGACGGAGTCTCATTTGTCATGATATGGAAATATCAAACAGAATATATAGATACATGTTAGAGAACAGTGTATTGGATAGACCCACCGAGACTGACACATGGAAGCCATCATCATGGAAGTCATAGTCAGCTCTCATAGTGATGGTGGTGGTTTTGGTTCTTAGACCTGAAATCATTGTACTCATCACATGTCGTTGGGTACACTATGACACCATCAAACACATTATTAAAATATGGGTTGTTATATAGGTGATGATTGGGTTACTTTGACACATGGGGATTGACTGTGAGTGATAGAGATTAGATTTGTCCCTCCTACAAGAGTATGATATCCAAGGCCTCTTGATTAGCGAGACTAAGAAAAGTACGACCATACACATGAGAGTCCATGTGTCATATTCAACTTATGTATATCTCATGCAGTCTGCTATGGTTCAAGAAAAAAGATTGAATAATAATGAGGACGATTGCTCCATGCCTCTAGTTCAATCTAGATATTAGTGTCAAAGGAACTATATAAACACTATAACACCATACACATATTGTAGGTTTAAGTTGTTCTCCAACTTTCCATTTACTTGGGTAGCAATGTTGTGTGACTAGGCACCACTCATTGCTTGTGATGTCATAAGTTGTTATGGACATTCAATGCCAACGTAATACAGGGCATATAGGGTCACACACATAGGAACTCATCTAGAATAGGAGTTTGATCTTGAATGATGATTGAATTGATTACTAAAGTGTTTAGGTACTCAATTCACACAACAAATCAGCTGATTAGGTTGCCATACATTCAGTTCAAGTGTTGAGGCTACCGTTTGGAGTGTAAGGTTGATTAGAACTAAATTGGATGAGTTCTGCCTGAACTAGGAAGCGAGATGACTATTTTGTATAAGCGAGATGACCATTTTGCAAAATGCTCTATTTGTGGAGAAATTCGAGTACATCAAGGATTTGTGTTGACGTCATGGTGAGCATTAATTGGATTCAAATTGGCAATTCATGTGTGATTGGGAAACATCACAAAATGACCATTTCACTTAGCAAAATGACAGTCTCACCTATGAGATGACCATCTTAGTTACGAAATGATCGTTTCAGTGCACATGTTTCCAAACTTCTAGAATTGTTGTGAAAATTCAAGATCTTCCAGTCCCTTCTACTCCCGTACATATTGGGAACCTTGACCCTGACCTCTACTATAAATGGAGGCTCAAAGAACAACAGAGACAATTGAGAATCAGTTGTTCTGAAAATTGATGTCCTCTCTGGTTGTGGTAACCAAGAGAGCCTGGGCAAGTCCTACTCGACTAGGGAGGGATAGTAAGGGAGAGAACAACTGAGGATAATTGTTGTCAGAGAGTAGGTTGGTGACTAGTACACCACATGGAGGGAAAACTCCTTCTTGTCCATTCTAGCAGGACGACAAGATTTCTAGTTGGTCCTTGTGGACTACTCTAGATGTAGGAGTCCTTTAACAACTTCTAGGAGGGTAACACTAACTTACAGTCTGTGGCGAGATCAGAGGAGCCACTATAACAGTTATCTGAGTCTGATGTCCATGAAGGAGGAGTCAGACGAGTCCCAGTGCAACCAGGAGCTGCACAGACACCGTCCAAGATAAAGTGCACATCTACATTGATGAGGATTGTCACTGGACTTGCTCCAGGACCACACATATCTTCATGAAACCATCCTTCCCATTGCATAGTTATTGATGTGATTTGCTTATTAATGGGAAATATGTCAGTAACATTTTTGTTACGCTGCCTATTTGATTTCGTATTTTCCTACAATAATATCAGAGCCACATCAATTAATTATGTTTTAGGAATAATCGATATATGATCAGATTTTGGTCTTATCAAATTTATTTATTACATGCAATGTGAATATCAACACAAAACTTTAGATACAAGGGGTGCACCTCTTAATCCATGAAGGACTACTAAAGGAAGATCTATGATCTGAGCTTGCAGATCATTGCAGAGAATCCTAAGGGGCAAGGAAGGAAAACAAAACAAAAGAGAGCAAGCACAAAAAACTACTAGGATAGCTAGCATGGCCACAATCTAGCTGAGGAGCTGCACTAACAATGACACCTCTTAAAATGTGTATAGACACAGCAAGAAGCGAGATCCCAGCTGCCCTTAGTATCCTGTACTTGGGTACCATTGAGATGAAATCCCACCTGGCCCAGACAGCTTCAAAAGCTTAGCCCTAAATCTGCGACCATCGACCTGTTAAGCACAATATAGCAAACTGAACAAGGCAGACTGTATCCACATCAAATCTCTTAAACCTCTCTCCCACATGGCATCATAATCTGACTCTGGAAGTAGTGGATCGAGGGACAAGATGATATGAAGCAACCAACAACCAACCCAGCCAAGATACTAAATGACTCCACAGAGAGGCCAGGGAGCAGAACCTAAGGAACAAAAAATGATCCTTCAGCACCATCCTGTTGTTCCAAACTGGGTCGCAAGGGTGACTTCACTTATATGCATCAACAACAAAAGCTAGAAATGAGATCCCGACTCCCCTTCTTCGTGGAGATAAAACCAATTACTGAAGGTAGAAGAGGGAGAAGATCAGGTTCATACCTCCACGCTATCCAACCTCTACACATAGGCTTAGAAACTTGAACAAACCAAAATGAAACAGTAGGAGAACCATGAACTGGAGGAGTTACCCTCCTACCCTTTTTCCACTTGGGCAATTCATCAAACACCCGAGAGGTGTTGCTCCACATAGCAGTAGGAGGCCCCAACTTCTAGCCTGTGGCCTAGCCACACATTTGGTCTGCGAGCATACCACATAGCACCATGAAGGTGCTCTTGAACAACTGATACTGATTCAGGGTCGCCAGAAACGCACCCCATGGCCAAGCATCTTGATGCAATGTGAATATTTAAAATGATCTCGACCAAAAAAATATATTTAAAATGATTGATGTTCACATCCATCTTATCACCACATAAAGAACTTAAACACACACAAACACACACACACACACACACACACACACACACACATATATATATATATATATATATATATATATATAGAGAGAGAGAGAGAGAGTCAGGCTAGAATACACTCAAGTGTACAGATCACACGAATACACTCAAGTGTGTTTGCATATCAAGACTATTTTTTGTAAAATGTAAACTGTTGATATTCACCGTCATACTATAAATAGGCTACATACAAATTTTGAGCCCATTTGGATGAGCGTAAGTCACTCATCCAAGGGCAACAAAATTGACGCGCGAAACTAATTTGAAATGCATAATTTTTGCGGTCTTCATAACATGAGCTATACATATCCAAAATGTGCTAAAATTTTGCGTATGAGTTGTTCACAAGATGTTTAAGAAGATCAACTGATTAGATTAAAAAAAAATTGCATCATGAAAAACTACTTGAGTGTATTCTGCTCCGGATACACTCGAGTGTATTCTAGCCTGACTCTCTCTCTCTCTCTCTATATATATATATATATATATACATCACCATAAAATTGGTTTTGATGGTGGATGTGAAGCATGGTTATGGCCAAAATCCTAGATCTGTGTGTGCATGGTTGTGGTTATTTATTCATGTTGTTAATCGGTCTGCATATCGAGCCTATCTCTCCTTTCCAAATGTAAATTAATGCACTTCTTCCTATTTCTCCTTGAATGTAACTCAGGGTTTTCCCATATATAATGTAATAAGAAATATGATAGTTTTAATTTATGTTTTGGCGTGAGATAACGATTTGCACAAAGATGAAACGACAAGATCGTGGGATGACCCGATCGACTGGAGGACCGAGGAGGCCAAATGACAGGCGGATGAACTGATCAACTAGTGGCCCAACTGACCGACTGGAGGTGTCCAAAACACTACTTGGACTTGAGAACCAGACGACCGCTTCATAAGAGCCCAATCGAGCAACCCAGAGGCAAGCTGATATGTTCAAGAGTTGAACCGATCAACCCAGATTGGTTTGAGCGTAGATCTTCACCAACAATAGGTTGCATATGATGTGGACCATAGGTGATAGTAATTCCTTGTGGCTCCAAGGAATTACATTAGTATGGCCATAACCATCACTTGTGTATTTTATTTATTGCATGTTCTTGTTTGTTGTTATAACATGTATGTATACACACACACATGAACTCGCTCAATTATAATATCAAGTCTTAGATGCTATATATATATACACACATACGAGCTCCCTCAATTATAATATCAAGTCTTAGATGCTTTCCAAAATCAGCACACATGAAATGCTTGATGGACCTAGCGTAGGTTACGCCAAAGCATGGTGTGTCGTCTATCTCATGGAAGTGTGATGGTAATAATGTAGGTTCTGCCAAAGCGGGGTGCATTATTATCGTGTCAGCTTTTGGGTCAGGCTTGACTAGTGATTCTTAGAGGGTCTGGGCCTAGAAGCATGCAGATGAGTATGGCAAGGAGTTGTGAATATCATCTATCCAAGAGTTGCATATGATGTAATTGGCATGGTTGCCTACCTTAATAATTGGTCATGAGCTCCAACATTAGTTGGGTATTGAATGAATTGTTTTGGATCTCGGCCCACTAGAATATTATACACTGCAATCTTCTGAATTGATATTGAGGGCTATCAATTTGAATAAAATAGTAGGAGTGATAGTTAATTAAAGACCTAATTAATATCGTCAAATTTATCAAATCAAAATGTTTTAAAAAGTTGTAATATTTCTTTGTAGAATCAAATGTCAAACACAAACACGTTCAAATTGCGATCAATCCTCAAGAAGGATAATATGGGATAAAGTTCCACAATCAGTTAAGGACTTTGAGAAATATTCTCATCAATGAGGGAAATCTTTATGTCCTTGATAGACCAATGCCAGAGGAACACACTCCAACTGTGCCTAAGTCTAAATGGTTGCTTATTGGAAGCATGCAAATGGTGACATAGACATTTGAATACCTAATGTTCTGTTGTATGAACTATGAGTTGCATGAACAAAATGAAAACATGGACATTCTCAAAATGGTAACACATCTTAAGAATCATGTAAATCAAAGAAGGTATAATGTGTCCAAAGCACTAATTGAGTGCAAACCGACAATGGGAGATCCAGTAGAACCCCATCTGCTCAATATGATTGAACATGTGGAAATGACTGGGATTTCTCTTAGGTCAAGAGTTGACCATAAATATGATTATACAAGCGTTGCATGAATCATATAGTCAGTTTATCAATTGCTTGGAATATTAATGCCAAAGCAAGAAAGAAGAAGGACAAATCCATGAAGATGATAAGTGGAAGTGAGTCCTAGGAAAAAATCATGGCTAAGAAGTGTTCTAAAGCTAAGATGAATCCCAAGTCTTCTGCACTCAATATATGGAGAAGGATAAGTGTAAAAGGAATATGTCCTTTTTACTTGAAGGATAAAGAAAAGAAAGTGCCACCATTATCACCTGTGTGGACATTGGAAAGAACTATCCTCTTTATAGAGGATCTTAGGAAGAACATGGACATAGAGATCTCTACTTTAGGACCTGAGAAGTAGTAAGCTAGAACTGTGCGGAGCAAGAGTTGTTTCCTCTATAGTTGGAAGTTGTCATTCATGGGCATTTAATAGAATTAGTTAATTGTTACTATGCACTTGTCATTGATGAAAACATTAAATGTTTTGTATGGAAAAAAAACATTATATTTCATTTTAAAACATATGATCTTTTATGGAAATGCCCCATGTCTCACAAACTATACTTGATAGTTGTAAAGACAAATGTGTATGACACATATATTGAATGACTGGATGACTCAAACAACTGAATAACTATAGAACTCTCACCTAGAGTGCATAAACAAGAAATGCATTTCTAAAATCTATATGATGTTTATCGAGATTGTTTTAGTTATTGAACCAATAGAGACATGCATGTCTTATTTATTGGGAAATATGACAAGAGCATCTTTACTAGATGTAGTGGGAGATCAACTACTACATTAGGACTAGTACATAATGATGTACATAGACCTTTAGAATGAATGCTAAAGGTAGTTACAAGTACCTCATTATATTTACTGGTAGGATCAATAGATATTGAAAGTTTGTATTTGATGAAATATGAACATGAATCTCTTGAAGTGTTCAAGGAGATCATAAATGAAGTACGTAACTAACTTGGTAAAAGTATTAAGATACCTCGATATGATCGATGTAAAAATACGTAAACCAAGAGTTTGAGGACTTTCTAGAAGATCTTGATAGTGTATCATGATGAACTCCACCTAAAACACAATGGTAACATATCATTACTGTTATGACCCACGTTTCGTTTTACCAGTGAGTACCTTGGTTAGTGCATAATTGAACTAGTTATGTTGAGATGAGTATTTGCTTTTGTTAATAGTGTTTTGAGCTTTGAGCTAGTGTTAATGTATCATTAGCTTGTTTTCTTGTCCTGAGGTTGAGGACAAGTTTGTGCTTAATCCGTTGCCGAAGAAATCATGCGAAACCGACCTACGAGTAAAAAGATATGAGCTTTTTAGTGTGCAGGGACCTATGTGTAATTTCGGAAAGTTTCTGGGCAATTTACACCCGACCCCCTGGGCGCCCTTCCTTATCCTTTCCTTCAGTTTTCCTTTTTAACTCTTTTAATTGACTTTGGAATGAACGATAGTTCATTTCCTTCGGTTGCCGCTTGGGAAGAACAGAGAAGGAGAAAGGGAGAGAAAGCAAGCTAGAGGAGAAGCTAGGCAACCAAGCTCCTTCCTTCTCCTATCTTCTTCGATTTCTTCATCTTCTCCAGCCAAACCAACCGGCTGCATCATCTTCTTCTTCCTCCTGCAGCCATGAAGAAGACGACCATGGAGATGGTCTAGGGAGCGAACGGTGCTTTCCCCTCCGTTCTTTCTTCTTGCCAAGTGCTTGCTAGGTCAATCCGAAGCTATAGGAGTGATTCGGGTAAGAATCGTCCACCAAATCGACCCCAATCGTCTCTTTTATTTCTGCAACTTCCGCCCCTGCGCAGGTTGCACGGCGTGCAAATCCGTTTTGCACGGCGTGCAACATTACAGATAGCTGATTTAGGAAATTCCGTTTCTGCGCAGGTGCACGGCGTGCAAAGTCAGTTTGCACGGCGTGCAAAGTTACAGATAGCGGAACGAGTTTCAGCCCAGGTGCACGGCGTGCAAATCAGTTTGCACGGCGTGCAAGGTCAGTTTGCACGGCGTGCAAAGTGGCAGAAAAGTAGAACAGAAGTGCACGGAAGGTGCACGGCGTGCAGTCTGGGTGCACGGCGTGCGCGCTACTGTAAAGGGCAGAATTAGGCGTGTTTGTGGACGTTTTTTGGTATATACGAACACACCGAAGTGGGTGAGTGACAGTTCATTTAGAAATCATTATTAAACTCATTTTAATTGCTTATTTGCTTCAGTATCAGTTGATAAGACTCTTAAACAGTGTAGCAAATACATTGTAGTATGATAAGTTCATTGGAACTTGGAATGTGTGATATGAATGATGAAAAAGAGGAAATTCTATGTTTCATAGTTGTAATATGATACCCCTGTTAGACTGTGTATCTGTTAATTAATTAATAGAATAGATGCCCTGACACCGTAGAATCCCCTTTGTGCGGTCTGCGATCTTAAGGGGATGAAACGACCTAACTGGAGGACAGTCCAGATAGTCGGCAACCTACTAGAGGACAGTCCAGATGGTTGGAGAGAGAGAGACCTACTGGAGGACAGTCCAGATGGTCTAGTAGTTTTGTGAGGCCTACTGGAGGACAGTCCATATGGCCGAGTAGCCGTGTTACCTACTGGAGGACAGTCCAGATAGGCACGACTCGACACTCCGCCTGTGTGCTCAGGTAGGAGGGGTCCATTTTACACTCTTTTGAGAGTGCAGTGAGGTCCTGTAGTAGACCAGGACGAGAGCAGTCAGACTTAGCATTTCCCGGGTGTGTCGCTAAGTCTTGTACGGTGGGACCGTAGCATGAACTTGTTGCGGATCTTTATATGCAGAGTACACTGCATATATTTAGGGCATAATAATAAAATGAATGGATAATCATATAGGATCACAGTAAATTTATATAATTGCTTGTCTACCTGAGATACTTGCTGAGGTTTAGAAATGTGATTATCATCTGAATATCTGCTATGTCAATTGAACTACTCTGCCTGAACGGTATATCTGTTTATTTCAGCTAATAAGCCTGACGAGTTGATTATTGATAGCTAAATGAAATGTTATTCACTGAGCGAGTAGGCTCATACCTCTACTCAAAACATTTTCAGGTCAGCATCAGCATCAGGAGTCAGAAGGATCGTTTCATCCCAACGCCTAGTTGATAGAAGGTTTGTAGTTAGTCTAGTTAGATGTCTCTTAGTCCATTCCCCTCGATCTTTGGGACAAGGTGTGAGATAGAGAGAGAATGTGTACAAAGATGTAAATTAATGTTATGCTTTCTTTATGTTAATCAATGTATTATGCTGTAGACCTTGCTTGTATCTTTAATCAGTTAGATAAGAAAAGTTCCTATAGTTTGCTCAGTTTTCTGTTTACAGTTTAAACTTGGTTATCATTTAAATGCCTTGAACTGTTTTAAAAAGTGATGAATGGTTGGTTATGTGTTAATCCCACCTGCCGTGCCCTAATTTCGTGGTTTGTGGCTAAAGTGAAATTGGGGTGTGACAAATCTTGGTATCAGAGCTTAGGTTGAGTACATAGTTACTCAGAGTCCAAGTCAGGGGACGATAAGAGACCAATAGGATTAAGGTTTAGGTGTCTTTCTTCTATCTGTAGTTTTCTAACAGGAAATATTCTGTTATATCATTGCAGATGGCAGGAAGAGGCTTTGATCGTGATGATCAGGCCGAGAGCCATGTTGGCCCTGACCCTTTGTACTTGGGTCCAGGTGGTGGTGACCACGTGGATGAAGCATCCCGGATGTACAGGATGTTTCTGGAAACCAAAGAAAAGTACAAGGCTGATAGGCGAGACTCTTCTTCTACCAGCAGTAAAGATCTGATGCGATCTTATGAGCTTGTGAAGAAGCTTGGTGGCACAGAGTTTAGTGGCACTACAGATCCCGCCGAAGCTGATGAGTGGTTTAGACAGATAGAGAAGGTCTTTCGTCTGATGGGGCTTCCAGAAGATAAGAAAATCAATCATGCGGTCTATCTTTTAACAGGCGATGCAGAGTTGTGGTGGCGTGGTGTGGAAGAAAAGAGGGGAGGTACATAGCTTTCCTGGCAGGATTTCTCTGAGGAGTTTCATCTCAAATTCTATCCACCTACTTTTCTTAATGAGAAAATCAGGAAGTTGCAGAATATCAAGCAGGGGAACATGACAGTTACAGAGTATGAAGCACTTTTCACACGGTTGGTGAACTTCTGTCCACAGCTTGTTCCTGATAACATAGAGAGATGTAGAAGGTTTCAAGAAGGGATAAGGCCAGAGATTCGGCATACAGTTTCTGCTACTAGTAGGAGGAACAGAGAGAACTTTGGTGAGTTTGTCGAGGCTGCAAGACAGGTTGAAGAATCTGTGAATGCTGACAAGGTGCCTGAGTCTAAGAAGAGATCTGCGGATTTCAGTAGAGGGCAATCCAGTAGTGGATACAGAGGCGGAGGTAGAGGTTTCTTTTCTAAGCTTGGGCGTGGCTTGGGATGTTTTAGCAGATAGAGATCTGAGGATGTCACTACTTCTAGAGGCAGAGGAGGATACAACTCAGGAAGATGGGGCAGTACCGATAGTGGACAGTCTTCTGGGTCGTCAATGTCAGTGACAGGTCCTCAGAGGCAAGAGATACCGCCATGTGACAAATGTGGAAGGTCACATAATGGTCAGTGTTGGGGTGTAAATTCTCGAGGTTGTTTTATCTGTGGACAAGTAGGACATTTCAAAAAGGAATGCCCTCAGTTTCGACAAGCAGCATCGCAAGCTTTCCAACCTCAGTATCATGATGTTCCAAGTTCTTCCATGGCTTCTGGTTCCAGAGGTGGTGGAGTATCTAGTGGCAGAAGTGGTCAGAGAGGACAACGTAGCAGAGGGAGAGCTTCAGCACGTTTCTTCTCTTTGACACCTCAGGAAGGTATAATTTCTTCACAAGTTGTTACATGAGAGATGCTTTTGTTTAATAGTATACCAGTTTCAGTTTTGATAGATCCGGGTGCTACTCATTCTTTTATACGATGTTCTTTAGTTGATGAACTTAATCTGTTAACTCAAGAGTTGGCAGATGAGTTAGTGTTGAGGGTTCCACTAGGTGGACCAACAGTTTTATCTGAGTTTTGTCCCGGATGCTTGTTATCTTTTGGAGGGTTCACCTTTGCTGCTAATCTCATACCCCTGGATGTAAATACCTTTCAAGTCATCTTGGGTATGGATTGTCTTGAAACATATCGAGTGCAACTCGATTGTTGGAAAAAGGAAGCTACCTTTCAACTAGGAGAATTTTCTTATGTCTTTACTAGAGACAGGAAAGTTCTGCCTACGTGCATAATATCAGCTGCTGTAGCTGATAAGATGTTACAGAAAGGATGTGAAGCGTTCCTTGCTCATGTGGTTGACACCAGAGCAGAAAAGAGCACCGCCAGTGTTTATGATGTGCCTGTGGTTCGTGAGTTCTCTGACGTTTTTCCAGACGAGTTACCAGGCTTACCTCCTATCAGAGACTTGGATTTTGAAATTCAGATATATCCAGGTAGTCATCCAGTAGCACTGCCAGCCTATAGGATGGCACCTGCAGAGTTGAAGGAACTCAAAGTGCAGTTGCAGGAATTGTTAGATAAGGGTTTCATTAGACCCAGTTCTTCACCATGGGGTGCTCCAGTCCTGTTTGTTAAGAAAAAGGATGGAACCATGCGTCTCTGTATAGATTACAGGCAACTGAACAAGATCACAATAAAGAATAGGTATCCTTTGCCGAGAATAGATGATCTGTTTGATCAGTTGCGTGGAGCAACGATCTTCTCTAAAATTGATTTGAGATCTGGATATCATCAGCTCAGAATAAAGGCTTCTGATATTCCCAAAACAGCTTTCAGAACCAGGTATGGGCATTACGAGTTTTTGGTCATGTCATTTGGGCTGACCAATGCCCCAGCAGCCTTTATGGATATGATGAATCGGATTTTCAAACCTTTTCTAGATCAGTTTATTGTAGTCTTTATAGATGATATTCTAATCTATTCCAGAGATGATGAACAGCATGAGCAACACTTGAGAGTAGTGTTGCAGTTGTTGAGACAACACCAGTTGTTTGCTAAATTCAGCAAATGCGAGTTCTGGTTGGCCGAGGTAGCATTTCTGGGACATGTCATCTCGAGAGGTGGAGTTAGTGTTGACCCTAAGAAAGTTGATTCTGTACTTCAGTGGGAACAGCCTAAGACTCCTACCGAGATCAGAAGTTTCTTGGGATTAGCAGGTTATTACAGAAGGTTCATACAGAACTTCAGTGTTCTAGCATCACCTTTGACACGCTTGACGAGGAAGGATGTACCGTTTGTTTGGTCTGATAACTGTGAGAAAAGTTTTCAGATTTTAAAGAAGAAGCTGACTTCAGCACCAGTGTTGGTTCTTCCAGAAGCAGAAAAAGGTTATACAGTGTTTTGTGATGCTTCCAGGAGAGGTTTGGGCTGTGTACTGATGCAAGAAGGTAAAGTTGTTGCTTACGCATCTAGACATCTTAAGAAGAATGAAGAGAATTACCCTGTTCATGATCTGGAATTAGCTGCTATAGTTCATGCTTTGAAGACATGGCGTCACTACTTGTATGGTGAGACATGTCAGGTGTTTACAGATCATAAAAGTCTAAAATATATCTTCACTCAGAAAGACTTGAATTTGAGACAGCGCAGATGGCTTGAGCTGATTAAAGACTATGATGTGACAATCGATTACCATCCTGGTAAGGCGAATGTTGTAGCTGATGCCTTGAGTAGAAAGTCAAGTTCAACAGCAAATGCATTTTCTATGACATGTTTCAAGAGAGACTTGCTTGTAGATATGCGAAGGTTGAACTTGGATTTGGATGTGACTGGACAAAGTGGGTTAATTGCTCAGATGCAAGTCAGACCTACTTTTTATAATCAGATTAAGGAATTACAGTAGAGTGATGATGAGTTGTGGCAAATCATGCAGGATATGTCAGAAGGTAAGAGAGCAGAGTTCAGGTTTTCTGATGAAGGCATGTTGTATCTTCATGATAGGTTATGTGTACCTGGAAACAGTGAGCTGAAAGAGCAGATTTTTGAGGAAGCGCATACTTCTATGTATGCTATGCATCCAGGTAACACAAAGATGTACAGGAACCTCAAAGAGCTGTACTGGTGGTCTGGTATGAAAAAGGATGTGGCTGAATACGTGGCTAGGTGCGGGGTGTGTCAGCAGGTTAAGGCTGAGCATCAGAAACCTGCTGGTACTTTGTAGTCGCTTCCTATACCAGAATGGAAATGGGAACACATCACGATGGACTTTGTGGTAGGATTACCCAGGACGCCTAAGGGTTCGGACTCGATATGGGTAATTGTGGATAGACTAACTAAGTCTGCTCACTTTTTTCCTGTCAAGTCAACCTTTGACGTTCCAAAGCTGGCTAAAGTTTATGTGGATGAGGTAATCAGGTTACATGGGATTCCAGTTTCTATTATTTCTGACAGAGATCCAAAGTTTACATCTAGATTCTGGAATCAGTTACATCGTGCGTTGGGCACAAGGCTGAAGTTCAGTACAGCGTTTCACCCACAGACAGATGGTCAATCTGAGAGGACCATCCAGACCCTAGAAGACATGCTGAGAGCATGCGTGCTACAGTTCAGAGGCAACTGGGAAGAACACTTAAGCCTAATGGAGTTTGCATATAATAACAGTTACCATTCTAGTCTTGGAATGGCCCTATATGAAGCTCTATATGGCAGGAAGTGTAGATCACCAGTTTGTTGGTATGAGATTGGAGAGAAAGAAATTCTTGGACCTGAGCTAGTTGATGTAACTACAGAAAAGATATCTGTGATCAGGGATCAGTTAAAAGCTGCTCAGGACAGACAGAAAAGTTATGCGGAAAGACGTCGTCGACCTCTTGAGTTCGAGGTTGGTGACGAGGTTTACTTGAAAGTTTCACCATGGAAGGGAGTTTTGAGGTTTGGCAAGAGGGGTAAGTTGACCCCTAGATATATGGGTCCATATCCTATTGTTGAGAGGATTGGACCGGTAGCTTACAGGTTGGATTTGCCGTCTGAGTTGGCAAATCTTCATGATGTCTTCCACGTGTCTATGCTGAAAAAGTGTCATCCCGATACAGAAAAGATTGTAGATCCAGAACCGGCGCAGCTTAGAACAGATGTGTCCTATGTAGAAGGACCAGTGCAGATAGTTGATCACCGGATCAAAAAGCTTAAGAACCGTGAGTTATCTTTAGTGAAGGTTTTGTGGAGGAATCACAATATAGAGGAAGCTACGTGGGAGCTTGAATCAGAAATGCGTAACAAGTTTCCTTTTCTCTTTTAGGAATTTCGGGATGAAATTCTTATAAGGGAGGGAGATTGTTATGACCCACGTTTCGTTTTACCAGTGAGTACCTTGGTTAGTGCATAATTGAACTAGTTATGTTGAGATGAGTATTTGCTTTTGTTAATAGTGTTTTGAGCTTTGAGCTAGTGTTAATGTATCATTAGCTTGTTTTCTTGTCCTGAGGTTGAGGACAAGTTTGTGCTTAATCCGTTGCCGAAGAAATCATGCGAAACCGACCTACGAGTAAAAAGATATGAGCTTTTTAGTGTGCAGGGACCTATGTGTAATTTCGGAAAGTTTCTGGGCAATTTACACCCGGCCCCCTGGGCGCCCTTCCTTATCCTTTCCTTCAGTTTTCCTTTTTAACTCTTTTAACCGACTTTGGAATGAACGATAGTTCATTTCCTTCGGTTGCCGCTTGGGAAGAACAGAGAAGGAGAAAGGGAGAGAAAGCAAGCTAGAGGAGAAGCTAGGCAACCAAGCTCCTTCCTTCTCCGATCTTCTTCGATTTCTTCATCTTCTCCAGCCAAACCAACTGGCTGCATCATCTTCTTCTTCCTCACCTTCTTCTTCCTCCTGCAACCATGAAGAAGACGACCATGGAGATGGTCTAGGGAGCGAACGGTGCTTTCCCCTCCGTTCTTTCTTCTTGCCAAGTGCTTGCTAGGTCAATCCGAAGCTATAGGAGTGATTCGGGTAAGAATCGTCCACCGAATCGACCCCAATCGTCTCTTTTATTTCTGCAATTTCCGCCCCTGCGCAGGTTGCACGGCGTGCAAATCCGTTTTGCACGGCGTGCAACATTACAGATAGCTGATTTAGGGAAATTCCGTTTCTGCGCAGGTGCATGGCGTGCAAAGTCAGTTTGCACGGCGTGCAAAGTTACAGATAGCGGAACGAGTTTCAGCCCAGGTGCACGGCGTGCAAATCAGTTTGCACGGCGTGCAAGGTCAGTTTGCACGACGTGCAAAGTGGCAGAAAAGTAGAACAGAAGTGCACGGAAGGTGCACGGCGTGCAGTCTGGGTGCACGGCGTGCACGCTGCTGTAAAGGGCAGAATTAGGCGTGTTTGTGGACGTTTTTCGGTGTATACGAACACACCGAAGTGGGTGAGTGACAGTTCATTTAGAAATCATTATTAAACTCATTTTAATTGCTTATTTGCTTCAGTATCAGTTGATAAGACTCTTAAACAGTGTAGCAAATACATTGTAGTATGATAAGTTCATTGGAACTTGGAATGTGTGATATGAATGATGAAAAAGAGGAAATTCTATGTTTCATAGTTGTAATATGATATCCCTGTTAGACTGTTTATCTGTTAATTAATTAATAGAATAGATGACCTGACACCGTAGAATCCCCTTTGTGCGGTCTGCGATCTTAAGGGGATGAAACGACCTAACTGGAGGACAGTCCAGATGGTCGGCAACCTACTGGAGGACAGTCCAGATGGTTGGAGAGAGAGAGACCTACTGGAGGACAGTCCAGATGGTCTAGTAGTTTTGTGAGGCCTACTGGAGGACAGTCCATATGGCCGAGTAGCCGTGTTACCTACTGGAGGACAGTCCAGATAGGCACGACTCGACACTCCGCCTGTGTGCTCAGGTAGGAGGGGTCCATTTTACACTCTTTTGAGAGTGCAGTGAGGTCCTGTAGTAGACCAGGACGAGAGCAGTCAGACTTAGCATTTCCCAGGTGTGTCGCTAAGTCTTGTACGGTGGGACCGTAGCATGAACTTGTTGCGGATCTTTATATGCAGAGTACACTGCATATATTTAGGGCATAATAATAAAATGAATGGATAATCATATAGGATCACAGTAAATTTATATAATTGCTTGTCTACCTAAGATACCTGCTGAGGTTTAGAAATGTGATTATCATCTGAATATCTGCTATGTCAATTGAACTACTCTGCCTGAACGGTATATCTGTTTATTTCAGCTAATAAGCCTGACGAGTTGATTATTGATAGCTAAATGAAATGTTATTCACTGAGCGAGTAGGCTCATACCTCTACTCAAAACATTTTCAGGTCAGCATCAACATCAGGAGTCAGAAGGATCGTTTCATCCCAACGCCTAGTTGATAGAAGGTTTGTAGTTAGTCTAGTTAGAGGTCTCTTAGTCCATTCCCCTCGATCTTTGGGACAAGGTGTGAGATAGAGAGAGAATGTGTACAAAGATGTAAATTAATGTTATGCATTCTTTATGTTAATCAATGTATTATGCTGTAGACCTTGCTTGTATCTTTAATCAGTTAGATAAGAAAAGTTCCTATAGTTTGCTCAGTTTTCTGTTTACAGTTTAAACTTGGTTATCATTTAAATGCCTTGAATTGTTTTAAAAAGTGATGAATGGTTGGTTATGTGTTAATCCCACCTGTCGTGCCCTAATTTCGTGGTTTGTGGCTAAAGTGAAATTGGGGTGTGACAATTACAGTGTGTCTGAAAGAAGGAAACACACCGTGTTAAGTAATGGTGCGATTATCAACATATCTAGCTAATATTCCAATATTCTTTTTGGCACATGCTTTACACTAAAACAATATACCGTGTAAATTGGTTTAAAATATACCATATGAGATATGGTATAGGAAGTGTCTCAATATGTCTTTTATAATAATTAGGATTGAAATCTTGCATAAGAAAATAGTTTCGTCTAAGGCTTTATCCAAAAATCATAGTAATGTTATCTTGTCGAATACTAATTATATTCCAACCCGACAACAAAGTGTTTGTTTCTAGGATGGCTGAATTCCTAAAGAGAAATTAGTTCCAAAGGAATATGTAGGAGTAAAAGTAGAACTCAGAATGTTCGAGACAAACAAGAAAACATAGAACCTAAAGAGGTACAATAGGAACAAGGAGAATTACAAGTCGTTATGGAATCTCAAGTTCCTTAAGTAAACACAAAACTCATAGTTCTAGTAGAACACGCCTTGAGTTTGAAATATTATGATATCTTATAACTCAAAATGTGGCGAGTTGATAATAGAGACGAGATAACAACCTACCTAGAAACTATTAAGGGACCAAAATTTGAGAAATGACTTTGAGCCATGGGATCAAAGATGGACTCCATGTACACCAACAAGGTTTGACCTTGTTGGATCCTCCTGAAGGGGTAAAACCCATATGGTGGATTTGGGGTTTTATGAGAAGACCACATGGAAAGGTAGATTGGTTTCAAAGAGTTAAAACTAGTTCAAAGTGCTGAACATGATGAAGTCTTTTCACCAGTTACATTGGTTAAATTCATCTGGATCATGCTTGTTGTTGTTGCTTAGTATGACTGTAAGATTTGGCATATGGATGATTAAAACTGCATTCCTTAATTGGAATATTTAAGAGGATGTGTACATGACATAAATCCATTAATGCAAATAAAGTCTATAAGCTACAAAAGTCAATTTGTGGAGTGAAGCAAGCATCTCAAAGCTGGAATCTTCTATTTGACAAGACAGTCAAAGGGTTTGGCTTGAGTCAGAATGAAGATGCAATATGTGAATACAAAAGATTTAGTGGGAGCATATTAATATTCCACATAATGATGGGGAATGACATCCTTATCATATAAATGTTAAAACCAGGCAAGAAAAGTACTTTCTATATGAAGGGTTTAGACAAAGCATCCTATTAGATAGGGATCAAGGTCTATAGAGATAGATCTGGAATGCTTCTTGAGCTCAGTAAGAGCACGTACATTGGACAGATGCTGAAGGGTTCAATATGCAAGACTCAATGAGAGAAAACATGTCCATGATCCATGGAGTTAGTCTCTCTGGAGCCTAGTGTCATTGTTACAACCCCAATTTTTGGGTTCTTTTGGTGAGAAATGTAATTTCTAATATTAAAGATATTTGAACAAACAATGATAAAATTTATATTGAATAAATGAATTTCATTTACAATAGCCTTGATGATTGTTTTGTGGGCTTTATTGGCTATTGGGCCCAATAACAAGAAAGGACAAAAGAAACTCTATTATTGAGTAAATAAGAAAATAGAGGAAAGAAAAATGTGAAAAACTCTAGAAGGCAAATCCAAAGAGAGATTTCGTGCCTCTTGGGTTCCTTGGGTTCCAAGGAGTCCAAAGTTGCATAGAGAATGCAATAAGAAAAGAAAAGATCAATTAAATATTTCTTTGTTAAGAAAGAAATTGAAAACAATGATAAAATGTGGGAAATAAGTGGAAGGAGGTATAATTGAGTTATCCTTGGTGGATTTTCGTATCCCAAGGATTACTAATATTAAAAGGAATGCCAATGAGGAAAACAAAAAGAAACATAAAGAGAAATCCTCAAAAAGAGATATTTTAATAAGAAATAAATAAGATAATGAGAAATAATGGACATAGATGCATCTAGAAGGATAATAAGTATCCTTAAAAAGGAATTAAGAAATATTAGAGTTTCTTGGGATCTAAGGGGTCCCAATGAAGAAAAAGAAAGAGGAAAGGCAAATAAAACAAAATAAGAGGATAATGTGATACATAATTAATGACTTTTTGATAATATCAAAAAGTGATGTTATTTGCTTAAAAAGAAAATATAATTTCATGGCTAGTAGATTTAAAGCCAAGCACAGGGAAGACAAAAAGACATAATTTTTGTATTTCTAATTATCCATGGAATAAAAGTATATCAAAGGAATAAGTTAGGAGAGAGAATATTTCTTCTCAATGAAGGAATAGGTTTCCTTTAAGAGTGGACTTGTTTCCTCTTGGATGAACGTCTTTGGGCATGGATACCCTCCCCTATATAAGGGGTAAGACCTAGAGCCGAGTTTAGAGAGATCCCATGCAACCTCTCTCCCTTCTTCTTGTTTCTTGCAGTAAAACCCTAATGAGGGCATAGTTCTACCCATAGAGCAATGGGAGGGTTTGTATGTAGTCTTGATGGAAGCAGGACGCACCCACAATGATCGTGGAGTGATAGGCCATCATCTCCTTGCTCCTGTCCTCACACAGCACCTGCAGGAGGGCTGTAAACCTGCCAGAGATCGCATGCTTACTGTTCATGGAACTGGCCATCCCGACCGTGTTTTGTGGCATGGTTGCATCCGACAGGGAACGTCGGAGGCAGGGTGTCCACTTTCGGTGAGGATCGCGGCCCAGGAAGAAAAGGAGAGCCCGCGCCAGGCTGCCAACGACGGCCGCTAGGGCTGTCTAGAGGTGGAAGACGACCCTTTGGGTCGTTGGACGAGTTTTCCTGTCCACAGGCTGAAGGATCTGTAACTTACCCAAGGGCAAAATTGACAATTGGTTATGTTTTCCAAACCAGTGAGTAATTGCATGGGAACATGGCGACGTGGCGCTCTCTGATTGGCTTTGGTAAGTAATTTCTTACAAAAATTGTATCTAAATAATGGTAGCTCCGATGGTAGCAAATAATATATGTATTTTGCTCAGAAAAATGAGAGGAATTCAATAAAAATGGTTTTAGAGGCTAATTACTCTTGCAATTCTAAAAGTAATAGAAGTTATCAACTTTAATGATTTAATGATTAAGAAACCCTATTTCGAGATGATTAATGTGGTTAGTAGGGTTTAATGGATGCTTAAAGTTGGTATTAACATTTTAATGATAAAAAGGAACACTAGGAACAAAAAAGATGAACTTTGCACGTAATTGGTTTAATTTAGAGTTTCATGTGCAAAAATATGCTTTAATGGGCCTTGAAACCCTAATATTAGTAAATGTGGCTCATAATGGTTTTAATTATTCAAAATCATGAATAAAGTTGAGATATGATGAATCCAAGCTATTTCAAGTACAAAAGTTCCTAATTGTGGATAAATACTCTTAATGTAGTAATTAAGGTAGAATTAATGTTCGTGTGTGAATTAGTCCATAATGAACTATGAATTGATGATAAATGAGCATAATGATCTTGTCATGGATTAAAGGGATAAAAATGGTAGCTTTGATGTAAAAGAAGCTTAATGGACTTAATTGATGTTTAATTGTGCCTTAAATCAAAGTTAGGGTTATATGTTGTTAAAAGATAACCTTAATATCTTCTGTGAAGAATAGAGGAGATAAGTAGGGTTTATGAATAATTAGGGTATAAAATAGTAAAAGATGAAGGGAAACCCTAATTGCAATGGAAACCCTAAAAGTGGACTAGAAACCCTAGGAAGCGAGCTAGGTTTAATAGATCTTGATGACATGAGTAATAAAAGGTAATTACATGATTATTTTAGGATCTTGTTGTATGTCCTTGCTTGCTTGGATTTCTTACTTGCATGGATTATTCTGTCTCAAATCATCCTGACAGGTATGTGGTTATGCTTATGAATAATCGCTTTAGTTTCATAGTGATTTCTAGACATTTTTATCGGTTGCTTGAAAATAACTGTTTGATGCCTTTTATATTCATGCAACTATAGAGTGACTATGATTATCACTATAAATATATATATATAACTGGCTTAAATCCGAGTCCTCCTCTGTGGCTTTGCAAAGGCTAAAAGTGGTAACCTAGAGCAAGGTCTAGGCTATCATGAGTTAGAAATTGGGCTACCCACGTGTAGTGCCATGAGACTCTTAGCATACCATGAGTTAAGGAGTGGGCTACCTACGGGTAGTGCCATGTGACTCAACCCTAGAAACTGATTCACCTGTTAGGTGGGATCATGAGGGGTTTAACGGGGATCTACCATAAGGAAGGTAGCATCTAGGTCCACTGCAGGGACAACGCAGAGGATAGGGTATGCATGGGTCACACAATTATATTTAAAATGTAAAGTTGTTTGTTAAATTGTAATTGAGTGCAATACATTATTATGGATAATTCCACGATTTTTGTTTCCCCCACATACCAACTTTATG
This sequence comes from Alisma plantago-aquatica, assembly GCA_963693085.1. Classification (NCBI taxonomy): domain Eukaryota; kingdom Viridiplantae; phylum Streptophyta; class Magnoliopsida; order Alismatales; family Alismataceae; genus Alisma; species Alisma plantago-aquatica. Next base: position 197,758,546 of record OY856409.1, read on the forward strand.
CTGACCAACGTTTTGTTTGTCGATGTTTTAGGTACAATGAAAAGAACAAATAGTAAAGTGGCACATGTGTAATTTAATATGAATTAAAGTGTGAGGAGGAATAGTTAGAATATAACTCATACATTGATAGAAGTTTAGAAATCTATGTTTTCAAAAGGTATGCAAAGTTTTATTTTATTACTGCCTTTCATTTTAGTTTGGTAGAATTTGATAATTGTTATTGATTATTTGTCGAACCTTTGATCCTGTTAATTGGGATAATGGCTCTGACCTTCTGGTCTCCCTTAATTGGGGGTTACCGTAAGGCGGGGTCATTACATTTTGTATCAGAGGCTAGGTTCCTCATTTAATCTTTAATAATTATTAAATTTTACAAACTCTATAGAACGCATGGGAGTTATTAGAGGATTTTCTGAAAGACAAAGGTGTCTAGAAAAGGATCACGTCCGGGGGCTGGCAGTATTTTCCTCTACACCGCTAGTCAAAATATGAGGACTCCTGGATTAGTGTGACTGCCTGGCCAATGTCTCAAGATTTGACTCAAAATAAGATACCTTTAGGACTCTCTCATCTTGTTCATCCCTTCTCAACTCAAATGTTATTAAGGACCTTAAGGATTAGGGTTTTCTCTCTTTTCCTCACCCTCTTGAGGTATGGGTAAGGTTGATAAGGTTTAAGGAGTCCTCCACCAAATTAATGAAAAACATGTAAATAAGATGTCATGGACATAAGCTTAATAGTGTGTGTAAACTAAAGAATAGATACATGCTTAGGTCATATGACATGTGCTGTCATGCCCTCTAGAGAGACCTGAGGTTAGACCTTCTTGTCAGGAGGATGAGTAGATAGAGTTAGTCCTAGAGGTAGAGATCTCCATTTTAAGAAGAGACGTGACACATCCTATGAGGATGATGCTAACCCTAACCCTAAGTGGTGGTTAGAGAGAGAGATGGCATGATGAGTTCGATGTCATGGTAGACTAGGTGTGGGGGTGGACATGCCTTTAGATGCCCATATAAGCCATGACAGGTTGGATAACCTAGTGCCTTTGGCGACCTAACCCTGGAAAGGGTCGTGCATGTTAGAGCGAAGGATAGCTCCTTCATTGATGAGGTTAGCGAAGGACCTATGGAAACCCCATGAGCTTATAAAAGCATGGCTGATAATAGGCTAACACCCTGTCCAAGAGAGTATGTTAGATAGCTTACGAGATAAGCATAAAGAGATATGAATAACCTCGGGAAAACATAATTTTGAACATAGGCTTCACCCACGTAGAGGTATGCGTGTAATCTTGACCCACCTTCATGGAGAAAGGACCTATAGTAGTTAGGTCATTTGAAGGGCTAGCTCTAGAGAGAGAGAGAGCAGGACCTATGCAAGAAGGTTGGAAGCTTAGATTCCGAGACATGAGGAACAACGGAGGGTTGAGGATGATGCGACCTAAGTGGATGATAGTGGTTGCCTCATGCTTGACCCCTGGAGGCTGTTGATATCTATGTTGCCATTAGAGGAACCAAACCCTAGCGAGAGGATGATGCTTTTGGTACCTATGTGCCTATGGTATAAGTGTTTACCTGCTGAGATGGGACAAAGAGTGCCTTAGACCCTGAAGAGGTTTAAGTAACTAGTTGTGAGGCTTTATACCTAGTTGGTTGTCCTTGAGGATGACTCAACTATGAGGTGTTTCTCATATAAAAGGATCATGGGAGTACATGACATATCTTATACATGATTGATTCGTGATTAAGAGGTTGAGTATGCAGTTGAACACCCAAAAGTGAATCTAGGGTTCTTAGGCCTAAGAGGGGAAGTAGTGTACCCGATTCCCATGATGAGATTTGAGTTTCTATAGTTTCGAGCATGGTACTCTTCATGTATAGAGGAAAAGGAAACCCCTTAAGTTTAAAGTATTTGATGAACCCCTCATAGCTAAGTTGAAGACATGGGAAGGTATGATCGTGATCCACTGTTGAGGAAAGAGAACAAGCATGACCTAACATGGTTTAGTAGGTGGTCTGCTTGTGCCTTAGTGGCTTGCTAGGGTTAAGCATGCTAGACCTAAGGACGTTCGTGATCTTTGCTATCAAGGTGTAGTTTCCTCCCATCATGGGAGAGGAACCCTTTTGTAGGGTGTACACCAGTTTTTGTGGGTTTTGAGGAAACCTAAAGAGGTCTCATAGGATCTTAATAAGCTAAGTGAAGAGTACATGGTATGAGAATGAACCTGTAGACCCACAAATAACCATCTCTATGTGCATGTGAATGTGTTACCATGAAGGTAATTAATATGGGGTCTGGTCAAGGTAGGCACGTCTCCATGACCCCTATGAAAGGATGAAAGTCAGCCCATGAATGCAGAGAGAGATGATGAAGGCTTGGGTAAGGTTCTAAGTGGGACATGTACTATAATAGAATCCTAAGTCTATCCTAGGGTCAGGTAGGGATAAGACCAATGGAAGTAGGAGTTGCCTAATTCCCTAGTTGCACATGACCATAGGGTCAGGAGGTAACATCTATCATTGTCTGAGGGCCATGGGTTAGGAGATTGATCACCTTCATGAACTCATGGGACCCAAAGGGCAGATGAGTAAGGCACTCTCTAGTTGCATAAGGGAAGAGGGATGACCCCGAAAAGTGTTGGCACCCTATAGACCTAGAGGAGATGACCAAGGATGTGTGTGGATCCAAGTAGGTTCGAGACCAGTTTTCCATGGAAGTAACTGTGATATCAAGATGATTGTGATGTAGAGACATATGTGGCACGTTTCAATTTAGATTTAAAGGTGTACTGGTGCGGTGGGATGTACCATCTCTACTCTTGGAACAGGAAGAACTTTGTATTTGGACTGCAACCAAATGCTTATTTCCTCTTGTTACAGGAGTGAGAGATAGGACAGTACACATGCCATACACCAAGGATAAAGATGATGTGAGTTGGAATGTTGCTATGAGGTATGAGGACAGAGATGATAACATTCCCTTGTGGAGTGAAAGATACATGGATGGTTTACAAACACCAAGAGTATTAAGGTAGTCATCTTGTGAGGATGTTGTAACATGAGTTATGTGGAACTTGCATGTGATACAAGGTTGAGTTTGATAACCAAGAGGATGACCTCATAGTTTCTTGATGAAGATAGACTTAGAGTTTGATATGAAATGATAAGTGGAATACACGGAGGTGTATGTCTTTGACTCTACCTAACACCTAAGGATGTGAAGTGGTAATGTATGCTCTGGATGAGATGCAGCTGCCTAGTTTGGCTAGAGGCTAGAAGAGGTTGTTAGGCTAACCCTAAGCTTGAGAAAGAAGATATGTTTGGCTAATACTCAGATGCAACGATATCGGTTGATCAAGTTCGTAGTTGTTTGGTTAGCCAGCCTAGACCTTGATGCAATGAAAGGAGAGTTGAAGAACCGCAGGTGCACTTCTTTGGATAGGAAGGTGATGAAACCCTGATTAGAGTGGTTTAGGGTTTCTGAAGTAATCAATCTTGAGGAATCATGACATACAAGAGATCATGATTTTAAGATCACCATACACCATACTACGAAGATAGTAAGTGACGGTAGTACTTTGGATGCTTAAGATGAATTTGCATGTGGCATGTGGCCATGCAAGCCAGGAGGTGAAGGATGAACATCAGTAACCCAATGCATTGATATAAAGTATAAAGAGTTCCCGAGAGGGAATGGGAGTTCATCACTATGGATGTTGTAAGTCTCCCCCAGACCAAGGAAGGTTGGGATGCAATAAGGGTTATGGTGGGTCGCCTTACCTAGATAACATGAAAAAGAAAAAGTTATGTCAAGGGACAAATCCGATTGAACTACATATGAGAGAGATGGTTCAATTACACCAGGATGTGAGTTCAAAGAGTTCTTGAGTATAACCTAAAGATCCACTTCCCTGAGGTGGGAGTAGATACAGGAAGAACTCGATGTTAGTACCGTTTATCACCCTAACTAATGGATAGTATGATCCAGACTAGAGGGTCTGATGAGAGCATGTGTGCTCGTTCAGGGTGATATCTAGAGACAATTCTTGTTCTCTGAAAGATGTGATGATAACCACCATAGTCAATATTGGGATGTAAAAGAGCTCTGTAAGGGAGGTTGTGTCAGTCACCACCTCATTAAGATGATGTTGGTGAAGGGACCTCACGAAGACCTAAAAAGGACCACAATAAGTGTAGATGAAGTCGCTTTGATCGTGTGATGGCTGAAAGGAGCCTAGGGACGACATGAGTCGTAAGATGATGCAAAGTAGTCTGACATGCAATTCACTATGGGGGAATATGTGACATGAAAATCCGACCCCTCTAAGTTATAGCTAAGAGAGCTGAGTCCCCGATGCATGGGTTCTTTAGACATGGTTTGGCGGTGAAGGTTAAGTTTGCCCTTACCCCTCAGGACAATGTGATGAGTTCCATGTGTCCAATTTAGAGAACTATGTGAGGTACCTGAACCATGTGCGGAGTAATGAACCTAGTGAGCCCCAAGGGAGGCTGAAATGACCTGAGTCACCTTGAGGTTTATAGATGCCAAGGTGAAAGAACTCAGAGAAAAGAATATGTGATAATAAAGGTTCTTTGGAAGCGCCATGGATAGGGCAAAGCCACATAGGGACCAATGATGGACATGGAAAAGTCTTATCCTGAATTGTTTGTTTGCTTGATAGAATTTTGAGGACATAATTCTTATAAGAGAGGAAGGATGATACAACCCCAATTTTTGGGTTCTTTTGGTGAGAAATGTAATTTCTCATATTAAAGATATTTGAACAAATAATGATAAAATTTGTATTGAATAATGAATTTCATTTATAATAGCCTTGATGATTGTTTTATGGGCTTTATTGGCTATTGGGCCCAATAACAAAGAAAGGACAAAAGAAACTCTATTATTGAGTAAATAAGAAAATAGAGGAAAGAAAAATGTGGAAACCTCTAGAAGGAAAATCCAAAGAGGGATTTCGTGCCTGTTGGGTTCCTTGGGTTCCAAGGAGTCCAAAGTTGCATAGAGAATGCAATAAGAAAAGAAAAGATCAATCAAATATTTCTTTGTTGAGAAAGAAATTGAAAACAATGATAAAATGTGGGAAATAAGTGGAAAGAGGTATAATTGAGTTATCCTTGGTGGATTTTCGTATCCCAAGGATTACTAATGTTAAAATTAATGCCAATGAGAAAAACAAAAAGAAAGATAAAGAGAAATCCTAAAATAAATATTTTAATAATAAATAAATAAGATAATGAAAAATAATGGACATAGATGCATCTAGAAGGATAATAAGTATCCTTAAAAAGGAATTTAGAAATATTAGAGTTTGTTGGGATCCAAGGGGTCCCAATGAAGAAAAAGAAAGAGGTAAGGAAAATAAAACAAAATAAGAGGATAATGTGATACATAATTAATGACTTTTTGATAATATAAAAAAGTGATGTTATTTGCTTAAAAAGAAAATATAATTTCATGGCTAGTAGATTTAAAGCCAAACACAAGGAAGACAAAAAAGAGATAATTTTCGTATTTCTAATTATCCATGAAATAAAAGTATATCAAAGGAATACGTTAGGAGAGAGAATATTTCTTCTCAATGAAGGAATAGGTTTCCGTTAAGAGTGGGACTTGTTTCCTCTTGGATGAATGTCTTTGGGCATGGATACCCTCCCCTATATAAGGGGTAAGACCTAGGGTTGAGTCCAGAGAGATCCCACACACCCCTCTCTCCCTTCTTCTTATTTCTTGCACATAAAACCCTAATGAGGGCATAGTTCTACCCATAGAGCAATGAGAGGGTTTGTATGTAGTCTTGATGGAAGCAGGACACACCCACAATGATCATGGAGTGATCGACCATCATCTCCTTGCTCCCATCCTCGCACAACACCTGCAGGAGGGCTTTAAACCCGCCAGAGATCGTAGGCTTTCTATTCATGGAACTGGCCATCCCGGCCGTGTTTTGTGGCATGGTTGCATGCGGTAGGGAACATCGGAGGTAGGGCATCCACTTCCAGCTAGGATCACGACCCAGGAAGAGAGGGAGAGCCCACGCCAGGCTTCAACGACGGCTGCTAGGGCTGGCTGGAGGTGAAAGACGACCCTTTGGGTCGTTGGACAAGTTTGCCCCTCCGCAGGCTGAAGGAGTTGTAACTTACCCAAGGGCAAACTCGACAATTGGTTATGTTTTCCAAACCAGCGAGCAATTGCATGGGAACATGGTGACGTGGCACTCTCTGATTGGCTTTGGTAAGTAATTTCTTACAAAAATTGTATCTAAATAATGGTAGCTCCGATGGTAGCAAATAATATATGTATTTTTCTCAGAAAAACGAGAGGAATTCATTAAAATTCGTTTTAGAGGCTAATTATTCTTGCAATTAAAAAGGTAATAGAAGTTATCTACTTTAATGATTTAATGATTAAGAAACCCTATTTCGAGATGATTAACATGGTTAGTAGGGTTTAATGGATGCTTAAAGTTGGTATTAACCTTTTAATGATAAAAAGGAACATTAGGAACAAAAAGGATGAACTTTGCACGTAATTGGTTTAATTTAGAGTTTCATGTGCATAAATATACTTTAATGGGCCTTGAAATCCTAATATTAGTAAATGTGACTCATAATGGTTTTAATTATTCAAAATCATGAATAAAGTTGGGATATGATAATTCCAAGCTATTTCAAGTACAAAAGTTCCTAATTGTGGATAAATACTCTTAATGTAGTAATTAAGGTAGAATTAATGTTCGTATGTGAATTAGACCATAATGAACTCTGAATTGATGATAAATGAGCATAATGATCTTGTCTTGGATTAAAGGGATAAAAATGGCAGCTTTGATGTAAAAGAAGATTAATGGACTTAATTGATGTTTAATTGTGCCTTAAATCGAAATTAGGGTTATATATTGTTAAAAGATAACCTTAATATCTTCTGTGAAGAATAGAGGAGATAAGTAGGGTTTATGAGTAATTAGGGTATAAATAGTAAAAGATGAAGGGAGACCCTAATTGCAATGGAAACCCTAAAAGTGGAATAGAAACCCTAGGAAGCGAGCTAGGTTTTATAGATCTTGATGACATGAGTAATAAAAGGAAATTGCATGATTATTTTAGGATCTTGTTGTATGTGCTTGCTTGCTTGGATTTATTACTTGCATGGATTATTCTGTCTCAAATTTGCATGACAGGTATGTGGGTACGCTTATGAATAATCGCTTTAGTTTCACGGCAATTTCTAGATGTTATTATCGGTTTCTTGAAAATAAATGTTGGATGCCTTTTATTTCATGCAACTATATAGTGACTATGATTATCACTATAAATATATATATATATATATATATATATATATATATATATATATATATATATATATATATATATATATATATAACTGGCTTAAATCCGTGTCCTCCTCTGTGGCTTTGCAAAGGCTAAAAGGGGTAACCTAGAGCAAGGTCTAGGCTATCATGAGTTAGAAATTGGGCTACCCACGTGTAGTGCCATGAGACTCTTAGCATACCATGAGTTAAGGCGTGGGCTACCTACGGGTAGTGCCATGTGACTCAACCCTAGAAACTGATTCACCTATTAGGTGGGATCATGAGGGGTTTAATGGGGATCTACCATAAGGAAGGTAGCATCCAGGTCCACTGCAGGGACAACACAGATAGGGTATGCATGGATCACGCAGTTATATTTAAAACGTAAAGTTGTTTGTTAAATTGTAATTGACTGCAATACATTGTTATGGATAATTGCATGATTTTTGTTTCCCCCACATACCAGCTTTATGCTGACGAACGTTTTGTTTGTCGGCGTTTTAGGTTCAATGAAAAGAACAAATAGTAAAGTGGCACATGTGTAATTTAATATGAATTAAAGTGCGAGGAGGAATAGTTAGAATAGAATTCATAAATGGATAGAAGTTTAGAAATCCAAGTTTTCAAAAGGTATGCAAAGTTTTATTTTATTACGGCCTTTCAGTTTAGTTTGGTAGAATTTGATAATTGTTATTGATTATTTGTCAAACCTTTGATCCTGTTAATTGGGATAATGGCTCTGACCTTCTGGTCTCCCTTAATTGGGGGTTACCAGAAGGCGGGGTCATTACAGTCCCAATTCTTATGAAGAATAGGAATACATGGATAGATGTCACATCTATCTTGAATGCAATGTTATGTACTTATCTTGTTATCTCATACATATGGGACATGATGAGAATATATCCGGTAATTTCGTATGTATTGGACATGACGAGAGAATATCCACTCATCTCATATGTATCTGACATGATGAGAAGATATATATATACAAGCCTAAATATCTCATATGTATTAGACATGACGAGATGGTATATGCTAGATACCAGTGAGAGTCACTGAACAACCATAAAGAACATCCTTAGATGCTTGTGAAGTACTTAAAGGATTGATTCCTTGGTTATGGTAATAAGGAAGAGTTGGATGTAAAGGGTTACACCCATGCAAGATTCCAAACTGAAAAAATAATTACAATCTAAATTTATGTTTGATGACAAATGAGAATTGAAAGCTAGAAAGGGTTTTGAGCTAATTTGTCCACATCTACAAAAGAAGTCGAGTATCTATGTGTTATAAGAACAGTAGAGGATACTGTATGGATCGAGAAGTTCACATGGGTGAACTTGTGTGAGGTTCCAACTATTGATGACACATTAGAAATACCAATGACAACAATTGAGTTACTAGTTAGGCTGGGAATCTAAGATAGCATACCATGCCACTTCCATCACATATGAGTAGGCATATTTCGAACAGATGTAAAAATTGCAAAATACCAAGTTAAAGCAAATGTTTCTAAACCTGCTATAAAAGCACTTTTGTAGCAGAAGCATGATGGTCATGTTAGGTCAGTCAGGATGAGATCCAGGGGTGATTAGCTCTAAGTGAAAGTGAGAGTCTGTTGGTATGTATGTCCAGAGAGTGAATCATATGATGATTGTAATGGCATAACATGTAAATTATTTTATTAATAATAAAGGAAAATCTTAAATTTATTTTGTATATTCAGTTATGAGATAATGAATAACATAATAAATGTGTAGAGAATGATATTACTCAATGATGTATGTCTTCGGGTTGAGTACCTAAAGAATGAGATCATAAAAATGCTAAGAGTATATACATTCTCATTATGTCCCTAAATGGTTGTTGTTGTGGAAGGTTGATAGAAAACACTGACACATAAGATCAGAGTGTGAGTTGGTTGATGAAAAAGTCTCATTAGTCATGATATTGCAATATCAAACCAAGAACACAGATACATGTTAGAGAATAGTGTATTAGGCAGACCCACCGTGAGACTAACACATGGAAGTCATAGTCATCTCTCACAGTTATGGTGGTGGTTTTGGTTCTTAGACCTGAAATCGTTGCACTCACCACATGTTGTTGGGTACACTTTGACATTGTCAAACACATTCTTGAAACATGGGTTGTTATAAAGGTGATGATTGGGAGACTTTGACACATGGGGATTGACTATGAGTGATAGAAATGGGATTTGTCCCTCCTATAGGAGTATGATATCCAAGCCTCTTGATTAGTGAGACTGAAAAAAGTATGGCCATATACATGTGAGTCCATATGTGATGTTGATCTTACGTATATCTCATACAGTCTGCTCTGATTCAAGAAATAAGATTGAATAATAATGAGGATGACTGCTCTATGCATCTAGTTCAATCTAGATATCAGTGACAAAGGAACTATACAAACACTATAACACCATACATAGATTGTAGGTTGAAGTTGTTCTCCAACTTTCAATTTAATTGGATAGAAATGATGTGTGACCAGGCACCACTCATTGCTTGTGATGTCATAAGTTGTTATGGTCATTCACTGCCAATGTAATATGGGACCTATAGGGTCACACACATAGGAACTCATCTAGAAGAGGAGTTTGATCTTGAATGATGATTGAATTGATTACTAAAGTGTTTAGTTACTCAATGCATGCAAAAAATTAGCTGACTAGACTGTCATTTGTTCAGTTCAAGTGTTGAGGTTAACCTTTGGAGTGTCAGGTTGATTAGAACTAAATTGGTTGAGTTATGCCTGAACTGGGAAGCGAGATGACCATTTCACATAAGCAAAACAACTGTATCGTGGTCTAGATGACCATTTTGTGAAAGTGAGGCGACCGAATCATGGTTGTGAGACAACAATCTTATAAGAGTGAGACGCCCAGTTTGTGGAAAAATTCAAGTACATCAAGGATTACTTCTAACGTCATGGTGAGCATTAATTAGATTCGAATCTACAATTCATGTACTATTGGGAAACATCACGAAATGACCATTTTGCCTATCAAAATGACCGTCTCCCATGTGAGACAAATGGCTCAGTTACGAGACGACAGTTTCAACACACACGTTGCGAAACTTCTAGAATTATTGCAAAAATTTGAGATCTTCTTGTTCCTTCCACTCCCACATAGACTGAGAACACTGACCCTAGCCTCTACTATAGATAGAGGGGTATTGGGGGCTTCTTGCAGAACAACACATAAAATTGAGAATCAGTTGTTTTGACAATTGTTGTCCTATGTGGTTGTGGTAACCAAGAGAGTCCGAGCAAGTCCTACCCGACTAGGGAGGGATATCAAGGGAGAGAACAATTGAGGATCATTATTTTAAAAAAGCAGGTTGGTGACTTGTACACCAACGGGAGGGACAAATCCTTCCTATCTATTCTAGCAAGGCGACATGTGTTCTAGTTGATCTGTGAAGACTACTCTAGAGGTAGGAATCCTTTGGCTATTGCTAAGAGGGCAACATAAACTTGTAGTCCATGGAGAGATCAAAGGAGCTGCTATAGCAGTTGTCTAAGTCTACTATCCATGGAGGAGTAGTTAGACAAGTCCCAGTGCAACCAGGAGCTGCACAGACACTGTCCAAGACAGAGTACACATCTACATAGATGAGGATTGCCGCTGGACTTGCTCCACGACCAGGTATATCTTTGTGAAACCATCCTTCCCATTGCATAGTTATTGACACAATCTATTGGTTAATGGGAAATATGTCAGTGAAATTTTTGTTTATGCTGTCTATCTAATGTCATATTTCTACACAGTGGTATCAGAGACACTCCAATTAATTATATGTTGGTATAACTAATATGATCGAATTTTGGTTTAATCGAGTTTATTTATTGCAAGCGATGTGAATATTTAAACTGATTGATGTGCACATCCCTCTTATCACCCCATAAAGAACCCAACCGATTATATATATATATATATATATATATATATATATATATATATATATATATATATATATATATATATATATATATATGATATACACGCGTCACTATAAATTGATTTTTATGGTGGATGTGAAGCATGGTTCTGGTCAAAATCCCAGATCCCTGTGTCCATGGTTGTGGTTATTTATTCCTATTGTTAATCACTCTATGTATGAAGCTTCTCTCTCCTTTCTAAATTTAAATTAACAGTCTTGTTCCTATTTCCCCTTGAATGTAACTCGAGGTTTTCCCCATATAAAATGTAATAAGAAATTGGATAGTTTGAAATTATTTTTTGTTAAGAGATAACAATCTACATAAAGATGAAATGACTGGGTCCTAGGTGACCTGATCAAGTGGAGGACTGAGGAGGCCATACGACAGGAGGATGAATCGATCGAATGGTGGCCCACAAGACTGACTAGAGTTGTCCAGTCGCTTTGGACTTGATAACCAGATGATCGATTTAGAAGAGCCCAATCGAGTTGCCAGGAGGCGAGCTGACTAGTTCAAGAGTTGAACTGATCAATCCGGATTGGTTCAAGTGCAAATCTTCACCAACAACATGTTGCATATGTTGTGGATCATAGGTGGTAGTAATTCCTTGTGTCTCCACGGAATTACATTAGTATGGCAAAAACCATCGCTTGTGTGTTTTATTTATTACATGTTTTCATTTGTAGTTATAACATGTATATCATACATACTGTATATATCGTGATTGGATAAAGTATATATATATATATATATATATATATAGACATACACACACAAAAACACCCTCAATTATAATAGAAAGTCTTAGATGCTTTCCAAAAGTGGCACACATAAAAATCTTAATCAACCAAGTGTAGTTTACGTAAAAGCATGGTGTGCTGTCTATCTGGTGGAAGTGTGATGGTAATAATGTAGGTTCCACCAAAGCGGGGTTCATTATTATCATGTCAGATTTTAGGCCAGGCTTGATTGGTGATTCATAGAGGGTCTAGGCCCAGAATCATGCATATGAGTATGGAAAGCAGTTGTGAATATAATCTATCCAAGAGTTAAATATGATGCAATTGGCATTATTGCCTACCTTAATAATTGGTCATGAGCGCCAACGTTAGTCGGGTATTGACTGAATTGTTTTGGATCTTGTCCCACTAAAATATTGTACACTACAATATTCCAAATTGATATTGATGGCTATCAATTTAAATAAAATAGTGGGAGAGATAGTTAATTAAATACCTAATTAATATCGTCAAATTTATCAAATTAAACCAATAAAAATGTTTTGAAAAGTTGCAATATTTCTTTGTAGAATCAAATGTCAAACACAAACACGTTCAAATTGTGATCAATACTCAAGAAGGATAAAATGGTATAATGTTCCACAATTGGTTAAGGACTTTGAGAAATGTTCTCATCAATGCGTGAAAGCTCTATGTCCTTGATAGACCAATGCCAGAGGAACACACTCCAAAAACCCCTAAGGCTAAATGGATGCTTATTGGAAGCATGCCAATGATGCCATAGATATTTAAATACCTAATTTTCCGTGGTATGAACTATGAGTTGCATGAACACCATGAAAACATGGACATTCTCAAGATGGAAACACATCTTAAGAATCATGTAAATCAAAGAAGGTATAATGTATCCGAAGTGCTAATTGAGTGCAAACTGACAATGGGAGGTCCAATAGAACCCTATGTGCTTAATATGATTGGACATGTGGAAATGACTGGGATTTCTCTTAGGTCAAGAGTTGACCATGAATATGATTATGCAAGCATTGCATGAATCATATAGCCAGTTTATCAAATGTTTGGCATATCGATGCCAAAGAAAGAAAGAAGGACAAATCTGTGATGATGATCAACAGAAGTGTGTCCTAGGGAAAAAGCAAGGCTAAGAAGTGTTATGAAGCTAAGCTAAATCCCAAGTCTTCTACACTCAATATATGGAGAAGGGTAAGTGTAAAAGAAATATTTACTTTTTCCTAAAAGGATAAAGAAAAGAAAGTGCCACCATCGTCACTTGTCTAGACATTGGAAAGAACTATCCTCTTTATAGAGGATCTTAGGAATAATGTGGAGATAGAGATCTCTACTTAAGGACCTGAGAAGTAGTAAGCTAAAACTGTGTGGAGCAAGAGTTGTTGCCTCTACACTTGGAAGCTGTCATTCATGGGCACATAATAGATTAGTGAATTGCTATTATGCACTTGCCTTTGATGAAAACATTAAATGTTTTGAATGACAAGAACATTATGTTGCATTTTAAAAGATATGATCTTTTGTGGCAATGCCCCATGTCTCAAACTATACTTTATAGTTGTAAAGACAAAGGTGTATGACACATATACTAAATGACTTGATGACTCAAACAACTAAATACCTATAGTATTGTCATCTAGAGTGCATAAACAAAAAATACATTTTTAGAATTCATATGATGGTTATCGAGACTCTTTTGGTTATTAAACCAATAGAGACATGCATGTCTTATTTATTGGAAAATATGACAATAAAATATTCACTGGATGTAGTCGGATATCGACTATTCCATTAGGACTAGTACATACTGATGTACATAGACCTTTTAGAATGAATGCTAAAGGTAGTTACAAGTACCTCATTATATTTACTGATACGACCAGTAGATATTGAAAGTTTGTATTTGATAAAATATGAACGTGAATATCTTGAAGTGTTCAAGGAGATCATAAATGAAGTACGTAACTAACTTGGTAAAATAATCAAGATACCTCGATATGATCGATGTTGAAATACGTAAACCAAGAGTTTGAGGACCTTCTGGGAGATCATGATAGTGTATCATGATGTACTCCACCTGAAACACAATGATAATGTATCATTAGAGTGCATCAAAATAAAGGAATCACACCATGTTAAGTCATGGTGTGATTATCAACATATCTTGCTAATCTTCCAATATTCTTTTTGGCACATGCTTTACACTAAAAGAATGTACCATGTAAATTGGCTCAAAAGACACCATATGAGATATAGCATGGGAAGTGTCTCGATATGTCTTTTATAATGATTAGGATTGGAAGCTTGTATAAAAAAATAGTTTCTTGTAAGGATTTATCCACAAATCAGATGAATGCTATCTTGGTGAATACTACTTATATTCCAACCCGACAGCAAAGTGTTTGTTGCTAGGATGGCTGAATTCCTAAATGGAAATTAGTTCCAAAGGAATCAGTGGGAGTAAAAGTAGAACTCAAAATGTTTGAGACAAGCACGAAAACATAGAACCTAAAGAGGTACAATAGGAACAAGGAGAATCACAAGTTGTTGTGGAATCTCAAGTGCCTTATGTAAATACAGAACTCATATTTCTAGTAGAACACACCTTGAGTTTGAAAGATTATGACATCTTATAACTCCAAAGGTGGTGGGTTGATAATAGAGATGAGTCAACAACCTACCTAGAAACTATTGAGGGACCAAAATACGAGAAATGGCTTCGAGCCATGGGATCAAAGATGGACTCCATGTACAAGAACAAGTTATGACCTTGTTGGATCCACCTAAAGGGGTAAAACCCATAGGGTGCATTTGGGTTTTTATGAGAAGACCAAACATGGAAAGGTAAATTGGTTGCAAAGAGTTTCAAACTAGTTCAAAGTGTTGAACATTATGAAATCTTTTCACTAGTTACCATTGTTGGATCCATCTGGATCATGCTTGTTGTTTCAGCTTAGTATGACTGTGAGATTTGGCACATGGATGATTAAAATTACATCTATTAATTAGAATATTTAAGAGGATGTGTACGTGACAAAACCTAATGGTTTTATAAATTCATTAATGCAAATAAAGTCTATAAGATACAAAAGTCAATCTATGGATTGAAGCAAGCATCTCAGAGCTGGAATCTTCTATTTGACAAGACAGGCAAAGGGTTTGACTTGAGTTAGAATGAAGATGGAATATGTGATTACAGAAGATTTAGTGGGAGCATATTAATATTCCAAATAATGATGGGGAATGACATCCTTATCCTATAAATGATAAAGCCTTCCAAGGAAGGTACCTTCTATATGAGGTGAAGCATCCTATGAGATAGGGATCGAGGTCTATAGAGATAGATCTGGAAAGCTTCTTGACCTAAGTAAGAGAATATACATCAGATAGATGCTGAAGGGTTCAACATGCAAGACTCAATGAGAAAAAACATGTCCATGATCCATGGAGTTATTCTCTTAGGAGCCTAGTATCCCAATTCTTATGAAGAATAGTAACACATGGATAGATAATATAGGCATTCTCAATTGGATCTATCTTGAATGCAATGTTATGTACTTATCCCATTATCTCATATGTATTAGACATGACAAGATGATATCTAATAATCTCATATGTATTTGACATGACAAGAGGATATCTAGTCATCTCATATGTATTTGACATTATGTATTAGAAATGACGAGAAGGTATATGTTAGATACCAGTGAGTCACTGAACAATCATAAAGAATATCCTTAGATGATTGTAAAGCACTTAAATGATTGATTCCTTGGTTATGGTAATAAGGAAGAGTCGGATGTAAAGGGTTACACCCATGCACACTTCCAAATTGACAAAACAATCATAATCTAAATGTATGTTTTGATGACAAACAAGAACTGCAAGCTAGAAAGGGATCTTAGCTAATGTTAGTTGTCCAAATCTATAGAAGAAGCTGAGCATCTCTGTGTTATATGAATAGTAGAGGATACTATATGGATCAAGAACTTCATATTGGTGAACATGTATGAGGTTCCAACCATTGATGACACAAATAGAAATAATGATGGCAACAATGGAGCTACTAGTTAGGATAGGAATCTCGGATAGCATACTGTGACAGTTCCATCTCATACGAGTAGTCATACAATTAAGAGATGTGAAAATGGTAAACTACCAACTTAAAACAAATGTTGCTAAACTCGCTATAAAAGTACTTTTGCAATAGAAGCATGATGGTCATGTTAGGTCACTCAAGATGAGATCCATGGGTGATTGGCTCTAAGTGCACGTGGGAGTATTTTGGTATGTATGCCCAGGGAGCCAATCATATGATGATTGTAATGGCATAACATGTAAATTATTTGATTAATAATAAAAGTGAGCTTCCAATTTATTTTGTATATTTAGTTATGAGATAATGAATAACATAATAAATGTCTAGAAAATGATATTACTCATAATATATGTCTTCAGGTTGAGAACCTGAAGAATGAGATCATACATATGTTAAGAGTATATACATTCTCATTATGTCCATGATCAGTTGTTATTGTGGAAGGTTGATAGACAACAATAAAACATAAGATCAGAGTGTGAGTTGGTTGATGATAGTCTCATCAGTCATGATATGGCAATATCAAACTAAGCACAAAGATACATGTTATAGAATAGTGTATCAGACAGACCCACCATGAGACTGACACATGGAAGCCATCATCTTGGAAATCATAGTCAACTCTCACAATGATGGTGGTGGTTGTGGTTCTTAGACCTAAAATCACTATACTCATCACATGTCATTGGGTACACTTTGACATCATCAAACACAGTCTTGAAATATGGGTTGTTATGAAGGTGATGATTGGATGACTTTGATACATGAGGATTGACTGTGAGTGATAGAGATGGGATTTGTCCCCACTATAGGAGTATGATATCCAAGGCCTATTGATTAGCGAGATTGATAAAAGGATGGCCATACACATGTGAGTCAATATGTGATATTGAGCTTACATATATTTCATGTAGTATGCTATGGTTTAAGAAACAAGATTGAATAATAATGAGGATGAATGTTGCATGCCTCTAGTTTAATCTGAATATCAGTGACAAAGGAACTATACAAACATTATAATACAATACATAGATTGTAGGTTAAAGTTGTTCTCCAACTTTCCATTTACTTGAGTATCAATGATGTGTGACTAGCCACCGCTCGTTGCTTGTGATGTCATAAGTTGTTATGGACATTCACTGCCAACGTAATATGGGACTTATAGGGTCACACACATAGGAAGTCATCTTGAAGAGGAGTTTGATATTGAATGATGATTGAAATGATTACTAATATGTTTAGGTACTCAATTCATGCAACAAATCAGTTCACTAGATTGCCAGAAGTTCAGTTCAAGTGTTGAGGCTGTCGTTTGGAGTGTCAAGTTGATTAGAACTGAATTGGTTGAGTTCTGCCTGAATAGGGAAGCGAGACAATCGTCTCGTGGTGGAGATGACCATTTTGCAAAAGTGAGATGACCGTCTTGTGGTCGCGAGACGACTATCTCTCGAGAGCGAGACACCCAGTTCGTGGAGAAATTCGAGTACATCAAGGATTAATGTTGCCATCATAATGATCACTAATTGGATTCAAATTGGCAATTCATTTGCGATTGAGAAACATCACAAAATGACCATTTCTCTTAGCAAAACAACCGTATCACGTACAAGACGACCATATCAATTACGAGACGATTGTTTAAGTGCATATAGGTTGTAAAACTTCCAGAATTGTTGCAAAAATTTGAGATCTTCTGGTCCCTTCCACCCCCGCACAAATTGGGAACCCTGACCATGGCCTCTACTATAAATAGAGGGGTAATGGGGGCTTCCCAGAGTACAACACATACAATTGTGAATCACTTGTTCTGACAATTGTTGTCCTCTCTGGTTGTGGTAACCAAGAGAGCTCGAGCAAGTCCTACCCAACTAGGGAGGGATGGTAAGGGAGAAAACAACTGATGATCATTGTTGTGGGAGAGTAGGTTGGTGACTAGTACACCAACATGAGGGTTAACTCCTTCCTGTCCATTCTAGCAGGACGCCATGAGTTCTAGTTGGTCCGTGTAGACCACTCTAGAGGCAGGAGTCCTTTGGCTGCTTCTAGGAGGGCAACATCAACTTGCAGTCCGTGGTGAGATCAGAGGAGCCGATGCAGTAGTTGTTCAAGTCTGTTGTCCATGGAGGAGCAGTCAGACAAGTCCCAGTATAACCGGGATCTGGAATGACACCGTCCAAGATAGAGTGCACATATACATCGACAAGGATGATCACTGGACTTGCTCTAGGACCATGTATATCTTTGTGAAACCATCCTTCCCATTGCATAGTTATTGACATGATCGCCAGTTAATGGGAAATATGTTAGTAAATTTTTTATTTTTGCTACCTATCTGATGCCGTATTTTCCTACAGATATCTACGGAGATGTGTGATAGGATCAGTAGTTCATCTAATTTAGATCCTTTGTGTTAACTCTCTTATAGCTAGTGGCATGTCCTCTCTTATCCTCAATGGTGATGACCAACCAATTAAGAATTTTAGAGGAAATGTCAACAACAAAAAGACTTATATGCATATGTTCTTCTTCTTGCTAGTATATGCGGTATGGGACATGTATGCTAATAAGACCTTGCATACTAGTATAACGAGTTCTCACACCTTTAGATTTGTGTTTGGCCAACACGAATCTGGAGGTACCATCAAGGGAGTTGATATAAAAGACCTAAATTAGGTATCTACCTAAACCTATACATGTGGATAGAAGAGAATTGGTTCATGGTTAGAAACCCCAAACATTGAGGTTAGATTAGTGATGATGCTAATGAAGGTAGGACCTAGTTCTAAGCCTATTTCTAGTTTTATGGATATATATGTGTGGAGTTTTTAGCAAACTAGATATAAGAAAAACCCTAAGGTGGGTAGACTAGTAGACATTTTGAAAATGAAATTTATTTCAGGTAGGTAGAATTGTAACATCCCAAATTTTAACTGGAATAACATCAGGGTCTTAATGAAAATTTCTCCACTAATTCAAATCTTGGACTTCAATGCAAATAACCCCTTATTAAAAACCCTATGTGTTTTCAAGATTCAAAAATTGATAATTCAACAAAACCCTAATGTGATTATTAGATGTATATCATGTTACACTAAATTAAGCAACATCTGAAACTAATTCAAATTAATTTTTAGTTAATTACGTCAATTTAGCTAATATCCGATGAATACGTCTCACATGGGGGTTGAGAATGAAATTGACCCTATTTATGTGGATATTTCAGCCTAATAATCAGGGTGGGAACATGATTTGACAATAAAAGGCTTTCCAAAATATGATCCCCTAATCCTTTATAATTAAGCTTATATGATGAATTAAATTTTATTCTAATACGAGAATTGTAGCTCCTTGGATTTTTCAAATAAGGAAACTAACGATCAATTGAGATTTCTTGAGGTACAAATAAATTACCTATTAAGTTTGGGATTAAATAAAGTATCCTAGAACCCTCTATTTGAAATAGCAAAGTAACAATATAGTTTGTAAAACCTAATTTGTGATAATTTAATTGATGTATCACTTTATACTAAGGTTTTGTGGCCTAATACGTGTCACACAGACCAGAGTCTAGATTTGACTTGGACTCTTGGATCCTGCAGACTCCTATCCCTCACCTGGTTCCTAGAACCACTGGGATTCTAGGAAATGTCTTCACCCTTCTCTCTCTCCGATTAATATCTCATGAAGATGATTGTTTTTTCTCCATCCTTGCATCCTGGCAAAGTTCATGATCCATAACTCGATAGGGCTTTGTGCCCTAGAGTTCTTAGTCAACCATACTCCCCTAACTCTCCCTTGTTTCCCTATCCAACAACGAGTCCAACCTCTTTCCACCATTACCAATATAGGGAGGGCCTTAAAAATGAACTTTGTCATCACACAAACCCAAAAATGCCATCATTTTGCCCTCCTTTGCCCCAATGCTCAACGGAGATATCAAACCAAACTCATAGGTACTTGTTAGAGAATAAGTGTACCAGACAGACCCACCGTGAGTTTGACACATGGAACCATGACATGGTAGTCACAGTCAGTACTCACAGTGATGGTGGTGAGTGTGATTCTTTGACCTGAAATCACTACACTCAATAAATGTCGTTGGGCACACTTTGACATCATCAAACGCAGTCTTGAAACATGGGTTGTTATAAAGGTGATGATTGGGTGGCTTTGACACATGGGGCTTTTGAGGGGTGAGTGATAGATATGGGATTTGTCCCTCCTGAGGAAGTATGATATCCATGGCCACTTGATGAGTAGGATTGAGAAAGGCGTGCACGCATGTGTGAATCAGTATGTGATATTGATGTCATACATATCTCTTCCAATCTACTATGAGATCAAGAAAGTGAATGAACGTTGACAGGATGAATGTTCCATGCCTCGAGTTCATTCGGGATATCAGTGACAAAGGAATTATACATTCACTGTAACACCATTCATAGATTGTAGGATTGAAAGTTGTTCTCCAACTTTCTACTTTCACTTGGATAGCACTGATGTGTGACTAGGCAATGCTCTTTGCTTGTGAAGTCATAAGTGTTATTGACTTTCACTGCCAATGTGAAATGGACCTGTAGGGTCACACACATATAATTTAACCTGGAAGAGGAGTTTTGTCCACAAGCAATGTTTAGATTGATTACTAAAAGAGTTTAGTAGTTCAATTAAACACTCAATTAATTGATAGCTCAATATCATACTGTTCAAGGTGTTGGACACATTGAAAGGAGTATCAGATTGATTGAAATCGCAATTGACTGATTCTGCACAATCTGCACTCCCAACAGATCGGTTCAAGTGTTGAACCGGTCGGCTCAAGCGTTGAGCCGATCGGCTCAAGCCCAGGGTGAACCGATTGCTTCAAGTGTTGAAACGATCGATTTAACTGGTGCAACCAAGCAAATTGGGAAAGTAGGGTTGGTGAGAATTTTCCTTTCATTTCAATTTTCCAATTTGATTGGGAAATAGGATTGGTATTCGATACCAATTAGAAACAAAAGAAGGAAAGTCAATCGGGAACTGACCAGGACCACCAACCGACCAGTTCACTTGTGAACCAACCGGTTGAGGTGTCCCAACCGATCGGTTGAGGTGTCAACTGACAGGTTCAAGTCCCCAACTGACCGTTTCACTTGTGAACCGATCGGTTCATGTTGCGAGTTGGTTTCTTTTGTGGAAATTCTTGAACCCTTCTACTCCTGCTTTTAGTCTTGTATTTCCCGGGGTAGAAAACCCTGTCCCATGACCCTCCTATATATATAGGGGTATTGGGGGATTCTCAAAGTACAACTCAGTGCAACCAGTTGCTCTGCAAAGTTGTCGTTCTCTCTGGTTTTGGTAATTGAGAGAGAGCCCGAGCAAGTGCTACCCGCAAAGGGAGGTGCAGTAAGGGAAGGACAACTACAGTTGCAACTGGAGGCAGGAGAGTGGGTTGGTGACTAGTACATCAACAGGAGGGTGTGACTCCTTCCACTTCCTTGTGGGACAAGGAGTGTGGAGTTCCAGGTGGTCCGTGTGGACTACTTCAGAGGCGGGAGGTTTCTGCCGCTCAGGAGGACAACCGTCATCCGAAAGTCTGGTGAGATCAGGAGTCGTCAGTCCCGGTGTGACCAAGAGCTGCACAGACATCGTTGAAGACCGGATTTGAAGACCGCGTAAGGCGCGAGGTATTGTCACCGAGCAAGCCTCGAGACAAGGTATGATTCCACAAACCATCCTTTCCTATTGTATAGACGTTGACACATTTCCTTGTTCCGGGTTTGAGGGAGAATTTTTTTTTGTTTCCGCTGCCTTCTCCGTCTCCCCTAAAACCCAACAGTGGTATCAGAGCCACGTCAACTGCTCTATATTTTAGGAATATCGATATGATCGATTTTGGTTTGTCGCCTTTATTTATTGCATACGATGCGAATAAAATTGGCTTTATGCATGTCCAATCCTAAATCCACAAATCCCAAATTACATATATGATATGTATTATTAATGCACTCGATACGCGTCGCCCTTAAACGAGTTTTGTGGTGGATGTATAGAGTGGTTATGGCCTATAAACCCTATCTGTGATTGGTTGTGTGTGGTTGCTTGCATCTCGGTCTACGCACCGATCTTCCTTCTCCTATTCCTGATGTAACTCGAAATAATTCAAGATTCTTTCCTACCTTTGCTCCCCCCGAAGATAACTCGGGGTTTCCCTTTTAAGCAATGTAATATTAGGATAGATTTTATTTCCTATTATGTCAAAGAATGGCGGACATCCATACGACATCTGAGACGATTTCAAGGCATGAACCGATCGGTTGACGTTCCAGACAATCGGTTCAAGGAGTGAACCGATCGGTTGATGACCGGTTCGAGGAGCGAGATGAGCGGGTGGCGGCCATGATGAGATGCACGACGTCCAGGCGAACCGATTGGTTGGAGGAGCCAACCGATCGACTAGTGGCACCCAGATGACCGGCCAGAGAGAGAAGATCATTCATGGGATGAGTTGATCAACTCAGATGGAAAGGCACAGAGTTCATCTTGTATAGGTTGCATGTGATGTAGACCTAGATGGCCGTCATTCCTCTTGGCTTGAGGAATCAAATTAGGATGGCCATAATCATCGCTTTTATCATTTGTGCATGTTTTCTGTGGGATATAACATGTATATGATACATACTATGTATTGTGGTGATTGGATATGTATATGTATATAAAAACCAAATCCCTCATTAAAATATTAAGTTTTAGATGCCTTCCAAATGCGACACACGTGAAAAGCTTGATCGACCAAGTGTGGGCACGCCCTAATGTGGTGCACCGTCTATCTCGTGGAAGCGTGAAGGATGAATGTGTGGGTCTTCCCTAGCAGGGTGCATGTTCATCGTGTTTGCTTTGGGTCGGACTTAACAAGGTGATCTAGATGGGATCTAGTACCTTGAGGCATGGAGATGATCATGGCAAGGAGTTGCATATGAAATCTTATCAAGAGTTTCATATGATGCAATTGGCAAGAGTTGCCTACCTGAGAGATCTATGTTGTGGGTGACAGCCCTAGCTGGTCCATGACTTAGAGGATTTCAGGATCTTTCCCACTAGAAGGTTGTACGCTGCAATCTTCCGAATTGATAGTGAGGGCTATCAATTTGAACTAAAATAGTGGGAGCGATAATCAATTAAAGGCCTAATTATATCGTCAAATTTTCAAATCAATCAAATAAGTCAAATATGAGTTTTTGGACTAAAATTGCATATTTCTTTTTGTAGTAAAAATGACGACAAACAACAATCACTTCTCTTTGTGATCGGTCCTTGAAAAGGACAAGCTGAATGGGACAAACTTCCACGACTGGTATCAGACATTGAGAATTGTTCTCACTCAAGAGCGTAAGCTCTATGTCCTGGATACTCCAATTCCAGAGGAACCCACTCCTAATGCACCAAAGGCAGAAAGGGATGCTTACAAGAAGCATGTTGATGATGCCATTGATGCAAAGTGCTTGATGTTATGTTCTATGAACCATGAGTTGTAGAGACAACATGAGAACATGGGCGTCATTGAGATGATTCAGCATCTCAGGAACATGTATGAAGATCAGGCATGGCAAGAGAGGTACAATGTCTCAAGGGCACTGTTCAAGTGCGTCATGACAGAAGGAGATCCAGTTGGTCCTCACACACTCAAGATGATTGGGTATGTGGAGAACCTGTAGAGACTGGGATTTCCAGTGAGCCAAGAGTTGGCTACTGACGTGATACTGCAATCGTTGCCAGAATCCTATAGTCAGTTTGTGATGAACTACAACATGAACAACTTTGATAGGCCACTGTCAGAGTTGTTGGGCATGTTGAGGACAACCGAGATACAGATGAAGAAGGACAAGCCTAAGGCTGTGATGGTGATCACGAGCAAGAAAGGCAAGTCCAAGCGCAAGGGCAAGGGCAAAGCTAAGAAAGGTTCTGATGCTAGCCAGGAGTCCAAGCCGTCTTCAGCTCTCAAGGCCAAAGGAGGCGTGACCAAGAAAGGAAATTGCCACCATTGTCAAAAGCCAGGACATTGGAAAAGGAATTGTCCTCTCTATCTGGAAGAACAAAAGAAGAAGGAGGCGACATACGTCTCTACTTAAAGGTGTCATGAAAGTAAACTTGTAACACTTTTTGAGGTATATGATACCAATATGTAAAGTGTAAATCACTCATAATTGGGGCAAGTTCTGCCACCATAGATAGGAGTACTTTAGTTTATTTTCAGCCTATAAGGCATGTAATACAGTTATGAACTGCTATTTCATTTTTGCCAATAGATAGAAACACTTTATTTTGCATATTGTATGACAATGATGGAAATTAATAAAGTTGATGTTTCAATCTTAAAGATATGATCTTTGTGGCAATGCCTTATTTATCTTGTGATATTTTGACATGCATAAGATAGAATGATACCTAAAAGTTATAGATAACTCAAACAATATAATTAGAATCGATCATGAGAAATTCATTTCTAGTTTCCATGTTATGGATAAATCTAGACTCTTTTGGTTAGAGAACCAGTAAGAGACATGAATATATTGGACATGATTAATCAATCTTCACTAAAGGTAGTGGGAGAATGATTATCCTATTAGGTATAATACATGTGATGTATTTACATACCTATTGGAATAAATGCTAATACTTCTAATGGTGTTTAGAGAAATACCAATATGAATATCATGGATGAAGTACACATTTGGTAAAGTGTCAATTCTTTTTATTAGCATACATGTCCCATATCGCATATACTAGAAAGAAGAAGAACATATGCATATAAGTCTTTTTGTTGTTGACATTTCCTCTAAAATTCTTAATTGGTTGGTCATCACCATTGAGGATAAGAGAGGACATGCCACTAGCTATAAGAGAGTTAACACAAAGGATCTAAATTAGATGAACTACTGATCCTATCACACATCTCCGTAGATATCTGTAGGAAAATACGACATCAGATAGGTAGCAAAAATAAAAAATTTACTAACATATTTCCCATTAACTGGCGATCGTGTCAATAACTATGCAATGGGAAGGATGGTTTCACAAAGATATACATGGTCCTAGAGCAAGTCCAGTGATCATCCTTGTCGATGTATATGTGCGCTCTATCTTGGACGGTGTCATTCCAGATCCCGGTTATACTGGGACTTGTCTGACTGCTCCTCCATGGACAACAGACTTGAACAACTACTGCATCGGCTCCTCTGATCTCACCACGGACTGCAAGTTGATGTTGCCCTCCTAGAAGCAGCCAAGGGACTCCTGCATCTAGAGTGGTCTACATGGACCAACTAGAACTCCTGTCGTCCTGCTAGAATGGACAGGAAGGAGTTAACCCTCATGTTGGTGTACTAGTCACAACATTTGGTCTAAGTATTTCATAATCACTCTTGAATACTCTTTTACTCTTTCTCATAAGCATGATATGATGTGATATGATGATTCTTGAAAATAAACGGTGAAAATGATTTCATTTATCAAATAATTATAACTTTAATCAACAAATACATAGCATGAATAATACATTCACATAGTGACATGTACATTGTACATAGTAGCATATAAACATCCAATACTAATGTTCAAAGTGCATGGACCACTTATAGAGATTGGAGCAACTCCTAGTAGTCTCTTGGTGTTCAGGGAACCCTAATTACCATGTTAAAGCAATCATCATTCATTAATAATTAATATTCAACCTAATTTCTAGGGTTTTGGGGTTATTAATGATTCATGAGGAAAAGGAGTCAGATAAGGGTTTAAAACTTAGTCCATCATCTAGATCTCAAAAATTCCTTTTCAAAACATATTTCTATGAAATTTTCTGACATCAGATGAATTAGATACGAATTTTCAAACCTGCCACCAATCAGAAGGTCAGATAAATACACGTATTAGTGAGATCCTTATGAGTGATTATGATAGTGTATCATAGTGAACTCATGATTAAGGCATGGTGATGTCAAAATCAAGAAGGAATCATACTCTAAGGAGTTAGAGAATGATTATCAAATAACTAAATTCTTCTTAATAAAAGAATACCCCACACTAATAAAAGAATTTAAGAATCACAAGGGTTGTGAGTTCTTACTTCCTTAACAGATACACTTCAATTATCTATGAGATGAGTTGTTCATGTGATGAGTCAACTATCTAGATGAGTATGAGGAATCAAATTTTGAGTTGTGGTTTATGACCATTATATCCTAAATGACATCCATGTCAACCATAAGGTATAACCTTGATGGTAGCACTCATTGGATGAAATCCATAAGTGCAAACAAGTCTTAAGTGTTAAGACACATGGATAACATTTTGAGAAGGATGATGCTTGTTGATTGCAACTTAAATGACTAAGGCATTTGGCATATGGATACTAAAACCGCATTCCTACGAGGATTTAAACAAGGATGTGTACGTGACACAACCTATAAGGTTTATGAATCCACTAATGCAAATGAAGTCTATAAGTTACAATGGACTAATCAATGTGATTGATTGAGTACGAGCAACTCAGAATTGGATCTTTACTTTGATGATATGGTCAAAGGGTTTGACTGATATGTCAAAGACAAAGAAGGGATCTATGATTTAGTGGGAGCGTATTCACATTTCACATGTTGATGTGAAATGGAAATGTTCTAGAATGGAAATCCAAAAGTGGAAATTATCTTTAAGGAAGATAGAGATGTTTCCTATGTGATAGGAATAGAGATCTATAGAGATAGTTCTCGGAAAATCTCTTGACCTGAAAAGAGAGAGCATACATTGGCAATCTGTACTGAAATGTTCACTATGCACAGATTCAATGGGAGAAAACTTGTCCGTGATACATGGAGTTAGTATCCCAATGCCAAGTGTCCAATTCTTATGAATAATGGGAACACTAAGAATAGTGGATCTATCATGTATGTAATCATCCCATTATCTTGCATGTATGGACATGGCAAGAACAAAATACATTCATCATCTTGTATGTACGACATGACAATATGATGTGCTCATCCTGATAACTCGTATGTGGGACATGACGAGTGGATGTCTGTCTACTTCCAGTAAGGGTTACTGGAATACCATAAGAACTTGATGAGTACTTGAGAAGTACTAGTTCTATGGAGATAACGAAGAGTTTGATGTAAAGAGTTACATTGATGCAAACTTCCGAAAAGACAGAAAATTAATCGCAATATATACATAGGATGTATAAAAGTGAAAGTTTGTTGATAATTGGAAGTGTTCCAATAAAATCATTTAAAAGGGAATGCCGAGTATCTATGCGTTAGAGAACTGTAGTAGATACTATATGGATCTAGAAGTTCATGAGATGAACTTATAGATATTCCGCTCATTGATGACAAGTATGGAATTCTTGATCATGCAATGTGGCTAAAGGTTAGCAAAGGAATACAAGATCGCATATTATGACAACTCCATCTCATACGTGTGACATACAATGAAGAGATGAGAGACATGCAATTTATACTGACTTTGGCAAGGTGTTGCCATAACTCACTATGTTGGCACTAGAGCACAGTAACATGTGGGACATGTTTGAAGATCACTATGAATATGATTCAAGGGTGATTGGCTCGCAGTGCAAGTGGGAGTCTGTTGGTATGTATGCCCTGAGAGCCAATCATGGGATGATTGGTGGGATACATTAAGATTGATTTGATAAACATCAAAGGCAAGCTTCCAATTCTTTCTGGTTCAGTCATATGAGATAGTGATAGAACAAATTGAATGTCTAGAGAATGACAGTACTCAATGACGTATGCCTTCAGGTTAAGGACCTAAACGATGAGATCATACATATGCTAAGAGTTTTTACATTCTTGTTATGTCCCTAGTCGGATGTCATTGTGGAAGGTAGATAGACAACAATGACACAGAAGACTAGATTGTGGTGTTGGTTGATGACAGAATCTCATTAGTCATGATATAGAGATATCAAACCAAACACAAAGGTACTTGTTAGAGAACAAGTGTACCGGACAGACCCACCGTGAGTTTGACACATGGAACCATGACATGGTAGTCACAGTCAGTACTCACAGTGATGGTGGTGAGTGTGATTCTTTGACCTGAAATCACTACACTCAACACATGTCGTTGGGCACACTTTGACATCATCAAACACAGTCATGAAACATGGGTTGTTATAAAGGTGATGATTGGGTGGCTTTGACACATGGGGCTTTTGAGGGGTGAGTGATAGATATGGAATTTATCCCTCCTGAGGGAGTATGATATCCATGGCCACTTGATGAGTAGGATTGAGAAAGGCATGCACGCATGTGTGAATCAGTATGTGATATTGATGTCATACATATCTCTTCCAATCTACTCTGAGATCAAGAAAGTGAATGAACGTTGACAGGATGAATGTTCCATGCCTCGAGTTCATTCGGGATATCAGTGACAAAGGAATTATACATTCACTATAACACCATTCACGGATTGTAGGATTGAAAGTTGTTCTCCAACTTTCTACTTTCACTTGGGTAGCACTGATGTGTGACTAGGCACAACTCTTTGCTTGTGAAGTCATAAGTGTTATGTACTTTCACTGCCAATGTGAAATGGACCTACAGGGTCACACACATAGGATTTAACCTGGAAGAGGAGTTTTATCCACAAGCAATGTTTAGATTGATTACTAAAAGAGTTTAGTAGTTCAATTAAACACTCAATTAATTGATAGCTCAATATCATAGTGTTCAAGGTGTTGGACACATTGAAAGGAGTATCAGATTGATTGAAATCACAATTGACTGATTCTGCACAATCTGCACTCCCAACTAATCAGTTCAAGTGTTGAACCGGTCGGCTGAGGTTGCTGAACCGGTCGGTTCAAGCGTTGAGCCGATCGGCTCAAGCCCAGGGTGAACTGATTGCTTCAAGTGTTGAAACGATCGATTTAACTGGTGCAACCGAGCAAATTGGGAAAGTAGGATTGGTGAGAATTTTCCTTTTGTTTCAATTTTCCAATTTGATTGGGAAATAGGATTGGTATTCGATACCAATTAGAAACAGAAGAAGGAAAGTCAATCGGGAACCGACCAGGACCACCAACCGACCGGTTCACTTGTGAACCAACCGGTTGAGGTGTCCCTACCGATCGGTTGAGGTGTCAACCGACCGGTTCAGGTCCCCAACCGACCGGTTCACTTGTGAACCGATCAGTTCAGGTTGCGAGTTGGTTGCTTTTGTGGAAAATCTCGAACCCTTCTACTCCTTCTTTTAGTCCCGTATTGCCCGAGATAGAGAACCCTGTCCCATGACCCTCCTATATATATGGGGGTATTGGGGGGCTTCTCAAAGTACAACTCAGTGCAACCAGTTGCTCTGCAAAGTTGTCATTCTCTCTGGTTTTGGTAACCGAGAGAGAGCCCGAGCAAGTGCTACCCGCAAAGGGAGGTGCAGCAAGGGAAGGACAACTGTAGTTGCAACTGGAGGCAGGAGAGTGGGTTGGCGACTAGTACGTCAACAGGAGGGTGCGACTCCTTCCACTTCCTTGTGGGACAAGGAGTGTGGAGTTCTAGGTGGTCCATGTGGACTACTTCAGAGGCGGGAGGTTTCTTCCACTCAGGAGGACAACTGTCATCCGACAGTCCGGTGAGATCAGGAGTCGTCAGTCCCGGTGCGACCAAGAGCTGCATAGACACCATCGAAGACCAGATTTGAAGACTGTGCAAGGCACGAGGTATTGTCGCCGAGCAAGCCTCGGGACAAGGTATGATTCCACAAACCATCCTTTCCTATTATATAGACGTTGACGCGTTTCCTTGTTCCGGGTTTGAGGGAGATTTTTTTTTGTTTCCGCTGCCTTCTCTGTCTCCCCTAAAACCCAACAGTTATGGGCTTTCCTAGCATATAGTGTACTTCAATACAAATCACGGGCTTTCCTAGCATACAACGCACTTTGGTGTAAATCACAAGCTTTCCTAGCATACAAGAACTCCAGTGCAAAGAGAAGAGGCACTTCAATGCAAAATTTAGGATTCTTATATAAGTCAGATAAAAGACAATGATAAAATGCAAAATTTATTTTCATGATGTTAAATGTTTTCTTATCAAAGTATATGTTATTTCAATTTTATAATATGTTCAATTCCACTTACAAATTGTTTTATGCATGGCTGGGAATGTGATGCCCGCAGGAAAGGAGAAACTTCAAGGATAAAGCTACCTAAGGACTAACTGAAGAAGGATCTTAAGGACATTTGAGACCTGACCTGGTGAGGTGCCAAATTTCAATAGATCAGATTTTCCTTTATGTTTATGAAACACATGTTTTAATTAGAGTGTGAGTTTTATGTTACGAGTTTGAGATATGAGAAACTATGCAATGTATCTTGTGTTGGTTTATCAAACTTTATTTTTATGCAATGATTATCATGTTTGTGACATTCCCAATAAGATTATGCTTCCTCTCAACGAATTATATGTTTTCGAAAACTGGAATGTTACAATATGGTATCAAAGCTAAAAATATAGTTGGCCACCAGACTTTTCTCATGATTTCCTAGAGAGCTCTTACATCCCTCATCTTATGATAGGAAACATATGTATAGAGGATACAAAGTCAAGGAGTTAGAATGTATGTCAATTTTTCTTGAGAAGTAGGAACCCTACAAGATATACTAGTTTAGAGAGATATTGTTGGTATGTATGCCCAGAAAGCTAATCATATGATGATTGTAATGGCATAACATGTAAATTATTTGATTAATAATAAAGGCAAGCCTCAAATTTATTTTGTATATTCAATTATGAGATAATGAATAACATAATAAATGTCTAGAGAATGATATTACTCAATAACATATGTCTTCAAGTTGAGGACATGAAGAATGAGATCATATAGATGCTAAGAGTATATACATTCTCATTATGTCCTCGAATGGTTGTTGTTGTGGAAGGTTGATAGAAAACAATAACACATAAGATCAAAGTGTGAGTTGGTTGATGACAGAGTCTCATTAGTCATGATATGGCAATATCAAACCAAGCTCACAGATACATGTTAGAGAACATTATATCAGACATACCCACCATGAGATTGAGACATGGAATCCATCATCATGGAAGTCATAGTCAACTCTCACAATGTTGGTGGTGGTTGTGGTTCTTAAACCTAAAATCACTGCACTCATCACATGTCATTGGGTACACTTTGACATCATCAAACGTAGTCCTGAGACATGGGTTGTTATAAAGGTGAATATTGAGTGACTTTGACATATGGGGATTGATTGTGAGTGATAGAGATGAGCTTTTTCCCTCCTACAGGAGTATGATATCCAAGGCCTCTTGATTAGCAAGACTGAGAAAAGTATGACCATCAACATGTGAGTCAATATGTGATATTGAGCTTACATATATCTCATGTAGTCTGCTCTGGTTCAAAAACAAGATTGAATAATAATGAATATGTTTCTTACTGTAAGAATTTGGAATGACAAGTTATTAGAAAATTTCTTGATTCATTTATTCTTGCGACAACTTATTTATTTTAGTCGGCATAACAAACACAACTTAGAATACCCGAAAAAATTTGATTGTGTTTCATCGGCAAGATGGCACAACAAATGTATCCTTAATATCTACTATCTTCCAAGATATAATTGGATATACCCAATAAAGTTTATGAGTACTATATTATTTTAAAATTTGGTAAATGTGATTTATACCCCTGATTAAAAAATATAATTAGAGGTAATAAGAAACAATTACTTTTCACACATGGGTCAAACTAAGTGACAGAATAAGGTTGGTTGAAGCACATCACTGAGAGGTTTTGAACCAGGATCCCTACCCTAGGAAGTCTGAGCATTTACCCCTCAGCTACCACTACTTCAACAATAAGAAACAACTTTATAAATATGGCACACGTAAATAAAAGGTTGTATGTTGAGAATATGTTTTTGATAATTTCATATTTGATTCATGTTTGTTTGACAAAGGGATAGCGATTATTCAGATAGTACTGAGTAATCATGGACAAAGGGTCAATCGCCACCAATCTCTTTGTAAAGGAACAACCACTAAATATTCTTATTTTAGATTTTTTATGTCTAGGTAGTTGGAAAATTCTATCAATTATTTATTTCTTATCATGAGAAATTGTTGCAATGATTGATTTGGGATGGGCCATCGGTAATGAACGCAGTCTCTTTTCAAACACTGCAATAAGTTGACAAAATAGATCACTGAAAGGGGAAGTAAGAGATAAGAGTAATAATAGTTTCAATGATGACAATGTCACCATACAAATCCTCTCTAGTGACACCTAAGAATGACCACGTCCATCACTTCCTCCAACATTAGTTGTGCCACTCTTCCAATTCCAACAACTATAAAAAGATGAGATGAGTGTGAAACTAGTAGAACCCAACTCCACATGTTGTAAAGCATATTATTTTCCTAGAATACATAATGATCAATTAATAATCAAAATTTGAAAGAAAACAAACTTTTCCATGACCTTTTATATTAAAAGTTGAATCTATAAATTAGAGAAATGAAGGCAGGAAAAAATATTCAACCCCTCTTGTGGCATTTCATATAGTATTATTAGAATACACAATGATCAAATTTCAAATTAAAATAAAAAGTTGAATCTAAAGTCTTTTTGTTTTTTGCGTGACAGCCTTATTAGAATTAAAAACTAACTTTTAATCAAAATAATAGAAAATTGCACACTCACTTCTATACTCTTTCCAATGTAATAAATAATAGAATACAAAAACCTTTTATAATTTCAAAAAGTAGAAGAAAAAATTGTAGAAAAAAACATTCACAAACTTTCTTATATAGTACATATATCGTCATAGTTGCACAGATTTGATAATATCAAATTAGTTGAATATAACAAACAATGTATTTTATCTTCGTATCCTATTGATATTATGACTAAAGGAAAATTATTTTTTTGAGTAAGATGATCTAGAAAGAAAATACATGTACTTTGACTAATTTCATACCATATACGTGTTAAGGAATACGATTACTAAAATGAGAAGCAAGGAAAAAAGGAAATGATTATTGTGTGCAGAGGTTAGTCACTATGGATCCTTTATAATGTCACGTCAAAGCTACCAAGTTCTATTTCTCCTCTAGCTTTGGTTGTACCACACTCACAACTCTAACAACTGTGAAAAGAAGATTTAATTCAATATGAAGACCTTAGGAGCTAGCCTCCACTGTAGCACATATATCCTTATTAGAATTCACAAGGACCAATTTGTAATTGAAAAAACTAAAGATAAAACTTGTATGCAACTTTCCCACGACCTTTATATCTAGTAAGGGGTGGTCCAAAATATATTTAAAATATAAAAGGCAAAATACCATTCAATTCCTCCCTTGTCCTCTCATATATCCTTATTAGACTACACAAGGACCAATTTATAACTTAAACTAACTGAAAGGAAAATTACATTCAAACTCTTCTACAGATGGGACACCTTATTAGAATAAAAGACAAATTTTAAGTTAAAATATAAGAAAATTTATACATACCTCCCATACTCATTCTGTCATAGTATAAACTAAAATACATGGACTTCTTGTAACTCAGAAAATAGAAGAAAAGTTTGCTTAGAAAATTTTCAAGGGACTTTCTTATACATTATAGATTCAAAAAAATTACTTCACTTACAATACATTTTAACCAACCCCTACATTGTTACCATGTCACAAGTTGAGTTTTGTTTTCATGTCTAGATGATCTCTTTCTTTTTATTTATATCTTATTGAGTAGCTATAACTACCACTAAACAATTGTATAAGTTTGGGTCTTTCATCAACTACAAACTTATTATGATTTGAAGGATATCAAAGTTGAACACAAACTTGCAAGCTTAACCTGGCCTGACTTGCAAAAGATCCTTTTTTGATCTGGACTTTTTCATTCTAAGCCAGGTTTCATTTGAAAGTTAAAGCTGAATTGAATCATGGTTGGTTCCGGATTGATGAATTCGCACAAACTGCATTTTAATAAGGGCACATAGTATATGTAATTAATTTATATGTAGAAATTATTTTGTAAACTAAAACATATAACTATTTATGAACTATTATTCTATTGATTTCATTATTAAGTGAAAGAGTATAGAAAGTTAAACATCTAGATATGAGATTATGCTTCGACGTCACCTCTTTATAAATAAATTGTTCAAGATAATTAGTTTATACATCTAGGCATACAAAATAATAATTGCAAGTAGGCCATGTATCTACCCAAAGTTACAATTATACTAATCAATACTTGTAAGTCACCTACATAGATTTTCATATGTTGTTGCATACATACTAATTTCAGATTTAAATGTATCTATGTTTGAAGTTATGCTATTAAACACATATTTTAATTTAAGCCATAATTTTGACCCAAAAATATAAAAAAGGGTTTTAATTAAGATTGATAGTGTTTTGTTACTTATATTGTTTGGAGCTAAATCTCAACTGGTTTTATACTTTTGTATTTTGAGATTAAGATTAAGTACCTTGACTACTATGTTGTTGTCAAACATGTAGATTTCCTTTTCAAATCATGAAGGAACTTGTACGTGTTCAAGTTGAGTTGAAAAAAATATACAAGTAGGTGTCAAAAATTGATTCAGGTCCCAAGTGACACTAACATTTGGGCCAACAAAAACTTTTCAAATTAGAGCAAACCCAAATTTGACTATTTGGCAATATGTAAATGTGGAAGTGTGCCTTTATTTGTAATGTTTGAACTAAAATAAGCACATATTCTATAGATTTCTATACTTACTAAAGTATCAACAAGATTATATGTTATAGTACTTTGCAATATATATATATATATATACATATATATATATATACATATATATATATATATATATAACATTTTTGTGTGTTTCATACTTTTACTTGTGTTCAAATACTAACAACTCAACGTATATGATATGCTTTTCCATTTGAATCTATATTATTAAATTTTCATAATATTATACTAACCTAGATTCAGTTCAAACATCAACTTTTGAACTTAAAACAAACTCATTGATAAAGTTCAAAGTTTGCTTTTTCTTGGTCATCCTAAATAAGATTCACATGATTGGATGAAACTTTGACAACCGCAAAATAGACCAATTTTAGAGTTTATAAACTTGAACCCAGTCTATTACCATGCTTGAATACAATTATTATCACACAAAAATAAAATAAGCAAAAAAGAAAAAAAAACAGATCATGGTTTGACAAAAACATATGCATGTTGTGGTTAATATAAATTGTGAATGCACAAAGCACACATGCAAGAAAAGTAATCCATATGTTGATTTGTTGACCAACTTGTAAAAGGAACAAAGGCCAAATCTCTTTCTCTCTCTAGTTGCATCAGTGGTTAGCCTTTTTTTCTAGTTTTTTTCTTCCTTCACCACCTTGACCAATCTAGAAAATCTCAACATCCTTCTAGGAACATGTTAGAATTTCATGATCTACTAGGTAGGGATGAACAAATGACAATTGAGGTAAGGTTACGTTGGCAAAATAAGGTACATACATCATCTCACCTTTTTGTGGTTGTGGTAGATCTTTCACCTTCACCTCTCTCATCCCCCTTCGATTGAATTATCTCTTCCCTATTATAGGCAAGGTGGCATTTTCAATTCATTCTAAGATTCTAGAGGGTTTGATCTTCTCCCTCGGTTCAGACATATTATTAAAGTCAAGAGTCTCAATAATTTTCATTCTTCGGGGAAAAACAATTGGTTTATCTACACAACAACCACCTTAAATCCACCTTTGATACCCAAGACATAGCCAACTGGCTATTTAACAAAAATCTGACTATGACATAACACAAAAACTATGGAAGCATGGTGCTACCACTGGAATACACCATAAGCTCTTCACATGTGACCTCAAAATCATAGTCACCATCCTCCTATTCATCCTCAATGAACTGTTCCTCCCCCAAATGTAGAGGCAACACAACCCTAACATTGGGCGAATATGTGTCGATGTACAAATAGGACAAGTGCATCAACAAGTCCTCTTCCTCTGTAACCAAAATGACCACCGTCTCTCAGTTTGGGGATGAAAAGAGTTGATATCATACCTCAATCCTCAGGACCCTGGATGGACCTTCTTTATCTCATGTGATAACCAACAAGTTGTACATGCTAATTTTTGACAATAAAACTAGTTTCTACCCTCCACCCCTCTGTGTGGAAAGAGATGATACCAATGTAGATCCTCCACCATCCTTCAACAATTTGTAGTAGAGAGATTTTAATAACCGTGAGTTCTTTCTTAGATAGTACATTCATGCCATCTCTACTAAAGCTCATATTTGGGAATTTATCAATCTAAGGACTTGTTGAAAAAAACCTTCATTACAAGATAATGTTCATGAGCCAAGCGTGTACATGATAGACGAACAAGATCAAAACATAGATCATATCCATATCTAAATGACACAAGAGAAAAGGAATGAGATTGATGGTGGAGAGGCTTGCTATGAGGTGAAAATAGAGAATACATGCAATGAGGTCCTACCAAGCAACAAGGATCAAAGAAAACAAAAACGTAGAGATTTGTGATGAGAGATCCTTTGACCGACGTATAAACACAACCCCATGAGATTTTTATACAAGTCTTTTTCTTATTCATTATGTTAATTCAATGCTTTTGGAATCTAGAGTACAACAAATGAAAGGAATGGCACATAGTAAAAAGTGATGGGTTAAACCATATTCTTTATGTACGTGCTGGAAAGAAAACATGCATTTCAAATGCCTAAATCCTAAACTATCAATTAAATACTATGTATAAGAACAGTTTATAAGATCCTGCCCTTTTGGGAAACATATGTTAATAGATCACCCTTTTATAACCCAAGACATTGCAGGACCAATAACCATGCAACAACTCTTGGAATTAGAATATTACAATAAGTATAACAGCTATTATGAGAACAACATCAAGTATAACAAGAAATACTTTTATAATTTATATATAGGTTACAAGAAATACAAATGGAAAAACAAAAAAAATGTAAAAACATATACCATAAAAAAACTTTAATATTATAAGATTATCAGCCTTGGATACCTCTAAAAATTGTGATGAAAATAGAGAGATGATGGTAGAAATATCACATGCACATCACAAAGATGCACAAGATCAACATATGTATAAGTGCACTTATAAGGGGATGATCAATGAAGAGGTAGTGCCATAAAAAAATTTGTGTCAAAACAAAACCATGCATGCAATATACAATGCTTTCTTTGTGATGTGAGGTGCTTCAAAAGTTTGATCCTCTCTTCATGTTTACAAAGACAGTAGCTTTGAACTGGATGTTAACAAATTTACTATTTCCTCTTGTCCAATCAGTCTAATCAAAATTAATTCCCACACAAATATTCACGACACAATTTACAATTTTCAATTTAAATCAACTACACTACACTCTCTAACACTACTAAAGAGTGTCATAATAGATAGACATGCCATAGTCACACCAAGAAGTTGATCTCCTTTCACTCCTCATCGCCACCATGACATAGACATCAACTAAACCCTAGAACCATGTTCACTTTTAGAGGCATTAATCCTCCAATGGTCTTCTCATAGAACACCTCCCACAAAATCTTTTTTGAGCTGAATATCAACGAGCCAATTACTTCTATGAGAATCTCAAAGGTCATGTTAAAGAGAAGCATCATTATAACAATTCCTAAATGTCTGGAGAAGAAAACCATTAGATCTTTTTATGTCACACAGAGTCTCTAGGACAATTACACTAGTACAGTAATGGTCTATAGGGTCGGTTTTTCAAAGCCTATAGCGTCACTTTCTAACCAACACTTAAATGGCCGATGCTATAGAAATTTTACTATAGGGTCGGTTTTTTTAACCAAAGAAAACCAACCTTAGATAGAAACATCGGGTTGGCACAAACAGAATCCCAAGGAAATAGTTACACTACTGCATCACTTATATGAAACAAAATCGACCCTATTGCCAAAATTGATCATTTTGAATATGCAAAGAAGATAGCCGACCTAGAGGTCTATAAGGTCAGTTATATGCAAAAACCTGACACTAAAGGTCTGTAAGGTCAGTTGTACTACAAAAACCGACCCAATAGAGGTACAAGAAAATGACCTTGAGGTCTGTAAGGTCATTTATACTAAAAAGCCAACCCTATAGTGTCTGTAAGGTCAGTTATACTAAAAATCTGACCCTGTAGTGTACACTTTTTTTTATAGAAAAATCTGCAGAACAAGAACCTAAAAAATAGAAACCCGCTTTATAAAGATCAAAACCTATAATAGAAAGAAGACTTGTAAATGCAAAGATGCAAGCCTAAAATTCATTCTAATGTCACTTTCTAGCTTTTATGTTCAATCCTATTTGAATTGATATCAATTTCCAAACCACACACATTCATAACAAAAATAATTCAACATATTCAGTTGAGACATATTCATATGCATAACACATCATAACATTCACAAAATGATAGATTGCATTAACCAAGTCTGAGATGATATTAAAATTCATGTCAGATACAAAAGCAAGTTTGAAATAGTTTCAAACTACATACATAAATGAAGATAACATATGAATTCAATCTAATGCCATAGTGACTTCATTTAGAAAAGCATCTGACAATTCTTGTTGAAATTCATTTAAATCCTCATGTGTGTAAGGCTAAGTTGTAAAGATCTGCAATAGAAATGAACATGTTGATATTTTATAAAATGACTACAACTCACTTATAAATTTATGATGTTATTCTTTATTACCTGATCTATAGTCTGAATGTCATGTGCTGCTCCTTTGACGATAGTTTGCATATATTTCATTACATAGTAGCCACAAGCCCAATCATTATTTTGTATATGACACTACAAATGAGGAATTATACTTAATGTTAGTAAACTACTATAAACAGCGTTGAGATAAGACTATAAGAGTTGACATTAATACATTACTGTAAGAGTTGTACATAAGACTAAGCCGTCAAAGTAGCTACCTTGACATTCTTCAAACTCAATGTCTTTAATTTTGTGGGTATTTGTCCTCCACCTTCATGAAAATCCTTTACACTCCTATTAATTAAATAATTAAGATAGTTGGAAAAATAAAAATTCTAAATAGAGATATCATGTTGAAGCATAACAATTGATGTGGTAGAGACTAAATTTATGCTTACTCTATAGTTGGAAATTTCAGTTTGTGGCCCCTTGTTGTTTTTCCCATTGGGCCAAGATAATAAAGAGTCATCAATTTTGGGATGACAACCACTAATTCCCAATGTCTAGAATTGTGTAAGAATAAAACAAACATTAAAATAAAGAAATTTAGTCATTTTTAAAATTATATTGAATATAAAAACTTATTTAACATTAAAAGGAATTAGAATAATTTAGATGGTCATGTACATTTTTGGCCCACCTTTCCTTTTGGGCATCGAGAATAGAATGATCATTTCAAATGAGGTAATGTAATTTAGATCAAACATATATATATATATTAATTGTATAAAAAGATTCATACAATACATCACAATCTTTATTACCAGAAACTCATCTGACTTCCTACACGCAACAAATCTTTTCCACACCTCAGGATCTATAAATATATATTGATCAATTGCTTTCTTGTTTTTATTAGGATTATCTATATAATCCCTTTTGAGATAGGTCTTAAAAGCCCTCCATCGTACACCACAATGTTGTAACACTTTTTCTTGTGATCTTTTTCATTTAGATGAAAAACACCCTATACATACAAAAACAATAATGTTATTTCAAGAAGTATATGTCTTTCCAAGAAAACTAAATTATAATCAAAAACCAAAAAAATTTAGTAAAATAATATCACTTCAACTCACAAATATATCTTTCCATTGGAGGTCTTTTAAGGCAATATCAACATCATGCCTATTTTCTATATCTATTGCCACCTCACTGTGTGTGGTCGCCCCTATGTAATGCTTGAAAGCACTAGCATGTTCCCCAATATGTTCTACTGTGACATCAAACTATATTGGAAATTTCTCCCCTTTGGCCCTGAGCTCGTACAGCCTATGCATCAGTGTGGGACATCTACATTTCTTAGCATCACGAGTATCAGAAGCATCACCACTACTATCCTCATGGTGCTCATGCTCAGAATGTTCATCTTCACTTACCATTTGAGAACAACCTGCAAGTATACGTGATAAAATAAAAACATAAGTGATAATAAAAGTACAAGTGGTAATATGATGTATATTTAAAAGATTACATGCTTGAATGATAATAAATGTAGATTTTAAAGAATACATGCCTCTAGTATTGGTTGAGTTGCTAGTTAAGTAAAATTCCTTCAGCATGATCTTGACATTTATAGTATTCATTAGTGTTAACTTCAACATTTACACTTGGCAAACCAACCGAGAATGGTCTGGAATCATCATACTTCTTGTAGTATTCTTCTTCATTTATAGGATCTATAGTAAACTGTCTTTTTCCATGAAGAATGACAAACCGATTTTTATTTGTCGGGTCATCAATATAGAATACTTATTTTGCTTGGTCTGCCATGATAAATGGCTCATCTTTCTCACCAATCTTTTCAAAATTCACTAATGTGAAACCCAACTCATCCACTAAAACTCCTTTGTTATTATCAACCCAATTACATCTAAAGATAGGAACTTTGGAATATGTATAGTCAATTTCCCATATGTCTTCAGTGACGCCGTAATATGACATCTCAGCTTCGCATGGTCTTTTATCTTTAGAATTAGCAAAATACAACGAACAAGCTTGAAAAGTGAGCCCACTATTTTGGGCTACACTACTTTCATCTTGACACTTTGTGTAGTATGAAAATCCATTTATGTCATATCCTTTATATGACATGGCATCCATTTTTGGCTTAAAGGTGAGCTATTTTATGTTCTCAGCAACATCATTTGGTGATTCAAATAGTTGACTAAAGACTTTCTCTTCAAACCACCTAATAAATGTTTGATTATGCTCTCTTGCATGCCACATTGAACTGGATCAAGGATGATTTCTCTTGATAAGATCATTGTGTTCTGTGAATTATCTACCCACTTCATCGATGTTGTGTAAAATATACAAATGTGCTTGTTCCCACAACTCACGACTAATTCATTTCACTCGTGCTCCCAGAGTTCCTTTGCCAGAATAAGATTTAGTGTGATGGGAATCTTTTACATCGTTAGAAGTTTCATTGCAATTCAAAAAATCATTGCAAAAGTCCATCACCTCCCTAGCCACATAACCCTCAATAATACTCCCTTCAGGACGATAATTATTTTGAACATCACCTTTAAAAACACTCATGTAGCATTCAAATGGATGCATCTGGTGCAAGAAAACTAGACCCAACATCTTCACCTCCCTTGTTATATGTACTACAAGATGAACCATGATATCAAAAAATGAAGGAGGAAAGTACATTTCAAGCTAACACATGGTAACAATTACATCTTTTTGTAATTTATCGAGAGTAACATGATGTATCACTTTGTTGCATATTTCAGTGAAGAAGAAACAAAGTATTGTGATTGCAAACCTTACATGCTTCAACAATATATATCAAATAGCCACATGTAAAATTTGTTGCATTAAGGTGTGACAATCATGATATTTGAGACCTATCAACTTCAGATCCTTCTTTGATACCAATCTACGAATATTATAAGAGTGTCTTTGTGGAACCTTAATATTATACAAGCACTCAAGAAAGTCTTTTTCTCCTACATTGACAAAGTGTAACAAGCTGGTGGTAAATATGTGCAAAGACCCTGATATCCACTGATAATTCTTTTCTTATACCCATGAATTCTTAACCTTTTCTAGATTTTATGCTGTCTTTAGTCTTTCTTGGTATATTTGATAGCGTACCAATGATGCCATCACAAACATTTTTTTTCAACATGCATGACATCAATGCAGTGTCTAATTGACAAGAATCTCCAATAAGGAAGATCCCAAAATATTGATCTCTTCTTGTATAAAGATTTGTCACATGTGAGAGTACAACTACTTGATCTCTTTCTAAATTCATTGACAATATCTTTCACCCTTTCATATACAACATTTCCTAATATAGGTTTAGGAACACCTCATTCCTTAGTTGATCCATTAAAGGTTTTGCATTGCCTTCGATAAGGATGCACTTGTGGGAGAAATCTCTGATGAGAAAGATATACAATTTTACCACCATGTTTCAGTCAGATTGAATCAATATTTTCCTCACAAATAGGACATGCTTTGTATCATTTTACACTATATCCAGACAAATTTCCATAAGCTGAAAAGTCATTAATCATGCAAAACAACATAGCACGCAAACTAAAGATCTCTTCACGTGAAGCATCATATGTCATAACACCTTCTTCCCATAATTTCATTAGGTCATCAATTAGAGGTTGAAGGTAAACATCAATGTCATTTCCAGATTGCTTGGGCCTTGATATCAATATTGAAAACATGACATACTTATTTTTCATACAATACCAAAGAGGAAGATTTTATATAACAATCATAACAGGCCAAGTGCCGTGTTGGTTTCTTAATGTACCATAAGGATTCATTCCATCTATACATAGTCCAAGTCTTAAGTTCCTTGTTTCTTACCAAATTGAGGGTATAATAAATCGATTTTCTTCCATTGTAGTGAATTAGATGTGTGTCGCAAGATGCCATCATCATTGGCCTTTAATTCCCCATGCCAAGACAAATGTCGCACATCTTCAATATTGGCAAATAAGCGCTGAAATCATGGTATTATTGGTAGATACCACATTACCTTGGTAGGAGGCCATTCTTAGCCTTACCTGAATTTGTGGTCTTATACCTTGATGCACCACATTTTGGACAACTTTTCAAATTACTATAGTCCTTCTGAAATAACACACAATCATTTGGACATGCATGGATCTTCTTAGCCTCCATTCCCATTGGGCACATTATTAACTTTGCTTGATATGTTGAAATTGGAAGCTCGTTGCCTTCAGGAAGAATTTCCTTTAACAAAGATAATAGTGACGTGAAACTCTTATTGCTTTACCTATTTTGAGCTTTAAGAGTATATAATCGCATCACAACACTCAACCTCGTAAACTTAGTACCTTTATATAACGGTCTTTCAGCATCATGGACAATGTTTGCAAATAAAGAAGGTGGATCAATGACATTGTCCCGACAACTATGTAGCATCTCGTCAACCATATCATCCTGAATCAGTTCATCATTGACATTATTATTATTATTATCTAAATATTCTATGACAAAACTATTAGTATCGACATTTTTTGATCCATAATTAAATTTCTCTCCATGCCAATACCATTCATTATAACCTTGTATGATCCCATTGCATATGATATTTTTCTTAGTTTTCTCAACAATATCAACTTTCAAATTGTTACCACAATTTCTACATGGATAATAGAACCTATCTGTAGGTAGTTTCCTATGTTCCTCAACAAATCTAATAAATTCATCAAGACCTTTGGCAAACTCTAGACTGCAACAGTTCTTGATAGACATCCAACTTTGATCCATTTTCTAGATCACATTAAAATTAATTATAAACTGAGCATTTAATATGGATACTATAAGTTGTAAGTTTTTGTTGATAGGAATTTAATTACTTTTATACTAAAGTGTACCACCTATACCATTTTTGAACATTTAATCTCACTAGTAACTATATAATGTATGTTTAGTTTTCAAGAAAATTTCAGCATCATTTCCCCTAAATTCTCCAAGTACATCGATGTAAATGGCAAATAACCACCCACATATGTACCCAGAGAACAAATGAGAAAATACTACTAAAATTTTCTTCAAAACTAAACATACAAATACACTTACATCCTAAGTGAGACTAAATATCTAAAAATAGTCCCAGACCGAGGACTATCCAAAATTTAATCCTAATGAGTAAATTTTGAACATGTTTCTAAGTTAACATATAAATGTATTTTTGTCATATTTATATATTACGTTAAACATTATGCATCAATGATCTCATCTATAAACCATAAAGTATCAATCTAGGACAACACAATATCTACTCTCATATTTCTAGAATGTGTATAATGATTACATATGTGACTGATAATAAAATATAGATATGAAAGAATATATATTTTTATTGGGTTGCTAGTCAAATAAAATGGAAAAATAATGCAACTGACCTGAGCCTCCGAGGTGAAAAATGAGAGAAGACAACACATGGGCAGTGGAAGGCGCGCAGGTGGCAAGGAGCAAGAGGATGACCGCTGAGCGCCGGAGTGTCGACTGCTGCGAGGAAGAGGATGACAACGTGACGTGGTAGTGGATCATGAGTTCTGTGAGCACCGGTAATGGACGGGTGACGAGCTCTCATTCCTCGGCGGAAACGAGCTCTCCTTCCTCGGTGGGGGTAATAGACGATGGTGGCGGGGGCTTGAGATGGAAGACAACAACCTCAAAACACTGGC
Organism: Alisma plantago-aquatica; assembly: GCA_963693085.1. NCBI lineage: Eukaryota > Viridiplantae > Streptophyta > Magnoliopsida > Alismatales > Alismataceae > Alisma > Alisma plantago-aquatica. The sequence continues at coordinate 197,803,239 of OY856409.1, forward strand.
GGCGGCCACGAACCGAAGAGCTACGGAGATGACCGGTGGATTAAGACAGAGACAGAGACAAACCAAAGAGTGATGGAGCCCAATGACGCAGATGGAAATCGCCTTGAGTGCAGCACGCTAGTCGCAACCTGCTAGATGGGAAATGAAACCCCTTGGCAGAAACCTCGATAGAGCGCGGAGTGTGGAGGTAATACCCCCTATAGGGTCAGTTGAGTGGTAAAAACTGACTCAATAGAGGAAAGCGGTACTCGAATATTTGGACAAAAACACCTGCAAGGTCAGTTATTAAGGAAAACTGACTCAACAGGTCTCCCAAAAATTGGACCTTACTAGGCCGGGTCTTTGCTAAAAACTAACCCTATATCCTATTTAACACTTTTAAGGTAGGTTTTTATGGATAACCAACTCAATAGGTCTCCAACAAATACCCAAAATTTTATACACTACTAGGTCAGTTCTTTGCTAAAAACCGACACTATAGCTCAACACTTATGGAGGCAGAAAGGCAAAATGGAGTCATTTTCGCCGCAGGAAACTTGTTGGGTTGGTTTTTTGATAAAACTGATGCTATGTTTATGTGTGTGAGCTTTTGGTGCAAATTTTTGACTTTACGGGTCTTTTGTAGCGTCGATTAGCTTTAGTATAACTAACCTTGTACCTCAACTGATACTCAACTTTTTCCCTAATGACTTATTGCTTCGATTTTCTTTAAAGAAATGATGTAATAGCTTATTAGGTCAGTTTTTCTAGTAGAAGTGATGCTTTCGGCAGTGCCGTTATTGGCCAAAATTGTAATAGTGTTAATACCTTGTATGTCCTTCACTAATCCTAACATTTTGTCTCAAATTCAGCTCTTTTACAACTTCTTAGAACACAAGCCTATCAAACATCATGTGGGTTTCATACTGAATTGTTCCAAGTGAAATCAAGTTCCTTTTACGACACATATCAAAATGGATCCAAGAATGAGGAGCTTCGTTAACCAATTATGGGGTATATGATGGATGACCATCATGGTCCTACCTTCTCATCTTTGGAATATCAAGAATTTTAATCTAATTAAAACAATTCTAGGAGTTAAACTCCACTACATTCACCTAGACTCCCTTCAGACTATATGCTACAGAAAATCAATTTTCCAAGTTTTATTAAAGCAATACTTAATTTTGGTAGAAGGTGAGGCTTGGAACATGACATCACAAGTGAACAATCATCACCACTGCAAACATCATTTGGTGATGTCCTATACCACCCTTCCATATGGGTATCTCCAAAAGTACATAAAACCACACCAAACCCCAAATGAAGCCAAAGAACAAACATTACGAAGCACACCAAACACATGATAGGCATAAGAAACCATACAATGTATGGATTTAGATGGAGAACACCAACGCCTCCTCCAAACATCTTAAACACAATGCATTATCCGCTACCTCCCCTACCTTTAAGAGAAACAAAGAACAAAACCTTATTGTAGAGAGTAGACATGCACAACACAAGATACTGCCATTCAAATATAATATAACACATTGATTTTGGGGAACTCAACCCACAAAATAAAATATTGAACCTAGATATTAAAAAAACAGCCTCATGTATATGCATTTATCTTGATGCAAATACAAATCAAAGTATAAACAACATCATAATGGAGGACAACTAGATTGAAAAGGCCAATAAAAAGGAAGAAAAGATGATCAATTGGCTTATAGAAAAAAGGTTAAACACTAGACTACATAGATGAGAACTTTTCTAGTGAAAATAATATAATAGAGTTAGATCCACCAAAATGTTGTTATCTTTTAAAGACTATACATTATATAGAGATCTTACACAAATATAGGCATATAATTTAATGATGATTTTAGTGCCAACATGGATTTATTTGCAATAGAGAAGGATCTGGGATGTTCCCAGAAAAATATCATAAACCCTAGAAACTAAGAATATGGATTCTTTTGCATTCTATTGTTCCATGTCACTATATTACTATTGCATGTAACTCCATTTTATTATGAAAATATCATCCTAGAATGTTTGTGCAACAATATTGTCCAAAAAAACTCTAACAGACAAATTATTAGGTCCAATTAAAATCCAAATGATAGAAGAAACAAAAGCTATCATCACTAACCAACACCTCAGATGCATAGGGGGAAATCTACTATTCATTTGATTAGAGGTTTCCTTGTAGGTTGGGATGATGGATGTCTCATTAACACAAACCATTACATAATTGAACTTTCCATTACCATAGTCTTAAAAAAGTTAGTTATAACTTCACATGGCTTTCATCAGAGTCTATGAAGAACTAGGACATAACAAAAGTCTCTCCATTCATAAACTACGTAACCTAACTAATTATAACAAAACAAAACCTTGACTCGTAGGTGGAGATATTTATTGTGCCAGGTAAATCCATCAAAAGGTCCCATACTAGAGATCTAAACATAAATACCAAAGCAACACCAACAAGTAGAATATGTTCACTTCCAATGTCAACATCATTAACACCAATTGTAGTAACTCACAACTTTCTTGGTCCAAAAGCTCTTCATGGGCCATAGTGCATAGATTCCTTTGCATAAGCCTATGGGAAGATAAATATTCTGTTAGCTCATCTTAGATGGGAGATCACATCATTTTGGATCATGTGCCTATAATATTGAATACATAATTTGTTCCTTGGGGGCCACAAATATTCACCATTGAAAGGTTATGAACTAATCATAACCAATACAATACCGTCTCGACAAATTGGCACCATGGAAAAACTCTGGAGCCACAAAAAATTTGTTTGACATCCTCAAACATTTGAGCAAGCTTTAGTAATATATACAACAAGCCTAGTCTACAAGAAAAAATATTTGTTTAGAAAAATACACAAAACGAAATGAGTTTAAGATTGGACATACCAAAAATCATATACGACAAAATCTATTAGAACAAGAAATTATTTGGAAATAAATATCTAAGCTACAAGGGATTAAGGAAATAGATAAACACTAATGTTCTCTCACAAAATACATAACGAACACAAACAATACTCATCTATTCAATCTCTTAAATGTGATAGAGGCTTGAATCATAATAGAATAGATATTATCAATCATATCACCTCATACCTCAACAAGTTGTTCAACCATGAGAATAGTTTCTCTAAATATATTATCATGGATGGGGACACTTTATGCAAAAGCAATATCACACAACCACCCAAACATGTACTACCATTTTTAATGGAGGAAACACAACATGTTGCTATCGGCCTTGGCATTCATGAGTCTTAGGGACCCGATGGTCTTGACATGTATTTCTATCGATACAATTGGAACACAATTAAAAAACTTCAAAACAATACTTCTAGTGATCTCTTTGAGGATAGGTCCATAGACCTTACTGAAATTAATTAGGATTTTGTAGAACTAACACAAAAATTGATTGCCATCCAAAAGTTAGTCTATAAAGGCGGATTATCATTATTAATAATTCATTTAAAATCTTTGCAATAGTCCTTAGCACTAGGATGAAACATCACATGTCATATTATAAGTGTGGAACAAATTGCCTTCATCAAAGGATGTAAAGTTTAGGACTCATATATTGTGGCCAATGAAGTCCTTCACACATGCACGTACAAAAGTATCTCCATGATCACTCTTAAACTAGAGTTCATGAAATCACTTGACAACATCAACTAAGACTTCTTGCTACTTTTCTTGAAATGTTATTGTAACACCCCAAATTTTACCTCGCATGACTGGAAGCTAAATACACATTTTTAAAACTTGAGAGTGTCACTAACATGATATTATAATAATGATAAATTTAAACCCTCAAAGGTCAATGTGAAAAATACATCCCCATTCACTCTTAGATAAGAAATCTTATACAAAACTTTGGTAACAAAAATCTAAATATAATACGCTACCATTATACATTTCTACTTAGGATCTTGGATCTTGTAGATGGTGGCCCACCAAGTAAATCTCTTAAACATGTAGATGGACACTCTATCTCAGCCACTTTTCCTAAATCTTAAGATCTACGTACATCTCATCCCTAGCCATGCACAATTAGAAAACTAGATTTAAAGAAAATGGCATTGGATTATTAACAAGAAAATATAAACACACTTATATAGAGGGATGAAATTGAAAACTGAAAGTTGTAAACTTATAGTCATCTTAGGTATCTTTTATATATCTATTTCATATGTTTCTATCCATCATTATACAATAAGTCCTCCTCTATGACACTAAATATTCCTCTGTGGTGCAACACACCCTCTGTGGTACAACATATCCTCTTTTGACACTAAAGTTCCTCTGGTGAAACATACCCTATATTGGCATAATGTGCCATCTATGACACCCACAATGTCCTATGAATCATTATAGGAGTATCTAGTGAGGTCTTATCCTATAATGAATAATATTAATATTCTAGTGTAATACTCTTTAAATCTGAATCTCTTATCTTTAATTTTGAAACTGAATCTAATTCTGAATTTTTGAGAGCTCTATTTCTATTCAGATAATGAAAAAAATTACAATATGAACTAAAATCTTACAACTCTAAATATCAAAATTTGAAATATTTATGTATGTAGTGCACATAAGATTAGTGAAAGGATATAATGCTCAAGATTAAATGATCAAACTATATATAAGAACTATAAATTCTCCATGATGTTAACAACCACAATATAGAAAATGGTCATATATGATAATTTAGACCAATCAACTAAATATGATACAAGGACAAGAATCCAAAGGGCATGACCCACTTACCTTCATTATATTTATCAAAATCTATCCTTTAATCTTCAAGACCATATCCTAATTCCTGAAAAGATCATGAATGGTTCATACACATCACTTGATGTCGAAAATCATACTTTCTAGGTAAAGTTAGTGTTTAATTCTTTTCACGTGTGTATGGGTCATTCATCTCAATTGTTCACCTAAACATAAAAGTGTTATAGAGGGTCTTTTAATGTATCTCAAGCATTAATTTTTGATCAATTCCATTGATAGTAGTAAATACACATTAAAGTCCTCAATGCATCTTATTACATACATTACTATAGTGCAAGCTAATGCTACTACAATATATATATATATATATATATATATATATATATATAATGGGTGTTTATAATGTTCTGGACCATATCAAAAAATTACCATAAAGCTTTCATGATCAACCAACCTTATTTGCTATTTAAAGTAGATCACGAATGAATTTACTTCCACCATATATAAATCCTGTGAAAGCTAATTCAAGGTCATATATAAGGATTTCATCTTGTAGAATATATTTTTATGAACAAAAAGTATGTTATGCACATCTTTCTAGAACTCCTACTATCTTCTAGGCTTTTTATAATAAGGAGATATTTTCTAGAATTAATATACATTACTTACCTTATTTTTTCTTGGTGGATCCTGAGTGAGGTCCATTTACGGTTGGATCCACTAACCCCCTCCCCTTTATTCTTCATGATGTAGGTTGCATTGAAGGGGGTTTTGCTCACCTATTTTGTGCTAGAAATAGAGGGCATCACCATGGACGAGTGGCCCTTTCTCTTGGATGAAAAGGAATCCTTTGAAATCCCTTGTGGTAGCGGAATCATTTTCTATCAACATAGTGGATGAGTAGGGGAGAGATCCATGTACAAAAGGCACTAATTCCATGGATGAGTTCCTATTGTGATGGGTTCTTGGACTCCATGGCCATGATGGTCGGAGTGCACCTCAACAACTCATCTTGGTCGAGATGAATCCCCACATCGTCTCTATGGTGATATGAAACTCTAGAATCCACAGATCAGTGTGGAAGATCTTTGACCGGTGAGCTACATTCCCTTTCTTACTCGTTCCCTGCCTCTCCCCAATAAATAGGGGTCCAACTACAGTTGCAAGACCATGGGCTACACAAGCACAAGCTTCGTATCTCTAGTACCATGACCTACCATTTTCGACATCACATATCTTTACCCTAAACAATTTTTAATCTCTTGGGCCCTCTCTCCAAACCCTCAACTGACATGTCTGCATCTCACAGTGGAGAGAAAAGAACAAGGGAGGGTTTGATCTTAGTATGTGGTTGCACATGGAGTGACCACTACCCTCTAGTTCTCAATAAGAATCAAGAGGATGGCTTTGTCCCTGACCCAATGAACAATCTTCTACCATTGTTCATCAACACAAGATAATTTGTAGAAGAACAACCATTGGACAAGTAGAAGGTTTGAACATGTGGATGGCAATGCTAGAATTTATAAAGAAGTAACCCCTCTACCAAGCATTTATATGCATATATCTAAGTACACATGAATTCTGCAATCAACCGCAAACAACTTTGAAAATGCTAGCTTAATCTATTGCTCTGGATTTGTTAGTTGCGCCTTCGTCATTATCATCATAGAATCCCAATGTGATTTAAAATGTCTATGTACCTTCAATACTTTTGACTCACACATATCCATCTTAGGAAACTATAATTATTCTATTCTAGTTCTTTCCATGCCTATTCTATAAGGCTTCCATTGCAACCTGCCGCTAATGTTACATGCACTCATTTAGTTTATATTTATACATTCCCAAATAGATTCTTATATAGTTACAACTTGCCCCATTCTCATCTAGGTATCATATCTCTCATTGTTTGGAAATCCTTAAGTTTTGGCAAAATCTTCAACACTATGGAATTCAAAATTACAATAAAATTGAGACTAAACACAATTTTTTATCTACTTGGATAGTTATCTAAGATTGGATCATTTTGAATGACTCTAATATTTTATAGAAAAATACACCAAACACAACCAGGCACTAGGGAGTTATAATAATAATGTAGCAATGATATTCAAGTCATTGCAACTATGTTTTGTGTCAAGTGAAAAATCATTAATATACTAATATTAATAGGCTCAATATTTAACATTAAAAGAAACCCTTACTATCATTCTTATCACTAGTAGCATGCATCATACTTGAAATAAGCATTACAAGGCATATAATTCTTCATAAATTCTTTAATCCTAAACAAAATAAGTCATAGTTTTCACTAAAAACATAAATTATCATTCATTTCAAATCTTGATTCTTAAGGTTATGCTTAGCATCTACCTAACAATTGCATCACATATAGCAGTTGCAACTAAGAGTCAAAATATCCAAACCCATTTATCGTCCAATCATATACTACACCAACTTAGGTGAAAAAATCACCTTTCTATGTAATTAGTACCTGTGAGTCCCATACATCTGTTGGGATTGCAAGAGTTATGTAAGACCTCTGCATTATCTTCTTACTTATTTGATGATAAGAATCGTACCCCTAGTTGTTATCTTCAAAACAAAAGACAAACAACATTTTAGAAATATGACCATGCAAGATCTAGGATATGATATTTTAGGGAGAATCTGTTGGTTTAATCACTACTCATGTCATATCTAAGAATTAACGGTCACATTCCTCACTCTTTCATCAGTATTATATTATCTAATACTGATATAGGTGGATGTCTACTCAATTCTAATGCCATTAGGTTCACATGACTATATAATTTAGATGCTTAGTATCAACTATGTCCTTTGGCATCTTCGAATATATATTGTCTGCATATATACCTGAAGATGACCTATATTATGATACTTTATCAACACCTCTCTAGTGCACATGTCCCATACACATGCACATGAAAGGGTGAGAAATATTCATAAATATTTTGATGCTCATAACAATTCCTCTATAATTCCATATGATATGTGTTATGGACCACATACCACTAAACGTAGAGAGGTCGTGCTATAGGCATACACATGGTTCTCACATTAAGTCTTAATAAACAAGTAACTAATGCACATGTATATCTCAACTTTTATCATGCAACTAGACCTCTAGGTCTCTACCATCTTCACCTAATTTCTTCTATGAAAAAAGGTTACTAACAACTAAAGTAACTATATATTCTAGTATCTCTAGGATTCTAATGGGGTAATCTAGACTAAGAATTTGAGAATTATCCAGATGGCCATCTACATTATTGTTGTGATACCATATTGTAACACCCCAAATTGGTATCACATGAGCGGAAGATAAACATCTTTTTCAACTTGGAAGTGCTACTAATATAATATTCATAACAATAATGGAAAAAATATAACCATCAAAGGCCAATATGAAAAATACGTCCTCATTCATTCTTAGATAAGGAACCTTATACAAAAGCTTGGGAAAAAAATCTAAATATAATATGCAACAATTATGAATTTCTAACTTAGGAACTTTAATTGGGTAGATGGTCCCCACCAAGTAATTATCTTAAACATATGGAAGCTCTATCTTGGCTCTTTTTGTTGAAGATCAAAACAAGTGGACATCTCATCCCCATCCATGCACACATAGAAAACTAAAGTTAGAGCAAGTGGCATTGAATTCTTAACAAGAAAATATTAGTAGACTTCTATAGAGGGCTGAAACTAAAAATTGAAATGTGTAAACTTATACTCAACTTAGGTATCATTTATTTATGCATTTTATCTTTTTATGACCAACATCACATGATAAGTCCTCCTATATGACACCAAAGTTTCCTATCTAGTGCAACACACAATTTGTTGAACAATGTGCCCTCTATTGACACCAAATTGTCCTCTATGGTGCAACACACCCTTTGTTTGCCCAACATGCCCTCTATGACACTCGTTCTCCTCTTAGTCCCGAGACTCTTTGGTGAAGATTAATTATATAATGTATAATGTTATGGTGTTATTGTCATATTACTTTCTTAATTTTGAATCTCTTATCTTAAAATATGAATCTCTAGTCCTTATATCTGAATCTCTTATCTTTACTTCTGAAACTGAATCTAATCCTGGATTTTTGAGAGAACTCTATTTCTATTCAAACATTGACCTAAATTTTTTATAATATGAACTAGAATCTTACAACTCTAAATATCAAAATTTGAAATGTTTGTGTATGACATGTTGATATGGCAACTGAAAGAATATAATAATAAAGATGAAATGATCAAAATATATATAAAAACTCAAAAATCTCCATGTATTTAACTACGGCATTAAAGGGAACAATCTAGAAATGACAATTTAGACCAATAGTCTAAATAAGATACAAGGGAAATAACCAAAAGGGAATGACACACTTACCCTCATTACAACAATCAAAATCTATGCTTGAATCATCAAGCCCATCTCCTAATTCCTGAAAATATCATGAATGGTTCATACACATCACTAGATTTAAAAAATCATACTTCCATGGTAAAGTTAGGGTTTCAATGCTTTTCACATGTGTATGGGTCATTTACATCAAATTGTTCACTCTAGATATAAAAGTGATATAGATGATCTTATAATGTATCTAGAGAATTTATTTTTGACCAACCATTTATATAAGGCAATACACATTAAAGTCCTAAATGTGCCTTATTACACATTAGTATTATAAAGGAAGCTAATGCTAATGCTAATGCTAATGCTAATGCAAAATATATATCATGGGTGTTTATAATGTTTGGACCATATCAAACAATTACCATAACCAAAATTTTATATTTAAAGTACATCAGTAATGCATTTACTTCCACTAGATATAAATCCTATAAAAGCTAACTCAAGGTCATATATAAATATTTCATCTTATAGAATATAATTTTTGACTACAAGGTATATTATGTACGTTTTTCTAATAGTCCTACTATTTTGTAGGATTTTATTAAGAAGGAGGTATTTTCTAGAATTTATATTCATTATTTACCATCCATTTTCTTGATAGACCCCAAGTGAGGTCTATTTAGGGTCATATCCACTAGCACGCCTCCCTGTCTTCTTTACGATGTAGGTTGTGCTAAAGGGGACTGTGCTCCCCTACTTTACTCTAGAAATAGAGGATGCCACCATGGATGGGTTGCCCTTGATCATGGAAAAATAGGAATCCTTTGAAGTCCCTAGTGGCACCAAAAGTATTTTCTATCAGCATAATGGGTGAGTAGAGGAGAGATCCACGTGCAAAAGGCAGTGATTCCACAACATAGTTCCTATTGTGATGGGTTCTAGGTACCATGGTGGAGGTGCTCGACATGCACCTGAGAGACCAATCTCGGTCGTGATGAATCCTCATAGCACCTATGTGGTCATATGATATTTTGGAACCCACTGATCAGTGTGGAAGGTCTTTGATTGGTGAGCTTTAGTCCCTTTCTTATCCATCCCCTACTTCTCCTCAACAAACAAGGGTCCAATGACAGTTACAAGACCAAGGTCTACACAAGTCTAGGCTTAGTGCCTTTGGAACCATGACCTAGCACCTTTGACATCACATATCTTTACCGTGAACAATTTCTAATCTCTTAGCCCCTCTCTCCAATACCCCAAATCACATGTTTGCAACTAAGGGTAAAGAGAACTGAATAAGGGAGGGGTCTATTTAAGTTTGTGGTTGCACATGGAGCGACCACTACCCTCTAGTTCTCAATAAGAATCTCAATTATGGCTACGTCCTTGACCCAGTGAACTATCTTCTACCATTGTTCATAAATGTAAGATAATTTCCAAAAGAACAAACATTGGACAAATTGAAGGTTTATACATGTGAAAGACGATGATAGAAAGAAGTGACCCCTCTACCAAGCATTTATATGCATATCTGTAAGTATGCATGGCTTTTTTGATCAGCCATAAAAACTTTGAAAATTCTAAATTAATCATTGCTCTAGGTTTTTTAGTTGTGTAGTCGTCATTATCTTCATAGGATCCCAATTTGATTTAAAATATCTATGTACCTTCAATACTTTTAACAGGCACATATCCATCTTAGGAAACTATAGTTATTCTATTGTTGTTCTTTTCATGTCTATTCTAAAAGACTTATATTGCAACCTGTCTCTAATGTTACCATTACTCATTTAATTTATACTTTTACCTTCTCTAATAGAGTCCTAGATAGTTTCACCTTGTCCCATTCTTGTCTAAATATCATATCTCTCATTTTTTAGAAATCTATAATTTCCCCCCAAGCTTCAACACCATGGAATTCAAGATTACAATAAAATTGAGCCCAAATAGGGATTTTTTAATAAGTTAGGCTAGTTACCTAATATTGAATCATTTTCATGACTCAAATCTTTAAAGAAAACTACACCAAACACATCCAAGTATCCTCAAAATCAATATGGATTTCCCAAAACTCAGTCATAACTTTAAATTGCATGTTGGTGATAATCATGCTACAATAAATCTACATGTTGCACCTAATTTTATGTGCATGCATATGTAAAACCCTTACTTTGTTAATGGGATGTACCAAAAAACTCATCTAGAATCCTTAATTTTTGTAGAAGCTCAACATATTCACTCATAATGAAATTAGAATTTAGTAACACCATGGTGACCCTTAGTGTCCATCTAATCTCTCAACATCCTATTTCTGGTCATTTGAATATGATTTCATAGGTGTAGCATGACCATATTGTTGGGTTTTATGGCCTCAGAGTAGGCAGTAGAAACAAAAAATTTACTGGCCATTAACTCATAATAGGAGATCGCATCAACGACTATGTAATGGGAAGGATGATTTTAGTGAGATATACCTAGTCCTGGGGCTTTCCTAGTGACAATACCTCACAACCATGTGCGGTCTTCAATGCCATGTCTTGGACGGTGTCTGTGCAACTCTTGGTCCCCACCATGGACTCTAGCCTCCACCACAGACTGCGACTGATGTGTCCTCCTAAGCGGTAGACATCTCCCGCCTCTACAAATAGTCTACACAGACCACCTAGAACTCATGTTGTTATAGAAGAACTGGTAGGAAGGAAACAACCCTCATGTTGGTGTACTAGCACCAACCTGCTCTCCCAAACTCAGACTGCTTTTCTACAGTTGTCTTTCCCTCGTAGTGCCTCCCTAGTCAGGTAGCACTTGCTCGGGCTCTCTCGGTTACCAAAACTAGAGAGGACACCAACTTTTCAGAGCAACTAATGTTCTAAGTTGTGTGTTTTGAGAAGCCCACAGTACCCCTCTATTTATATTAGAGGGTAGGGTCAGGGTTCCCAATCTATTCGGGAGTATAAGGATCCAGAATTTCCATAAATAACTTGCACTGTGGTAGGCGAACCGATCGTTTCACAACTGAAACAGTCATTTGGAAAGGTGAGCCGATCAGTTCACTAGTGAACCAGTCGGTTGGCAATGTGAACTGGTCATTTCACTAAGTGAAACAGTCGTTTCAATTCACAAACTTGCCTACAATTGACTTTCCTCACTCGTTTCCAATGAATGCAAAGATTAATCCTTATTCCAATTGAATTGAACAAGTGAAACGTGAAAGTTTTCCTCCAATCAGGCAAATCCCAATTTCCTCAATCGGCAGGACTATGAGTTGCCCGGTTCACCAAGTGAACTGGGCGGTTGGTTCACACCAACCGATCGGCTCACAAAGGTGAACCAATCAGTTGGCAGTCCTGACATTACCAATGTAGTCTCCAATCGACCTGACACTCTAACCAACTAGTTCAACACTTGAACTTGATAGTTATGAGTCGAGTCAGTCAATTGTATGTTTAGTTGAGTACCTAAACACCTTTGGTATCAATTTAAACATCATTCATGGATAATCTCCTCTTTCATGGGTATCCTATGTGTGTGACCATGTAGGTTCCAATTTACGTTGGCAGTGAATGTTCACAACAACTCATGACATCACAAGCAATGAGAGGAATCTAGTAACTCATCATTGCTAACCAAGTAACTCAAAAAGTTGGAGAACAACTTCAACCTACAATCTGTGATTAGTTTTGCCGTGATCGTATAGTTCCTTTGTCTCTAACATCCACATTGAACTCGAGGCATGTAACATCATCCTCTTCAACATTCAATCCATGTTCCTTGACCTATAGTATACTGTCTGAGATGCATGTGAGTTCACATATCATATATTGAATCACATGGGTATGGCCATACAATTCTAAGTCTCACTTATCAAGGGGACTTGGATATCATACTCCTTGTAGGAGGGACAAATCCCATATCTATCACTCACAATCTATCCCCATGTGTCAAAGTCACCCAACCATCACCTTTATAACACCAATGTTTTAGGAATGCATTTGATGATGTCAAAGTGTACCCAACGACATGTGATGAGTGTAGTGATTTCAGGTCTAAGAACCACTAACACCACTGTCACTATGAGAGACAACTGTGACTACCATTCCATGGTATCCATGTATCACTCTCACAGTGGGTCTGTCTGATATACTATTCTCTAACATATATATGTGTGCTTGACTTGATATCATATATCATGACTAATGAGACTCTATCATCAGTCAACACACACTCTAATCTTATGTATTACTATTGTCTATTTTGCTTCCACAGTAATATCCGACTAGGGACATAACAAGAATGTATGTACTCTTATCAGGGACATAACAAGAATGTCTATTTTGCTTCCACACCATGGCCTGATCTTGGTGCTCCAGCACCTCTGGGAGCCTCTCCTTGAGTTCATTGAGCTTGCCAGGAAACCACGAAGGCAAAAGACCTCTAGTCGATCTTCAATGTACCGCAGGGTTCCATTGCGGTGAAGGTCATGGAGCTCCAAGTAGGTGCTCGACCTTGGTATGCACCATGGATCCATGGGGAGTAATCCAGGTCCTGAAATGACCATGGACCCCCCCACACACACACAATTCTAGTCGCTCGAGATTAGTGTTCAAAGACAATGATGGTATTTCAGTTCCTATTTCATTTTTTCACGAGTTTGATAATTGAGTTGGAAAGACCAAATCACCCCCACATATTTAATCGATTAATGTATTGCACGAGGGTATTTAAGTAATTTTGTATCCCTCCCTTCTTTGATTGTGGGTCCTCAGTGGCGAGCCTTCTCGCTATTTGGCTGACCCCTATTGGTTTAACTCAGACCCGACCCACTGGATTTGGATATATATATATATATATATATATGTATATATATACATGGCTTTTTCTTGTTTTGTCATTGGTCTATTCTTTGTAAAGTCATAGTAAATCACTCGATGCTCATAAAAATGAGCAGAAATATGTTTTGGAAAGGGTTTTCGATGAGGAATCCTATTTTATTGTTTTTATCGATAGATTTTGCTGTTTTCACGTCTCAATAATTATATGACACAAATTAGGGTTTAATTTGTATGATGGAAGGATAATTATGTTAATTTCAGGTGTTTAAGGGAATCCAGTCGCTCGATTAGTGTTCAAGGACAATGATGGTATTTCAGCTCCCATTTCATTTTTTCATGAGTTTGATAATTGAGTTGGAAAGATCAAATCGCACCCACATATTTAATTGATTAATGTATTGCACGAGGGTATTTAAGTAATTTTGTCTCCCTCCCTTCTTTGACTGCGGGTCCTCAGTGGCGAGCCTTCTCACTATTTGGCTGACCCCTATTGGTCCAACTCAGACACAACCCACTCGATTTGGATATATATATATATATATATATATATATATATATATATATGGCTTTTTCTCATTTTGTCATTGGTATGTTCTTTGTAATTTCATAGTAAATCACTCGATGCTCAAATAAATGAGAAAAAATATGTTTTGGAAAGGGTTTTCGATGAGGAATCCTATTTTATGGTTTTATCAACATATTTTGCTGTTTTCACATCTCAATAATTATATGACACAAATTAGGGTTTAATTTGTATGATTTAAGGATAATTATGTTAATTTCAGGTATTTAAGGGAATCCAATCTGTCAAATGAGGTTTGACTTAGGTGCTTTAGCTCAAGGTAAGCGGGCCATAACCTTGGCATAGATACTATTGGATTTAGTGACTGTTTATAATTTATGTTAAGTACTTTATGTTAAAGTCATGATTAATGTATGTCTTCCTTTCAAGTATATGACTATTGAATGTTTAGTTGTTATAATCTAAGTCTAAGAATAGAAACCACATTAATGTTATGAATTATGATTAAGGTACATGAAACTAAGGTTAAGAGGGAAGAAATTCCCATTCATGCTTAAGAGGAAAGAAATTCCCATTATGGTTCATGGGGAGAAATCCCAACTATGTTCAAGAGGGAGAAATCCCATTAAGATCAAGTCTATGTTATTAAGAAGATAATTAAGTCTAAGAAAGATCACAGTTAAGGGAATTTTATTTAGACTTATATGCACCTTGTTATGGGCTTTTCGAGCATTATGTGATTTCTGAGCAATTATGGTCTTTCCGAGCATTTTGGGCTCCTTATGGGGCATTAAAAGAGGAGCATGTACTTCTTGTCAAAATTCTTCATGTAAAAGATGCCAAGAATTGATTAATGTGAATGCATGTTCATGTTTAAGTCAAATCATCTTTATATGTTATTTTTATGTCTTATAATATGCCAATTCTGCTTACTTACCATGAATGTTTTTCCTTTGCATGGCTGGGGACAAGATGTCCACAGAAGTTAGAGCTAAAGGGAATGAATTAGCTTAAGGAGTTCTAAAAATCCAAGGATCTAAGAATTTGTTTCCTGGTGGGACGCCCATCTATAGAGATCCTATCTTTTACATGTTATCTAGTTTATGTTTAGCATACCTTTAGAATCATGATGTAGTTTTCTTTCCAATAAGAACTTATGTATGGAAATATGTTTCAATAATGCCAAGTGTTATTTATTTCTTGATATGAGATCATGTATGTGACAACCCTCCCTGAATTGCCAAGTACCCCACATTATGGATAATGCTGGGGATTAGGTTGTGGTTCTGTTGGTTACATATGAAACCCTAGGGAGGGGTGTTACATTAATGGCATTAGAGCAAGAAATAGATGGCCACTAAGGCAACAATATAGATTCATATTATGTTCTAATATCATGTTATGTTTACCCTTTCAGATGCCCCCTAAGAAGAATGAGAAGGTTGGTGAGTCAAGTCCCTCACAAGGATCTTCTAGTGGAGATAGGACTCAAGACATGAATCAATTTCCCCCACAAGTCACTATAGAAGCCCTAGTTGCAGCCATGACCAATGCCTTCCAACCTAGAGCTCCACCTAGAGAGTACATGAGATCTCCCTCATAGATTTCTTGAAGATTAGACCCGATGCTTTCCATGGTGAAGATGAAGTTGATGTGGTAACCAAGGCTGAGGAGTGGATTAGTAATATGGAACATTGCTTTAGAGACTTAGAGTGTCTCCAACGTAGTAAGGTTATATTTGCCACCCATATGCTCAAGGGTGCAACCTGTACTTAGTGGGAGAACCTCTTAGCCTCTAGGGAAGAAGATGACCCTCCTTTCACTTGGGGTGAGTTTGTAGAAGTGTTTAATGACCATTATGTATCTGAAGCCATGTTAGAAAGGAAGGAGGATGAGTTTGTTAACCTTAAGCAAGTGGGTGACATGACTGTCACTGAGTATGCCATGAAGTTTCGTAAGCTCCAAAGGTATGGTCTTGAGTACACTGAGCAAAAGAGAGCTAAGACGTTTATTAGAGGGCTTAAACCCGACCTAAGTTATGCTTTGTCTGGTAGAGGTCATAGGACCATGCAATCAGCCCTAGATGCAGCCTTAGAATAGGAGGATCACCCTTGTAGGAATCCTAAGAAGGAGGTACCCCAAAACCATCATCACCATCAACCCCCTCCACCCTCCAACTATAAGATAAAAGCCCTTGAGCCTTCTTCTGAAAATGGGAGAACCCCAGGCCCTACATGTAAGAGAAATCATGGTGGTCCTTATAGGTGTGGGACTTCTGTTTGCTATTATTGTGGTGAGGAAGGGCATATCAAGCCTAATTTCCCAAAGCTTGCAAAGAAGGATCCCAACCATAACCAAGCTAAGAACCCTAATCCTCCACCCAAGGTTAAACCAAGGCTCTTCACCATGTAAATGTCGAATGGAGAAGAGGAAAATGATCAAGGTGAGGGTAGTTAAGCAATTCATGTTGAATCATAATGCTTTGTTTATGTATGCTTCTTTTATAATAAAAATTTGTATGGAAAATTTGCAAGTTTATGTGAAACCCTTAAGGTGGATAGAAACTCTAGGAAATTTTGAGGAGGAAATTTATTTAAGGTGGGTAGTATTGTAACATCCCACTCTTTTTATGCAAATTTTCAAAATATTTTATTCTTTACATAATCTTTTTTATAGAATAATTGTTGAGGACCTTTATGCAAATAGCCCATGTTAATTTTGCAAATTCATTTTATTATGTTCAATTACTCTCTTGCCCATGATTTATTTAAAGAAAATGTTTCTTTGTATAATTATGCACTTTTGTTTAGAAAATATAAATGAATGCTTTTATTTTTCTCTCCCTTGTGGTGATTAGTGGTTTACATGTAAAATTGCTTGCTGTATGACCTCCATCACATTAATTGAGGAGAAATAATATTTAGTGCACCTTTTCATACCTTGTAATTCTTATTTGAGAAATTAATAGCTTTATATACACTAATAATAGCCATTTAAATGTACATGATGATTTTTGCTATATTAGGCCTAAAACGTGTACAAGCATCAAATCTAATTAAATGGGATTAATATAGACCCTCTTTTTTTCCTATGGTTCAAATTTGAACTCATTTCGCCCATATTTGACCCTCCAATTAATTTGAGAGAGGTTTAAATATAGTTTGACCGAGGTTTGAATCCAATTTCATTAATTGCATTGATTTTCCCAATAGTTCCGATTTTATTTTTTGTCACACATTACACTTATCGCGCGCGCTACCCGCACCGTCTGATCAAGGATCAATGACCTTCCTATCGTCATCTAACTCCGCATAGCCCGCAGTCAGAGCCGTTTCACAGGTTGTTATTTCCCTGACTGCGTTCTCACTCCACGGTGCACCGTTTCTCTTGATTCTTTCACCACTAGACCGTGAGATCAAGACAAACCAAGCGAGCCTTTACTTACCTACTATCTTGATTGGAAGAGAAAATGCCCAAGTTGGTTTCAAAACCCTCTCCACCATGATTTGGGTAGGAGCTAGCCCTGTACCCTCCGCCTCTAGTTAGGAGACCCAAAAGGTCCTCCGACCCTCAAAGCCTTCTCCTCCTCCTTCAATTTCACCATTTGTACCCTCAGGACCCAGACCTACCCTTCCTCCCTCATCGGCAACATCAAGCCTAGACCTCACATCAACCCTCACCCCAGCTCATTTACCACCGCAATAAGCATATGTGAACTCTTCTCTCTCATTTTACTTCAATGGTTTGTCCTACCTTTGCCTGAAACTCTATGTCCTATAGGGTCGCCATTAGACCTTGCTGGCACTGACCGCCACGACACATCAGTGGCCCTCCGCCTGTGAAAACATGTGCTTTGACCTCGTCTCGCCCGTACATTGGTTTTGCGAGCCTTACTTGACGAGTTCTCAATGGATTTGGTAGATTCTGAGTTGAGTCCTTTTCTTTCCTATTTTACTACTTCTTTGATGAGCCTCATGGCCACCATGTTCTCGGCTCTCTAGGCTTGCTTTTTTGACTTCAAATGACAACAAGGAACTTTTCTTTCCCTTCCCTCCTTCGTCTAGCCTCAATAGCACATCTCCCACCCTCAGTATCAGCCAGCCATCACCATGGCCTGATCTTGGTGCTCCAACACCTCTGGGAGCCTCTCCTTGAATTCGTTGAGATTGCCAGGAAACCACGAAGGCAAAAGACCTCTAGTCGGTCTTCAATGTACCGCAGGGTTCCATTGCGGTGAAGGTCATGGAGCTCCAAGTAGGTGCTCGACCTTGGTATGAGCCATGGATCCATGGGGAGTAATCCAGGTCCTGAAATGACCATGGACCCCCCCCACACACACACAATTCTAGTCGCTCGATTAGTGTTCAAGGACAATGATGGTATTTCAGTTCCTATTTCATTTTTTCACGAGTTTGATAATTGAGTTGGAAAGACCAAATCACCCCCACATATTTAATCGATTAATGTATTGCACGAGGGTATTTAAGTAATTTTGTATCCCTCCCTTCTTTGATTGTGGGTCCTCAGTGGCGAGCCTTCTCACTATTTGGCTGACCCCTATTGGTTTAACTCAGACCCGACCCACTGGATTTGGATATATATATATATATATGTATATGTATATATATACATGGCTTTTTCTTGTTTTGTCATTGGTCTATTCTTTGTAAAGTCATAGTAAATCACTCGATGCTCATAAAAATGAGCAGAAATATGTTTTGGAAAGGGTTTTCGATGAGGAATCCTATTTTATTGTTTTTATCAATAGATTTCGCCGTTTTCACGTCTCAATAATTATATGACACAAATTAGGGTTTAATTTGTATGATGGAAGGATAATTATGTTAATTTCAGGTGTTTAAGGGAATCCAGTCGCTCGATTAGTGTTCAAGGACAATGATGGTATTTCAGCTCCCATTTCATTTTTTCATGAGTTTGATAATTGAGTTGGAAAGACCAAATCGCCCCCACGTATTTAATTGATTAATCTATTGCACGAGGGTATTTAAGTAATTTTGTCTCCCTCCCTTCTTTGACTGCTGGTCCTCAGTGGCGAGTCTTCTCACTATTTGGCTGACCCCTATTGGTCCAACTCAGTCACAGCCCACTGGATTTGGATATATATATATATATATATATATATATATATATATATATATATATATATATATATATATATATATATGGCCTTTTCTCATTTTGTCATTGGTATGTTCTTTGTAATTTCATAGTAAATCACTCGATGCTCAAATAAATGAGAAAAAATATGTTTTGGAAAGGGTTTTCGATGAGGAATCCTATTTTATGGTTTTATCGACATATTTTGCTATTTTCACATCTCAATAATTATATGACACAAATTAGGGTTTAATTTGTATGATTTAAGGATAATTATGTTAATTTCAGGTATTTAAGGGAATCCAATATGTCAAATGAGGTTTGACTTAGGTGCTTTAGCTCAAGGTAAGCGGGCCATAACCTTGGCATAGATACTATTGTATTTAGTGACTGTTTATAATTTATGTTAAGTACTTTATGTTAAAGTCATGATTAATGTATGTCTTCCTTTCAAGTATATGACTATTGAATGTTTAGTTGTTATAATCTAAGTCTAAGAATAGAAATCACATTAATGTTATGAATTATGATTAAGGTACATGAAACCAAGGTTAAGAGGGAAGAAATTCCCATTCATGCTTAAGAGGAAAGAAATTCCCATTATGGTTCATGGGGAGAAATCCCAACTATGTTCAAGAGGGAGAAATCCCATTAAGATCAAGTCTATGTTATTAAGAAGATAATTAAGTCTAAGAAAGATCACAGTTAAGGGAGTTTGATTTAGACTTATATGCACCTTGTTATGGGCTTTTCGAGCATTATGTGATTTCTGAGCAATTATGGTCTTTCCGAGAATTTTGGGCTCCTTATGGGGCATTAAAAGAGGAGCATGTACTTCTTGTCAAAATTCTTCATGTAAAAGATGCCAAGAATTGATTAATGTGAATGCATGTTCATGTTTAAGTCAAATCATCTTTATATGTTATTTTAATGTTTTATAATATGCCAATTCTGCTTACTTACCATGAATGTTTTTCCTTTGCATGGCTGGGGACAAGATGTCCACAGAAGTTAGAGCTAAAGGGAATGAATTAGCTTAAGGAGTTCTAAAAATCCAAGGATCTAAGAATTTGTTTCCTGGTGGGACGTCCATCTATAGAGATCCTATCTTTTACATGTTATCTAGTTTATGTTTAGCATACCTTTAGAATCATGATGTAGTTTTCTTTCCAAGAAGAACTTATGTATGAAAATATGTTTCAATAATGCCAAGTGTTATTTATTTCTTGATATGAGATCATGTATGTGACAACCCTCCCTGAAATGCCAAGTACCCCACATTATGGATAATGCTGGGGATTAGGTTGTGGTTCCGTTGGTTACATATGAAACCATAGGGAGGGGTGTTACATTAATGGTATCAAAGCAAGAAATAGATGGCCACTAAGGCAACAATATAGATTCATATTATGTTCTAATATCATGTTATGTTTACCCTTTCAGATGCCCCCTAAGAAGAATGAGAAGGTTGGTGAGTCAAGGCCCTCACAAGGATCTTCTAGTGGAGATAGGACTCAAGACATGAATCAATTTCCCCCACAAGTCACTATAGAAGCCCTAGTTGTAGCCATGACCAATGCCTTCCAACCTACACCTCCACCTAGAGTACATGAGATCTCCCTCATAGATTTCTTGAAGATTAGACCCGATGCTTTCCATGGTGAAGATGAAGTTGATGTGGTAACCAAGGCTGAGGAGTGGATTAGTAATATGGAACATTGCTATAGAGACTTAGAGTGTCTCCAACGTAGTAAGGTTATATTTTCCACCCATATGCTCAAGGGTGCAACCTATACTTGGTGGGAGAACCTCTTAGCCTCTAGGGAAGAAGACAACCCTCCTTTCACTTGGGGTGAGTTTGTAGAAGTGTTTAATGACCATTATGTATCTGAAGCCATGTTAGAAAGGAAGGAGGATGAGTTTGTTAACCTTAAGCAAGTGGGTGACATGACTGTCACTGAGTATGCCATGAAGTTTCGTAAGCTCCAAAGGTATGGTCTTGAGTACACTGAGCAAAAGAGAGCTAAGACGTTTATTAGAGGGATTAAACCCGACCTAAGTTATGCTTTGTCTGGTAGAGGTCATAGGACCATGCAATCAGCCCTAGATGCAGCCTTAGAATAGGAGGATCACCCTTGGAGGAATCCTAATAAGGAGGTACCCCAAAACCATCATCACCATCAACCCCCTCCACCCTCCAACTACAAGATAAAAGCCCCTGAGCCTTCTTCTGAAAATGCGAGAACCCCAGGCCCTACATGTAAGAGAAATCATGGTGGTCCTTATAGGTTTCAGACTTCTGTTTTCTATTATTGTGGTGAGGAAGGGCATATCAAGCCTAATTTCCCAAAGCTTGCAAAGAAGGATCCCAACCATAACCAAGCTAAGAACCCTAATCCTTCACCCAAGGTTAAACCAAGGCTCTTCACCATGTAAATGTCGGATGGAGAAGAGGAAAATGATCAAGGTGAGGGTAGTTAAGCAATTCATGTTGAATCATAATGCTTTGTTTATGTATGCTTCTTTTATAATAAAAATTTGTATGGAAAATTTGCAAGTTTATGTGAAACCCTTAAGGTGGGTATAAACTCTAGGAAATTGAGGAGGAAATTTATTTAAGGTGGGTAGTATTGTAACATCCCACTCTTTTTATGCAAATTTTCAAAATATTTTATTCTTTACATAATCTTTTTTTATAGCATAATTGTTCAGGACCTTTATGCAAATAGCCCATGTTAATTTTGCAAATTCATTTTATTATGTTCAATTACTCTCTTTCCCATGATTTATTTAAAGAAAATGTTTCTTTGTATAATTATGCACTTTTGTTTAGAAAATATAAATGAATGCTTTTATTTTTCTCTCCCTTGTGGTGATTAGTGGTTTACATGTAAAATTGCTTGCTGTATGACCTCCATCACATTAATTGAGGAGAAATAATATTTAGTGCACCTTTTCATACCTTGTAATTCTTATTTGAGAAATTAATAGCTTTATATACACTAATAATAGCCATTTAATTGTACATGATGATTTTTGCTATATTAGGCCTAAAACGTGTACAAGCATCAAATCTAATTAAATGGGATTAATCTAGACCCTCTTTTTTGCCTATGGTTCAAATTTGAACTCATTTCGCCCATATTTGACCCTCCAATTAATTTGAGAGAGGTTTAAATATAGTTTGACTGAGGTTTGAATCCAATTTCATTAATTGCATTGATTTTCCCAATAGTTCCGGTTTTATTTTTTGTCACACGTTACACTTATCGCGCGCGCTACCCGCACCATCCGATCAAGGATCAATGACCTTCCTATCGTCATCTAACTCCGCATAGCCTGCAGTCAGAGCCGTTTCACAGGTTGTTATTTCCCTGACTGCGTTCTCACTCCACGGTGCACCGTTTCTCTTGATTCTTTCACCAACTAGACCGTGAGATCAAGACAAACCAAGTGAGCCTTTACTTACCTCCTATCTTGATTGGAAGAGAAAATGCCCAAGTTGGTTTCAAAACCCTCTCCACCATGATTTGGGTAGGAGCTAGCCCTGTACCCTCCGCCTCTAGTTAGGAGACCCAAAAGGTCCTCCGACCCTCAAAGCCTTCTCCTCCTGCTTCAATTTCACCATTCGTACCCTCAGGACCCAGACCTACCCTTCCTCCCTCATCGGCAACATCAAGCCTAGACCTCACAACACCCCTCACCCCAGCTCATTTACCACCGCAGTAAGCATATGTGAACTCTTCTCTCTCATTTTACTTCAATGGTTTGTCCTACCTTTGCCTGAAACTCTGTGTCCTATAGGGCCGCCATTAGACCTTGCTGGCACTAACCGCCACGGCACATCAGTGGCCCTCCGCCTGTGAAAACATGTGCTTTGACCTCGTCTCGCCCGTACATTGGTTTTGCGAGCCTTACTTGACGAGTTCTCAATGGATTTGGTAGATTCTGAGTTGAGTCCTTTTCTTTCCTATTTTACTACTTCTTTGATGAGCCTCATGGCCACGGATGTTCTCGGCTCTCTAGGCTTGCTTTTTTGACTTCAAATGACAACAAGGAACTTTTCTTTCCCTTCCCTTCTTCGTCTAGCCTCAATAGCACATCTCCCACCCTCAGTAGCAGCCAGCCATCACCATGGCCTGATCTTGGTGCTCCAACACCTCTGGGAGCCTCTCCTTGAGTTCGTTGAGCTTTCCAGGAAACCACGAAGGCAAAAGACCTCTAGTCGGTCTTCAATGTACCGCAGGGTTCCATTGCGGTGAAGGTCATGGAGCTCCAAGTAGGTGCTCGACCTTGGTATGCGCCATGGATCCATGGGGAGTAATCCAGGTCCTGAAATGACCATGTACCCCCCCCACACACACACACAATTCTAGTCGCTCGATTAGTGTTCAAGGACAATGATGGTATTTCAGTTCCTATTTCATTTTTTCACGAGTTTGATAATTGAGTTGGAAAGACCAAATCACCCCCACATATTTAATCGATTAATGTATTGCACGAGGGTATTTAAGTAATTTTGTATCCCTCCCTTCTTTGATTGTGGGTCCTCAGTGGCGAGCCTTCTCGCTATTTGGCTGACCCCTATTGGTTTAACTCAGACCCGACCCACTAGATTTGGATATATATATATATATATGTATATATATACTTGGCTTTTTCTTGTTTTTTCATTGGTCTATTCTTTGTAAAGTCATAGTAAATCACTCGATGCTCATAAAAATGAGCAAAAATATGTTTTGGAAAGGGTTTTCGATGAGGAATCCTATTTTATTGTTTTTATCGATAGATTTTGCTGTTTTCACGTCTCAATAATTATATGACACAAATTAGGGTTTAATTTGTATGATGGAAGGATAATTATGTTAATTTCAGGTGTTTAAGGGAATCCAATCTGTCAAACGAGGTTTGACTTTGGTGCTTTAGCTCAAGGTAAGCGGGCCATGCCATTGGTATAGAAACTATTTGATTTACTAAATGTTTATAATTTATGTTAAGTACTTTATGTTAAAGTCATGATTAATGTATGTCTTCCTTTCAAGTATATGACTATTGGATGTTTGGTTTCCATAATCTAAGTCTAAGCATAGAAACCACATTAATGTTATGAATTATGATTAAGGTACATGAAATGAAGGTTAAGAGGGAAGAAATTCCCATTCATGATTAAGAGGGAAGAAATTCCCATTATGGTTCATGGGGAGAAATCCCAACTATGTTCAAGAGGGAGAAATCCCATTAAGATAAAGTCTAAGTTATTAAGAAGATAATTAAGTCTAAGAAAGGTCATGGTTAAGGGAATTTGATTTAGATTTATATGCGACTTGTTATGGGCTTTTCGAGCATTGTGTGCTTTCTGAGCAATTATGGTCTTTCCGAGCATTATGGGCTCCTTATGGGGCATTAAGAGAGGGGCATGTACTTCTTGTCAAATTTCTTCATGTAAAAGATGCCAAGAATTGATTAATGTGAATGTATGTTCATGTTTAAGTCAAATCATCTTTATATGTTATTTTTATGTCTTATAATATGCTAATGCCGCTTACTTACCATGAATGTTTTTCCTTTGCACGGCTGGGGATGAGATGTCCGCAGAAGTTGGAGCTAAAGGGAAGGAATTAGCTTAAGGAGTTCTAAGAATCCAATGATCTAAGAATTTGTTTCCTGGTGGGACGTCCATCTATAGAGTTCCTATCTTTTACATGTTATCTAGTTTATGTTTAGCATACCTTTAGAATCATGATGTAGTTTTCTTTCCAAGAAGAATTTATGTATGAATCTATGTTTCGATAATGCCAAGTGTTATTTATTTCTTGATATGAGATCATGTATGTGATAATCCTCCCTGAAATGCCAAGTACCCCACATTATGGATAATGTTGGGGATTAGGTTGTGGTTCCACTGGTTACATATGAAACCCTAGGGAGGGGTGTTACATTAATGGTATCAGAGCAAGTATTAGATGGCCACTAAGGCAACAATATAGATTCATATTATGTTCTAATATCATGTTATGTTTACCCTTTCAGATGGCCCCTAAGAAGAAGGAGAAGGTTGGTGAGTCAAGGCCCTCACAAGGATCCTCTAGTGGAGATAGGACTCAAGACGTGAATCAATTTCCCCCACAAATCACCATAGAAGCCCTAGTTGCAGCCATGACCAATGCCTTCCAACCTAGAGCTCCACCTAGAGTACATGATATCTCCCTCATAGATTTCTTGAAGATTAGACCCGATGCTTTCCATGGTGAAGATGAGGTTGATGTGGTAACCAAGGCTGATGAGTGGATTAGTAATATGGAGCATTGCTTTAGAGACTTGGAGTGTCTCCCACGTAGTAAGGTTATATTTGCCACCCATATGCTCAAGGGTGCAACCCGTACTTGGTGGGAGAACCTCTTAGCCTCTAGGGAAGAAGACAACCCTCCTTTCACTTGGGGTGAGTTTGTAGAAGTCTTTAACGACCATTATGTATCCGAAGCAAAAGGAAGAAGGATGAGTTTGTTAACCTTAAGCAAGTGGGTGACATGACTTTCACTGAGTATGCCATGAAGTTTTGTAAGCTCCAAAAGTATGGTCTTGAGTACACAGAGAAAAAGAGAGCTAAGAAGTTTATTAGAGGGCTTAAACCCAACCTAAGTTATGCCTTGTCTGGTAGAGGTCATAGGACCATGCAATCAGCCCTAGATGCAGCCTTAGAATTAGAGGATCACCCTGGGAGGAATCCTAAGAAGGAGGTACCCCAAAACCATCGTCACCATCAACCCCCTCCACCCTCCAACCACATGACAAAAGCCCCTGAGCCTTCTTCTGAAAATGGGAGAACCCCATGCCCTACATGTAAGAGAAATCATGGTGGTCCTTGTAGGTTTGGGACTTCTATTTGCTATTATTGTGGTGAGGAAGGGCATGTCAAGCCTAATTGCCCAAAGCTTGCAAAGAAGGATCCCAACCATATTGCAAAGAAGGATCTCAACCATAACCAAGCTAAGAACCTGAATCCTCCACCCAAGGTTAAACCAAGGCTCTTCACCATGCAAATGTCGGATGGAGAAGAGGAAAATGATCAAGGTGAGGGTAGTTAAGTAATTATGTTGAATCATAATGCTTTGTTTATGTTTGCTTCTTTTATAATAAAAATTTGTATGGAAAATTTGCAAGTTTATGAGAAACCCTTAAGGTGGGTAGAAACTCTAGGAAATTTTGAGGACAAAATTTATTTAAGGTGGGTAGTATTGTAACATCCCACTCTTTTTATGCAAATTTTCAAAATATTTTATTCTTTACATAATCTTTTTCTATATAATTGTTGAGGACCTTTATGCAAATTGCCCATGTTAATTTTTGCAAATTCATTTTATTATGTTAATTAATCTCTTGCCCATGATTTATTTAAAGAAAATGTTTCTTTGTATAATTATGCACTTTTGTTTAGAAAATGGAAATGAATGCTTTTATTTTTCTCTCCCTTGTGGTGATTAGTGGTTTACATGTAAAATTGCTTTCTTTATGACCTTCATCACATTAATTGAGGAGAAATAATATTTAGAGCACGTTTTCATACCTTGTAATTCTTATTTGAGAAATTAATAGCTTTATATACACTAATCATAGCCATTTAAATGTACATGATGATTTTTGCTATATTAGGCCTAAAACGTGTACAAACATCAAATCTAATCAAATGGGAATAATCTAGACCCTCTTTTTTTCCTATGGTTCAAATTTGAACTCATTTGACCCATGTTTGACTGTCCAATTAATGTGAGAGAGGTTTAAATATATTTTGACCTAGGTTTGAATCCAATTTCATTAATTGCAATGATTTTCCCTATAGTTCCAGTTTTATTTTTTGTCATGCGTTACACTTATTGCGCGCGCTACCCACACCATCCGATCAAGGATCAACATGTTGGATAAATTGGACATTATGATAAATCCCTTTGTTTCGATGATGACAAACATTTCATTCTTGTTGATCTAACGAGCTACTTGAGTGTGCAGGATTAAGGTGGATGACAAAGCAACTAGGGAAAATCCAAAGAGCTTACATATTTATATTTCCATGCAATGTAATCACTGTTGTAAAAACTTGTACAAATATATAATGTACAAGTACTTAGATTGCATGTAAATCAAGCGTTGGATCTTCCTAGCTAAACACCACACTTAGATAGGTCATCCCCTTCAAATAGGATCACATATGCACACTCATACACATGCTTAGTGGTTAATTAAAAGATTGAAAACAGAGTCAATCTCGGTCGACCACACTCCTCGACCGAGACACTCTCGGTCGAAAAACTTCTCGACCGAGATTGACCCAAGTAGCCGTTAGACACAGCTGATAAAGTAGTTGGCAGCTGCAAATGAACGTTGATCCAGAGAGCCTGTCGGTCGACAAAACTTCGACCGAGTAGGTATCTCGGTCGACAAATTGTCGACCGAGATGGTCTCTGACAGCAACTGCAGAATAAAGTAACTAGCCGTTACTAATGCACTTAACTTATATCTAACGGCTAGTTAAGCACTTAGAAGCCCCTAGAAGTTGTCTAGAACGTCCTTAAGTATTCATAGGCCACTCCTATAAATAGGACATGCCTTAGGACACTAAAAGATACCTAAGCTATACTTGTGCTATACTTGAGCTTGAATACTCACTTGCAATCTGTTTTAGAGCAATAGAGCAATTCCTACACTTGCCATTCATTCCTATTGCTCTCATTTCGTGTCCTATAGGCTAGTATCTCCTATCCACTACAATCACATTGTCATACACATTTGTTAGGAGATCTATACGCTTGATATAGGCAAATCAAGCCTTGTGCTTACAACGGTATTGTAATTTCTATTTTCCTTCTTGTTCCTTTTTATCCTTTGTACTCTCCTTGCTACTCCTAGGGTTGGAGGCTGCGGATCGGAGAGGGTGGACTTCTCAGGTGGAGAAGGGGACTTCAAGCTACTTCAAGAAGGCTATCGCACGGGAAGCTACTTCAGAAGGCTGGTGCAACGGGAGTTGGTGCACCTACTTCAAGGTAAGGCTGCTTCAAGGTTGGGCGATTACTTCTAGGTGAAGGATGCTTGAAGGGTTTAGGAAAAGAAATTGTATTTTATGTAAAGTCCTTGCGAGGTAATAAAATAAATTTCTTTTCAAATCCCGGTTGGGTAAGCAACCGGGTAGTGGACTGACAACTTTAGTATTTGCTAAAGTTGGAACCACTCTAAATCCTTGTCCCCTTGTCCAATATTTTTGTGGTTGGTTGCTTGAGTTTAAATTATTATTAAAATTATCTATAAAACTCTATTCACCCCCCCTCTAGTAGTTTTCAATTAGTATTAGAGCAGGCTTCAAGCAACCCTAACAAGGTCTTGAAGAAATGGGTGATGGAGTGCTCAACAACCTCAACATTGAAGGGACACTTGTTGCTAGACCTCCACCGTTTGATGGAACAAACTACCAATTTTGGAAGAGGAGGATGCAATTCTACTTCCAAGGAATCAACTGGGAGTTATGGAGAATGGTGTCTACTCCATATGTGCTTCCTCAAAACGAATTTGCGGAATGGGATGCAAATACGGTAAAACTAGCCCAAATGAATGCAAAAGCTGTAAGTATTTTATATTGTTCTATTTCAGTAGGAGAATTTAATAGAATATCAAATTGTGATACAGCTTATGACATTTGGCATAAACTATCTATAACCTATGAGGGTACAGCCCAAGTTAGAAATTCCAAAGTTAGCATGCTTAAAACGAAGTTTTAACATTTTCGTATGGATCCAAATGAGTCTATTAGTGAAATGTTTTTAAAATTCTCTACTATTGTTAATGGTTTAAGTGCCCTAGGAAAACCTGTTCTTGAGGAAGATCAAGTATCAAAAATTCTTCGATCACTTCCTCCTAAATACAAGCCAAAGGTGACAGCCATTGCAGAAGCAAATGACCTCACTCGACTCAAAATGGAGCAACTCATTGGCAATTTAGAAGCTCATGAGGCAGATCTAGAAGAGGAAGAGAGAAGAGAACATGAACGTCAACATGGGAAAAAGAAGGACATTGCATTCAAAGCTTCAACTAGAGACAATCATGACACAAGTGAAGATGATAGTGAAGAAGAAACTCTCGTTGTAAATGGTAAGAAATATAAAAGTTTTAAAACTAATAAAACTTCTAGTGTTTCT
Organism: Alisma plantago-aquatica; assembly: GCA_963693085.1. Classification (NCBI taxonomy): domain Eukaryota; kingdom Viridiplantae; phylum Streptophyta; class Magnoliopsida; order Alismatales; family Alismataceae; genus Alisma; species Alisma plantago-aquatica. The sequence goes on from OY856409.1 coordinate 197,833,045, forward strand.
TCTTCCAGGTGCTTCGAATGTGGTAAGAAAGGACATATAAAAAGTGATTGTCCAACACTCAAGAAAGGGAAGAAATCATCCCACAAAAAGAAAGAAAAAGCATATCGAGCTGCATGGGATGATTCAAGTGATGATAGCGATGATGAAGAAGCAGAATGCCTCATTGCTACAACAAATGAAGACAAAGAAGAGGTAAGTCTTTATGATCTATCAAAAGAAGATATAGTTGCTAGTCTTCAAGATACTCATCAGAAATATATTGAGTGCAAGAAGAAACTTAAGAAAGCAAATAAAGATTTAAATGCTAAACTTCTTGCTCTTGTATCTGAAAATGAAAATCTCAAAAAGGAAAATGAAAATTATGCTCTTCAGTTAAAATCGGTAGAAGCTAATTGCAATCTTTTTTCCTTAGAAAAGTCAAATTTACAAACTCAAGTGAATGATCTTCAGAAACAACCTATTCTATGTTCACATTTAGATTATGATGAGGTTGTCAAAGAAAGAAACTTTCTAGTATCCAATTTAGATCAGGCAAAGAAAGATATTGCTAAGTTACAAAGAAATGAAAATGAGTTAAGAGGAAATGACATACTTGAAAATATTCTGAAAATTTCCTCTAGCTATAATGGAAGAAGAGGATTAGGATACGATCCAAAGAAAATTAAACCCAAAAGAGTCCAAGCATCCAAGACTAAGATTATGTTTGTACCTAGGAACACAACTCCTAGAAATGAAGTTGACTCTATCAGCTGTCATTATTGCATGCGTCTTGGACATTATTCATTTTCATTCCCATTTAAGAGAAAGAAAGATGAGTTAGCTTGGATTCCTAAAACTTAGTAGCTTAAAAATAAATTGTTGAGATTTGACCTAAACTGATTCTTGATATCATAATGTCTTATCTCAACACAATTGAGCTCTACTTTGTATATTTCTTTTTGCTTGAAATCAAATTCTGAACACTTTTCAGACACTTGGTCGGTCGAGGTATTGTCGACCGAGTGAACCTCGGTCGAGAAGCTGTTGACCGAGCATGTCACTGCTTTTCAGAATGCTATAAAATTGCTGAATTCTTTTGAAATTGATCAAAACTGTTGTCTATTTGTAGTTAATGACTGTACAAATAAAGCACAAATTATGGAAATCATCCTTGAAAGATTATGTGAAATTAATTTGGTTAAAAACCAAAATTATGCTTAGTTTAAAGAAAATTTCTGTTTTATCATTACATGCTTTTAATTGTTCTATCATTACATAAGCAAGCAAAAGGACTTATTGGTGATTTATATCTTAGAAATGCTTGCACAAAGAACAATGTTTTCAATTGATATCTTTAAAAGATTTGAAATATTCATTATGCTTTCATGTTTAGTATCACTTAAACATGCATCAAAATTGATATGAATGCTTAATTGGAAATCTGCAATTTTTGCCTCTTGGTTAAAACAAAATTTAGCCAAGGGGCGCTATGGTCGTAGTCAAGGGCGACCTAAAATAAGCTTTGACAAAATGCTTATTTGGACATCAATTTATTGAACTTAATCTTAGTATACTTTTGATAAAGGTCAAAATCAAAAATTTATCATTTGTGACCTTAAAAGCCTTAAATTGCTTAAATTGTAAGATTAAGGGGGAGATTATAAAAACAAATTTGATTATTTGATTATGAAGCTTACATTGTTAACATCATTGGGAGTTTGTTATGACCTTCGGATTCTTAAAAGTAATTTGTATGAAAAAGAATTTCATAAAAATGATATATCTTGCTCTTAAAGGAACTCTCTAAACAAATCAGGGCTTAACATCCCTTGTTTTGGTTGGAGACATTATTTTTTTAAGTACTCTAAGATTAAAAGGACTCTCATTTAATTTAGGGCTTAACATCCCTTGATAGATGAGAAATAAATATACATTCATAAGCTTAAGGGAATCTCATATCATTTCAAGGCTTAACATCCTTTGCAAATGATTGAGAAACAAATTGTGGATAAATTAGACATAAAACCATGTTCCTAATAGGATATCTATTTAAGGGGGAGCTTAATATAAAATTAAGGGGGAGAAGAAATAAAATGTTTAACCTGGATATCTTTTTGAAATGACAAAGGGGGAGAAAGAATATAAAATCAAAAATATAAATATAAATGAGTTTCATCTTGATGGCCAGCACTCACTTGTCAAACAAGAATGGCTACAAAAGGTAATCTTCATGTATGAAACTCACATGCTCTATATTTCCTTATTTCATATTTTAGGAAATGTTTGTCATCTTCAAAAAGGGGGAGATTGTTGGATAAATTGGACATTATGATAAATCCCTTTGTTTCGATGATGACAAACATTTCATTCTTGTTGATCTAACGAGCTACTTGAGTGTGCAGGATTAAGGTGGATGACAAAGCAACTAGGGAAAATCCAAAGAGCTTACATATTTATATTTCCATGCAATGTAATCACTGTTGTAAAAACTTGTACAAATATATAATGTACAAGTACTTAGATTGCATGTAAATCAAGAGTTGGATCTTCCTAGCTAAACACCACACTTAGATAGGTCATCCCCTTCAAATAGGATCACATATGCACACTCATACACATGCTTAGTGGTTAATTAAAAGATTGAAAACAGAGTCAATCTCGGTCGACCACACTCCTCGACCGAGACACTCTCGGTCGACAAACTTCTCGACCGAGATTGACCCAAGTAGCCGTTAGACACAGCTGATAAAGTAGTTGGCAGCTGCAAATGAACGTTGATCCAGAGAGCCTGTCGGTCGACAAAACTTCGACCGAGTAGGTATCTCGGTCGACAAATTGTCGACCGAGATGGTCTCTGACAGCAACTGCAGAATAAAGTAACTAGCCGTTACTAATGCACTTAACTTATATCTAACGGCTAGTTAAGCACTTAGAAGCCCCTAGAAGTTGTCTGGAACGTCCTTAAGTATTCATAGGCCACTCCTATAAATAGGACATGCCTTAGGACACTAAAAGATACCTAAGCTATACTTGTGCTATACTTGAGCTTGAATACTCACTTGCAATCTGTTTTAGAGCAATAGAGCAATTCCTACACTTGCCATTCATTCCTATTGCTCTCATTTCGTGTCCTATAGGCTAGTATCTCCTATCCACTACAATCACATTGTCATACACATTTGTTAGGAGATCTATACGCTTGATATAGGCAAATCAAGCCTTGTGCTTACAACGGTATTGTAATTTCTATTTTCCTTCTTGTTCCTTTTTATCCTTTGTACTCTCCTTGCTACTCCTAGGGTTGGAGGCTGCGGATCGGAGAGGGTGGACTTCTCAGGTGGAAAGGGGACTTCAAGCTACTTCAAGAAGGCTATCGCACGGGAAGCTACTTTAGAAGGCTGGTGCAACGGGAGTTGGTGCACCTACTTCAAGGGAAGGCTGCTTCAAGGTTGGGCGATTACTTCTAGGTGAAGGCTGCTTGAAGGGTTTAGGAAAAGAAATTGTATTTTATGTAAAGTCCTTGCGAGGTAAAAAAATAAATTTCTTTTCAAATCCTGGTTGGGTAAGCAACCGGGTAGTGGACTGACAACTTTAGTATTTGCTAAAGTTGGAACCACTCTAAATCCTTGTCCCCTTGTCCAATATTTTTGTGGTTGGTTGCTTGAGTTTAAATTATTATTAAAATTATCTATAAAACTCTATTCACCCCCCTCTAGTAGTTTTCAATTGGTATCAGAGCAGGCTTCAAGCAACCCTAACAAGGTCTTGAAGAAATGGGTGATGGAGTGCTCAACAACCTCAACATTGAAGGGACACTTGTTGCTAGACCTCCACCGTTCGATGGAACAAACTACCAATTTTGGAAGAGGAGGATGCAATTCTACTTCCAAGGAATCAACTGGGAGTTATGGAGAATGGTGTCTACTCCATATGTGCTTCCTCAAAACGAATTTGCGGAATGGGATGCAAATACGGTAAAACTAGCCCAAATGAATGCAAAAGCTGTAAGTATTTTATATTGTTCTATTTCAGTAGGAGAATTTAATAGAATATCAAATTGTGATACAGCTTATGACATTTGGCATAAACTATCTATAACCTATGAGGGTACAGCCCAAGTTAGAAATTCCAAAGTTAGCATGCTTAAAACGAAGTTTGAACATTTTCGTATGGATCCAAATGAGTCTATTAGTGAAATGTTTTCAAAATTCTCTACTATTGTTAATGGTTTAAGTGCCCTAGGAAAACCTGTTCTTGAGGAAGATCAGGTATCAAAAATTCTTCGATCACTTCCTCCTAAATACAAGCCAAAGGTGACAGCCATTGCAGAAGCAAATGACCTCACTCGACTCAAAATGGAGCAACTCATTGGCAATTTAGAAGCTCATGAGGCAGATCTAGAAGAGGAAGAGAGAAGAGAACATGAACGTCAACATGGGAAAAAGAAGGACATTGCATTCAAAGCTTCAACTAGAGACAATCATGACACAAGTGAAGATGATAGTGAAGAAGAAACTCTCGTTGTAAATGGTAAGAAATATAAAAGTTTTAAAACTAATAAAACTTCTAGTGTTTCTTCTTCCAGGTGCTTCGAATGTGGTAAGAAAGGACATATGAAAAGTGATTGTCCAACACTCAATAAAGGGAAGAAATCATCCCACAAAAAGAAAGAAAAAGCATATCGAGCTGCATGGGATGATTCAAGTGATGATAGCGATGATGAAGAAGCAGAATGCCTCATTGCTACAACAAATGAAGACGAAGAAGAGGTAAGTCTTTATGATCTATCAAAAGAAGATATAGTTGCTAGTCTTCAAGATACTCATCAGAAATATATTGAGTGCAAGAAGAAACTTAAGAAAGCAAATAAAGATTTAAATGCTAAACTTCTTGCTCTTGTATCTGAAAATGAAAATCTCAAAAAGGAAAATGAAAATTATGCTCTTCAGTTAAAATCGGTAGAAGCTAATTGCAATCTTTTTTCCTTAGAAAAGTCAAATTTACAAACTCAAGTGAATGATCTTCAGAAACAACCTATTCTATGTTCACATTTAGATTATGATGAGGTTGTCAAAGAAAGAAACTTTCTAGTATCCAATTTAGATCAGGCAAAGAAAGATATTGCTAAGTTAAAAAGAAATGAAAATGAGTTAAGAGGAAATGACATACTTGAAAATATTCTGAAAATTTCCTCTAGCTATAATGGAAGAAGAGGATTAGGATACGATCCAAAGAAAATTAAACCCAAAAGAGTCCAAGCATCCAAGACTAAGATTATGTTTGTACCTAGGAACACAACTCCTAGAAATGAAGTTGACTCTATCAGCTGTCATTATTGCATGCGTCTTGGACATTATTCATTTTCATGCCCATTTAAGAGAAAGAAAGATGAGTTAGCTTGGATTCCTAAAACTTAGTAGCTTAAAAATAAATTGTTGAGATTTGACCTAAACTGATTCTTGATATCATAATGTCTTATCTCAACACAATTGAGCTCTACTTTGTATATTTCTTTTTGCTTGAAATCGAATTCTGAACACTTTTCAGACACTTGGTCGGTCGAGGTATTGTCGACCGAGTGAACCTCGGTCGAGAAGCTGTCGACCGAGCATGTCACTGCTTTTCAGAATGCTATAAAATTGCTGAATTCTTTTGAAATTGATCAAAACTGTTGTCTATTTGTAGTTAATGACTGTACAAATAAAGCACAAATTATGGAAATCATCCTTGAAAGATTATGTGAAATTAATTTGGTTAAAAACCAAAATTATGCTTAGTTTAAAGAAAATTTCTGTTTTATCATTACATGCTTTTAATTGTTCTATCATTACATAAGCAAGCAAAAGGACTTATTGGTGATTTATATCTTAGAAATGCTTGCACAAAGAACAATGTTTTCAATTGATATCTTTAAAAGATTTGAAATATTCATTATGCTTTCATGTTTAGTATCACTTAAACATGCATCAAAATTGATATGAATGCTTAATTGGAAATCTGCAATTTTTGCCTCTTGGTTAAAACAAAATTTAGCCAAGGGGCGCTATGGTCGTAGTCAAGGGCGACCTAAAATAAGCTTTGACAAAATGCTTATTTGGACATCAATTTATTGAACTTAATCTTAGTATACTTTTGATAAAGGTCAAAATCAAAAATTTATCATTTGTGACCTTAAAAGCCTTAAATTGCTTAAATTGTAAGATTAAGGGGGAGATTATAAAAACAAATTTGATTATTTGATTATGAAGCTTACATTGTTAACATCATTTGGAGTTTGTTATGACCTTCGGATTCTTAAAAGTAATTTGTATGAAAAAGAATTTCATCAAAATGATATATCTTGCTCTTAAAGGAACTCTCTAAACAAATCAGGGCTTAACATCCCTTGTTTTGGTTGGAGACATTATTTTTTTAAGTACTCTAAGATTAAAAGGACTCTCATTTAATTTAGGGCTTAACATCCCTTGATAGATGAGAAATAAATATACATTCATAAGCTTAAGGGAATCTCATATCATTTCAAGGCTTAACATCCTTTGCAAATGATTGAGAAACAAATTGTGGATAAATTAGACATAAAACCATGTTCCTAATAGGATATCTATTTAAGGGGGAGCTTAATATAAAATTAAGGGGGAGAAGAAATAAAATGTTTAACCTGGATATCTTTTTGAAATGACAAAGGGGGAGAAAGAATATAAAATCAAAAATATAAATATAAATGAGTTTCATCTTGATGGCCAGCACTCACTTGTCAAACAAGAATGGCTACAAAAGGTAATCTTCAGGTATGAAACTCACATGCTCTATATTTCCTTATTTCATATTTTAGGAAATGTTTGTCATCTTCAAAAAGGGGGAGATTGTTGGATAAATTGGACATTATGATAAATCCCTTTGTTTCGATGATGACAAACATTTCATTCTTGTTGATATAACGAGCTACTTGAGTGTGCAGGATTAAGGTGGATGACAAAGCAACTAGGGAAAATCCAAAGAGCTTACATATTTATATTTCCATGCAATGTAATCACTGTTGTAAAAACTTGTACAAATATATAATGTACAAGTACTTAGATTGCATGTAAATCAAGAGTTGGATCTTCCTAGCTAAACACCACACTTAGATAGGTCATCCCCTTCAAATAGGATCACATATGCACACTCATACACATGCTTAGTGGTTAATTAAAAGATTGAAAATAGAGTCAATCTCGGTCGACCACACTCCTCGACCGAGACACTCTCGGTCGACAAACTTCTCGACCGAGATTGACCCAAGTAGCCGTTAGACACAGCTGATAAAGTAGTTGGCAGCTGCAAATGAACGTTGATCCAGAGAGCCTATCGGTCGACAAAACTTCGACCGAGTAGGTATCTCGGTTGACAAATTGTCGACCGAGATGGTCTCTGACAGCAACTGTAGAATAAAGTAACTAGCTGTTACTAATGCACTTAACTTATATCTAACGGCTAGTTAAGCACTTAGAATCCCCTAGAAGTTGTCTGGAACGTCCTTAAGTATTCATAGGCCACTCCTATAAATAGGACATGCCTTAGGACACTAAAAGATACCTAAGCTATACTTGTGCTATACTTGAGCTTGAATACTCACTTGCAATCTGTTTTAGAGCAATAGAGCAATTCCTACACTTGCCATTCATTCCTATTGCTCTCATTTCGTGTCCTATAGGCTAGTATCTCCTATCCACTACAATCACATTGTCATACACATTTGTTAGGAGATCTATACGCTTGATATAGGCAAATCAAGCCTTGTGCTTACAACGGTATTGTAATTTCTATTTTCCTTCTTGTTCCTTTTTATCCTTTGTACTCTCCTTGCTACTCCTAGGGTTGGAGGCTGCGGATCGGAGAGGGTGGACTTCTCAGGTGGAGAAGGGGACTTCAAGCTACTTCAAGAAGGCTATCGCACGGGAAGCTACTTCAGAAGGCTGGTGCAACGGGAGTTGGTGCACCTACTTCAAGGGAAGGCTGCTTCAAGGTTGGGCGATTACTTCTAGGTGAAGGCTGCTTGAAGGGTTTAGGAAAAGAAATTGTATTTTATGTAAAGTCCTTGCGAGGTAATAAAATAAATTTCTTTTCAAATCCCGGTTGGGTAAGCAACCGGGTAGTGGACTGACAACTTTAGTATTTGCTAAAGTTGGAACCACTCTAAATCCTTGTCCCCTTGTCCAATATTTTTGTGGTTGGTTGCTTGAGTTTAAATTATTATTAAAATTATCTATAAAACTCTATTCACCCCCCCTCTAGTAGTTTTCAATTGGTATCAGAGCAGGCTTCAAGCAACCCTAACAAGGTCTTGAAGAAATGGGTGATGGAATGCTCAACAACCTCAACATTGAAGGGACACTTGTTGCTAGACCTCCACCGTTCAATGGAACAAACTACCAATTTTGGAAGAGGAGGATGCAATTATACTTCCAAGGAATCAACTGGGAGTTATGGAGAATGGTGTCTACTCCATATGTGCTTCCTCAAAACAAATTTGCGGAATGGGATGCAAATACGGTAAAACTAGCCCAAATGAATGCAAAAGCTGTAAGTATTTTATATTGTTCTATTTCAGTAGGAGAATTTAATAGAATATCAAATTGTGATACAGCTTATGACATTTGGCATAAACTATCTATAACCTATGAGGGTACAGCCCAAGTTAGAAATTCCAAAGTTAGCATGCTTAAAACGAAGTTTGAACATTTTCGTATGGATCCAAATGAGTCTATTAGTGAAATGTTTTCAAAATTCTCTACTATTGTTAATGGTTTAAGTGCCCTAGGAAAACCTGTTCTTGAGGAAGATCAGGTATCAAAAATTCTTCGATCACTTCCTCCTAAATACAAGCCAAAGGTGACAGCCATTGCAGAAGCAAATGACCTCACTCGACTCAAAATGGAGCAACTCATTGGCAATTTAGAAGCTCATGAGGCAGATCTAGAAGAGGAAGAGAGAAGAGAACATGAACGTCAACATGGGAAAAAGAAGGACATTGCATTCAAAGCTTCAACTAGAGACAATCATGACACAAGTGAAGATGATAGTGAAGAAGAAACTCTCGTTGTAAATGGTAAGAAATATAAAAGTTTTAAAACTAATAAAACTTCTAGTGTTTCTTCTTCCAGGTGCTTCGAATGTGGTAAGAAAGGACATATGAAAAGTGATTGTCCAACACTCAATAAAGGGAAGAAATCATCCCACAAAAAGAAAGAAAAAGCATATCGAGCTGCATGGGATGATTCAAGTGATGATAGCGATGATGAAGAAGCAGAATGCCTCATTGCTACAACAAATGAAGACGAAGAAGAGGTAAGTCTTTATGATCTATCAAAAGAAGATATAGTTGCTAGTCTTCAAGATACTCATCAGAAATATATTGAGTGCAAGAAGAAACTTAAGAAAGCAAATAAAGATTTAAATGCTAAACTTCTTGCTCTTGTATCTGAAAATGAAAATCTCAAAAAGGAAAATGAAAATTATGCTCTTCAGTTAAAATCGGTAGAAGCTAATTGCAATCTTTTTTCCTTAGAAAAGTCAAATTTACAAACTCAAGTGAATGCTCTTCAGAAACAACCTATTCTATGTTCACATTTAGATTATGATGAGGTTGTCAAAGAAAGAAACTTTCTAGTATCCAATTTAGATCAGGCAAAGAAAGATATTGTTAAGTTACAAAGAAATGAAAATGAGTTAAGAGGAAATGACATACTTGAAAATATTCTGAAAATTTCCTCTAGCTATAATGGAAGAAGAGGATTAGGATACGATCCAAAGAAAATTAAACCCAAAAGAGTCCAAGCATCCAAGACTAAGATTATGTTTGTACCTAGGAACACAACTCCTAGAAATGAAGTTGACTCTATCAGCTGTCATTATTGCATGCGTCTTGGACATTATTCATTTTCATGCCCATTTAAGAGAAAGAAAGATGAGTTAGCTTGGATTCCTAAAACTTAGTAGCTTAAAAATAAATTGTTGAGATTTGACCTAAACTGATTCTTGATATCATAATGTCTTATCTCAACACAATTGAGCTCTACTTTGTATATTTCTTTTTGCTTGAAATCGAATTCTGAACACTTTTCAGACACTTGGTCGGTCGAGGTATTGTCGACCGAGTGAACCTCGGTCGAGAAGCTGTCGACCGAGCATGTCACTGCTTTTCAGAATGCTATAAAATTGCTGAATTCTTTTGAAATTGATCAAAACTGTTGTCTATTTGTAGTTAATGATTGTACAAATAAAACACAAATTATGGAAATCATCCTTGAAAGATTATGTGAAATTAATTTGGTTAAAAACCAAAATTATGCTTAGTTTAAAGAAAATTTTTGTTTTATCATTACATGCTTTTAATTGTTCTATCATTACATAAGCAAGCAAAAGGACTTATTGGTGATTTATATCTTAGAAATGCTTGCACAAAGAACAATGTTTTCAATTGATATCTTTAAAAGATTTGAAATATTCATTATGCTTTCATGTTTAGTATCACTTAAACATGCATCAAAATTGATATGAATGCTTAATTGGAAATCTGCAATTTTTGCCTCTTGGTTAAAACAAAATTTAGCCAAGGGGCGCTATGGTCGTAGTCAAGGGTGACCTAAAATAAGCTTTGACAAAATGCTTATTTGGAGATCAATTTATTGAACTTAATCTTATTATACTTTTGATAAAGGTCAAAATCAAAAATTTATCATTTGTGACCTTAAAATCCTTAAATTGCTTAAATTGTAAGATTAAGGGGGAGATTATAAAAACAAATTTGATTATTTGATTATGAAGCTTACATTGTTAACATCATTTGGAGTTTGTTATGACCTTTGGATTCTTAAAAGTAATTTGTATGAAAAAGAATTTCATCAAAATGATATATCTTGCTCTTAAAGGAACTCTCTAAACAAATCAGGGCTTAACATCCCTTGTTTTGGTTGGAGACATTATTTTTTTAAGTACTCTAAGATTAAAAGGACTCTCATTTAATTTAGGGCTTAACATCCCTTGATAGATGAGAAATAAATATACATTCATAAGCTTAAGGGAATCTCATATCATTTCAAGGCTTAACATCCTTTGCAAATGATTGAGAAACAAATTGTGGATAAATTAGACATAAAACCATGTTCCTAATAGGATATCTATTTAAGGGGGAGCTTAATATAAAATTAAGGGGGAGAAGAAATAAAATGTTTAACCTGGATATCTTTTTGAAATGACAAAGGGGGAGAACGAATATAAAATCAAAAATATAAATATAAATGAGTTTCATCTTGATGGCCAGCACTCACTTGTCAAACAAGAATGGCTACAAAAGGTAATCTTCAGGTATGAAACTCACATGCTTTATATTTCCTTATTTCATATTTTAGGAAATGTTTGTCATCTTCAAAAAGGGGGAGATTGTTGGATAAATTGGACATTATGATAAATCCCTTTGTTTCGATGATGACAAACATTTCATTCTTGTTGATCTAACGAGCTACTTGAGTGTGCAGGATTAAGGTGGATGAAAAAGCAACTAGGGAAAATCCAAAGAGCTTACATATTTATATTTCCATGCAATGTAATCACTGTTGTAAAAACTTGTACAAATATATAATGTACAAGTACTTAGATTGCATGTAAATCAAGCATTGGATCTTCCTAGCTAAACACCACACTTAGATAGGTCATCCCCTTCAAATAGGATCACATATGCACACTCATACACATGCTTAGTGGTTAATTAAAAGATTGAAAACAGAGTCAATCTCGGTCGACCACACTCCTCGACCGAGACACTCTCGGTCGACAAACTTCTCGACCGAGATTGACCCAAGTAGCTGTTAGACACAGCTGATAAAGTAGTTGGCAGCTGCAAATGAACGTTGATCCAGAGAGCCTGTCGGTCGACAAAACTTCGACCGAGTAGGTATCTCGGTCGACAAATTGTCGACCGAGATGGTCTCTGACAGCAACTGCAGAATAAAGTAACTAGCTGTTACTAATGCACTTAACTTATATCTAACGGCTAGTTAAGCACTTAGAAGCCCCAAGAAGTTGTCTGGAACGTCCTTAAGTATTCATAGGCCACTCCTATAAATAGGACATGCCTTAGGACACCAAAAGATACCTAAGCTATACTTGTGCTATACTTGAGCTTGAATACTCACTTGCAATCTGTTTTAGAGCAATAGAGCAATTCCTACACTTGCCATTCATTCCTATTGCTCTCATTTCGTGTCCTATAGGCTAGTATCTCCTATCCACTACAATCACATTGTCATACACATTTGTTAGGAGATCTATACGCTTGATATAGGCAAATCAAGCCTTGTGCTTACAACGGTATTGTAATTTCTATTTTCCTTCTTGTTCCTTTTTATCCTTTGTACTCTCCTTGCTACTCCTAGGGTTGGAGGCTGCAGATCGGAGAGGGTGGACTTCTCAGGTGGAGAAGGGGACTTCAAGCTACTTCAAGAAGGCTATCGCACGGGAAGCTACTTCAGAAGGCAGGTGCAACGGGAGTTGGTGCACCTACTTCAAGGGAAGGCTGCTTCAAGGTTGGGCGATTACTTCTAGGTGAAGGCTGCTTGAAGGGTTTAGGAAAAGAAATTGTATTTTATGTAAAGTCCTTGCGAGGTAATAAAATAAATTTCTTTTCAAATCCCGGTTGGGTAAGCAACCGGGTAGTGGACTGACAACTTTAGTATTTGCTAAAGTTGGAACCACTCTAAATCCTTGTCCCCTTGTCCAATATTTTTGTGGTTGGTTGCTTGAGTTTAAATTATTATTAAAATTATCTATAAAACTCTATTCACCCCCCCTCTAGTAGTTTTCAATTGGTATCAGAGCAGGCTTCAAGCAACCCTAACAAGGTCTTGAAGAAATGGGTGATGGAGTGCTCAACAACCTCAACATTGAAGGGACACTTGTTGCTAGACCTCCACCGTTCGATGGAACAAACTACCAATTTTGGAAGAGGAGGATGCAATTCTACTTCCAAGGAATCAACTGGGAGTTATGGAGAATGGTGTCTACTCCATATGTGCTTCCTCAAAATGAATTTGCGGAATGGGATGCAAATACGGTAAAACTAGCCCAAATGAATGCAAAAGTTGTAAGTATTTTATATTGTTCTATTTCAGTAGGAGAATTTAATAGAATATCAAATTGTGATACAGCTTATGACATTTGGCACAAACTATCTATAACCTATGAGGGTACAGCCCAAGTTAGAAATTCCAAAGTTAGCATGCTTAAAACGAAGTTTGAACATTTTCGTATGGATCCAAATGAGTCTATTAGTGAAATGTTTTCAAAATTCTCTACTATTGTTAATGGTTTAAGTGCCCTAGGAAAACCTGTTCTTGAGGAAGATCAGGTATCAAAAATTCTTCGATCACTTCCTCCTAAATACAAGCCAAAGGTGACAGCCATTGCAGAAGCAAATGACCTCACTCGACTCAAAATGGAGCAACTCATTGGCAATTTAGAAGCTCATGAGGCAGATCTAGAAGAGGAAGAGAGAAGAGAACATGAACGTCAACATGGGAAAAAGAAGGACATTGCATTCAAAGCTTCAACTAGAGACAATCATGACACAAGTGAAGATGATAGTGAAGAAGAAACTCTCGTTGTAAATGGTAAGAAATATAAAAGTTTTAAAACTAATAAAACTTCTAGTGTTTCTTCTTCCAGGTGCTTCGAATGTGGTAAGAAAGGACATATGAAAAGTGATTGTCCAACACTCAAGAAAGGGAAGAAATCATCCCACAAAAAGAAAGAAAAAGCATATCGAGCTGCATGGGATGATTCAAGTGATGATAGCGATGATGAAGAAGCAGAATGCCTCATTGCTACAACAAATGAAGACGAAGAAGAGGTAAATCTTTATGATCTATCAAAAGAAGATATAGTTGCTAGTCTTCAAGATACTCATCAGAAATATATTGAGTGCAAGAAGAAACTTAAGAAAGCAAATAAAGATTTAAATGCTAAACTTCTTGCTCTTGTATCTAAAAATGAAAATCTCAAAAAGGAAAATGAAAATTATGCTCTTCAGTTAAAATCGGTAGAAGCTAATTGCAATCTTTTTTCCTTAGAAAAGTCAAATTTACAAACTCAAGTGAATGATCTTCAGAAACAACCTATTCTATGTTCACATTTAGATTATGATGAGGTTGTCAAAGAAAGAAACTTTCTAGTATCCAATTTAGATCAGGCAAAGAAAGATATTGCTAAGTTACAAAGAAATGAAAATGAGTTAAGAGGAAATGACATACTTGAAAATATTCTGAAAATTTCCTCTAGCTATAATGGAAGAAGAGGATTAGGATACGATCCAAAGAAAATTAAACCCAAAAGAGTCCAAGCATCCAAGACTAAGATTATGTTTGTACCTAGGAACACAACTCCTAGAAATGAAGTTGACTCTATCAGCTGTCATTATTGCATGCGTCTTGGACATTATTCATTTTCATGCCCATTTAAGAGAAAGAAAGATGAGTTAGCTTGGATTCCTAAAACTTAGTAGCTTAAAAATAAATTGTTGAGATTTGACCTAAACTGATTCTTGATATCATAATGTCTTATCTCAACACAATTGAGCTCTACTTTGTATATTTCTTTTTGCTTGAAATCGAATTCTGAACACTTTTCAGACACTTGGTCGGTCGAGGTATTGTCGACCGAGTGAACCTCGGTCGAGAAGCTGTCGACCGAGCATGTCACTGCTTTTCAGAATGCTATAAAATTGCTGAATTCTTTTGAAATTGATCAAAACTGTTGTCTATTTGTAGTTAATGACTGTACAAATAAAGCACAAATTATGGAAATCATCCTTGAAAGATTATGTGAAATTAATTTGGTTAAAAACCAAAATTATGCTTAGTTTAAAGAAAATTTCTGTTTTATCATTACATGCTTTTAATTGTTCTATCATTACATAAGCAAGCAAAAGGACTTATTGGTGATTTATATCTTAGAAATGCTTGCACAAAGAACAATGTTTTCAATTGATATCTTTAAAAGATTTGAAATATTCATTATGCTTTCATGTTTAGTATCACTTAAACATGCATCAAAATTGATATGAATGCTTAATTGGAAATCTGCAATTTTTGCCTCTTGGTTAAAACAAAATTTAGCCAAGGGGCGCTATGGTCGTAGTCAAGGGCGACCTAAAATAAGCTTTGACAAAATGCTTATTTGGACATCAATTTATTGAACTTAATCTTAGTATACTTTTGATAAAGGTCAAAATCAAAAATTTATCATTTGTGACCTTAAAAGCCTTAAATTGCTTAAATTGTAAGATTAAGGGGGAGATTATAAAAACAAATTTGATTATTTGATTATGAAGCTTACATTGTTAACATCATTTGGAGTTTGTTATGACCTTCGGATTCTTAAAAGTAATTTGTATGAAAAAGAATTTCATCAAAATGATATATCTTGCTCTTAAAGGAACTCTCTAAACAAATCAGGGCTTAACATCCCTTGTTTTGGTTGGAGACATTATTTTTTTAAGTACTCTAAGATTAAAAGGACTCTCATTTAATTTAGGGCTTAACATCCCTTGATAGATGAGAAATAAATATACATTCATAAGCTTAAGGGAATCTCATATCATTTCAAGGCTTAACATCCTTTGCAAATGATTGAGAAACAAATTGTGGATAAATTAGACATAAAACCATGTTCCTAATAGGATATCTATTTAAGGGGGAGCTTAATATAAAATTAAGGGGGAGAAGAAATAAAATGTTTAACCTGGATATCTTTTTGAAATGACAAAGGGGGAGAAAGAATATAAAATCAAAAATATAAATATAAATGAGTTTCATCTTGATGGCCAGCACTCACTTGTCAAACAAGAATGGCTACAAAAGGTAATCTTCAGGTATGAAACTCACATGCTTTATATTTCCTTATTTCATATTTTAGGAAATGTTTGTCATCTTCAAAAAGGGGGAGATTGTTGGATAAATTGGACATTATGATAAATCCCTTTGTTTCGATGATGACAAACATTTCATTCTTGTTGATCTAACGAGCTACTTGAGTGTGCAGGATTAAGGTGGATGACAAAGCAACTAGGGAAAATCCAAAGAGCTTACATATTTATATTTCCATGCAATGTAATCACTGTTGTAAAAACTTGTACAAATATATAATGTACAAGTACTTAGATTGCATGTAAATCAAGCGTTGGATCTTCCTAGCTAAACACCACACTTAGATAGGTCATCCCCTTCAAATAGGATCACATATGCACACTCATACACATGCTTAGTGGTTAATTAAAAGATTGAAAATAGAGTCAATCTCGGTCGACCACACTCCTCGACCGAGACACTCTCGGTCGACAAACTTCTCGACCGAGATTGACCCAAGTAGCCGTTAGACACAGCTGATAAAGTAGTTGGCAGCTGCAAATGAACGTTGATCCAGAGAGCCTATCGGTCGACAAAACTTCGACCGAGTAGGTATCTCGGTCGACAAATTGTCGACCGAGATGGTCTCTAACAGCAACTGCAGAATAAAGTAACTAGCCGTTACTAATGCACTTAACTTATATCTAACGGCTAGTTAAGCACTTAGAAGCCCCTAGAAGTTGTCTGGAACATCCTTAAGTATTCATAGGCCACTCCTATAAATAGGACATGCCTTAGGACACCAAAAGATACCTAAGCTATACTTGTGCTATACTTGAGCTTGAATACTCACTTGCAATCTGTTTTAGAGCAATAGAGCAATTCCTACACTTGCCATTCATTACTATTGCTCTCATTTCGTGTCCTATAGGCTAGTATCTCCTATCCACTACAATCACATTGTCATACACATTTGTTAGGAGATCTATACGCTTGATATAGGCAAATCAAGCCTTGTGCTTACAACGGTATTGTAATTTCTATTTTCCTTCTTGTTCCTTTTTATCCTTTGTACTCTCCTTGCTACTCCTAGGGTTGGAGGCTGCGGATCGGAGAGGGTGGACTTCTCAGGTGGAGAAGGGGACTTCAAGCTACTTCAAGAAGGCTATCACATGGGAAGCTACTTCAGAAGGCTGGTGCAACGGGAGTTGGTGCACCTACTTCAAGGGAAGGCTGCTTCAAGGTTGGGCGATTACTTCTAGGTGAAGGCTGCTTGAAGGGTTTAGGAAAAGAAATTGTATTTTATGTAAAGTCCTTGCGAGGTAATAAAATAAATTTCTTTTCAAATCCCGGTTGGGTAAGCAACCGGGTAGTGGACTGACAACTTTAGTATTTGCTAAAGTTGGAACCACTCTAAATCCTTGTCCCCTTGTCCAATATTTTTGTGGTTGGTTGCTTGAATTTAAATTATTATTAAAATTATCTATAAAACTCTATTCACCCCCCCTCTAGTAGTTTTCAATTGGTATCAGAGCAGGCTTCAAGTAACCCTAACAAGGTCTTGAAGAAATGGGTGATGGAGTGCTCAACAACCTCAACATTGAAGGGACACTTGTTGCTAGACCTCCACCGTTCGATGGAACAAACTACCAATTTTGGAAGAGGAGGATACAATTCTACTTCCAAGGAATCAACTGGGAGTTATGGAGAATGGTGTCTACTCCATATGTGCTTCCTCAAAATGAATTTGCGGAATGGGATGCAAATACGGTAAAACTAGCCCAAATGAATGCAAAAGCTGTAAGTATTTTATATTGTTCTATTTCAGTAGGAGAATTTAATAGAATATCAAATTGTGATACAGCTTATGACATTTGGCATAAACTATCTATAACCTATGAGGGTACAGCCCAAGTTAGAAATTCCAAAGTTAGCATGCTTAAAACGAAGTTTGAACATTTTCGTATGGATCCAAATGAGTCTATTAGTGAAATGTTTTCAAAATTCTCTACTATTGTTAATGGTTTAAGTGCCCTAGGAAAACCTGTTCTTGAGGAAGATCAGGTATCAAAAATTCTTCGATCACTTCCTCCTAAATACAAGCCAAAGGTGACAGCCATTGCAGAAGCAAATGACCTCACTCAACTCAAAATGGAGCAACTCATTGGCAATTTAGAAGCTCATGAGGCAGATCTAGAAGAGGAAGAGAGAAGAGAACATGAACGTCAACATGGGAAAAAGAAGGACATTGCATTCAAAGCTTCAACTAGAGACAATCATGACACAAGTGAAGATGATAGTGAAGAAGAAACTCTCATTGTAAATGGTAAGAAATATAAAAGTTTTAAAACTAATAAAACTTCTAGTGTTTCTTCTTCCAGGTGCTTCGAATGTGGTAAGAAAGGACATATGAAAAGTGATTGTCCAACACTCAAGAAAGGGAAGAAATCATCCCACAAAAAGAAAGAAAAAGCATATCGAGCTGCATGGGATGATTCAAGTGATGATAGCGATGATGAAGAAGCAGAATGCCTCATTGCTACAACAAATGAAGACGAAGAAGAGGTAAGTCTTTATGATCTATCAAAAGAAGATATAGTTGCTAGTCTTCAAGATACTCATCAGAAATATATTGAGTGCAAGAAGAAACTTAAGAAAGCAAATAAAGATTTAAATGCTAAACTTCTTGCTCTTGTATCTGAAAATGAAAATCTCAAAAAGGAAAATGAAAATTATGCTCTTCAGTTAAAATCGGTAGAAGCTAATTGCAATCTTTTTTCCTTAGAAAAGTCAAATTTACAAACTCAAGTGAATGATCTTGAAAAACAACCTATTCTATGTTCACATTTAGATTATGATGAGGTTGTCAAAGAAAGAAACTTTCTAGTATCCAATTTAGATCAGGCAAAGAAAGATATTGCTAAGTTACAAAGAAATGAAAATGAGTTAAGAGGAAATGACATACTTGAAAATATTCTGAAAATTTCCTCTAGCTATAATGGAAGAAGAGGATTAGGATACGATCCAAAGAAAATTAAACCCAAAAGAGTCCAAGCATCCAAGACTAAGATTATGTTTGTACCTAGGAACACAACTCCTAGAAATGAAGTTGACTCTATCAGCTGTCATTATTGCATGCGTCTTGGACATTATTCATTTTCATGCCCATTTAAGAGAAAGAAAGATGAGTTAGCTTGGATTCCTAAAACTTAGTAGCTTAAAAATAAATTGTTGAGATTTGACCTAAACTGATTCTTGATATCATAATGTCTTATCTCAACACAATTGAGCTCTACTTTGTATATTTGTTTTTGCTTGAAATCGAATTCTGAACACTTTTCAGACACTTGGTCGGTCGAGGTATTGTCGACCGAGTGAACCTCGGTCGAGAAGCTGTCGACCGAGCATGTCACTGCTTTTCAGAATGCTATAAAATTGCTAAATTCTTTTGAAATTGATCAAAACTGTTGTCTATTTGTAGTTAATGACTGTACAAATAAAGCACAAATTATGGAAATCATCCTTGAAAGATTATGTGAAATTAATTTGGTTAAAAACCAAAATTATGCTTAGTTTAAAGAAAATTTCTGTTTTATCATTACATGCTTTTAATTGTTCTATCATTACATAAGCAAGCAAAAGGACTTATTGGTGATTTATATCTTAGAAATGCTTGCACAAAGAACAATGTTTTCAATTGATATCTTTAAAAGATTTGAAATATTCATTATGCTTTCATGTTTAGTATCACTTAAACATGCATCAAAATTGATATGAATGCTTAATTGGAAATCTGCAATTTTTGCCTCTTGGTTAAAACAAAATTTAGCCAAGGGGCGCTATGGTCGTAGTCAAGGGCGACCTAAAATAAGCTTTGACAAAATGCTTATTTGGACATCAATTTATTGAACTTAATCTTAGTATACTTTTGATAAAGGTCAAAATCAAAAATTTATCATTTGTGACCTTAAAAGCCTTAAATTTCTTAAATTGTAAGATTAAGGGGGAGATTATAAAAACAAATTTGATTATTTGATTATGAAGCTTACATTGTTAACATCATTTGGAGTTTGTTATGACCTTCAGATTCTTAAAAGTAATTTGTATGAAAAAGAATTTCATCAAAATGATATATCTTGCTCTTAAAGGAACTCTCTAAACAAATCAGGGCTTAACATCCCTTGTTTTGGTTGGAGACATTATTTTTTTAAGTACTCTAAGATTAAAAGGACTCTCATTTAATTTAGGGCTTAACATCCCTTGATAGATGAGAAATAAATATACATTCATAAGCTTAAGGGAATCTCATATCATTTCAAGGCTTAACATCCTTTGCAAATGATTGAGAAACAAATTGTGGATAAATTAGACATAAAACCATGTTCCTAATAGGATATCTATTTAAGGGGGAGCTTAATATAAAATTAAGGGGGAGAAGAAATAAAATGTTTAACCTGGATATCTTTTTGAAATGACAAAGGGGGAGAAAGAATATAAAATCAAAAATATAAACATAAATGAGTTTCATCTTGATGGCCAGCACTCACTTGTCAAACAAGAATGGCTACAAAAGGTAATCTTCAGGTATGAAACTCACATGCTTTATATTTCCTTATTTCATATTTTAGGAAATGTTTGTCATCTTCAAAAAGGGGGAGATTGTTGGATAAATTGGACATTATGATAAATCCCTTTGTTTCGATGATGACAAACATTTCATTCTTGTTGATCTAACGAGCTACTTGAGTGTGCAGGATTAAGGTGGATGACAAAGCAACTAGGGAAAATCCAAAGAGCTTACATATTTATATTTCCATGCAATGTAATCACTGTTGTAAAAACTTGTACAAATATATAATGTACAAGTACTTAGATTGCATGTAAATCAAGCGTTGGATCTTCCTAGCTAAACACCACACTTAGATAGGTCATCCCCTTCAAATAGGATCACATATGCACACTCATACACATGCTTAGTGGTTAATTAAAAGATTGAAAATAGAGTCAATCTCGGTCGACCACACTCCTCGACCGAGACACTCTCGGTCGACAAACTTCTCGACCGAGATTGACCCAAGTAGCCGTTAGACACAGCTGATAAAGTAGTTGGCAGCTGCAAATGAACGTTGATCCAGAGAGCCTGTCGGTCGACAAAACTTCGACCGAGTAGGTATCTCGGTCGACAAATTGTCGACCGAGATGGTCTCTGACAGCAACTGCAGAATAAAGTAACTAGCCGTTACTAATGCACTTAACTTATATCTAACGGCTAGTTAAGCACTTAGAAGCCCCTAGAAGTTGTCTAGAACGTCCTTAAGTATTCATAGGCCATTCCTATAAATAGGACATGCCTTAGGACACTAAAAGATACCTAAGCTATACTTGTGCTATACTTGAGCTTGAATACTCACTTGCAATCTGTTATAGAGCAATAGAGCAATTCCTACACTTGCCATTCATTCCTATTGCTCTCATTTCGTGTCCTATAGGCTAGTATCTCCTATCCACTACAATCACATTGTCATACACATTTGTTAGGAGATCTATACGCTTGATATAGGCAAATCAAGCCTTGTGCTTATAACGGTATTGTAATTTCTATTTTCCTTCTTGTTCCTTTTTATCCTTTGTACTCTCCTTGCTACTCCTAGGGTTGGAGGCTACGGATCGGAGAGGGTGGACTTCTCAGGTGGAGAAGGGGACTTCAAGCTACTTCAAGAAGGCTATCGCACGGGAAGCTACTTCAGAAGGCTGGTGCAACGGGAGTTGGTGCACCTACTTCAAGGGAAGGCTGCTTCAAGGTTGGGCGATTACTTCTAGGTGAAGGCTGCTTGAAGGGTTTAGGAAAAGAAATTGTATTTTATGTAAAGTCCTTGCGAGGTAATAAAATAAATTTCTTTTCAAATCCCGGTTGGGTAAGCAACCGGGTAGTGGACTGACAACTTTAGTATTTGCTAAAGTTGGAACCACTCTAAATCCTTGTCCCCTTGTCCAATATTTTTGTGGTTGGTTGCTTGAGTTTAAATTATTATTAAAATTATCTATAAAACTCTATTCACCCCCCTCTAGTAGTTTTCACAACATCCGTCCTATCGTCATCTACCTCCGCATAGCCCGCGGTCAGAGCCATTTCACAGGCTGTTATTTCCCTGACTGCGTTCTCACTCCACAATGCACTATTTCTCTTGATTCTTTCACCAACGAGACCGTGAAGTCAAGATGAACCAAGTGAGCCTTTACTCACATCCTATCATGATTAGAAGAGAAAACGCCCAAGTTGGTTTCAAAACCCTCTCTTCCATGATTTGGGCAAGAGCTATCCTTGTACCCTCCGCCTCTAGTTAAGAGACCCAAAAGGTCCTCCGACCATCAAAGCCTTCTCCTCCTCCTTCAATTTCACCGTTTGTATGCTCAGGACCCAGACCTACCCTTCCTCCCTCACCGGTGACATCGGCCTAGACCTCACATAACCCGTCACCCCAGCTCAATAACCACCGCAGTAAGCATCTGTGAACTCTCTCATTTTACTTCAATGGTTTGTCCTACCTTTGCCCAAAACTCTGTGTCCTATAGGGCCACCATCAGACCTTGTCGGCGTTGACTTCAACGACACATCGGTGGCCCTCCGCCTTCAAAAATGTGTTCTTTGACCTTGTCTCGCCCGTATGTTGGTTTTGCGAGCCTTTCTTGATGAGTTCTCAATGGATTTTGGTAGATTCTGAGTTGAGTCCTTCTCTTTCCTATTTTACTGCTTCTTTGGCGAGCCTCATGGCCAAGGATGTTCTCGGCTCTCTAGGTTTGCTTTGTCGACTTCAAATGACCACAAGGAACTTTTGTCGCCCTTCCCTCCTTCTTCGTCTAGCCTCAACAACACATCTCCCACCCCAGTACTAGCCAACCATCACCATGGCCTGGTCTTGGTGCTCCAATGCCTCTGGGAGCCTCTCCTTGAGCTCGTTGAGCTTGCCAAGAAACCACGAAGGAAAAATACCTCTATTCGGTCTTCAAAGGACCACAGGGTTCCATTGTGGTGAAGGTCATGGATCTCCAGGTAGGTGCTCGACCTTGGTCTGCGCCATGGATCCAGGGGGAGCAATCCAAGTCCTGAAATGACCATGGACCCCCACCCCCCCGCAATTCTAGTCACTCAATTAGTGTTCAAGGACAATGATGGTATTTGAGTTCCCATTTCATTTTTTGCGAGTTTGATAATTGAGTTGTCAAGACCAAATCGCCCCCACATATTTAATCGATTAATGTATTGCACGAGGGTATTTAAGTAATTTTGCATCCCTCCCTTATTTGATTGTGGGTCCTCAGTGGCGAGCCTTCTCACTATTTGGCTGACCCCTATTGGTTCAACTCAGACCTGACCCACTGGATTTGGATATATATATATATATATGTATGTATATATGTATGTATATATATACATGGCTTTTTCTTGTTTTGTCATTGGTCTATTCTTTGTAAATTCATAGTAAATCACTCGATGCTCAGAAAAATGAGCAAAAATATGTTTTGGAAAGGGTTTTCGATGAGCAATCCTATTTTATGGTTTTTATCGATAGATTTTTCTATTTTCACGTCTCAATAAATATATGACACAAATTAGGGTTTAATTTGTATGATGGAAGGATAATTATGTTAATTTCAGGTGTTTAAGGGAATCCAATCTGTCAAATGAGGTTTGACTTTGGTGCTTTAGCTCAAGGTAAGTGGCACTATTTGATTTACTGAATGTTTATAATTTATGTTAAGCACTTTATGTTAAAGTCATGATTAATGTATGTCTTCCTTTCAAGTATATGACTATTGGATGTTTGGTTTCCATAATCTAAGTCTAAGCATAGAAACCACATTAATGTTATGAATTATGATTAAGGTACGTGAAACGAAGGTTAAGAGGAAAGAAATTTCCATTCATGCTTAAGAGGGAAGAAATTCCCATTATGGTTCATGGGGAGAAATCCCAACTATGTTCAAGAGGGAGAAATCCCATTAAGATCAAGTCTAACTTATCAAAAAGATAATTAAGTCTAAGAAAGATCATGGTTAAGGGAATTTGATTTAGATTTATATGCACCTTGTTATGGGCTTTCCGAGCATTATGGGATTTCTGAGAAATTATGGGCTTTCCGAGCATTATGGGCTCCTTATGGGGCTATGGGCTCGTTATGGGGCATTAAGAGAGGAGCATATACTTCTTGTCAAATTTCTTCATGTAAAAGATGCCAATAATTGATTAATGTGAATGCATGTTCATGTTTATGTCAAATCATCTTTATATGTTATTTTTATGTCTTATAATATGCCAATGCCGCTTACTTACCATGAATGTTTTTCCTTTGCTTGGTTGGGGACGAGATGTCCGTAGAAGTTGGAGCTAAAGGTAAGGAATCAGCTTAAGGAGTTCTAAGAATCCAAGGATCTAAGAAGTTGTTTCCTGGTGGGACGTCCATCTATAGAGATCCTATCTTTTACATGTTATCTAGTTTATGTTTAGCATACCTTTAGAATCATGATGTAGTTTTCTTTCCAAGAAGAACTTATGTATGAATCTATGTTTCGATAATGCCAAGTGTTATTTATTTATTGATATGAGATCATGTATGTGACAGCCCTCCCTGAAATGCCAAGTACCCCACATTATGGATAATGCTGGGGATTAGGATGTGCTTCCGCTGGTTACATATGAAACCCTGGGGAGGGGTGTTACATGAGGTCTACATCATATGAAACCTATTGTTGATGAACATCTTTGTAATTGAACCATTCCTGGTTGATTGGCTCATCCTATGACATGACCGGCTCACCTCCTGGTCGGTTGGTTGGACAGTCTGGCCTCCAATGTCTGGACACCTCCAACAAGTTGTTGGTCCATCAGTCAGTCAGTCTGGCTCCTTCGCAATCCTCCTCGATCCTCCAGGCGATTAGATCATCTGGTGTTGAGCATATTCTTCTTCAATGTAACAGAAAATAAACTATCCTACTTTTACATAATCTTTGAGAAACCTGGAGTTACATTCGAAGGGAGCAAAGGTAGAAGAGAAAGGATCTCAAGTTATCTCGAGTTACATGGAGAAAAGAAGGTAGTGGCTTGGTATGCAAACTGAGATGCAAACAACCATGACCAACCAAGCACACATAGGGTTTATAGGCCATAATCATGCTACACATCCACCATCAAAACCTTTTTAGGGTGACACATATCAATTGCATATATACCATATCATATATGTATATTAGTTTGTGGTCACATGTGGTATTTAGTCAGATATGCACATTAGTCATTTTAAATATTTGCATCGTATGTAATAAATAAACGATGATAAAATCAAAATCCGATCATATCGACTTATCCTAAAACACAGTACGTTGACGTGGCTCTCATATCTCCGTTGTTTTGTATGGCCTTAGAGTAGGGAAAAGAAACAAAAATTTTACTGGCCATCAACCCATAACAGGAGATCACATCAATGACTATGTAACAGGAAGGATGGTTTTAACAAGATATACCTAGTCACGGGGCTTGCCTAATGACAATACATCACAGCCATGTGCGGTCTTCAACGCCATGTCTTGGATGGTGTCTATGCAGCTCCTGGTCCTCACCATGGACTCTGGCCTTCACCATAGACTACAGTTGATGTATCCTCCTGAGCGGCAGACATCTCCCGCCTCTACAGATAGTCCACACAGACCACCTGGAACTCCTGTTGTTTTAGAAGAACTGGAAGGAAGGAGAAAACCCGCCTGTTGGTGTACTAGCATTAACCTACTCTCCCAAACTCATACTACTTTTCTATAGTTGTGTTTCCCTCGTTGTGCCTACCTAGTCTGGTAGCACTTGCTCGAGCTCTCTCAGTTACCAAAACCAAAGAGGACAACAACTTTGTAGAGCAACTGATGTTCTGAGTTGTGTGTTCTGAGAAGCCCCCAGTACCCCTCTATTTATAGTAGAGGGAAAGGTCAGGGCTCCCAGTTTGTTTAGGAGTAGAAGGATCTAGAATTTCGATGAATAACTTGCACTGCGGCAGGCGAACCGAACGTTTCACAACTGTAACAGTCATTTGGCAAGGTGAACTGATCAGTTCACTAGTGAACTGGTCGGTTGGGAGTGTGAACTGGTCATTTCACTAAGTGAATTGGATGTTTCACTTCCTAGACTTTCCTACAATTGACTTTTCTCAATCGTTTCCAATTAATGCAAAGATTAATCCTTATTCCAATCAAATTGAACAAGTGAAACGTGAAAGTTTTCCTCTAACCAGGAAAATCTCAATTTCCTTGATTGGTAGGACTATGAGCCATATAGTTCACCAAGTGAACTGGTCGGTTGGCTCACACCAACTGATTGGCTCACAAGGGTAAATCGGTCGGTTGGCAGTCCTGACATTGCCAATGCAGTCTCCAATCAACCTGACACTCTAACCAACTAGTTCAACACTTGAACTTGATAGTTATGAGTCCAGTCAGTCAATTGTATGTTTAGTTGAGTACCTAAACACCTTTGGTATCAATTTAAACATCATTCATGGATAATCTCCTCTTTCATGGGTATCCTATGTGTGTGACCCTGTAGGTTCCAATTTACGTTGGCAGTGAATGTTCACAACAACTTATGACATCACAAGCAATGAGAGGAATCTAGTAACTCATCATTGCTAACCAAGTAACTCAAAAAGTTGGAGAACAACTTCAACCTACAATCTGTGATTAGTTTTGCCGTGATCATATAGTTCCTTTGTCTCTAACATCCACATTGAACTCGAGGCATGTAACATCATCCTCTTCAACATTAAATCCATGTTCCTTGACCTATAGTAGACTGTCTGAGATGCATGTGAGTTCACATATCATATATTGAATCACATGGGTATGTCCATACAATTCTAAGTCTCACTTATCAAGGGGACTTGGATATCATACTCCTTGTAGGAGGGACAAATCCCATATCTATCACTCACAATCTATCCCCATGTGTCAAAGTCACCCAACCATCACCTTTATAACACCAATGTTTTAGGAATGCATTTGATGATGTCAAAGTGTACCCAACGACATGTGATGAGTGTAGTGATTTCAGGTCTAAGAACCACTAACACCACTGTCACTATGAGAGACAACTGTGACTACCATTCCATGGTATCCATGTATCACTCTCACAGTGGGTCTGTCTGATATACTATTCTCTAACATAGATATGTGTGCTTGACTTGATATCATATATCATGACTAATGAGACTCTATCATCAGTCAACACACACTCTAATCTTATGTATTACTATTGTCTATTTTGCTTCCACAGTAATATCCGACTAGGGACATAACAAGAATGTATGTACTCTTATCATACATATGGTCTCATTGTTCAGGTCCTCAACCTGAAGACATATGTCATCGAGTCTCATCATTATTTAGACATCTATCATGTATGTGTCATCATCTCATGACTGAGATAAACATAATATATGGAATTACCTTTATTATTTCAAATCAAGTATCATATGCCTCATTGCAATCATCCTATGATTGGCTCCCTGGCATACTATACCAACACATATATACATGCCTTGATTGCATACATTCAAATTACTGGATTTTTTACCTGATCAAGTAATAAATAATCTAAATATATGTTAATATGAATTACCGACTATATATCCTCATTGTATTCAAAGAGGCTTGATAGGGTTTTAAATACTAAAACATCATCAATTATCATAATATGATTTTGTGTTGGAACGTAACCTAAAATCATCCTCTAGCATTTTTAAGGTATAAGAAGACAACCTTACTAAACATTGTGTAGGATTTTGCATATCCTCATCTATATCGAACCATGTAGGATTCATTGGGTTAAGGCCCTTCTAAAAAAAGATGTTATAGTTCTAGTTGGCTCCTTGTATGGAAGGATGACTACTTTTCACATGTCATATCTCATTCCTTGCACGTAGAACTACATCTTTCTCTTCCAATAGAGAATGTTGGTGCCATCAAATATTGGGGGTCTCATGGAGAACCCTCCCTTGAAGTTGAGAGAACCTAGAAGGTTGTCGTTGCCCATCTTCTCATCTCATGGGCGATCTTGTCAGAGATGACTGTCACTCTAATACCACATGTTGGATCAAAGGCCTCTTGAGAGGGGGTGAATAGAGCTAAAAATCACTTAAATAAAATCACTTAGACCTTCAAATTACTTCAAGAAGTAGGATTGCAAATATGGAATTTAATGTGCAATTAGTCATACATAGCAAGGATGAGAGAGATTGAACAAGCATAAGAACAAGATATGTAGAGTGGTTCCAATATTCAAACTAGGAGAAAATCAGTCCACTACCTAGAGAGGTCATGCCCTAGGATTTTGAAATCATTGCATATTTATATTCCATTATAAGACATACAATAAGACCCTCCTATTGCTGGGAAAAGACACCTAGACTTCCTTTTTAAGGACCAAAAGGATCCAATAAACCATACAAGGTCTTACCTATCCATTGAGCAAGACTCTTCAACCTCTACAAGGGCTTACCCACTTTTGTAAGGAGTTGGACTCCTTCACTAAAGAGCTCCCCTTCTTGCAAAAAGTCTTCTACCTTGAAGGAATTACCCACTCTTCTCAAGGATCTTCAGCCTTCACCTTCTCCTTCACCTTGGAGAAGCTTTTCACCAACTGTGCTTTTGAGAAAAGGGTTGGGAAAGGGAAGCTTTGAGAACTTTACAAGACTAAATGAAGTAGCTCTCTCACATATATCCTATCTCACTTATATGGACACTTTGAAGTGTAAGAAAGAGAGAGAAAAGGGCTCTAGTGGACAAAATGCAATCAACTGTAGCTAAGAGCTTGAATCACATGAAGGAACAAATTTGGAATGAAGTATGAGGGGTCCTATTTATAGTTGAGGATGTCCACTAGACACTAGAAGCACTTAGGAACAATTTGTAGTCATTTGGTATGTTGCAACAGATCTATTTTTGATGTTTGCAACACTACAATGGATAGAATCACTTTTTCTGCACACTTCATATAGTGCAAGCGACCGAGTTTCAATAAAGGTAACTCGACACAGTGCACTATGTGACAAAGCCAATTTGAAGCATCAGTCAAGTTTATCGTGGGTGAAATTTGGTTGATGGCTTAAATTTGTTTTGACTGTGCATGGGTATCAGTCGAGTTTGCTCTGGGACAAACTCAGCTAAACCTAGAAATTCCCAAAATCCATCAAGGGTGAAGGCTGAGTTTATCAACGAAAAACTCGACCGAACATGCACTTTGTGATGAATTTTAGAAATTGTCATTAAAGTGATTAAATGTTTGGATTAAGTGCTCTTGATTTTTTCTCATGTTAGTTACAATTAATAGCATCAATAAAAATGATTACAAAAATTGTCCTAAGTAGTTTAGGGCTATTTCCACAAAAGTGCATTTGCATTGCTTTTGACTTGAACTAGATCAAGCTGGGGCTTGATGGAGTTGATCCTTTTCATGTACCTGATGCCTGAAATCAATCTCAAATAGACATATTAGATACATATAGATGTAATGGTTAAGTCATCATCAAAATATGGACAATGTGTTACACTTAGGCCAACACATCTATGACCAACTCACCGCCTTCCTATGTTACAAGATGTCCAAATCTTTCATGTTCAAGGCATGTCCTACTAGATCTACAAGGCACCTATGTTACTTGAGGAATTATAGATTCCATAAAATTTTGTGATTCTCTCTGTTCATCTTGTTCATCTATCGGTTCAATGCTTTCATGTTGGTCTCGAACCTCTTCGAGTTCTACCTTCCTCCCACTGATTCCTTTGGGAATAAAATCCTTTTATAGGAATGCAACATCTCTGGAAACAAACACTTTGTTGTCATATAGGTAATAAAAGTAATATCCTTTGGTATCCTTAGGATATCCAAAAAATAATATTAATCAGATTTGGGTCCAAGCTTTTTGGGGAACTATTTTCTCACATAAGCTTCAAAACCCCCAAATCTTCATAAAAGACATATTGGGACACTTCCCATACCATATCTCATATGGTGCCTTTTGAACTGATTTAGATGGTACTCAACTTATTATAAACATGACAGTTTCTAGAGCATAACCCCAGAAGGTAGTCGGAAGTTTAGCTAAACTCATCATTAATCACACCATATCTAACAATGTGTGATTCCTTCTTTCTAATACACCATTATGTTGTGGTGTTCCAGGTGGAGTCTACTATGTTATGACACCATAGGCTCATAGAAGGTCCTCGAACTCTTGGCTTAAGTATTACACACCTCGATCAAAATTAGGTACATTAATACTTTTTCCATGTTGGCTCTGCACTTCATTCATGAACTCCTTGAACTTTTCAAGAGTTTCTGACTTATATTTCATCAAGTAAATATAACTATACCTACTGAAGTCATCAATGAAGGTAATGAATTACTGATACTCACCTCTAGCAGTTGTTCTAGAAGGGCCACATACATCAATATGTATGAGTCCTAATAGATCACTATCCCTCTCATTGTTACTAGTGAAAGGAGTTTTGGCCATCTTACCTGACAAACAAGATTCACATGTCTCTATTGATTCGAAATCAAAAGTGTCTAGATAACCATCTTTGTGGAGTCTAATATGCGATTCTCATTTATGTACCCTAGACAACAATGCCAAAGATATGTTTTGCCTGAGTTGTTGAGTTTTAGACTTTTGGTATTTACTTTATAAATATTTGTCTTTAGATCTAGCAAATAAAGACCATAAGATGTTGGGGCATTTCCATAAAAGATTCCATCTTTTAAAATAGAACATCGACCATTATTAATATGAAATTCATATGCACATTGTCCATACATGATACAAAAATATTGTTTCTATTTATGGCAGGTACATAAAGCAGTTCCCTAACTCTATTACAAGCCCTATGGGTTGAGATAAATTATAGGTTCCAACTATAGTGGCAACAACTCTTGCTCCATTGCAACTCATAGTTCAACCTCTCCCTTTATCGAAGGCCTACTTCTTTTCAGATCATGCATATTCGATCATATGTGAGATCCACATCCGGTATCAAGTACCCAAGATGAAGAAGAAGATAAATTTATCTCAATAACATATATACCTAAAGTGGAGATCACCATCCCCATCTTCTTCTTCTTGAATTCCTTCAAGTACAAAATGATAGATTCCTCTTGTAGTTTTCTTTCTCCTTATCTTGAATGCTGAAGATCTAGATTTATGCTCAACCTTAAAACTCTTCATGGCCTTGCTTTCATATTTGGACTCAACTCCATCGATCTCCATCGAGGATTTGTCCTTCTTCATTCTTGCTTCAACATTAATTAGCATGCCAAGAAAAACTAACAACAGTCTGGCTATGTTATTCAAGTGATACCACTCAATAAAATGGTTATATGATTCAGGTAATGATTGTAGAATCATGTACGTGTCCAACTCTTAGATCAAAGAGAATCTCAGTTCTTTAAGATGTTCCACATGTCCAATCATATTGAGCACATGGGTCTCTACCGAGTCTCCCTCTATCATCTTACACTCAAAGACAACCTTTGAGATATTTTATCTTTCTTTCTTTGTGTGATTGTGGTTCAAGTTCTTAAGATGTGTTACTATGCCAACTATCCCCATGTCTTCACACCGCTCATGCAACTCATAGTTCATGCAACTTAGCATAAGGTTCTTTATATCCAAGGCATCATTGGCACGCTTCCAGTAAGCATCCACCTCATCACTAGGCCCATTAGCATCATGTATAGTGGCACTGGTGTTTCCAGGACATAGAGCTTGTGCTCTTCATTGAGAACCCTTCTCAAAGTCCAATACCAATAGTGAATATTTGTCCCATTAAATCTTTCCTTCCTAAGTACCAATTGCAGTGATGATTTGATAGAAATTTCACTCTACAAGAGAAAAAATTTGCATTTTTCAAAACCCTTTTGATTTGATTTGATTTGAAAATTTGATGATATTCAATTTGTTCCCACTATTTTATTCAAATTGATAGCCCTCACATATCAATCCGGAAGATTGTAGCATACAACCTCTAGTGAGCCAAGGTCCAAAATGATTCAACTATTACCTGGACAACACCGACGTCCATAACCAATCATTAAGATAGGCAACATTTTCCAATCGCATCTTATGAAATTCTTAGATAGATGACATGCACAACTGCTTGCCACAATCATCTGTATGCTCTAGATGATGAATCTCATTAAGGACACCCAATTAAGCCTAACCCAGAAGCTAACTCAATAATAATGTGCCTCCCTTGGCAAGATCACATGATTACCATCACACTTCAACAAGATAGAAAATGCATCGCGCTTGACATTCTCATGCATAGTCGATCAAGATTTTCATGTGTGTTGCTAATGGAAAGAATCATAGACTTAATATGTTATTGAGGGAGTTTGTATTTATAAATACATATTAATTATCCAATCACCACATATATATAGTACGTATCATATACATGATATATCCACAATGAAAATATGCAATAAACATAAGTGTTGGTTATTGCCATTCTATTATAATTCCTTGGAGCCACAAGGAATTACCACCACCTAGGGTCTATATCTCATGCAAAAACCTATTGTTGATGAAGCTTGTGCTTTCCAATCTACATTGACCAGTTCAACCTTTGAACCCATCGGCTCACCTCCTATCTAATCGGTTGGTCATCACACCAGTCATCTGGTCTCTGGTCCACCATCTTCTAGATCCTCCAGTTGATCAGTTGGGCCATCAGCCTTCAGTTCATCTCATCCTCCTCGGTCCTCCATCCGATCATCTCACCTTTGAGATGGTTAGTTGGTCTAGTGTTGAGCGTCTTCTTTTTTGTTGTAACAAGAAATTAAACTATCCTAATGCTATTACATATTACATGATAAAAGGAGAAACCTATAGTTACATTCGAGGGAAGCATAGGTATGAGAGAATAATACTTTTACAATTGGAAGATAAGGTACATGCTCGGTATGCAAACCGAGATAAAAGGAATAACCAACCACACAACCATGCACAAATATATAGGGTTATTGACTATAATCATGCTTCACATCCACCATCAAAACTCAACTTTAGGGCGACGTGTGTAGATTGCATATATATATCATATATTAATTGGGATCTTATGGGGTGTTTAATTAGATATGCACATTAATCATGTTACGTATTCACATTGTATGCAATAAATAAATGATAAAAACTGAAAATCCGATCATATTGATTATACAAAACATAATAGAGTGATGTGGATATGATACCATTGTATGGAAATATGGCATCATAGAGGGCAACGAAAACAAAAATTTAGCTACCATATTCCCCTTAAACCAATGGATCACTTCAATAAATATGTAATGGTAAGGATGGTTTAGAGGATATACCTGGTCCTAGAGCAAGTCTAGTCACAATCTCCTCGTCGTAGTGCACACCCTTTCTTTAAATCATGCTCAAACAATGTCTATAATAGCTCCCGGTTGATCACCACATATAGTAGTTTGACGTTGTCCTCCTAGCGGAAAAGCTCCACGGCTATGGAGTAGTCCACACAAACCACTGAGAACTTTTGTCATTCTAGAAGAACAGACAATAAGGAGTTATCCCTCCATGTTGGTGTACTAGTCACCAACTTGCTTTCCCACAATTGTTCTCCCTTGCTATCCATCCCTTTATCGGGTAGGAATTCCTTAGGTTGTCTTGGTTACCCCAACTAGAGAAGATAAACAATTGTCAGAAGCAATTAAGTTGTATCTCTAGGAAACCCCCAGTGCCCATCTATTTATAGGAGGATTAGGGTTAGGGTTCCCAATCTGTGTGGGAGAGGAAGTGACCAAAATTTCGTGAATTCTCACAACCTAGATGCGGCAAAATGATCGGTTGGCATGTGAGCCAATCGGTTCACCCAATGAATATGTCATTTCATCATGTCCGGTCGCAATTGTATTGGAAATTCTAATCCAATTAATGCACAACATGATGTCAACACCAATCCTTGATGCAACTGAATTGATACATGAACTGGGCGTTCATCTTATAAACTGGTCATCTAGCGACCTTGAGATGATTGATTCACTAAGTGAACCGGTCAGTTCATGCCCTAGTTCATCTAGAATTCAGCCAATGCAATCTCCAATCAACCTGACAAGTCAGTTCAACTCTTGAACCAGTTGGTTCATAGTCTAGTCAGTCAACTATTGTTTAAATTGAATACCTAAACACTTTATTAATCAATTTAGTTATCATTCATGAGTAAACTCCTATTTCAAGTGAATTCTTTGTGTGTGACCCTATATGTTCCATATTACGTTGGCAGTGAGTGATCATACCCATTTTATGACATCACAAGCAAAGATCAATTTCTAGTAACACATCATTGCTATCCAAGTAAATGGAAAGTTGGAGAACAACTTCAACCTACAATTTGTGATTGGTGAAACAATGTTTGTATAGTTTCTTTGTCACTTATATCCAGATTGAACTCGAGACATGAAATTGTCATCCTCTTCAATCATTCAGTCCATGTTCATTGAACTAGAGCAGACTGACTAAGATATATGTAAGCTCAATATCACATATTGACTCACATTAGCATGGCCATGCAATTTTCACTCTTTCTTATCAAGAGGTTGGGATATCATACTCCCATAGGAGGCACCAATCCCATCTACATCACTCATAGTCATCCATGTATGTTGCAATGTATCTAATCATCACCTTCATGGTCGCCCTTATTCAGAATAACAATGGATGATGTCAAAATACACTGAAAACATGTAATGAGTGTAGTGACTTCAGGTCTAAGAACCACAATCACCACCAATACTATAAGAGATGATTCTGACCACCACAAATGGTATCCATGTATCACTCTTATGGTGGGTTTGTCTGATACACTATTCTTTAACAAGTATCTATGTGTTTGGTTTGATATTACATATCATGACTGATGAGATTTTGTCATCAACCAACACACACTCTAGTCTTATGTGTTATTGTTGTCTATCAACCTTCCATAATAATATCTAACTAGGGACAAAATAAGAATGCATATACTCTTAAAATTCATATGATCTCCTTGTTCATGTCATCTACCCGAAGGCATACGTCATTGAGTAATATCATTCTCTCGATATTTATTATGTTATTTCATTATCTCATAACTGAATAAAACAAAATAAATTGAAAGATAGCCTTTATTAATTAAGCCACTTACAAGTGATGCCATTACAATAATCATATGATTGGCTCTCTGGGCATACATACCAACAATTGAGTGAGTAGTACAAACATGAATGCTAACTATGAATGCATATAAACCCTACCTATGGTTTCTTATGAACATAGTCATGTTCTCCATTAGTATCCCACATTGTGATGTAATCATGTTAACCTAAGACTAACCCTATCATGTACATCCTTGTTGACATTCATCATACATTAGTGACACCATGTTCCATAATCATATATCATATATTAATACACATATATTGGACCTAATCATCCAATCATCACTTGATATATTATATCAGTTCATTGGTTTGTAATATGTGTCTTATTCACCAATACCCATGTAATGATTTTAAGTGTTCATATTGGTAATCTAATAGAAATAAATAAATGAGTTATGTGGATTACAATGTGCTAAATACAAATAATAGAATAATGATTGGACGTTTACAACAAGTGGAAATAGCTAATGTGCCATCACCTAAGGAATATATAGAATTAATGGAGCTAATGCAATTAATGAGTAAAATATCATTATTTGTATATAATAATATCATGTGATTTGAATGGAAGTATCACGATGATAATTGGAATCGAAATCCTAATTTTATAATAATTTTTTTGAAAACCCTAATTTCATTATGTGATATACAATAATAGATATTAAGACAATTGAGTCAAACCCTAATTTCACTATAATTCATAATACATTATTTTAAACCTAGATCTAACTCTAGAATCTAATTCTTTGGGTCCAAATTAGGCAAGATGCAAAGTTTGAGATTAATTGATTAACGGTAGCTATCCTCATTTAATTAAAGAAGGTAATGTCCAAACATTATTCCTGATTTTAATCCGTCTTAGGTTTTATTTACTTTATTCTTAGATTTGAAGCCAGACGATGTATTTCCCTAATTTGTGAATTTTTCCTATAGTCTTTGTATCACACTAGTTTTGATTGGATTTTTCTCAGACTCTTTATGATCCATGAGATCAGCATCGAGCGGTAAACCACTTTTTCTTCTTCATTTTGACCGATTATCTTAGGACTCTACAATCATGTAATTCCCCTCCTCTCTTTTCTCAGACTCTTTCTATATCTTATCCACTCCTTTCCTCTGTATATTCTTCTCCTCACCTTTCCCACACGAAGATGAACCCATAGACCCTAGACTTAATTGGTTTTTGTCTCCCCAATATCCCAAATGACAACGGAGTCCCCCTTTTCTCTATTCTAATCCCCATCGGTATTCAAATGGTTGTGAACATCATAGCAAATCCATAGCTCCCGCAAAACCTTCGACCGACCCTCAAAAATCTAATAGGAACCATTATTGATCCTAGATCATTGTCATCGATTTCCCCTACTCCATCTTGCCTTCTCGGAGTATTTGAGTCTCTTGACATGTCATTGACTGACCAAGGGGACAAGAACCCCCCCATAGAAATCACATGATCTTATAGAAGCTATGTGTGCATTTGTTTTGTCTAAAATCATTGTAAGATAATTTTCCCTCTTTCCAAATTGATTCATGGTTCTATGATATGGTTTTAGGATACTAGGTTTTAGGAGATGTTTTGTGTTGGTTCTTTAATCGAGGCTTTTTCTTGATGTATGTCAAATGTGATTTTAGATGCATCTCTATCTGGTTACCTCCCTTTGGGTATCCTATTTATTCCTTGAAAGCAATCATTGTGAGATTCACCTATAGAGCTTCCAGCCATCTCAAGGCCTTCTTATGGGATCATTGAGATTGACAGAGTACTGTAGAATCGAAGGAACCTACAAATGGTCCCAATTTGCATCCCTTTAGGATTTTGACACCTAGATGGAGAGTTGTAATAAATCTTTGAGGTTCCTTGCATATATGAATGAAACGGAGAAAATGACAATTGCAAATTTCTTGATCTTGACCTCATCTATTTGAATAATTTGTCATGCTATCATGGGTTATCGTCTTTCCACATATAATTTCATTTTTATTGTATGTTGATGACCATCAGTGCCCTATCTTTCATCAATGCCATGATGCATGATGTGAGAGTATTACAATATTTTGATTTTATTCATTTCTTGATCATTTAATTTTTTGGTATAATCTAGGAATTTCATAACAAATTATCTTCTCATCATAAAAATACATATAAATACTTGTCAGAATTAGAAAAACAAATTCTATATATTCGTCTAAGTTTCATAACTTAATTACATTGTAACAAGGAGTCAATAATTATAGGGTTTGTAATATATTCATTAATTAATAATATACATTTAAATTAATATTAGGTGAAGAAATACCCTGATTGGATCATGTATTGGAGTTTGACCTTGGATACACATTTTTTAGGTATGTTGAATACCCTTGATTTTATATTAAACAATGATTTATAATTCATCTCTCTCTCTAATTTGATTGTGACATAATCTTAAATGTCAGGTATTTATATATAATTGGATTGATGGTGGCAAACTCTTGGAATTAGTCACATGAACTATTATAATTGCTAATTGGACCCTATTCTTGTATCTTACTATTTTTTCATCCAATTACATGCTAATGAATCTATTGATCCATATTGAATGGAAACTGTAATTATCATACGTACGCTGGCTATGATTATATCATTAATCATGTTTATACATCTTTATGATGGCTTTCTAATTTGGATACTATATTGTGATCTGACTAAATGGATGCTTGCCTCTCTATTTAAAATCCATGTTTGATTTAAATAACTTTTATACTATACAAACTAGGTGGTGCATCCCTATTGTGTGTTTTACCAATAGAGGGTGCATATGGGGAACCTATGATGTGAATCCATCATTCTCTAGAAGGTTATGATGGTGATCCCATAATATGTGAATATGGTGGTGATGTCATGTACCTTGAATTTTATTTTACTTGTTGTTATCATGATAATATGCATGCATAATTCATATTATGCAATTGTACTCTAATTTAGGATTTACATGCAAGATCTTTTTATTGTAAACTTTATTGTTCTTCATATAATTTATTAGTCTTAGTATATGAAGATTTCTTTTTATATGCATTTGGATGATTCTTTCTCTCTCTCTCTCTCTCTTACTTGGGAAGCCATTTTGTGTTATTTGTTGTCCCTTTTCCCTAATGTGTTCTAGAACTATTAATATGCACATAAATGCATTTTTATTTTGACAACATCCACTTTGTCTTTTATTGAGGGGTATGCTTCCAGCCGCTTAGGTATAGAGCAAGGAGTAGTGGACCAGAGTTGACCATAAATTATGTAAGTGTAGCTGATCTTTCTTGGAAGGCAGATTGAAGTAGTTGGTTTGCCCTTTCTGAGATATTTCCTATAGTTTCTTTTTATATACACCCTACATGGTGAAGAACAATGTTAGACATAAATATTGTAATAGTTATAGTTCTATATACTACCGCTAAATTATTGGCATATGCTACATTACATATTTGAATTTTAGTTCATCATCCTTTGTGAAAAATTATTCCCATGCTATTTCCCTGAGTTAGCGATTGGCTCCACTATTGGATCCCACTCCTTACAAGTATGGTATCATATCTAAGACATCCGATTAATATGATTATTTCAATCTTATCTCCCTTATATTTTACCTCTCCTATATGTTTCTTACACCTTATAACCTTGCCTTGTGTAGGCACATCATTATGTCTGGTGCAACTCAACTGCTAATAACCTAGTTTTGAGACATCTTAGGACCCAAAGTACAAAATGTCGAGGATGGATCCTCCTTTTACCCCTCCAATGTCTCAAGTTTCTTCGACAACGGAGAGTCAACCTACAGTTGTTCCATCACCTCGAAACCAACATCAACTACCCCAAGTTCGGGTATCCCCATAACCTAGAGATGCTTTATCTTTGACAAATACTTTCTTTAGTCCTAGTACAGAAGGTTAGGTCTGGTGTTGCTACAAAAAAACCTAAGGAGTATAATCTCTCTAAAGATGCACCTTGCATATACTAATGGTGATAATGAAGTTGACATCATGGACAAAGCTGATGATTGGAATTTCTACCAAGCAGACTTTTGATGGCATGGTTTGTCATGATCATCAAAAGGTTCATTTTGCTACTTATGTGCTCAATGGCTGAGCTTGTCATTGGTTAAATAGTATGGTCAAGACTCGTAATGTTTCTTCTGTGATGTGGAATCAATTCCTAGCCTTGTTTAGGGAGAAGTATGTATCCTCTATAGCATCAAGGAAGAAGGAGTTTGAGTTCTACAACCTACATCATAATTATGTGACATGTTGAGTACATGAAAAAGTTTGCACACCGAGTGTTATGCCAATAGTGTATTGAGATAGTATCTTTTTGGAAGAGTTTTGTTATAGTATTAAATGTATGTTGGTTTCTCAGCTACCCCTAACCTTTCCTCAATTGGTGGACAAATCCCTTTCTATAGAAGTTTACCCTAGTTATCAAGAAAGGTTAATCATAAGATCAAGACGCCTACTGAAGACTCAAAGAGTGATATGTGTTCTAACTGCCATAAGAAGCATTCCCCTAAGAGATGTCCTCCTAAACCTGAAGGACTAATCATATGCCAACTTTGTGGAGAATATGGTCACATCAAACCTCGTTTCCCTCAACTTTATGGAGGTCAAGTACCAGTACAACGTAGGGGTAATGGTAACAACCACAACAATTGAGGTAGACCTAATGATGGGCATGTGGACATCTCAATGCCACTGTTGGTGAAGAATTTTATGAACAAAATGATGAAGGTAACCCTTATTCTTATAGTTAAAATGAGTATACTTTTATGCTTTGTTTTACCATCTTGCTTGAGATCTTGACTGATGAAGTGTAAGTGTTTTTAATAGTTTATGTTACATGTGGTTTAGATAGACTTATATAAGTATATTTGGCTTTGATTGACGTATTAGGTTACACCTTTTTGAGGGGTAGTATAGTACCTTGTAGTTTATGGATGTGTTGATTTTGAGGACAAAATAGTTTTAAGGGGTGGAGTCTCATAACATACCAAAACTCAACTATCCTGAATCTAGAAACCCTAGTCTCATGACTCGAAATCTAATATGATGGATACTTATATTTGAGATAACAAGGATAGATCTAAACCCTTATACATCTTATTTTAACCCTTATGACCTTCTGATGTACATAACATGAGTAACCAAACATGAACCCTAACTATGAATGCATATAAACCCTAATCTATGGTAGCTTATGGACATAGTTATGCTCTGGATCAGTACCCCACAATGTGATGTAATCATGTTAACCTAACCCTTAGTTGTAATCGAATAACCCTAGCATGCACATCCTTGGTGACATTGATGCACGGGTTTTGAGTCACTTTTACATGCCTATTTTATACTTGTTTTGTGCATTTATTAGTCAATTAATTGATCAAATTTTTATAAATCATTGCTTGTACACTCTATTTGCATCAAACTATGCTTATTTTATCATATTTACATTATTTTATGTATTCCCTGTCCTTATACATGTTTTTATGCTTTGTTCAGGTATTTCATGTACAATGAAAAGTCAGTGCCACCAAACTTTACAGTCAATGCCACCGAGATAGCAGTGGTCGGGCAATGAGAGAATCGAAGACTCGATGCCACCAACCACCAAGTCAGTTCCACCGAGATTGGTTTAGAGCGGTAGATCAACTAGGCACATCAGCTTGGTGCCACCGACTATCATGTGACGGTGGTACCGACTCAACATGATAAGGACCGCACCCAAGGCAGTCAGCGCCACCGACTCTTCAGTCGGTGCCATTTAATTTGCCAAAAATAAGCAATCTGATCAGATCGCTCAGATCTGACGGTCCACATTATGTGGTACCATAAGTTGGCCTATAACCAATAAAAGGATTGCCAGACCTGAGGGGGAATGCACATTGCACCGTACAAAGATCAGAGAAGAGAGGGAGAGGAGCACAGAGCCGAAGGACGTCAACTAGGAGATCTGAGCACCTCTGACGGATGATTTTGCTACCAGAAGACTGTAGAATGTGCGTTTCTTGAGGAGGATCGTCTAGAACACCTTCTCTCCATGGGTTACACGAATTTCTTTTATGTTTCCCACATTTTTCTTCTCTCTCTCTCTATGTATTAGCACGTGAAAATCATGCAGGGCCAAACCCCTCCTTTCCTTAGATCCTGAGAGTAGCCCGGGGAATCGTTGTATCGACTTTTTACATGAATTTATTTAGATTTCTCTTTATTCCTGGATATATAGTTGTATTTTAAACGATCTACCTATGCTTGATCACCATCGGTAGAGTAATAGACTGATAATTGCTCTAGAAGGAGGATTAAAGGTTGGAAAATCACAAGTTATACACTTTCTTATGCGTTCCTTGGAAAAAGGTAACATACGGTTAGTGGAAAGAAACCCAAAGTCTTTGATAATGCACTTAGACTAAGATATAAATTGCTATAGATGTGGAATTGGCTTAGATCTAGGTAGGGGATTGCATCGTGGGAGCAGGCAATTCTAAATGCATGTTTTCTGTCCAGGGTAGGAGTAAAATTTATATTAATTTGGTAGAAAGAAGATATAATGAGACCCCATGGTGAAATCGGTCATCCTAAGAAATCCATCTCATTTGAATCAATCACTATTAATTTTCTTTTATTTTGTTCAAACTCAAATCGAAATTTTTAATCGGCTTAGCTGATCACACCGTAGTTAGTAGTAGTCACTGAGACTACGTCTCCCTAAGTTCGACTCGATCCTCACATAGGCCTATATTACTCGACGCATACACTTGTGTTCATACACACAGTTTTAGCGTGTCAAGTTTTTGGCACCGTTAATGGGGAGACGGCAAAGTTTCAGCACAACGAGTGCTACAGACAGCCACTCTAGGCCACCTTATTTCTTGCAATTTTGTTTTAATAATTGAAATTCATTGCCTAAATATAAGACAAATTTTTTCTATTGAGTACCTTGATTAATTGATTCAACATTTTCATATACCAGTGCATGGTGCAAACATGGATCACGGACTACATAGATCCTACACCATAGGTTCCTATCGTTATTGAGGATCCACAAAGGGCTTTCAGACTTCAGTGCCACCTCCTGTTCAAACAACTTCATCAGAAGATATACCACGGTCAACCAAGCAACAAGCAATGGGTGATGGTAATCCAGGGGCAGAGAGGACACTATGGGAGATGATAAAGGCATCTTCTTCATATGCACAAACATGGCCTATCAAGAAGCAGAATGTGAATGTAGCACAATACAAGATTAATCCAGGGCTCATTGCACTCATCAAGTCACAATCTTTTTATGGGCACACTCATGAAGACCCGGCAGCACACATCAGCAATTTTGTGGAATGTTGCAACATGGTAAAAGTGGATAGGTTTCCACAGACACCTATTTATCTGAAGCTGTTCCCATCATCATTGGCGGACAAGGCAAAAGAATGACTGCACAACCTGCCAAAGGAATCAATTGAGACTTGGGATCAAATGATCGAGATGTTCTTTGAAAGGTATTTTCCTCCGAAAAAGACAAATGAGCTGGAGAGGAACATTCACAATATCAAACAACAGGCAGCTGAATCCTATTCTGAAGCTTGGGAGTGTTTTCAAAAAATGCTTAGGAAGGTCCCTCACCATGGGATAGATCTGGAGAACTAAGTCAAGATGTTCTACTTTGGGCTCCACAAAAGCAAACGTGTCACCTTAGATAGTGCAAGCATGAGATTTTTTTCTTGACAACTCACCCTCTAAGTGTTAGGAGATTTTGAAAAATATGGCAAAGAATCAAACATGGGGTAATGAGAGAGATCATCCAGAGCAAATCAAAAGCATAGGAGAGTCTAAAGTTATCACCTCTTTGAATGAGAAGCTAGACTTAATAGCAAAGAAGCTTCTAGAGAAGGATAATAATTTATTAGACGAGGAAGGACAAGTGAAGTACATGCAGTAGGAAGAATATAGGAACAATGATTACTCATGGAGAAAGGATCCCAAGTTTTCTTGGAAAGACCCAAACAACTTCCTGCAGGATCCAGATCAACAGAATCAACACAGGAACAATAAGAAACAATGACCTACAATAGAGGAGAACACAAATGAAATTCTTAACAGGATAGTGAAGCAGAATGAACAATTGATAAACAACTTCCAACGTGATCTCCCGAATCAAGGGGCCCAAATGAGGAGTTTTGAGACAACCTTGTCTCAGCTAGTAGCAGATGTGGTGGCCTTGAAGAAGCCTACACAACAGGGTTTTCTAGGAAACACTGACACCCCAACAGGAAACCAACATGTCAAGGCCATAATACTGAGAAGTGGAAAGAAGACATTGATTCAAAGGACCACGAAAACTGAGGTGACTAAGCCTACTGACAGTGGTGACCCAGTGGAAGAGCCGAAACAAGTATAAATTGAGGTAGGAAACACAGGGAAAGAGCATAATCAAGAAGCTGATGTGGAAAAGAGGGCTTCATATGTGTCACCACATCAGAGGACACAGACGGTACCAATTCCATATCCTAACATCTTGAAGGCAACAAAGATGGATCAATGATTCAGGAAGTTTCTAGATAGCTTTAGGAAGCTTTCCGTGAACATACCATTGATTGATGTGATTGAAAAAATACCGTCGTATGGTAAATTTATAAAGGATATTATTAATAAGAAGAAGAAGATTCCAGATGCTGAGGTAGTTGTACTGAGAGAGCAAGTCAGTGCCTTCATTTTAGGTACACTGCCACCAAAGAGACAAGATTCTAGTTGCTTCAACATCACATGTTACATTAGGAAGACAAAGTTTGGGGATGCACTATGTGATTTAGGGGCAAGTATCAACTTGATGCCCTTATCTACCTTCAAGAAGCTACGTCTCAAAACATCTAGGAAGAGCAACATGAAAATCCAATTGGCAGACAACTTAGTGGTGAAATTGTATGGTATTTGCGAGGATGTACTTGTCAAGGTGGACCGATTTGTTTTCCCTACAGACTTTGTGGTGATGGAGATGCAAGATGACCATGGCAACAAGCTTTTATTAGAAATACCCTTCCAAGAAACAACTGATATGATCTTGGAGATGGGTAGAGGCTGTTTGACTATGCGAAAATAAGGATGACAAGTTTGAAATCAATATGCCAGATAATTCAAAGTCACCCAATTCTTAAGAGCAATGCAATATGATGAAGCACTTGGATAGAAATATCTCTTTGTTCTTGGGAAAACCATTTTTGGACATGGTGTATGTGATGACAAAGGTGGACAAGGGTACACTAGCTGTGGACATCATGGAGAATGCTAAGGTGGTCTCACTTGCCAAGGCAGTAGCGTATCCAGATGACGAACATGAGGAATTAAGTTTATCCACTATGGATGGGGATGGAGAGGACACTATTTTACATATACATCTACAACTCCCACTAGAGGCATATCTAATGAACCTTATAGATGATAGTGTGCAGAGCCCATCACTAGAAAAATGTGCAAGACTACTGAAGGCTTTGTCGTGTTACTATACAAGACACTTCGAGGATTTGGGACCACTGCCACCACTAATGGTTTCTTCACTCCTAAGCCTACCTGAATTGGAGCTCAAGCCGCTTCCACCTCATCTGAAGTATGTGTTTCTAGCTGAAGAGGGGAAGTTGCCAGTTATCATATCTGTATCATTAAGTGAATCAGAAAAAGAACAATTGATTACTGTGCTAAAGAGACACTAAGGTTCATTCGAGTGGATTGTGGCTGACATCAAGGGAATCTCTCCTACATTGTGCCAACACAAGATTCAGCTAGAATAAGGAGCAAAGCCGGTCATTC
Source organism: Alisma plantago-aquatica (assembly GCA_963693085.1). Lineage (NCBI taxonomy): Eukaryota > Viridiplantae > Streptophyta > Magnoliopsida > Alismatales > Alismataceae > Alisma > Alisma plantago-aquatica. The sequence goes on from OY856409.1 coordinate 197,877,973, forward strand.
AACCTCAGTGTCACTTAAATCCAATCATGACGGAGGTAGTCAAGAAGGAGGTAATCAAGTTAATGTCGGCAGGTATAATTTACGCTATTTCTGATTCCATGTGGGTTATTCCGACACAGGTAGTACCAAAGAAGGGGGAATCACTATCACTACAAACTCCTCTAATGAACAAATAACCACTAGATTAGTGACATGGTGGTGAGTTTGCATTGACTATCGCAGATTGAACACCACCACGCTTAAGGACCATTTTCCATTGTCGTTCATTGATCAGATTTTGGAGCGAATCACCGGTCGCTCCCACTTTTGTTTCTTGATGGTTATTCAGGATATAATCTAGTTTCAATAGAGCCTAAGGACCAGGAGAAGTCTACCTTCACCTGCCCTTATGACACTTTTGCTTACCGCCGCATGTCGTTCGGGTTGTACAATGCACCCACTACGCGGTGCATGTTGGTGATTTTTGCGGATATGGTGGAACGATGTCTCGAGGTTTTTATGGACGATTTTTTAGTCTATGGGACATCTTTTGATGATTGTTTTAAAAATTTGGCTAAGGTTTTGCAAAGGTGTGAAGACACACACTTAGTGCTTAATTGGGAAAAATGCCACATGATGGTTAGCGAGGGCATAATACTTGGGCACAAGGTGTCTAGCAAGGGATTGGAGGTGGATCCGGTTAAGATAGAGGTAATTTCAAAACTTCCTCAACCAACGTCAGTGAAGGAAGTTAGGAGTTTTCTAGGCCATGTTGGGTTTTATTTCTGATTTATTAATGATCTTTCAAAAATCGCTAAGCCAGTGTCTGAGCTCTTGGAAAAGGATGTTGAATTCAATTTTGATGAGAAATGTTTAAAAGCTTTTGAAATCTTGAAAGAAAAACTCATATCTGCACCGGTTGTGCAGGCTCCAGATTGGAGCTAACTATTTGAACTGATGTGTGATGCATCAGATTATGTTGTGGGGGCAGTGTTGGGGCAATGCTTAGAAAACGTTCCTACAGTCATATATTATGCATCTAAAATACTTAATGACACACAACTAAATTACACCACAACTGAAAAAGAGTTATTGGTTATTTCTTTGCTTTTGAGAAATTTAGGCAATATCTTGTGGGAGCTAAGGTGGTGGTGTGGACTGATCATGTGGCTATTAAATACTTGCTACAGAAGGAGGATGCAAAACCAAGATTGATTAGATGGATCCTTTTACTATAGGAGTTCGACATTGAGGTCAAAGATAAAGCAGGGATTGAGAATGTGGTGGCTGACCACCTATCTAGACTGGAGAGGATAGATGAGAAAGATGTTAATATACCCATTCTAGAAATGTTCCCTGATGAACAGTTGTTTTCCCTTAAGCAAAGGGACCCTTGGTTTGCTAACACTGTGAAATATTTAGCTTGCAAGGAATTACCCGTTGATTGGGGGTACCAAGAAAATAAGAGGTTCTTTCATTCATTGCGCTATTATTTTTGGGATGATCCTATTTTGTTGAGATAGTATAGGGATGGAATATTAAGGAGGTGCGTGCCTGAATGCAAGTATGAGAGTGTGTTGAAACACTGCCACACATTACCTATAGGTGGACACCATGCCAGTTCTAGGACAGTCACAAAAGTTTTGGAGAGTAGTCTATACTGGCCAACCCTATTCAAAGATGCATATGATTTTATTCTTAGGTGTGATGCATGTCAGCGGTCAGGTAACATATCTAAGAGGTAGGAGATGCCATTGAATGTGTTTCAAGAAGTAGAGGTATTTGATTTATGGGGTATTGATTTCATGGGACCCTTTGTGTCCTCTAACTCTAACCTCTATATCTTACTGGCTATAGATTATGTGTCTAAATGGGTGGAAGCAATTCCAACCTGCACCAATGATGCCAAAGTCATATGCAAATTTGTTAAGGATCACATTTTCTACAGGTTTGGAGTGCCAAGGATGATTATAAGCGATGGGGGAACTCATTTCACCAATCAAAAATTTGGGGCACTCTTGAACAAATATGGAGTGACGCACCGTGTGGGTACACCCTACCACCCACAAACTCAAGGGAAGGTGGAGATTTCTAATCGTGAGATCAAAAAGATTCTTGAGAAGGCGGTGTCGTCTAGTAGAAAAAATTGGAGTGAATTGTTGGTTGATGCGTTATGGGCCTATAGGACTGCCTATAAAACACAAATAGGAGCTACACCCTTTAGGTTAGTCTATGGACGGGTGTGTCATCTCCCTGTGGAGTTAGAACATAAAGCTCGTTGGGCATTAAGGAGGCTCAATTTTGACCTTGATGAAGCAGGTAAGACAAGGATGCTAAAGTTGAACAAGCTTGATGAAATTAGGATGAATGCCTATGAGAATTCACAATTGTACAAGGAGAAGACTAAGCAAATACATGACTGGCAAATAGCAAGGAGAGTCTTTTATCTGGGAGAGAATGTGTTGCTTTTTAATTCGAGGATGAAATTACACCCTGGGAAACTGAGATCTAGGTGGAGTGGATCGTTTGTCATAGAAGAATTGTTTCCACATGGGGCGGTTAGAATCAAAGAGGGAGAGAGATCCTTCTTGATTAATGGCCAAAGACTGAAGCACTACTTTGGAGAAGACTTCAATAGGAAGGAACATGAATGAAACTCATTGCTCCTAATTGAATGAAACTCATTGCTCCTAATTGATCTCAGGAATGGGTTTGTCTAGCCTAGGATAATAAATAAGGGCACTTGTTGGGAGGCAACCCAACCATTAGGATGTTTATTTCATTCCTTTACATTATGTTGGTTTAGTAGTACTTAGTTTTTTTATGTTTTTTGTAAAAATAATACATTGACCCATTTGTTAAGTGTGTAGGGTGGTGTAGGGTTGGTGCCACCGACTCCCAAGTCGATGGCACCGAGATCGTGTCAGGGCGAGGGCCAATTTGATTGGAAGAAGTTGGTACCACTGACACCCTAGTCGGTGGCACCGTTATATCTGAAGAAAGTGCTGAAAATTTCAAGCGGCTAACTGATAAGCCGTCGGTACCACCGACACCCAAGTCGGTGGCATCGACTCGGCCACCACTCCAGGCTCGCTTGATGCATCGGTGCACTGGAACAAAAAATTGAAATCGACCAAGTCGGTACCACTGACTCATCACTCAGTGCCACTGACAGAAGAAAACATCGAACCGTGGGTGCCTTCATGTGCGATCCAGATGCATCCAAATCGACGGTCGGTAGCACCCATCCGCTAAAAGTCGATACCACCGACATTTTGTCAGTGCCACTGACTCGTTGACGATCTGCTTTTTCAAGATGATGCACCGATGGCCGTCGATGCACTGAGGCCATGGATAAGCCCCAGAGTCGGTGCCACCGACTCTTCAGCCGGTGCCACCGACTGAGCCACAATAGGGTTGTGCCAACTCTATAAAAGGGGAGGTAGTGGATTTTTTTCTCTTTACAACTTCAAGTGCCACTCCTCCCCAAGTGCAAATGACTACTCTGAGCATCTAGAAGCTGCACTGAGCTCTTCTTTTCTCAACCTCCTTGCCCGATCACTTCAATGTCATGGCAAGGAGAGCAGGACCCCCTGGCAGTCTGACGCCACGACCCAAGACAGCCACCCTTTGACGGAGGTGCAGAAGGTATACAAGGAGCTCACCAAGAGGTCGTTCGCTCCAATAAGATATGGAGACCAAAGGCTATTGGATGACATGGGCTTCAACTACAACATGGCGGATGTCCTTGAAGGTCAAGAGTTTGATGGAGGGTTCGTGAACCCTATCTTCAGTGGGTGGCCAACATACAAGGAGATTATGATCGAGTTCTTGGCATCTCTGGAAATATGTGTGGCCCCTGACCCAGCACGCCCGACGCGAGGTGAGTAGAGAGAAAGGAAGTTGTACTTCCGCCTTTACAACACCAACTACTCCATTACCCTTTGCACATTCAACGAGAACTATGGATGGCCTCATGTGCCATGTTGCCATCCTGAGAACGTCGACTTCGATGTAATATGTAAGGATCTTGTGATAGTGCCAGAAGGTTATAAGTTAAACTGGCACCACAGCTCGCTGGCATACCTCGAGCACCCCTTTGTTCAGGTGCTACATCACATGCTTACCAACACTCTCTTCGCCAAGTCTACTCAAGGACAAGCAAAGGCCTAGCAGCCAGACTTATACTTTCTCTACCAACTTTTGGAGGGGAGGCCGGTCAACTTTGGAGCCTTCTTCCTCACCCATGTGATGGTGGTGAAGCGCAACGTAAAGAGGACCACACCTATCCTTTTTGGGGGACTTATCACCCCCATTGCTCTCCACTTAGGCCTGGATCTCTTTACTCTTGAGCCTCTACAGTCCAAGCTTCATATAGACCGCCTCCACTTTAAGCAAGCTGGTCTTATCACTATCCAAAACAACACCATCTTTGCAATCTGTTTGGTCAGTGGCGGGTTCTACGAGCATCAGTTACTTGATCCTATATTCAACATCAGGCAAGTTGACCACTATAGATGGCCATACATTGATGATGAAGATGAAGAACAAGAAGGAAACGATGATGAGGATGAGCAGTCGGACGATGACGTGGAGGAAGTGGAGCCCACCATCCCCATGATGCATCGAGTTGCTCTATGGAAGCATCCACGACATTATGTTGCCTCTACATCTTCTGCCCGGCCACCCTCTTAGGAAGGAGAGGAATCTTATTCTATGGTGGGCATGTATTCCATGATGAAAGATATCCAGACACATCAACAACAACAAACTGCATCTCTGGCCAGAATTCAAGATGTGCAGGGTCGGCTGTACACCAACCGGTAGGTGATTTATGAGAACAAAACGTCTTCTCTTGGCCAACCAAGAGAACATGCATTAGTGCCTGTAGAGAATGGAGAACTACCAACAGTCGTTCTTTGACCACTACTGGAGCCAGGGATACTTTGGAGGTTACCGGATGCCATTGGATATGCCTCCTTCTAATCCGACTTTCCAGTGGATGTTTCCTCCCCAGGACCCCAGCCAGCCACCACCACCACTATACTAATCGGGTATCTCTGTTCCACCTCTTAAGTTGGAATTTTAAGTATGTCGTCATAGTCATATTCAAGCTTGGGGGGGGGTGCTGGAACAACTTATATCTTAGTTTTTCTTTCATTTTAGCATTTTGTTTTTATTTTCGTAAAATTAGTTTTCTTTTTAGTTTTTCTATTATGTAGGATCCACGATCTATCTAGTGTAATTTGTGGAGAAGTAAATGCATGGTTTCGTTTGAGTTTATCAATCTATGGGTTGGATGCACATTAAAAAAAAGAGCAAATTTCAAAATTTTTGTGAGCTTATCTTGTGAGTAATCGAGTTGTATAACTAAGGAAGTGTTTGGGTGAGTCAGCTCTGGGACATGAGAACATAAATGACCATCTTAATTGTCCAAGAAAAGTGATTGACAAGGTTGTTGAGCCTGAATTGACCAAACACAAACGTGACCTTAAACTAAAAATTTAAGAAAGAAACCCCTTGATTACCCTATACACAAGTCATTAGAGAGGGACATATGATTATCTCTAATGGTTCTATCCCTTAATTTGTGATCTCACCCACCACATACTTTCACTTTACACTCCACCATAAGAAGATTGAGTATGTGTTATCATTGTTTCTCTTGATTGCATTTACATTGCATAGTAGATCTTACATAATAGTTATTTGTTTTTGCTTTCTTTAGTGAAAGAAAAAAATGAAAAACATACATGAACAACAAAAATTCTGGTGCATGTCATGTAGTTGCATAACATCTTATTCATGTAGTTTGCGTATGCATTACATATCATCTTGCAAATATCATGTCTATTTTCTTCTTGTCTAATATAAGAAGGTAGTGATTTTTCCCATACCCTTAAATAAAAAAGAGAAGAGAAGCATTGAAATAAATCAAATGTGTAGTGTAAGTGGAAGCCCAAAGCAATTCTATCATGTTGAAAGGGGCTTGAAAAAAAATAGATTAAGTTTAGTGTCAGAATGAGGGAGAAAGGGCATAATCCTACCTGATCATAAGAAAGAATTAGTACATGGTGTAGTTTGTAGATATTTCATCTTATATTGAGATGAAATGATATATGCATGCATCATTCAACCTCAATGATTATGCATTAGGAGCATTCTATAAATTCTCATCATCATAGGTTCATCATAATTTTTGATTGCATGAATGATTTTATGTGCTCATGATTCTTCCACATCCACCTATCCCGACCACCCGTTGCTCTTATTGGTAGGCCACTCATATGATTTTCTCCTCATTCATTATCTATCACGAGAACTGCTTCCATGTAGATGGTAGGTAGAGAAAAGAGCAATGTAGATAGGAGATCACATGATGCACCAAGTATGAACCAGACGAGTCTATCATATTAACTACTTTAACTGATAGTGTTTCATTGATTGGGGGATGGACATCTTTTATAGAGTTTTTTGGTCACCTAGATGGCAGTTAGTGTTCAGTGGTCAGTGAGGGCTAGTATGAGGACCGAAAGGTGGAGACTTTTTTGATGTACTTTATGCACTTATGTCCTTCAGCTGACTTATCTCAATCATATCCCAAGGTTTTGTTGCTCGATGATGAGCAAGGTTTAAGCTTAGGGGAGTTTGATGCATGAGTTTTGAGTCACTTTTATAGGCCTAATTTATACTTATTTTGTGCATTTATTAGTCAATTAATTGATCATATTTTCATAAATCATTATTATTGGCTTGTACACTCTTTTTGCATCAAACTATGCTTATTTTATCATATTTACATTATTTTATGTATTCCCCGACCTTATACATGTTTTTATGCATTGTTCAGGTACTCCATGTACAATGAAAAGTTGGTGCTACCGACCTTTATAGTCAGTGCCACCGAGATAGCAGCATTGGTCAGACAATGAGAGAATAGAAGACTCAGTGCCATCGACCACCAAGTCGGTGCCACCGAGATTAGTTCAGAGCGACATATCAACTAGGAACATCAGCTCGGTGCCACCGAATATCATGTGTCGGTGGAACTGACTAAGTAGGGCAAGGACCGCACCAAAGGCAGTCGATGCCACTGACTTTCCAAAAATTAGCAATCCGATCAGATCTCCCAGATCTGACAGTCGACATTATGTAGTACTGTAAGTTGGCCTATGACCTAAAAAAAGGACGACCAGACCTGAGGGGGAATGCACGTTGCACCGCATGAATACTAGAGAAGTGAGGGAGATGAGCATGGAGCCGAAGGACGTCAACTGGGAGATCTGAGCACCTTCGATAGACAATTTTGCTTCCGGAAGACTGCAGAATGTGCATTTCTCGAGGAGGGTCATACGGAACACCTTCTCTCTAGGGGATACATGAATTTCTTTCATGTTTCCCACATTTTTATTCTCTTTCTCTATGTATTTGCATGTGAAAACCATGCAGGGCTAAACCCCTCCTTTCCTTAGGACCCGGGAGTAGCCTGGAGAATTGTTGTATCGACTTTTTAGATGAATTAATATAGAATTTTATTTATTCCTAGATATATAGTTCTGTTTTAAATGATCTACCTATGCTTGATCACCATTGGTAGAATAATAGATTGATAATCAATCTAGAGGGAGGATTAAAGGTTGGAAAATCACAAGTTATACACTTTCTTATGTGTTCCTTGGGAAATGTAACATACAGTTAGTGGAAAGAAACCCGGAGTCTTCGATAATACACCTAGACTAAGATATAAATTGTTACAGACATTGAATTGGCTTAGATCTAGGTAGGGGATTGCACCGTGGAAGCGGGCAATTCTGAATATAGGTTTTCTGTCCAGGGTAGGAGTAAAATTTATATTAATTCGATAGAAAGAAGATATAATGAGACCCCATGGTGAAATCAGTCATCCTAAGGAATCCATCTCATTTGAATCAACCAATATTAATTTTCTTTTATTTTGTTCAAACCCAAATACAACTTTTTAATCGGCTTAGCTGATTGTACTGTAGTTAGTAGTAGTCACTGAGAGTACGTCTCCTTGAGTTCGACTTAGGCCTCACATAGGCCTATATTACTCGATGCGTACACTTGCGTTCATAGACACAGTTTTAGCGTGTCAGATATTCATGATACATTAGTGATATCAGGTGCCATAATCATATATCATATATTAATACACATGTATTAGATCTAATCCAATTGTGGCTTGATATGTTAAATCATTTCATTCATATATAATATCCGTCACTTTGTTCACTAATACCTATGTAATGATGTAAATGTGCATAATCGATAATTTGATATAAATAAATGACTCACGTGGAATACAATGGGCTCAATATATATAATCCAATAATGATTGGACGTTTTAAACAAGTGGAGGCAGCTAATGTGCCAACTTCTAAGGATAAGATTGAATTATCAATTAATGTGTAAAATATCATAATTTATATGATACTATCATGTGACCTAGATGGAAGTTGCATGATTATAATTGGACTCTAAATCCTAAATGCTAATAACTTATGTGATATATAATAATTAATATTAAGATAATTGAGTCAAGCCCTGATTTCATTAGGACTCATCTTAGATAATCTTAAAACCTAAATCTAACTCCGGAATTGAATTCTTTGGGTCTGAATTGGGCTAGATGCGAAGTTTGAAACTAATTGACTAATGGTAGATATCATAATTTAATCATTGAAGATATTGATCAAACATTATTCTTGATTTTAACCAGACTTAGGTTTTTATTAGTTTATTCCTCGACTAGATGTCAAGTACTGTATTTCTATAATTTCTAATTTTTTTCCTATAGTCTCTTTATCATGCTACTTTTGTTTGGCTTTCTACCAGACTCTTTCTGAGATGTGAGATGACATCGAGAGGTAAACCGCTTTTATTCTTCCTTGTTACCGACTATCTTTGGGACTCTACAATCTCACAACTCCCCTCCTCTCTTTTCTTAGTCTCTCACTATCTCTTCTCCACTACTTTCCTCTATGTCTTCTCCTCACCTTTCTTATATGGAGACGAATCCATCGACCCTAGACTCAATTGGCTTTTGCCTCCCAAGTATCACAAACAACATTGGAGTCCCCGTCTTCCTCTGTTCCTATCCCTGTTGGATTCCTGATGGTTGTGAACATAATAGCCTATACGTACCTACCCAGAAACCTTAATCTAACCCTCAAAAATCTAATAGGAACCTTCATTTATCCTAGATCATTGTCACCAATTTCCAAAAATCCACCTTGCCTTTCTAGAGTGTTTGAGTCGGTCAGTGTGTCACTGACCAGCTGTAGGGACGAAACCCCCCCTTGGGGAAATCACTTCAATCTTCTAGAAGTTTTTTGCCTTTGGTTCCTTTGAAATCATTGTAAGATATTTTCCCTCTTTCCCATCTTAGTTCATGTTTTTGTGATATAGTTTTGGAATTCCAAGTTCTAGGTGACGTTTTGTGCTGGTTCTTCAGTTAAAGCTTTTGCTTGATGTTTGTCGAATGCACTTTCAGATGCATCTCTACCCAATTACCTCCCTTTGGGTCTCATATTCATTCCTCGAAAGAAGACATGGTGGGAGGATCCTCTATAGCATCCAACCATCCCAAGGCCTTCTGATGGGCTCTTTGAGATTTATGGAGTATTGCGGGTCCAAAGAAACCAAAAAATGGTCCCAATTTGCACCCCATTGGAATTTTGACCCCTAGTTGGAGAGTTGTTAGAAAGTTTGAGGTTCCTTGTGTATATGAGTGAAATGTTGAAGATGATAGTTGTCAATTCATGACCTTGCCCTCATTCCATTTGAAGAATTTGTCACGCTGCCACAGGGAATATCATCTTTCCACCTATGATTTCATTTTATCATGCCTTGATGACAACCAGTGCCCTGTTACACATCAATGTTGTGATGTTTGATGCAAGGGTATTACAATATTTTGATTTTATTAATTTCTTGAGAATTTTAGTATTTGGTATAATCCTAGAAAATTCATAAAAAATTTATCTACTCATCATAAAATTACATATACTTACTTGTTGGGATCAAAAAAGTAAATCCTTTCTATTAGTCTAAGTTTCATAACCTAATTACTCTATAACAAGGAGTCTATTATTCCAGGGTTTGTAATATAATTATTAGTTGATAATTTACATATAATGTAATATTAGGCGAAGAAATACCCTGATTGGATCTAGTATTGGACATTGACTTTCACTACACATTTTTTAGGTATCTTACATATCTGCAACTCTATATTGGTCAATGATTTAAAATTCCTCTCTTTCTCTATCTCTTTGACTATATTGTGACATATTATCTTAAATGTCACATGAATGGTTCCAAACTCTTGAAATTAGTCATATGGATTGTTATCTTTGCTAATTGGATTCTATTCTTGTATCTTATTGTTGTTTCATCCTATTTGCATGTTGATGAATTTATTGATCCATATTCAATGGAAATCGTAGTGGCCATGTTGTACCATGGATCATATTTGTACATATTTATCATGTCTTCCTAATTTGGATACCATATTGTGATTTGACTAGACTGATGATTTCCTCTATAATTAAAATAAATGTTTCATTTACATAACTTTTATAATGTACACACTACGCAGTGTGTCCCTAATATGTGTATTAACTATAGAGAGTGAAAATCATGATCCTTGTCCCTAGGTAATTATGATGTGATGATTTTACTCCCATGAAGATTATGTTGGTGATACCATAATATGTGAATATGGTGGTGATGCCATGTACCTTGAATTTTATTATACTTGTTATTATCATGAGAATTTGTATGCATAATTCTTCTTATTAAATGTTATTCTCTAATTTGAGGTTTCAAGGAAAGAATTTTTAATAGTAAACTTTATTATTCTTCATGTCATTTATTCATCTTACTATATGAAGATTGCTTTTGATATCCAATTGGATGATTCTTTCCTTTTCTTTTACTTTGGAAGACTTTTTATATTATTTGTTGTCCCTTTCCCTAATGTAGTCCAAATGTTATTAATTTTCATATACCAACATTTTTATGTTGAAAACATCCACTTTGTCTTCTCTTATGGGGTATGCTTCCAACCCTTTAGGTAGAGAGCAAGGAGTGTGGACCACAATTAACCAAGACTTATCCAAGTGTACCTGATATTTATTGGAAGGTAGCTTGAAGTAGTTGTTTTATCATTTGTGGCATATTTCCTATAGTTTCCTTTTATATACACCTTACGTGGTGAAGAATAATGTTATACATTCATATTGTGATAGTTATATTTTTTCTCTGTTGCTACATTATAGGTAGATGATACATTACATACTTGAATTTCAATTCATAATCCTTAATGAAAAAACATTATCATGTTTGGCATTAGATGGTTTTCTATTATTCCCTTGAGTGAGTGAGTGTCTCTCCTATTGGGTCACCATCCTTACAATATAGGAAAGTATGATCGAAGAATGTTTTCCCACTAGCCCACATAAGTGGATTGAAAGGCTTATGATCGAAGAATTTTTTCCCACTAGCCCACATAAGTGGATTGAAAGGCTCTTTGAATATCAACTCTGTGGTCATTGGCTTGGGTTAATATATACTTTATTTTTTGAATGAGATTGACCAAACAAAGTGAATCATGCAACAACATAATATGCCAATTCTTGCAACCTAACCACCACCTTGTAGTATTCTTCAACCAATTTAACATGATGTTTGAATGTTGTAGGAATAACAAGAAGGATCAAGAATTATAGATTACCGAAAAGATCAATAAAAATAACTTTTCTTCTAGCATAAAGATCAAGTATAGATTGCAAGAAAGGCCACTGAAGTTTACATGCCTAACATGTTTGCAAGATTTTAGGAAGTGTATAATAAGATGATGGAGTATGTCATGTTTGTTAATCTTCAATATAGTTGCAATGATAAGGCAATAAACAATGTTTATAAGCTAGAGGGCATTGAAAGGTTGAACTCAAGAATGATATATGTAGTCGCAAATCAGCCATTATTGGAGTGCACATGTCAGACGTATGAATATACATGTTTAAATTTGTCCATCATATTTTGAGGGTGACGGAGGTGTTAGACCCTACTAAAAGTGAGCTCCTGAGGACATTGCCACATATATACATAAGTCACATATGGACAAAGAAGGAAAAGTTAGGAATAGAAATTATCATAATACATGTAGGTGGTCGCTAACAATTAGAGTATAGGCACCTCTATATACATCCTTGTCAAAAGATGGTTCAATTAGCCACCAACGTTTGTACCGAAAATGTTGTATACAACATGGTGAATGTTTCAATTAATGAGGTGGCAAAGAGAGAAGAAAACATGGTTGCTGAGTTGAGTAGAATAGATGCCCCAAATAGATGTGACACTAAAACACATATTAATCACCCAAAATGCAAGTATATAAAGACTAAAGCTAACCCAATCAGGTCACTAAAGAGACTGCAAAGTAACATTGAGAAGCAAAGGTAAAAGTGTAGGGTAGGGATGCTAAAATGACAAAAAAAAGATTAACTTCATGATTCGTTCCAGCTATGATTCAACTAATTCACATATTGTCTTGATTCTCTAAATGATGACATAAACAAATCTTTGTAGTGTACTTATGGACATGTAAAGTTCCATCATTCATTGATGTATTGCCCCAGATTAAAAATAAATAATGAAACAACATTTTTACATATAGTAGTCTTATATAATTAATAAAACAACTTCCTTTCTAAGTTTATAGGTGGCTCTCATATCATTATTTCATGCATTTTGACACCATGATGGTGTCGGTACTTTTCTGAGTTCCACTATTTGCTTTATTTGTGTTTTCTTTGTTATTGTATTTTCTTATTAGAAGTATACCCACCAATTTTTGTCAATATGAAGAATTGGAATCCTTTTTCGACCACTATGAAAAATGGTCTTGCGGTATATGACCATTTTAATACTGTAAAAATAATATAAAAAATAGCACAACTATAAATTAGGATGTTGAGGTACTACAGTGACTTCCTGCACCCATATTTCCCAATAACTAATACCCTAGTGGTTTGTGGATATCCCTTTAAGGTCTACGCTATTTCTTCCCGCAATGGCTTGTGATTTCCTTCATTTTCCATAGACTGGAGTTTAATTAGACATTATAACTTCTTTATTGAAATGTCCACACATTATGTAGAAAAATGTACAATGTGCAACACTAAACTATTAAATTGTGCATATCAACAACATCACTAGTGATGGCACATAGATTGTAACAAAATTGTTGAAATAAAAACATACTTACATATACACAAGATCCCTCGTCGAACATTTTATCTACAAAATAATAAATGTTAATTATCCTTAGGGATGATCTTCCATGTAATAGTGGAATTAAAGGATTCTCTATACCTCTTGATGCCCTTGACAATATACATCCACAACATCTGAAATATATTTATAGTTAGAAAAAAGCGATTTTTTTGATATATAGTGAATAATGGTCTGTACAATTGGTATCGGTGGATACAAAGAATAACTAATCATGGTCTAATTGAAACTTTTAAAAATCTTATAAATATCATTCCATTGCGGTTTTCATAACATACTGACACATAAAGTAGAAATAAAATCTTGGTAATCTTCCCACTGGTCTTACTATCTTGTGTTGGCTCATTATATGGATGAAAGCCTCAATAATCTTGTCAATGACTCAATTTGATTCCCTGATTGTTTCCAAGTCTAAGATTAACAAATATATGATATTGTATGAGTACATATCATATGTGCTACAAATGTAGAAGATATTTTAGAACCAGTGAACCACAAATAACATGTTAAGTAAAAAAATAAAAAATACTCATAAATTCTAGAATTAAACACATAAGCAGCCATTCTTTTCTCCAAATTAGTTATTACGGTATCTACTAATCGTGTGTTATGAGTTATGTACAGAGAGGAAAGTGCATAGCTTGGTTTGGGGTTCCTAATGATAGGAGTATCAACTTCCACCTTCTTCTCATATTGCAAGGCTTTGTTCTTGCAAGATTGTTTCATCCAGAGGGTTAATCTTCACCATATTCATATGACACCTTCTTCTCAGATTGCATGGCCTCATTCTTGTAAGCATGTTTTTATTGATCAATTGGAGGCTCAATATTCACCATCTTGCATATTGACACCTTCTTCTCATATTGCATGGCCTCATTCTTGTAAGCTTATTTGTCTTGATCATCTGAAGGCTCAATCTTCACTGTCTTCAATACTGACACATTGTTCTCAAATTGCATGGCCTCATTGTTGTAAGAATGGTTGTCCTGATCATTTGGAGACTCAATCTTCACCATATTCAATATTTGGCACCTTCTTCTTAGATTGCATGGCCTTGTTCTTGAAAGCATGTTTGTCTTGATCATCTAGAGGCTCAATCTTCACCTTCTTCAATACTAACACCTTCTACTTAGATTACATGTCCATGTTACTATAAGAAGGTTTGTCATGATAATCCAAAGGCTCCTTCTTGTCATCCAGAGGGTCAATCTTCATTGTCTTCAATACTGACATCTTCTTCTCATATTGCATGGCCTCCTTCTTGTAAGCCTATTTGTCCTTCTCATCCAGAGGCTCAATCTTCACCTTCTTCAACACTAGAAACTTCTTCTTGGATTGCATGACCATGTTCTTATAAGAAAATCTGTCTTGATCATTTGAAGGCTCAATCTTCACCTTTCTAAATACCACCACATTCTTCTTAGATTGCATAGCCTCATTCTTGTAAGCCTATTTTTCTTGATCATCTGGAGGCTCGATCTTCAAAGTCTTCAATACCAACATCTTGTTCTCATATTGCATGGCCTCATTCTTCTAAGCATGTTTGTCTTGATCATCCAAAAGCTCAATATTTACCATATTCAATATTAGTGACTTCTCATATTGCAAGTCCTTATTCTTGTAGTCTTGTTTGTCTTGATATCTGAATGCTCAATCTTCATCATCTTCTATACCAGTGCCTTCTTTGCATGACCTTGTTCTTGTAATCCTATTTTTCTTGATCATCATGATGTTCAATCTTCATAGTCTTCAAGACCAACACCTTCTTCTCAGATTGTAGGGCCTCATTCACCACCTCTTTAATATCATTTTCTCACATCTTGACCCAATCCTTGAATACCATTTTCATTTTCTCATTGAACACTGACACCTTGACTTCTTGTGTTTCCCGAACCCCCTCTATTGGGTCCCTCATGACCTTATCCTTACTATTATCCCACTCCTTCGTGGTCACCTCCTCCATAACATTTTCATCTTCATCCATGGGTTTTGTATCAATAAGGTACTTCATAACATTTTAATCATTATCCTTGGGCTCTGTATTCACATCGTTCGCAATTTTAACCTAATAGTTATACATTGTCCATATTTTTATAATGACTTAACCATTCCATTCATATGTATATAATATGTCTATTTGAGATTGATTTTAGGTATTAGGTACAAGAAAAAGATCATTTCAATCAAGTTCAAACTTGACTCAATACAAGCCAAAGTCTTTGCAAATGCACTTTTGTGGAAATAGCCCTAAATGATTTCAGACAATTTTTATAATCAGTTGTATTGATGTTATAACTTGCAATTAATATGAGAAAAATTCAAGAGCACTTAATTTGAACGTTTGATCACTTTAATAACATTTTCCAAAATGCATCACATGTTGTTTGATCGACAAAGTTTCCCTCTTAAACTCAATTGATGCCTAGAATGGGTCTTGGAGATGCCCAGGACTGCCCGAGTTTACCTCTGGATAAAGTCAACCAACACCTTGCAATGGAAAACTCATTTTAAGCCATCGATCAAGTTTCATCCAAGATAAACTCGGCCGAAAACTCAAAATTAGCTTGTTGCATAGTGATATCGATCGAGTTACCTTTATGGAAACTTGACTGACTACATTGTATGGAGTGTGCAAATTAAGTAATTGTAGCCGTTGGAGTGTTGCAAACATCAAAAATTGATCTGTTGCAACATCCCAAATGACTAGATTTCATTCCCAAGTGATTCTAGTGGCTAGTGGACACCCCCAACTATAAATAGGGCCCCTTGGGCCTCATCCCAAGTTTGCCCCTTCGTGCTATTCATGTTCCTACACTAGTACAAAAACTATCTCTAGCGTCACTTAAAACAACCCTATAACATTGGTTATAGACCAACACTTAAGTGGGCAACACTACAACCACAGGTCTAAGACGTCGGTTCTTTGGGGATGGAAAACCGATGTCATAGATCTAGCCTTGGTTATGTTTATAAAAGAAACCAACACAGATAGGAGTTTGTGGTGTCAGTTGCATGACAAAAACCAACGTTGCAAGAGCCATACCAGGTCACATTTGCAACTGGTAAAGGACCCTACATCGTCAGTTTGGTAACAACTGAAACCTATTATGATGTACAGTGTCGGTTGCAAACCAAATAACTGACGACTATAATTTCACACTGATAGTTAAATCTACAAAAACAATGACTATGACATGTTAGCCAGCAAGGTCATGCTATCCTGCATGGCCATTTTGGTTTTATCCTTTAATGTTAGTTGTTTTACCAAAACTGACGGCTCATGCCTATAGTGTCAGTTTTTTTGTTACAACCGACGATTAGGTTTTTTTTATAGCAAGCATGTAGACCTACTGCCCCGCTGGTCAGCAGAATGCCGAACCTGTAGTTCAGAAGTAGAGTTTTGAACTACTAGTTAATAACATCCTATGAGTTCATCTTAACAACATGACACCAAATCTGCAATAACAAACATAATATATGCATATAATTCTATTCATTCTCCAATTCCATTTCATCACATATGCAAACATAAATCTTCACATTAATTCACATACATGATACTTCATTTACATTAACACACCAATTCCATTCTCATGACATGTAGAAACATAATTCATTCATTCATCTTCACATTCACACATATGTATATAGATCATCATTCACATATGCACCAATAATTTACTCGCATCAAATTTAAAGTTGCAATGAATTCATAAGCACCACATGTTTGAGATAGAAATAATGCCATCAAACTTTAGAAAAGTCATTCCTTATCCCAATAAAATTCAAAGTTCACTTCCCTTTTGAAGGTTTCTGCCCATTTTTCTCATATCTCATCTAATTATTCTTTCGTATAGGGCATTTGTATGTCTTCTAGCTTTGCTAGAAAAAGTGGGTAAGCCCTTGTAGAGCTTGAAGACTCTTGCTTGAAGGATAGGTAAGACCTTGTAAGGTTTATTGGCTCCTTTTGATAAAAAGGAAGGCTAGTTATCCTTTCCCTGCAAAAGGAAGGTCTTATTGTATGTCTTATAATGGAATATAAGTATGTAATGGTTTCAAAATCCTAGGGTTTGACCTCTCTCTGTAGTGGACTGACTTTATCCTAGTTTGGAGATTGGAACCAATCTACATAGCTTGTTCTTGATCTTATTCAATATCTCTCATCCATTCTATGTATGCTTAGTTGCAAATCAAATTACATATTTTCTACCCTACTTCTTGAAGTACTTTGAAGGTCTAATCAATTTGGTTTAAGTGCTTTTTAGCTCTATTCAGCCCCCTCTAGAGCCCTTTGATCCAACAAGTGGTATCAGAGCCATGGTCTTCTTCGACAAGATCTCCAATGAGATGGGAAATGGATGACAACCTCTTAGGTTCTCTCAAATTGGATAGTGGATTCTTCATGAGGCCTCCAATCTTTGACGACACAAACTTCCTTTATTGGAAGTGATAGATGTAATTATACTTGCAAGGAATGAGCTATGACATTTGGAAAGTAGTCATCCTACCGTACAAGGAGTCAGACGGAGATGTAGCCACTTGGTATGAAGCCTTATTGAAGAAGGCACAATTGAATGCAAAGGCCATAAGCATCATTTATGCAACACTCAATCCTTCTGAGTTCAACCAGATCTCTTCTTGGGATACAACCCATGAGATATGGAACAAACTTTGCATCACCTATGAAGGGACCAAGCAAGTCAAGGAGTCCAAGATCTACAAGCTCAAAGGTCTCCTTAAGAACTTCAAGAAGGGCAAGAAGGAGAGAGTATCTAAGATGTACTTAAGACTCAACACCTTTATCTATGGACTTGATTTTTTGGGCCATCCTATGGATCAAGGCACTATCAAGTCCAAGATCCTTAGGTCTCTTCCCAAAAGGTGGGAATCCAAGGTGACTTCTATTGAAGAAATTAGAAGCCTCAGTGACATTGCCACTGAAGAGCTCATTGGGAATCTTCAAGCATATGATCCTATACTTCACAAGCAAGAGGAATATGAGAATCAAGAAGAGAAAGAGTCAAGGAAGATCAAGGACAATGCATTCAAAGCTCAAGTGGAGGCCATCATTCTCCAACTACAACTTGATTTCTGGCCTACACCTCCTTCCTCAAGTGAAGATGAATCCCCTAGTGATCAAGAAGCTAACTACTCCAAGGGGAAGCACTTCAAGGGAAAATCCTCCTCCTCTACTCTAAGGTGCTATCAATGTGGCCAAAAAGGACACTAAAATAATGATTTCCCCAAGACAAATAAGTCCTACCACAAGACCAAATCCAAGAATAAGGAGGACTACAAGAAGGATGGAAAGCACAAGAAGAAGGACAAGAAGGAAAGAAGAAGCAAAGATGCAACCCATTCCACATGGGATGAGTCTTCTTCTAGTGATTCCAGCTCCAATGAGGGAAAATTCCACCTTTCTCTCATGGCCTCAACTAGTGATGACATATGTGAGGTAAGTAAGGTAAGTTTAAATGAACTATCTAAAAAATATCTCATTTATATGCTTAATGCTTCCCGCTCTTCTTTTTCTAAATGTGAATCTGATAAGAAGAGGTTAGGGAAAATTATTGATGACTTGTATGCTAAGATTGGTTTTCTTGAACAAAAATTAGAAAGGTCATTTTAATAGTGTAGATTCTTTGCAAGGGAAGCTTCTTGATCTTGAGATCCAATACAATGGAGTTAAAGTAGATAATGGTATATATCTTAAGATAGTCTCAAAGATGAAAACTAATGTCTCCTTGATGAGTCGGTCTTAAATGGAACTAAAAATGATAGACTTGTTACCAAGTTTAATGATCTTAAACATGCTTGTGATTCTATTAAAGATGAAAATAGAATTTATTTTGATGAGCTTATCAAAACTGAAAATATGAGATTGCTTGCTCAAATAAATGATCTTTCTGATAGACCTTTATTGCCTAGTAATGAAGTAGCTATCATTACTCTTGAGAGAGATTCTTATCATACTAAAGCTCTTTGTTTATAGGTTAACCTACTTCATGATCAATTTGATTTAGCTAGTGTTTCTTCTACTGTCATTACTCTTAGTGATGATAATCACAATCTTATAGCTTCCTTGGAAAATTTCCTCAAAGGTAAAAAGTCCCTCAATGAAGTTTTAGATCACTCTACCAAACAAAGTGGTAAAAGTGGTTTGGGATATGAGGGAACTCCCAAGAGCAAGGGCAAGGGTAAGAAAAAGATCAAGGGACCTCCTATCTTGCATGGCGAGTCATCTGGCTCTAAGAAGCCTATGATTTTTGCACATGGTAAGAGTGATGATCATTATTCTACATATTTCCCTTATAAGGAAATGGGAGCCAACCCAAAGATGAATTGGGTCCCCAAGCTAACTCTGGATCCCAAGGTTTGAGTTTGGCATTGACATATTCCTTTCTTGTTGGTAAAAGGAAAATGAATTGTTGATAGTGGATGCCCCTAACATATGACCGGTGCGATAAGCCATTTCAACAATTTCACAAAGAAGAAATGAGATCTTTGTGGCACCATAGGCTTGGTAAGTAAATATGCATCAGTTGAAGAAGTCGAGCAAAAAGGAATTGGTAAAGGGACTTCCTAAATTGGACTTTGAGAAGGATGGGGAATGCCAACCTTGTACACAAGAAAAGCAAACCACATCATCCTTTAAATCTAAAGGAGCCCTTAGTACCAAGAGATATCTTGAACTTCTTCATATTGATCTGGTTGGAACTATGAGAACTCAATCTATTTGTGGTAGAAAGTATTTCCTCATGATTGTCGTGACTTTTCTCACTTTATCTGGAATTTCTTCTTAGTTTCAAAAAGTGATACTCTCGATGTTTTCTCTAATTTTTGCAAATGAGTTGAAAATGAAGCTTCTTGCCATATCATCTCTATCTGCAATGACCATGGGGAAGAATTTGAAAATGATTTGTTTGAAAGGTTTTGTGAGGAATCTGGTTACATTCACAAATTTTCTTCCCCTCGTACACTCTACAAAATGGGGCTGTAGAGTGAAAGAATAGGCCGCTATAGGAAATTGCTAGGACCACAATTCTAGAGTATGACACTCCAAAGAAGTTTTGTGCCACAACTATTAGCTACAAAATTGGATTTTCACTCATCCATATTTAAAGAAAACTCCCTATGAGTTATGTCATGGTAGAAAGTACTCTATTGATTTCTTTTATGTTTTCAGTTGTTCTTTTTTTTTGTTTTAAACACCAAGGATTCTCTCAACAAGTTTGATGTAAAATTTGACAAGGCTTTCTTTCTTGGCTATAACACCTCTAGAAAAGCTTATAGAGTGTTTAAATTGAACTGTCTAAAGTAGAAGAATCTGTCAATGTTAAATTTTTTGAAACTAACCCCTCTATTTTCCAAGAATATTGTAAATGTTGATGTTGTAGATGAGGTTGTTCCTCACTTGAAAGAGCTCAACATCGTTGACAAAGGAAAAGAGGTGATAGTAGATGAAGAAGAGAAAGAAGAAGACAAGAAGGATCCAGCTCCCCACTTCACAAAACATCATCCTAAAGAACTTATCATAGTCAATCCTTTTTATAGGGAGAAGATGCAGGATGCATTCAACAAATAATAAGTCGACAGTGCCTTCATCTCACAACTTGAGCCAAAGAATGTAAAAGAGGCTCTCAAGGACAATGAATGGATCCTAGCTATGTAAGAGGAGTTAGAGCAGTTTGAAAAGAGCAAAGTGTGGACCTTAGTGCCAAGACCAAATGATAGGAAGATCATTGGTACCAAGTGGGTCAGCCGCAATAAGCTAGATGAAAGAGGCAAAGTGGTAAGGAAAAAAAAGGTTAGTTGATCAAGGATACAATCAACATGAAGGTATTGATTTTGATGAAACTTTTGCTCCTGTTTCTAGACTTGAATCTATTATAATGTTATTTGCCTTTGACAGCTACAAGAATTTCTTATTATACAAACTAGATGTTAAAAGTATTCTTTTAAATGGTAGAATAGAGCAGAAGTCTATGTGGCTCAACATCCTACCTATGAACATGATAACCTCCATAGCCATGTTTACTGGTTACAAAAAGCTCTCTATGGACTCAAATAAGCCCCTAGAGCTTGGTATGAGAAATTAAAGAACTTTTTCTAGAAAATGGCTATATCATGGGAAAAGTTGATTCTACCCTCTTTCTTAAACATAATTCTAGAAACTTTTGATCATTCAAATATATGTTGATGATATCATATTTGGTAAAACTGATCTTGATCTTTGCAAGGAGTTTAGTTCTCTTATGCAGAGTGAGTTTGAGATAAATATGATGGAGGAGATTACTTTATTCCTTGGATTCAAATAAAAGAAACAAAGGAATGGAACTTCATCTACAAAGGCAAATATACAAGTGAACTCTTGAAGTGCTTTGGGATGGAGAACACCAAGTCGATGGGCACCCCCATGTCAAACATTGCCAAACTTGATGTAGATGAAGAAGGTGATAAGGAAGATGAGAAGCTCTAGAGGTATGATTGGTAGCTTGTTATATTTAACTGCCTCCAGACCTGATATATGTTTATTTTTGTGTGTGTTCTAGATTTCAATCAAATCTTAAAAAACCCCATCTTATAGCGGTTAAGAGGATTTTAAGGTACCTATCCAAAACCCAAAATTTTGGAATATGATATTCCAAGTCAAGGGACTTTACTCTTACATCTTATAGTGATGTGGATTATGCATGGTGCTTAATTAATAGAAAGTGCACAAGTGGCACTTGCTTCCTCCTAGGACCATGTTTAGTATCTTGCTTCTCTAAGAAACAAATTACAATGGCTCTTTCAACTACTGAGGCTAAGTACATTGCAACTGGGAGTTGTTGTGCCCAAGTCCAATGGATGAAGCAAATGCTCAAAGACTTTAACATTCATTTTGATGCTTGTCCTATCTACTGTGATAATACTAGTGCAATCAATCTTTCTTACAATCCTATATTGCATAGTAGAGCCAAACATATAAAGGTCCTCCACCACTCCTTGGTGACCACATTGCCAAAAAGGTTATTTTTATCATGCTTGTGGGAACAATAAATAAACTTGTAGACATTTGCACAAAAACTCTAGCTAGAGAGCAATTTACCTTTATTAGATCAAAATTTCTTATTAGTGCTCTTGATGATATTGACATGCCTTCTAACTACATGTTCTCATACCTATATGTTCTTGCTCTTTAATTGCTCATCTCTTACCTAGTTATGCTACATTTGACTAGTCTATAAGCCTTGTTTTTGCTTTTTTGGCTATTTTTCACAAACACATGTTTTTATTGCAAAGTAATAGCCAATTATGAGTGAAATGTGCCTCAATATGTTCAAAATACATGATAGGCTAGAAAAATAAATTTATATAGCATTCTAGTATCCTAGAATTAGGTTTCTTATCTTTTGAATAGACTGACCTATCAATCGAGTTTATTTTGAGAGAAACTCGACCGACAATAGGCCAAGGATTAAATAAAACTGTAGTGTCGACTGAGTTTCCCAAACCACAAACTTGACTGACAACATTTTTGGATGGAAAATATACAGGCAGTCGGCCGACATTTCTCCCTCTCAACTAGAGAAAGTCGACCGATAGCCACTTCGTCTTGTTCTTCCTTAAACCCTAGGGCTACCCAAACATCTCCCATACCTTGTCTAGCCTCCAATCACCTACCCTAGCTCTACAAACCTTGATCTAGCAGTCGAAGTGACCTACAACTCTTGCCATCACCCTTGGTTTGGACCCATTTCATCTCTTTCGATCTCCATGGCATTGAACCGACACAAATGGACTGGACTAGGTGGAGTACCTTCATCCTCCACCACTCCAAGGCATGTTTCCTTTGATGGTACCTCGTTCATCTCCACTCAATTTGTCAATAGGTATAAGGATCTTATTCCTAGAAATCCTTTTCCCTTTCGTACATTGCTTGGACCACATAGTGGCTTGATGGAGGAAGTTGCTACTATTTTCAAAACTCACCACCTTAGTGCACTTTGTGTAGAGTGTTTGTTCTATACCAATTCTCTTTCTAGCACAAAAGCAGACCACAAATTCTATGCTAATCTCACATGGAACTACACTACCCTTGTGCCACCCCCTAACCAACAAGTGATCCTAACCTCCACGATTGTGGGTACCAATACTACCATCTCTGAGTATTCCTTGAATTCTTAACTCAATGGTACCAAAATCATATATACATGGTTGACCTCTTATCACCAATACCTTAACTGGCTTGACCCAAAGAAGTTCTACAAATGTTTTGAACTCGAGCTTACCCTACCTAACATCCAATTTTTTTTGAAGAAACATGATGTCCCTTATAGGAAGAAATCTATTCTTCCTTTTTCTTCCCCCGAAATCAAGAGTCACCTCATAGTCTTAGTAGTCAAATGTAATATCCACCCAAAGAAAAACCAAGTGGATATTGCAGAGAACGTTGTTGTGTTAATATTGTCTCCTAAATGATGTCAGAGTCAAATGGGCCCTTTACATTCCTCACCACATGACCTGTTTTGACTCAGGGAAGAACACCAGTGGAACCCACCTACCCTATCCCAACTTGATTTGTGGTTTGTTTTCTCTCCACTCTGAGAAATCCATTTTCTATGAGCTTGGTTACAAAGCAAGTAGGAAAGGTGTTCACATCAACAAAACCACTATCAACAAGTCCTTTCTTCCTACCTCCTCTACCACACTGGGTGCTTCCACCTCAACCCAGGATCCTCCACCTCTTCCTAGACTTGACCGTGCCTCATTCTCAGTGTCTAATGAAACCCTAATGGGATACATGATACACCAACATGCATACATCATGTAGGTCCATGACCACCTTCATCATGATCTAGTTCAGATCATGTCAAACATGAACTTATCCTACACCATCCTTAGCTTACCTACTAGTCCTACCTAGGTTCTGACCATGCTTCCTATGCATACATTCAATTATACCCAACCCCTTCACCTACTGCTTCCATTGTAACCCTACCTCTGATGGTGGACATGCCCATGCTTCCTCTCAGCCTCTTTCTCTTCCAATTGGACCTGCTACCACCTTACTTATTGGCTTTGATGGGGTTTCTACACCTAATTTTGAGAAAGCAATGCATTGTATGAATGTGGCATGTCTTGGGTAGAGAAACATGCCAAGTGGCCTGCTACTCGCTCTTTCGGACCTCCAGAGGATGAGGAGATGGCCGATGAGGATTTTGAGGATGATGAGTCTAATGGTGATGAGGATGGAGGTGAGAATGGTGACGATGTTTTGATTATAGAGATGATGGTGAGGCTACCCCTGTTGCTCTGGATGCACCTTTAGATTGAGATGAGGACTACCATCCAGATGATGATGATGAGGTCATTGTCATAGATGCCATAGATTTTTAGTTCTTAGATAACATGCTAATCACATATATATATATATATATATATATGTAGACTATCATATAATGAACATTTAGGCACTGTATCTGAGGCATACTATTTTCATATCTCATTGTTTTTCATTATTTGGTAGTTTTTATCTACAGATGGAATCTACTTTTGTTCTAATCTTATGATATGTACCTTAACTCTATGCTTGGATTTATCTTATGAGTTCTTGGTATGTGCTTTCATTTTTTTTTTTGAGGAAAGGTCATAGCATATATTAAAAACACATCGAAGCAAGCAAACACCTGCTTATGTGAGTTTTGTACAAGATGAAGGAAAAAAACAACATAAAAGAAAAACGTTTGAGCCTGGTGTAGATAAAGGCTAAGTTCTGATGAAGTGGGGGAGGCACCCCTTAAACAAGCCTCTTGAAGCATTTAAAGAAGAGAATAACCAAGTCTGTTAAAAAAAAATAACCAGCTCACCGAGAAGTGTTTTCATAGTTGTTGTTGTACTATGCTAACACCTGTTTTGTCATCTACCATAGCTTTAAGGTCGCATAGAAACTTCGCTTCCGATTCACCTTTATCAGAATCATCTTGTCCTTCTTCTGCTTGTTCACCTGCATTTTGTTAGAATGTGAAGATCTGCATCTATTTGTGATATAATATTTTGTCTCATTTTTTGGTTGTTGTTGAAGATTCTGTTGTTCCTTTCTTTCCAGAGATTCCAACTGATGGTGGTGAAAATGTCACTACCCTTAAAGTTTTTGTATTGTCTATTTGGTGTGATTTGTGGTGGGAATGTTGCTTCCTTGAGATCTGAAATGTAATTGCATGTGTAGTGTGAGATGATGTTTTGTGAAGTGATACACTTGAAGAAGATGTGATTAATTGAGTCAGAATTTGTTTCACATAGTGAACATTTGAAAGGACCAACGAAGCCCTTTTTTGTAAGGTTTTCACCTGTGAGCAACTTGTTATGTAGTAAAAGCCATAGAAATGTTTTATATTTTTTGAGGCCATTTCTGTTTCCATATTTTTGTGATGGGTGGGGCAAAGCCTCTGTAGGAGAGATAGGAGTAGGCTTGCTTAACCGAGTAAGTGTTTCCCCATTTCCATGTTATGTTGTTTGAGGTGTTGTTTTCCAAGGAGAGATCCCCATTTCCATGTTATGTTGTTTGAGGTGTTGTTTTCCAAGGAGAGTTTTAGATTACAGAATTCGTCTTGGCTGAGATGCATGAGGATGCATCTTTTAAGCAAGTTTGTTCTGTTGCTGGTGATAAGGTGGAGAGCTTTATCAATTTTGATTTTAAGTAGACTGTTTGGGATGGTCCAGTTTGGGCGAAGATTAAAGACAGAATTGTTTTCAAACCAAGGATCGAACCAAAAAGAGATATTCAGGTGGGAGTGTGGGGGTATTGATGATTTGAGTTATTTTTTGGATATTTTTGTTTAGGTATTTCTAAAGGGGGAAGTAGAATTTTTTGAGACTATATGCCAGGGAGGGGATTTTTGGTAGTATTTGTGTTTGATGAGTTGTGTCCAAATTTTTTGTTTGTTTTGGATCAGGCTGTTGATAATTTTTTTTATAAGACAGAAGGCATGGGTTTCAATGTTTAGGATACCCCAACCTCCCTGATCTAGTGGAGCAGTTATAGTTTTCCAATTAACTAGATGGTAGTGTTTCCTGGGTTTTTTAGATTTTTGGAAGTTATTCTAAAGGAATTTTCTCCTTATTTTGTCAAGGTTTGATTTTGTTTTTGAAGGGAGAGGAATGCGGCTCAAGAAGTGTGTGGTGATGGGGGTGATGACATTGTTTAGGAGGGTGAGTCTCCCTGAAAGATTGAGGAAGGTATTTGTCCAATTCGAGAGTTTTGTGTTTATTTTTGTAATAATAGGGGACCAGATAGCATTTGTTATGTTGTGGGGTGTGATAGGTAGGCCAAGGTATTTGATGGGAAAATCTTCAATCTTACACCTTAAGAGATCTCTAAATCTCTCCAAAGAAGGTTGATTTAGGTGTACCCCAAAAATGGATGATTTGTGCAGATTTATTTTGAGACCCGAGATATAAGAAAAAATACCAAGGATTCTAAAAATGTTCAGAAGTGATGAGTCTTCGGGGGAGGAGAAGATTATAGTGTCATCAGCAAATTGAATGATGTTCTCTTTGCATTCCCCAGGAGAGATTATGAGACCACTTTGGTTTCCTAGTTGAATCATACGAGAAAGGATAGTTGTTATGATGATAAAAAGGTAAGGGGAGAGTGGGTCCCCTTGTCTGAGTCCATTTGAGTTATGAAAATAGCCAAAAGGGACACCATTTATGATTGTTGTAAATTGGTTTGTTGATATGCATGCATGTATCCAATTTACCCATTTGTCAGGAAAACCAAAACCCAAGAGAGTTTTAATTAAGCAGTTCCAGTTGACAAAATCAAAAGCTTTCTCAAAGTCTAGTTTGATGGCCAGAAGGGGGTTTTGTTTTTGTGGCAGAGATGTATAGTTTCGTTTACCATCAAATAGGCATCTTGGATACTTCTATTTTTGAGGAAAGCATTTTGATTGAGAGGAATGATATCGTTCATGTGTGGTTTGATTCTGTTTGCTAGTGTTTTTGCTATGATTTTGTATGAAGTGTTGATAAGGCTAATGGGCCTGAATTGGGAGATGTGATCAGGTTGACTTTTTTTTATTAGGGTGATAAAAGTTTTTTTTAAGAATTTGATGATGTTGTGGGGGTTTCTACTTTCATAGAAAGTTTTCAAAAAAGCAAAGAAGTCTAATTTGTAATGGTCCCATTTAGCCAGATAGAATTCTATGTTAAGGCCATCGGGTCCAGGAGATTTATTTAGTCCTAAGTCAGATATGGCTGAATTCAATTCTATATGGGAAAAAGGTTTTATAAGATCTTGTGGGTTTTTTATGTTTTCATGACATATTCTGGTCCATTCCAAGTCATTTAGGCAGGAGGGGTTGTGATTGTTGTTGAAAATGTTTTTGAAATGGTTTGTTATGTGGGTTGAGATAGAATGTTTGTGAGAGGTGAGTCTGCCATTTATTGATAGTTGAGTTATGGAATTTTGTCGATAGTTTTTGTTACAGATTTTATGAAAGAATTTTGTGTTTTTGTTGCCTTCCTTTGCCCATGTTATTTTATCCCTTTGTCTCCATCTAGTGTCAATACATTTATTTGTGAATTCAAGTTCAACTTTAATGGAAAGAACAAGAGCGAGGTCGGCTGTTGGGTCCTTATCCACAAAAAGGAATTGTTCTTCAAGATTTTTTTGTGTTTCAAATAAATTGTTTGGGTTTGTGAGTTTCCATTTTTTGATGTGTGTTTTAATGTTTTTGGTGTTATTTAGGATGTGTAATCCTATATTTTTTGTTTGGGAGTCAGCAAGTTTCCAATGTTCTAAACATTTGTTGGTGAAGTTGTTTATAGAGAGCCAACTATTTTCAAATTTGAAAGGCCTCTGGCCTTAAGAGATGGATTTTGTGTCAAGAATGAGTGGGAAATGATCCGATATGGCTCTGTGAGTGATATGAACAGAGGAGAGGGGGTGATTATCTTCCCATTGGGTAGAGCATATGAAGTGGTCAAGTCTGGCAAATGTTTGATTTCTTGACCATGTGTAAGATGCATTTGATGGTTTGATGTCAATCAAAGTGTCGTTTGTGAGCAACTTGCTAAACATTTTATCAGCTACAGACATGGTTTGTGGGGAAGTTGTGGAGTTGTGTCTGTATGAGTTTTGAGTTGTCAAGTTGAAGCCTCCACCAATAACCCAGGGAGACGAGTAATATTTTTTTGTGAGCAAATTTAGTTCAGCTAGGAAGGCAGATTTGTTATGCCCTGGTTCCCCATAAACACCAGAAAAAGACCAGAGATAACCATCGAAAAGATTTTTGAAATCAATGGTAATAGAGAATTTAAGTATAGAGATGTTTTGGGCAGTTAAAATCTGATTCTTGAAACCAACTAAGAGGCCCCCTTTGAAGCCCACAGGAGGTAATTGGACCCAGTCAGTGATTCTATTCCCCCCTATTGTTTTGAGAGAAAAAGGAGTCAGATAAGTTTTTGTTTCTTGGATAGTTATCAGGTCGATTTTATTCTTGTAGATGTGTGCACGGATTTTTTTGCATCTATGGAGGTTGGCAACTCCACAGACGTTCCAAGATGAGAGTTTCATAGGTTTTGTAAAGGATTTCCAGTAGAAAAACAATCCTAGATAGAACTCAATCTAATTTATTTTGAGGAGATCGAAGTTTGTTTTTTTCAGTATATAGGACCCTTCTATTTGACCAGCCCATAAAGGTTTCTATGTCATCTAGAGTTTTTTGAGCCTTTTCTTCGTCTTCTAGATGGATGCCTATTTTTTAGCAAATTTTGTGAAACTATTGATGTTTGACCATGAAGCTAGGTCCTCAATATTATCAAGTCTCCTTTTGTATCCTTAGAGGGGGAAGGAAAAGATATATTATGAACAGATGATATGTCACTAAGAGAACAAATAGAGGAGTTTGAGGAAATACCTGTCTTTGTCTTGTTGACGATGATATTATTTTTGTTTCTTTTTGACCTGGCATCATAATCTTCTGGAGGTAGCTGCTTTCGTGCCTTTGTTGAGGACTCTTCTGGTCAGAACTCTGCAAAGAGTTGTCATCCTTAATCTGAGTATTGTTTTGATTTTTATGGCAATTTGGTTTGGATTTTGAGAGGGGTAACTTTCCTTTGTTGAGGTTGGAGAAGGGAAGGTGGAACCTACTGGCGTGTATGTGTTTTCATGAAAAGAGGGTTCAGATGATCTGGTTCTTTTCCTATTTGTGTGGAGGTAAGTGTTGTCTGAGGAGGTGGAGTTTTTTCTGACCCAAACATGATTGCAATCACCAGTAGAGCAGGTATTCAAGGTAGTCATTCTATCTTTGTTTGGGAAAAGCCAAGAGGGAGGATGTTTTGAGAGATCTGAGAAAGTTGTCATGTTATCAGAGGGATGTTCAGCAGGCAGTTTGATATTGTAGATAGATTCATCGATTCTAATATTGATGGTAGGCGGTAATGATATGGCTGCTTTGACGGTGAAGAGGCAAAACACTTTAATGTATTGGGTAGGATGCAAGGTTTCAGGGCTGATATATTGAAGTGTAGCCCCGATTGAATGGGCTATACCTCTGAAAATCTCAACTTCCCAGAGGTGGGGTGGGAGATTTGTGATTGCAACCCAGTCATATCTGCCAGCAGGAGCTGGGAAAGCACCTAAGTCAGCTGACCATCTAGATAATCTGGAAGTAATGAAGCTTGATCCACAAGGAATTGTGAGAATTTGGTTGAAGATATGGTTGATTTTTGTTCCTTCAGGGACAGTGTAGATGAGTTGGGTAGGCGAGAGGATTTTTGGCTTTAAGATGGTTTGTCTAGGGATGAGAAGGGCTAAGGCACGAGTGATGTCTAGGACATTGATAGGGTTGTTGTCAATATTGTTTTCGATGGAGATGAGGATGCTTCTCAAGGTGAGGACCTTGAGAAGACGCATAGAGTTTGTGGGAAGGTCAAGTGCAATCACATACTCCAGGTGTTTCAGAGTTTTCATGTTTTCTGCAGTAGGTGGGGTGTTTGTGTTATGTGTTGGAGTTGAAGTTGAATGGTGAGGGTTTGGGTAATGGGTTTTTGGTGTTGAAGCTAAATGCTTTTTTGGTTTGTGGTAGGGTTTTGATATAGGCAACGCCCTGGGGTTTATGTTCTGGAAACGAGAAGAGGTAGTGTCTTCATGTTCAGTCAGAAGATTTGCGAGGCATGCAAAGGTATTTTTTGTGAGGGGAGGATATGGAGGGGGTTGTTTTATGCGCCTGTGGTTTGTGATGTACTTTTTTGGGACTCTAAAGTTTTTGTAAAAAGACGATTTTATATCTGAGAAAGAGTGTGTGGAGAAGAACGTTGAGTCTGCATGGGATCTGCTCTGGTTTGGGAGAGGGTGTGCATTACAGAACCTTTTTATGTGGCCTTTTTGTTGACATCCAAAGCAGGTGAGGCGGGAATGGCATCTAGAAGTCGAGTGGTTCTTTCTGAAGCAAAGTGAACAGTGAAGAGCCCGAAAAAGTTTTTTGGGGGGACCATTTTCCAGGTTTGGGCAGTGGGGATTTTTTCTAGGAGTTTGTTAATGAGGTGAGACGATTGTTCTTGTCCTAATACGAGAAAAGAAGAGTTTAGGAGATCTAAGTCTTTTGGGATGATATCATCCACGGGAGGGATTGGGGTTTTAGGGTTTTGTGAGGTGAAGACAAATTGGGAAGATTTTTCTTCTTAACCATGGGGGAAGGGAAAAGTTGGTACCTTTCTGCAATGGAACTTTTTTGTTGTTGTGTTGTAGATGTGCCAGCGTCGTCTTCCTCCTCTGAGTCTGAGGAGACAGAGATGGGCCATGATCTTAAACCCAAAGGGGGTTGGTGCTTGTCCTGAACGAAGAGCTGGTCCGCAGAGTTTGATGATGATGAGCTCACTTGGTTGTATCTTTTGTAAAGATATGATAACTCGGGAGGCGTATCGTTGATGAAATCATGCACCCAGGCTAGGAAAGTATGATTTTCAATCGGTTTGATGAAGATCGACCATTCCAGTTTGAGTTTAAGTTTGACAATCATCTCGCTCCAGCCCTCGGAGATGAGAAGGGTAGGTGTTTTGTTGCCCCAGGGTTGTTCGGAAGGGGGGACCATGAAACCGTCACCTGGAAGGAACGGTGGCCAATATTGATCATGCATGTTCCCGGTGAGATATCAAACTTGTGGTAGAACCACGCTCTCGGTAAGGGAATGATTGCGGAAGAGGAGGGGTTTGAGAGTGGAAATTCTAGGAAGGTGAAGCGAGAGTTCATATCTGTGGGAGCGGCAGGCGACCTTGAAACTCTGTTAAGGGCTGAGGATTTTTTCTTTGTCTAGGTTGTGAGGTTTTTTTATCTGGTTTTCTGGGGGGAATAGACCTGCGGACACATAAGTAGGATATGTATTATGTTGATGGTTTCACCCACAAGAGAAGGGTGGGATGAATAGAGAACCCTCTAGCTTAATTAAAAAAAAAGGGCAAGGCGGAAAGCAATAGGCTTGCCACATTTAGGCATGCGAGGCTTTTTTATGCATGAGGCCAGGGTGAGCATGCCTCTTGTTCTCATGGTGTTTTCAGAGTAGGTGTAGGAACTTAAATGATATTCTATGAGCAGATAGATGTTCAGACTGATCTGACAGTCGAGTATGCTTTGAGAAAGATCACAGAAGCGGCAAAAGAGCCTAAAGCTTAGTGAACTTTTTGAAGAGTGTTTTGGAATTGCAGAAGACCCTTGGAATGACTGGTGAGGAATAAAAACCCCAGCATTAGTGGTTGTGTAAACCTGGAGTTAAGAATTTAACGCCTGCATGTTGCTTTAATCCTTTGGTGGAGCCCGAGATGTGTCTCGATGGTTGTCTAAAGCCTCAAAATTTATTGCATAGGGTTGTAAAGGGAGGAGGAGTAAAGAGGATGATACCTGAATTTAAACACCACTTCAGCAGGGCAGCCGACGAAGAGGCACCGAATTTCGTGAAGAAGAAAAGGAAACACTTGACAGGAGATCGCAGCAAAGACAAGCTGAGGTGTTGCTGTAGTGAATTTGGGCTATCATACTGTTGTTTCCCTTTTGCGTGATGGATTGCACAGAAGCAGGGATATGATGTAGCACCCTAGGTGGGGGAAAAGTCAATCGCAGAGATGGAAGATGCCACCACCGCCAAGGAGCTGAGTTAAGCCGAGGGGTGTAGAGTAGGTTGAAGCACCCCAGATGAACGCTAAAAACGCCGATCAGGGAATGATCAAGCCCTGGATGGGGGGGAAGTCGATCGCGGAGAGGGAGAAGTCACCACCGCCAAGGATCAGAGCCAATATAGTGGCGGAGAGCAGGTTGAAGCACACCGGATGTAAGCTAAACACCAATCAGGGAAAGACCAAGGGGATGTTTCTAGAGAGAAGGTGGAGCTTTCTCTCACTTACCTACCGTTGTCGCTAGTATATTCCTTATTAGAGGGAAGATAGTGTATTTTATGTGCTTTCATATTTTGATTATGACTCTAGCATGTTGGTTCTCTCTGAGTTTTCTATTTTGGTGCTTGCTATGGTGGTTGTTTGTGTAGTTTGTGCCTGTGGACAAGACCTGCATTTCTTAGCTCTTCTATCTCTTCTACCTTTTTTATATGACAAAAGGGGAGAAGAGAGCTCAATGATATTGTATGTTCTATTCCTTTTCTAGTCTATTCTTTGAAATATCATGTGACTTGTAAGAAGAATTAATAGTATATATGTGCTATGATTGCTTTTTGGGGAAACTGACCATACAGGTAAAGGTAAGCATGAATTGAGGGGGAGCAATTGCCATTGTTAATTCATGTATCTCCTTACAATTCACAAGGTAAAAGTCTTTTTCAATATGTTGAGGAATGGTTTGTCATTGCCAATAAGGGGAGAATATTGACCTAATAGTTATATATTGTCCATATTTTGATAATGACTTAACCATTCTATTCATATGTATTAAATATGTCTATTTGAGATTAATTTCAGGTATTAGGTATAAGAAAAGGATAATTTCAATAATGTTCAAACTTAACTCAATACAAGCCAAAGTCAATGCAAATGAACTTTTGTGGAAATAGCCCTAAATGACTTAGGACTATTTTTGTAATCATTTTTTTGATGTTATAATTTGTAATTAAGATGAGAAAAAATTAAGCGCACTTAATTTGAAAGTTTGATCACTTTATTGACATTTTCCAAAATGCATTACATGTTGTTTGATCGGCCGAGTTTCCCTCCCAGAAACTCGACCGATGCCTAGGATGGGTCTTGGAAATGCCAAAGATCGGTCAAGTTCACCTCAGGATAAAATCGACTAACACCTTGCACTGGAAAATTGATTTTAAGCCATCAGTCTAGTTTCACCTAGGAAAAACGCGTCCGACAGCTCAAAATTAGCTTGTCACATAGTGCTATTAGCCAAGTTACCTTTATGGAAACTCGACCAACTGCACCGTACGAAGTGTGTAGAAAAAGTGATTCTAGCCATTGGAGTGTTGCAAACATTGCAAATAGATTTGTTGCAACACCCCAAACAACTAGATTTCATTCAAGTGCTTCTAGTGCCTAGTGGACATCCCCAACTATAAATAGGACTCCTTGGGCCTCATCCCAGTTTGCTCCTTCATGCTATTCAAGCTCCTAGCTATAGTTGAGTGGATTTTGTCTATTGGAGCCCCTTTCTCTCTCTTTCTTACAAATCCAAATGTCCATATGAATGAGATAGGCTATTTATGATAGGGCTTCTTCATTGTACTTTTGTGAAGCTCTCAATATTCTCTTTCCCCAATCCCTTTCTTCAGGCAAAGTTGGTGAAACATCTCGAAGGTGAAGGATAAGGTGAAGGCTGAAGATCCTTAAAAAGAGTAGGTAATTAGTTAAAGGCAGAAGACTTGTTGCAAGAGGAGAGATGCTTTGTGAAGGTGTCTAGCTTGTTGCAAAAGCGGGCAAGCCCTTGTAGAGGTTGAAGACTCTTGCTCGAAGGATAGGTAAGACCTTATAATTTTTATTGGATCCTTTTGATCCTGAAAAAGGAAGGCTAGGTATCCTTACCCTACAAAAGGAAGGTCTTATTGTATGTCTTGTAATGGAATATAAGTATGCAATGGTTGCAAAATCCTAGGGCTTGACCTCTCTAGGTAGTGGATTGACTTTCTCTTAGTTTGGAGATTGGAACCACTCTACATACCTTGTTCTTGATATCATTCAATATCTTTCATCCTTGCTATGTATGATAAGTTGCAAATCAAATTACATATTTTCTATCCTACTTCTTGAAGTAATTTGAAGGTCTAATCAATTTGGTTTAAGTGCTTTTTAGCATTATTCACCCCCCTCTAGAGCCCTTTGATCCAACACGTAGCAACCAGGTCCTCCATAGCCTCTTCCCAATCCTTATCCTCCTTGTCCATTAGGTCCTTCATGATGCCTTGATCATAGTTAGCCTCTGACCCTTCCACCTCGTTACGTTCATCATAATTTCTATCGTTATGCTCCTCCTTAACAGTTGTATTGGGAAAATAGGCTTCATCACCAACAACCTAGTGGGCAAATACATAGTTTAATTCAAAATTTGCAGATGGAAAAGTATTCATTAGATATTCAGGTTGATCATATCCTCTCTAAGACTGAGGCTTACTCCTTGTACTCCTGCCACTTCGTCTACCTTTTGGAACTTTAATATGATATATTCAAACAACTAGTGTTCATTGTGAACAATGTTACTTTTGATACATGAACCATCTTCCATATATTTTCATCCAACTTTCCTCTACTGTGATCCATTACTGATGTACTATTACATAGCTTCCCCTTTATTGTAACCCATCTTTCTTTTTTTACATGCCTATTGATTTTTTTTGCACCATTGATCGTGGAGTCCTATACCGAGCATGATCTTTGATTTGTTTAACAATAAATGTTGAGTCCTGAATCTTTGATACAGTCTTGGATATTCAAGTTAAATCAATCCAAAAGAAGTCCAGTCTTTATTTTTCCCTCCCCTTAGAACATTCTCCTCATTTCTAGTTCCTTTTCCATCAAAGGTTGGTTCGCTATCTTCCTCTCCAAATAGAATGCAAGCATTTTGTTGCATTCTTTTTGTATTTCTTCTAGCTAACATATGAGTAAGGAGAATGAATATATGTTGAATATAGTGTGTGTGTTTTAAGATTGAAATACATATCACAGTCATTAAAATACAAACCTTTGCAATCCTTATATCCAATTTGGATAGTCTTCAATATGAACCTTTACAATCCTTATATACACATTTGGGTCATTTGCTTCCTTGCAAACATCTCCTTCATTTTGGAATTAATACAACATCTTAGGATCATCCACATCTGTCAGTTAGTTCCTCTATGATGCCTTTCAATTCATCTGTATTTACAACACCCATACATCTCTAAGGAAAGGAGATATTCTATAGAGAGTCCCCGAAAGATGGATACCACTAGAAGGTTACCAATGGAAATAGGGATTTGAAACTTTTCAAGGTTATCGATGTGATCACATCACATAAACCTGTTTTTAAATGTCCTAACTTCACACAATACCTAGGACTGGGTTTTAAATTGAGTTTCTCAGCTTTTGAATTAGAGCTCCTCTTATCTTCAGGTGTGGTATCATCTCGCATTACAACAATCTTGCCATTTGGGATTCCATATACTCAATGCACATCCTAGTTGTGGATTCGTAGCCTTTTTCCTTTAGGGAGAGGCATGGTTTTTTTATTTATCATCAAATTTGTAGCATAGAAACTACAACAACATGCTTGGCAAAGTCTTCATTTTGATCTACAATAGACTATTGAATCTTGCATCATCCAACAATGGTTGCACGACATCCATCTAACCATATTCCATTAGGAACTGATTGTTGTCATCGACAACAGGGATGCTTGACATGGATTGGAAACAGACAACCATTTTAATAGACAAGAAGACCATTATTTGTTCACAAAGTGAACCTATTTTTGGGACAATAACTCTTGGGATAGGGAGGGGACTAATGGAAGAGGCAAACAAAACTAGAAGACTGGAACACTACCACAAATATAAGTCACCAGTAGTCAAACAAAATGACAAATTGGGGATCACTCAGGTGGGGATTGGATTAGCATTCTAGTAGGAGGTAGATCAGAAAAAAGGGGTCTCATGTTAACACACATAGGTGACATTATTCTTACAATGTAGATGTGATAATGACATTTCATTTCAAATCACCTTATGCCTTTTTGCAACTACCATTTCATTACCTAAATAACGGTAAGAAAATACCTTGACTATTGGGGGTAAATATTGGTAGCTATTAGTTTTTGTTTATGTTAGTTACTATAGGCCTTGGTCGTAGTTCTTTTATCAATGAAAGTTTGGTACAACCACAATGAATGCATGTTAACAATAGATCTAGCCTTGGTTCTATAATTACTTAAATCACGATCATGATCTGTTTAATAAAGAATAGCACCAAGACGAATCTTGCTTCATACGAAACTGAATTATGGTAAAAAACAAAATTTCAATTGACAAAATTCGATTATTACTTAAATTTCTACAAGTCATGAAGTTCTTGTTATAAAAACTAACACAAGTTCACCTAAGGTGTATAACATATACAACAACATTTAACCTAATCCCTTATTTTTTTATGTGAAGAATTAATCAACTCCACAACATCATTCAATCAGATCCCACTGATGAATGACTGAGATGTTATTGGTATAATATGCTCAGAGAGCCAATCATATGATGATTGCAATGAGGCATGAGATACTTGATTTAATAATAATAAAGGTAATTTATAGCTATATGTTTTAATTGTTTTGAGATAATAGTATAGCAAGTTATATGTATAGAGAATGACAATACACAATGATGTATGTCTTCAGGTTACGGACCAGAACAATGAGATGATACAAATGTTGAGAGTATACATTCTTGTTATGTCCCTAGTCGGTTGTTATTGTGTAAATAACCATAGACATCAATAACACAAAAGGCTATAGTGTGTGTTGGTTGATGACAGAATATCAGCAATCATGATATATGATATCAAACCAAACACACAAATACATGTTAGAGAATAGTGTATCAGACAGACCCACCGTAAGAGTGATGCATGTAAACTACACTTGGTTAGTCAAGATCATCTCTTATAGCATTGGGGGTGACTGTGGTTCTTAGAGCTAAAATCATTGCACTCATCACATGTGGTTGGGTGCACTTTGACATCATCAAACACAGTCCTAAAACATGGGTTGTTATAATGGTGATGATTGGGTGACTTTGACACATGGGGACTTGATTGTGAGTGATAGATATGGAATTTGTCCCTCCTAAGGGAGTGTGATATCCTGGACACTTGAGGAGTGAGACTGAGAAATGCATGTCCATGTACATGTACGTCAATATATGATATTGAGCTCACATATATCTCAGATAGTCTACTCTGAATCAAGAAACATGGATTGAACATTTGTAGAGAATGACAAGTCCATGCCTTGAGTTCAATCTAGATATCGACAACAAAGGAACTAAACATTCACTGTAACACCAATAATATATTGTAGGTTTTAAAGTTTTTCTCCAACTTTCCTTTTCACTTTAGTAGCACTAATGTGTGACTAGGCACCACTCTTTACTTGTG
This sequence comes from Alisma plantago-aquatica, assembly GCA_963693085.1. NCBI lineage: Eukaryota > Viridiplantae > Streptophyta > Magnoliopsida > Alismatales > Alismataceae > Alisma > Alisma plantago-aquatica. The sequence goes on from OY856409.1 coordinate 197,915,884, forward strand.
ATGTCATAAGTTAGTTATGGACATTCACTGCCAACATGAAATGGAACTTATAGGGTCACAGACATAGAATTAACCTGGAAGAGGAGTTTATCCAAGAATGATGTTTAGATTGATTACTAAAGTGTTTAGGTACTCAATTAAACATTCAATTAATAGATTTGACTCAGAATCACCAAGTTCAAGTGTTGAACCAACTGATTAGAGTGTCAGATTGATTGAGAATTGCATTGACTGAGTTCTGTACAACCTGGACCACCAACTGACCAGTTCACTGGGTGAACCGATCATCTCATGGTCAGTGAGATGAACGGTTCACTTGGACCAAATGAGCAGTGTTGGATTTTCCCAGTTTGTGCAAAAAGATCCTCATTTCACTTGTTTAATTCAATTGAGACAAGAATTAATAATTAGAAACGAATAAGGAAAGTCAATTATGGGCAAGTATGGGAAGTGAAATGACTGATTCATTGGGTGAATCGATCGTCTCACCTGCCCAAATGACCTGTTCATTTATGAACCGATCGACTCACCTTCCCAAATGACCAGTTCATTTATGAAACGATCAGTTCACCTACTGAAGTGCAATCAGTTTGTGGAAAATCTGAACCCTTATATTCCCGCACAGACTGGGAGCCCTGACCCTGCCCTCTACTATAAATAGAGGAATATAGGGGGTTTCTCAGAACACACAACTCAGAACATCAGTTGCTCTACAAAGTTATTGTCCTCTCTTGTTGTGGTAACCGAGAGAGCCCAAGAAAGTTCTACCCATCTAGGGAGGAACAACAAGGGAAAGACAACTACACAAAAGCAACTGGTCGGGGGAGAGTGTGTCGATGACTAGTATGTCGATAGAAGGGGACAACTCCTTCTAGTCTATCATTAAAGATGACTAGAGTTCCCAGTGGTCTGTGGGGACTATCTATAGAGGTGAGAGATTTCTTCCGCTCAGGAAGACGACTGTCAACCGCAGTCTGGGTCAAGACCAGGAGCTACACAGATGCCATCGAAGACTAGGTGGTTGAAGGCCGCACTAGCTACGAGGTATTATCACTGAGCAAGCCTTAGGACCAGGTATATCTCGCTAAACCATCTTTCCTATTGTATAGTTGTTGATGTGTTGTGTTGATTATGGGTTTGTGGTTAGATAAATATTTTGTTTCTATTATCTGTTATGTCCCACAAAACCCTACAGTGGCATCAGAGCCACATAAACATACTATGTTTTAGGATTAATTGATATGATCAGATTTTGGTTTATTTCCATTCATTTATTGCATACGATGTGAATACTTTAACTGGATAATGTCCATATCTGATTAAACACCACAAATCCCTATGTACATATATGATATAGTATATATATGCAATCGATATGTGTCACCCTAAAACGATTTTGATGGTATATGTGTAGCGTGGTTATGGCTTATAAACCCCTATGTGTGTGCTTGGTTGGTTGTTTGCATCTCGGTCTGTGTACAAGTCCTTTCTTCTATTCCATATGTAACTCAAGATAACTCAAGCCTTCTCTTCTACCTTTTCTCCCCCCAAATGTAACAAGGGAATTATGAAAGAAATATGTAAAAGTAGGATAGTTTTATTTCATGTTATGTCGAAGAACAGAGGGCACCCAGACGAGTGGTTAAGGGACTGATACAACCAACTGATGATGCGAGATGAGTGGTTGGTGACCTAATGAGGAGCACGACGACCCGATGAACCGACTGTCTGGAGGAGCCAGACGATCAGTTGGTGACAACCAACTGATCGGCTAGGAGGTGAGCAGATCAGTCATAGGATGAGTTGATCAACCCAAAATGGTCCAAGCACAAATCTTCATCAACAATAGGTTGTTTCATGTGATGTAGACCTAGATGACCGTAATTCCTTATGGCTCAAGGAATTACAAATAGGATGGCCATAATCATTGCTTTATCGCTTCACATGCTTTTTGTGGGATATAGTATGTTTATGATATGTACTATATATGTGGTGATTGGATATGTATATGTATATAAATCTCAAACCCCTCAATATGAATATTAAGTTTAATATGCCTTCCAAAAGTAGCACACATGAAAAAAATTTGATTGACTAAGTGTGGGCATGCCCTAGCGTGGTGCATTGTCTATTTCGTGAAAGTGTGATGATGCATATGTGGGTCTGCCCTAGCATGGTGCATATTCATTGTGTTGGCATTTGGGTTGGACTTAACTAGGTGACCTTGATCAGATCAACCACCTTGAGGCATGGAGATGTACATGACAAAGAGTTGTGCATGACATCTATCCAAGAATAGCATAAGATGCAATTGGTAAATGTTACCTACCTTAATAATTGATTATGGACGCTGGCGTTGGCTGGGTAATAATACAATTGTTTTGGATCTTGGCTCACAAGAAGGTTGTATGTTGCAATCTTCCAAATTGATGGTGAGGCCTATCAATTTGATCAAAATAGTGAGAGCAATAATTAATTAAAGACCTATATAATATCATCAACTTTATCAAATCAAACAAATCAAAATTGTTTTGAAATGTTGCAAAATTCTTTTGTAGAATTCAAATGACAAACACAAATACATTATCATTGCGGTCAGTTCATAAATGGGATAAACTTTAAATCTGGTTTGGGACCTTTGAGAAGTGTTCTCAATAGTGAGTGTAAACTCTAAAGTCCTTGAAAGACCAGAGCCAGTAGAACCAATCCAAAAGTGCCTAAGGCTAAAATTGGATGCTTACTTGAAGTATGCCAATGATGCCTAAGACATAAAGAATCTTATGTTGAGCTATATGAACTATGAGTTGCATAAATAGCTTAAAGCATGGACATTCTTGAGATGGTTATACATCTTAAGAATCATGTAAAGCATGAAAGGTATAATGTATTCAAAGAAAAATTTGAGTATAATCAGACAGATGGAGATCAAGTATAATCTCATATGCTCAATATGATTATGCATATAGTTCAATTGTGATTTCTTATAGGTCAAGAGTTGACCAAACATATGATTCTACAAATCATTGTGTGAATCATATAGAGAGTTTATCAAATGTTGAGAAACTTAGCCAAACCATTGTTTGAAGTGCTTGGCATATTCATACCAAAGCATGAATAGAGAAAGGAAAAAACATGTGATAATGATCAGCAGAGTGAAGTCCATAATCTAAAGCAAGGTCAAGAAGTGTTCTAAAGCCAAGCTTAGGTCCAAGTCTTCATCAGTCAAGATATGGAGAAGAAGTAAGCAGAAACTATGCGGAGAAAGAGTTGCTACCATTATAGTTACAATATGACATTCATGGGCATATAATAGAATTAGTGAATTGCTATTATACATCTACCATCAATGAAATCGTCATACATCTTGTATGGATAAGATTGTAATGAACTGATGTTTCATTTCAAAGAAATGATCTTTGATGGCAATGCATAAGTCTCATCAACTATACTTGATAGTTGAAAAGACAAATGTGTATGACACAGGTAATGAATGACATGATAACTCAAACTTGAATGCTTATAGCATAGTCATCTGTAGTGCATAAATGAGAATTGCATTTCTAGAAATCCATATGATAGTTGTCTAGACTCATTCTGGTTATTGAACCAATAGAGACATGCTAATCTCATTCATTTTACAATATGACAAAGGTTCTTTACTAGATGTAGTGGGAGAACTGTTATTCTATTAAGGATTATACATATTGATGTATATAGACCTTTTAGAATAAATGCTAAAGGTAATCAATAGTACTTCAATATATTTACTACTGACCTCAGTAGATATCGTAGTTTGTATTTAATAAAATACAAACATGAATCTCTTGAAGTGTTCAAGGAGATCATAAATGAAGTACATAACAAACTTGGTATAAGTATTAAATTTCGATATGATCGATATGGAAATACTTTGAAACAAGAGTTTGAGAACCTCCTGAAAGATCATGATAACGTATCATGATGGACTCCACCTGAAACACAATGATAGTGATCATGAGAAGTGAATCAGAAAGAAGGAATCACACCTTGATTAATCAGAGTGTGAATACTATATAAACTTCAAATTTCCTTTTGGGCACATGATTAACACTAAAACAATGTACCATTACTTCAAAAAGACACCATATGAGGTATGGAATGGGAAGTGTCCTAATATGTCTTTATAAATATTAGGATTGAAAGCCTAAATAAGAAAATATTTCTTAAAAGGTTTTGTCCACAAATCACATAAATGTTATTTTGTGGAATACTACTTTGATATCAAAATCCAACAACAAAGGTGTTTTAGATGGTTGTCTTCCTAGAGGAGAACCTAGTTCTAAAAGAATCGGTGGGAGAGAAAAGTAGAACTCAAAATGTTCAAGACAAACAAGAAAAACATTAAACTTAAATAGGTACACTGGGAATAAAGAGAATCACAAAATTTTATGGAATCTCAAAGTTCCTTATGTAACACGTAGAACTCATGGTTCTGGTAGAACACACCTAAAGCTTGAATGACATATGATATCTTATGGACAAGAAGGCGGTGAGTTGATCATATGATCAGTCAACAGTCTACCTAGAAGCTAATGAGAGCCAGAAACTTAGATATGGCTTGAAGCCATAAATCCAACATGGACTCCATGTACATCAACAAAGTATAACCTTCGTTGATCTACCTGAAGGGGTAAAACCCATAGGTTACTTTTGGGTCTTCCAGAAGAAGACTAACATGGAGGGTAATTTGGTTGCAAAGAGTTTCTAACAAGTTCAAGGTGTTGAACATGATGAAATCTTTTCAGCAGTTACCAAGGATAAATCCATCAGGATAATGCTTGCTATTGTAGCTTAATGGAAATAAAGTCCATGAAGCTGCATAGATCAATCTTTGGATTGAAGCGGGCACTTCAGAACTGGGATCTTCTATTTGACAAGATAGTCAGAGAGTTTGACTTGAATCAAAATAAAGAAGTAATGTGTGATTACAAGAATTTAGTGGGAGAATATGTATATTCCACATATTGAAAGGGAATAACATCCTTATACTACAAATATTAAAACCTTGAAACAATGTGCATTCTAAAGTTTTAAAGAAGCATCATAGGAATCAAGATCTATAGAGACAGATCAAGAGGGCTTCTTGACCTAAGAAAGAGAACATACATTAGTAAGATGTTGAAAGGGTTCAACATGATGAGAGAAAACTGGTCCATGTTCCATGGAGTTAGTCTCTCAAGATCTAAGTGTCCCAATTCTTATGAAGAATAAGAAACACATGGATAGATGCCATATGAATTCACAATTTGGATCTATCACGTATGAACTCATCTCATTATCTTGTATGTATTGGACATGATGAGAAAATATGAACTAATTATCTTATATGTATTGGACATGACAAGAATATACGAACTCAACATCTTGTATGTATTGGACATGACACGAAGATATGAAATTTAGTTATTTCGTATGTATTAGACATGATGAAGGGATATCTGTTGAACTCCAGTAAGATTTACTGGAATACCATAAAGGACATATTTATGTACTTGTGAAGTACTAAAAGGATTAGTTCTTTAATTATGGTAATAAGGAAGAGTTGGGTGTAAAGAGTTACACCGATGCAAGCTTCTAAAATGACAAAGTTGTGTTTGACCTTTGAATAAGAATTGTTAATTGGAAATGTTCCAAACATAAGACAATTGATTAATTCTACAATAAGAAGTTGAGTACCTTAGTGTTACGATCACTGTAAAGGATACTATATGGATCTAGAAGTTCATATGGATGAACTTATGGGAGGTTCCGACCATTGGTGTCTCAGTAGTAATATTGTGACAACAATGGAGCTACTAGTCAGGCAAAGGAATTAAAGATAGCATACTATGACACTTCCATCTCATACGAGCTATCGTATAGTGAGGGGATGTGAAACATACAATATACCGGCTTGAAGAAAATGTTGCTTACCCACTATAAAAGCATTTGTGCAAAAAAAACATGATGGACATGTTAAGATCACTTAGAATATGATTCGTGGGTGATTGGCTCTAAGTGCAAATGGAAGTTTGTTGGTATAGTATGCCCAGAGAACCAATTATATGATGATTGAAATGAGGCATGAGATACTTGATTTGATAATAATAAAGGCAATTTTCGTCTATATGTTTTAACTATTTTGAGATAATAGTATAACATGTTAGATGTCTAGAGAATGACAATACTCAATGATGTTTGTCTTTAGGTTAAGGACCTGAACAATGAGATCATACGAAAGTTAAGAGTATGCATTCTTGTTATGTCCCTAGTCGGTTGTTATTGTGGAAATAAACATAGACATCAATAACACAAAACTTTGGAGTGTGTGTTGGTTGATGTCAGAATCTCATCAGTCATGATAGATATCAAACCAAACACACAGATACATATTAGAGAATAGTGTATCAGATAGACCCACAGTAAGAGTGATGCATGGAAACCACACTTGGTTAGTTATGATCATCTCTTATAGTATTGGTGGTGACTATGGTTCTTAGACCTAAAATCACTGCACTCATCACATGTGGTTGGGTACACTTTGACATCATCAAACACAGTCCTGAAACATGGGTTGTTATAATAGTGATGATTGGGTGACTTTGACACATGGGGACTTGATTGTGAGTGATAGATATGGAATTTGTCCCTCCTAAGGGAGTGTGATATCATGGCCACTTGAGGACTGAGATTGAGAAATGCATGGCCATGCACATGTAAGTCAATATATGATATTGAGCTTACATATATCTCAAACAGTCTACTCTGAATCAAGAAACATGGATTGAATATTTGTAGAGGATGACAAGTCCGTGCCTTGAGTTCAATCTGGACATCAGTGACAAAATAACTAAACATTCACTGTAACACCAATAACAAATAGTAGGTTGAAAGTTGTTCTCCAACTTTCCTTTTCACTTTGGTTGCACGGATGTGCAACTAGGCACCACTCTTTGCTTGTAATGTCATAAGTTAGTTATGGACATTCATTGCCAACGTCAAATGGAACCTATAGGGTCACACACATAGGATTAACCTGGAAGTGGAGTTTATCCATGAATGATGTTTATATTGATTACTAAAGTGTTTAGGTACTCAATTAAACATTCAATCAATAGACTTCACTCAGAATCACCAATTTCAAGTATCGAACCAACTGATTAGAGTGTCAAATTGATTGAGAACTGCATTGACTGAGTTCTTCACAACTGGGACCACCGAACAACTGGTTCACTAGGTGAATTGATCGGCTCGTGGTCAGTGAGACGACCGGTTCACTCTAGTGAACCGATCAGTGCACTTGGACCAAACGAGCAGTGTTGGATTTTCCCAGTTTGTGAGAAAATATCCTCGTTTCACTTGTTCAATTCGATTGGGATAAGAATTCATCTTTGCATTAATTAGAAACAAATAAGGAAAGTCAATTATGGGCAAGTATGGGTAGTGAAATGACCGGTTCACTGGGTGAACTAATCGGCTCACCTACCCAAACGACCAGTTCAGTTATGAACCGATCGGCTCACCTACCCAAACGACAGGGTCATTTATGAAATGATCGGTTCACCTACCGCAGTGCAATTAGTTCGTGGAAAATCTAGACCCTTCTACTCCCGTACAGATTGAGAACCCTGACCCTTCCCTCTACTATAAATAGAGGGGTACATGGGGCTTCTCAAAACACACAACTCAGAACATTAGTTGCTCTGCAAAGTTGTTGTCCTCTCTGGTTGTGGTAACTGAGAGAGCCTAAGAAAGTTCTACCTGTCCAGGGAGGAACAACGAGGGAAAGACAACTGTAGAAAAGAAGCTGGTGGTGAGAGAGTGTGTTGGTGATTAGTATGCCGACATAAGGGGACAAATCCTTCTAGTCTGTCCTTCAGGTTGACTAGAGTTTCTGGTGGTCTGTGTGGAGAATCTATAGAGGCGGGAGATTTCTGCCACTCAGGAGGACGATTGTCAACTATAGTTCGGGTCAAGACTAGGAGCTGCACTGACATCATCAAAGACTAGGCAGTTGAAGTTCGCACTATCTGTGAGGTATTTTCACTGAGCAAGCCTCAAAACCAGGTATATCTCGCTAAACCATATTTCCTATTGCATAGTTGTTGATGCGATCTGCTGGTTATGGATTTATGGTTAGATAAATTTTTGTTTCTGCTGCTTGTTCTTTCCCAAAAAACCCTATAGAGGTCCATTGCTTGAATCATTCATGCAGGATATGCACATTCCAGTGTTCCATCATCAAAGTTAGAATCACATTGCAATTATTAGAATCACGCCAAATTGGCACTGGAAGAACTTCCTAATGCCATTTGTTCTAGTTGGGGACATCCCTAGAAGTATCTGGGTAAGCTTCATACCTTCCTTAAATGCTTTTCTAACTAGTATGTGCCAATTTTCGAATGTATCATAACAAGGGATATTGTCAAGGCTAAGAAACCTCTTGCTTGGGAAATTGATGCAGAATACGAAGAATGGTGATTCTATAATGCCAAAAACATATACTAAATGCATTGAAATGTTAGATTATTGTAACAAAGGATTTATACTGGTGATGGTGTAATACTTTATTTGAAAAATTACACAATCACATTTTTTGCAATCAAAACTATAAAATGATTTCAGATAATGAGTTTCAAGAATGGAATTAATGATATTCCATTATACATTTGAATCCACACATCTACCCATGTTCTGTTGGACGTTCTGCTGCATAAAAAAGAATGTGTTTATAAAATTATACACATTAATGTAAACACTAGATCAAATAAATGGAAATAGATGACCTGGAACTAGAAATTCAAAGAGAGAAGTTGGTGTGATGAACAAAGCACCATATTCCAGGTCTACTGTAACCATGGCTCCTTTGAAAAATAATCCTAGTACAGTAGACTAACAAAAATGTCAAATGGAAGATAACATCTCTTGACTTTGATGTTCCTATGTTGAAGCTCCTTCCTGTTCATCAAGTGTGTGTATGCATCGATGAAGATTTCCAACAACTAGTCATTTCCCTCTAGAGACATTATATGCCACCTCCAGAGGCAAATGCAACCATCATTGAACATAGTATAATATATGGAAAAATGTTATCATTGATCTCCATTCCATTTAAGATAACTACATGTGCATATAGAAACACACTCATTCATGTAATGATCCCATGCTAATCTCACAAACATCTAGAGTAATGTTTCATTGATCGACCCTGTAGCATGCTCTACGGTGGACAGCCTCCTCTAGGCGTTTTTAGAAGAAGTGTTCTACACCATCTACCTCATTTCCAAGGAAGGATGGTGGATGGCTAAGGGATAATAAGAATACAACTAAAATAAGATGGGGAGAGATTGTCTAGTAAACTATTAGGGTTATAACTTACGTCGCTATCTAGGTATTATAGTTCTATGTCGACTATGTTAAAATTACCACCTTCATTATTAGATGCATTGGGTCCATATGGGATGCTTTGACAATAGACATAAACTATAAATTCATCCAAATTATAATGTACAAAGGATTCATAGTGGTTCTCCTAAACAAAAACTACTAATTATGTTTCTTGAATATTGTACTTTGCAAATAAAGGGTGGAGCGTCATTAAGCTAATAATGGATTTTTTTAGTTGAATGCTAGTGTGTTCGACATATGACATACTCCATTAGTGTTATCACTAGTTTACATTGAGCATTAAAGTTGTCATTAGTACATGTCATTCGTAGGTGAGACATTCCCTCCTATGTCGAATATTTAGGTCTGTCTCACTCATCACTAAAGCTCAGTTTTCTTGCTTGACAGTTTTTGGTCTTCAGCTGAGCCTTTCTCTGGTGATAAAATATCAATATGTTAGTCGATGACCATTACTTTTTTAATGCATTCCACCCCAAGAAGGATATTAGCAGCCTCCATTTCCCATAGGATTGGTTATGCATGTCCCAAATTAGCAGCTTGGACTGATAGGATGCCTTCACCACGATGACCATTTCACCCTATTTCTCCATTCTGACTATGATGGATGGCCTTCACTACTATCAGGGAATTCTTTATATAAAGGGTGTTATTAATATCACCTAGGTCTTCTCAAAGATTCTCAGCATCTGAATATGCTACATCAAAAACCTCCCAAAACCACCTTCTACATCACTCAACGTTGGTCTTCCTCTTCAAGCTAGGTACTTATCCATCTTCTATGCGAACGAGGGTCCAATGATGATCCCAATTGCTCTGGAGGAGGATGAAGACAATTATGTGGCCAAGAGAACCCTCAATTATCTGCTTCTTTGATCACCCCCATATGCTCTGAACCATAATGATCCTTCTTCCACTACGTAAGGCCTCTACAATCATGTCCCTCGCCCCTTATAATGTCATTTCTTATCTAGGACTGACATATGTATTCCAAACATTAGCACTATAATTCACCCCACCTCCATTGATTCAATATAACACACTTCATCAACTTCTTACTTTACTAATTTTATTTTGTTGATGATGTTTAATACTAAAAACAAGTGAATCCTAGTTATTTGTTCAACCAAACCCAATGTTTGTTGTTGTTGTGAATGGTGAGTATTCGTTAACATGGAGAGATGCGAAAAAAGATAATATGGTGCATATTCATATAGTGTGGTGAGTATTTGTTAATGTGAAGTGACAAAAGATATTGCATATCTGGCGTTGTCATATCTCATTCTTAGAAACTACACAAATCTAATTCTAAAACAGTTGTAGTCAAGTCAATTTATTTCTCATTCTTGGAATTTGTGAGACTACCTCTACAAATACTAGTTTCTTTGAATAATGGTTATTAGTTTGACTAAAGTCGGTTAGCATCTAATGCTATTATGAGGATTCTAACACACCAATGTATGGGTTATTTTGAGAATAATGGTGATAATGTGATTTTTAGGCACTGTTTGTATAGGGATCATGTTTGGTATAGGTTTTGAATAGTATTTATTAACAATATATTTTGCATGCAGTAGTTGTGATGATATACTAGTTCTACAACTGTATAATCCAACTACACATTATAACACAATAGTTTTTCATCATACACGTCGAGTATACATATAATTTAAAATGTCAACCCCCCAAGTTTACATAGCAATGTTCCTATATTCATTCAAATGGCTTCACGGCCAACTATATCCACCACTTCAGAAGAACTAAGTATTATTTTTTTGTTTGCAAGAATTTGTAACCCTACTTGAGAATAATTAAGTAACCAATGATAGCAAAAAAATTTAATGGAATAATTAAGTTACACATTTACACAAGTTAGTTAATCAAACATTAATGTGAGATAGTAATGTCAGGATATTTATAAGTTTTATACAAGAGAGGTCTTGTTCAAAATTCAGATTCCCACCAATGGGCATAACTATTTTGCTTTCATTATCCCAAATTATCGTGAACTATTTATGCAAGATATAAACATATAAACTTCATTTTCAAATGGAAATAAATAGGAAGTACATCATTTAAAGAGTATTCATCACTGATCAACCACATTAATTCAAATAGATGACAACTCACATTAATTCAAATGGATATAAATAGGAAATACACTTAATTCTAAGATACATCAAACCATTGAGTTATAACATGTTTGACATGATATCATGGACATGGTGATGGAGTTGGTGGAAGATTATAGCAGTTCAACTCTTCTAGTTTTTTAACTTCATTAGATACAACATCATAAATGTGAATGTAATCTCTATAATCCATTTCAACATATGTAATCATATAAAAAATATCATGAAAGTTCATCGCTTGATGCCATACAACATTGCACTCTTATAAAATCATCTTAATCTCCACATGTATGACTTCTATCGTATGTGTAATTTTAGTTGCCAAGTGAAAATAAGAACATATCCTACCTCCCTATATGGATAATTTTCAAGTAAGAAGTTACCTTGAATGTAATATAGTTCAACTTATTATTATATTGAATATTCCATCAACTTATAAACATGACTTACCACAAAAATGTAATACAGTTCCAAGTTTCTCACTTAACAATCCAAATTAGAAAGTAGTTGCATCTTATATGTTCATCTTGAGTGCCTCAATTCTTCTCCATTTGCAACTTTGGCCATGTGATGTCCTTTGTAACTATGTTTATTGCTACATTTTAGTAGAACACTTGATTAACCTTAATGCGGACAGCCCATATAGAGTACTAGTATTAACTCTTTATGAGCTATAAAATACAATGCATAGATGTCTAAGTGAAACATAAATGCATCAATAGTAAGGTGGAATATTCCATTTGGATTTTGAAATAAAGCACCAATACATGGTAAACATATGATATTTCTTTACGAAATGTTCCACATGTCCATATTGTTGAAGTTTACACTATCATTCGTGAAGTTTATGTTACATAGCCAGTACGCCTAATTGACAACTTGTTTATGTATCCAAGAAATATTGAAGTTTTCTTTCATAGAGATAAGGTAATCGACAAACAATGACCAATTAGGCCTAGTTCTCCTTGCAAACCTCAGTTGGTTCATCATTGCCTTCCCCATTGCCTTCAAAGTTGACATGTCGAGTTGATAGTGATGCATTGATAGACTCAATATATAGGTGTTAGGGATGAATCCCTTCCCACAACTATAATATGGTATGTAAGGGTTGTTGTATTCAAATTTACTGTGGGTTGCATCTGTTTTGTCCATGTACACTCAAACAATGCAAGGCAGACAACATTGACATGTTGACATTCCAGTAGTCATCACCTGATATTATGCATGTGATGCTAATGTTAATTATTGCACCAATTATTTAGTTTTTGATGTACATACTCATACGTTCTAAAATAAACACCCTTAGAAAGTATAATATAATGACAAAATACAAGCAGATCTTAGTAAGAGTTTGAATCGGGATAGTATCTGAATCAAGAAACTAAAATCCATTGTGGTATGTTGTCTAATATGGATCAAAATAAAAATAAAACAAAGCAAGTAAGATGAAACAAATGCCAGATATAGCATTTTATTATTGGTAAATCTCTTGCCCACAAGTTCCACCTTACCTACCTGGACGAAGAGCATTCTTGTAATCCTGATAGTGAAACGGTGCAAAATATGATCCTAAAACCAAACATGCTAGAATCAAGTAATTTTGAAATACTTGTAACAACTAAATCACTACTACTCACAAAAAATGTAAAATAGTACTAATAAAAATAAACTAAATTGGAACTAGTGCGTTGTTCTTTGGAGTGGTAACTTTAAAATGGAAAAGGAGCAAATGTACACGCACAAAGATGCAAGCACCATATCTGAAAGCAAGAGCACGTAAGGAACACCATTCATGGAAAAAAACATAACAAAATCAATAACAACAACCGAACTAAACTATCTAAAAATATATTTGAAAATGAACATCCAAATACACACCTTAGTAAGGATCACCACACTACTTGGCACATGACATGGTAGTGTTCTTGTTCTCATTCACACAGAGAAAGCTCAATGTCAATGTCAAGTGAGAGGGTCGTAGTAGAAAATCGATTGATATATACGGAGGGGGTGCCACCAGAAAGAAAATAAAGTATGATAAGACATTCTCCCGCAAGAAAAAGATAACACAACAAGTATTATATAGTAAAGTTTAAATATAACTGTTCATCGCTAGAAAAAAGGTACAATACAATAGAAAAAGGACATGGGGGAATAACTGTAGATAGGGTTCAACCCATCATACTTGGAAAAAGGTGTCAGTTATTCGAATGGCTTTAGTGGAATGCCAAATAGAGGCTTAAAGATTGAATATAGTTTCATGTAAATATGAACCATAGAGAAAAAAATATTTATTCCAAGATACTACATTATGCCATGTTCACTTCAGTTACATTTAGATTTAAGTACATATAATAGTTGATCTTAAAAGTTAAATTTACATAAACCCTAACTCTCAAGCACCTTATCACTCAAAAGATTGTGATAAAAAATCAAATGATGGGTTAACACCTTCATTCCGAACTGACTGATATACAATGGCCATGAACATTCATGAAAATATCTGTCTGCAATCCCCTCATCCTCGTTTTCCATCATCAACAATACAAACAAACCACTATTCTAATAATCTGGTTGGACATGTACAACATGTACTTCACAACTCCTATCGAACCAAGAAGTATATTTCTTGACAACAACAAGATAAAACTTTTGCGAACACATCATCTGGTTCTTAATATCACAATAAACATCATCAAATATAGCCTATCAAGGGAAGCTATTGAGGCAAAGAAACCTCTTACGTGGGAAGTCCATGCAAAAAATATTGACTTTCCTTCCACGCACTAATCATATACTACAAGAAATAATAGTAATAATACTATTAGACAAGTCTTTATGATGTAATGCTTTATAGAGCCCTCACATATTCTCAATAGTTGTGGTCATAGTTTGGGTGGCCATTCAAATAATACATTTTAGTAAAAATATCTTGTATCTTATTGTATTCAAGTGCAGAACTGACCTTTCTAACTTCATACCTCTCGGGCATTAGTCTACAACCAATTAGTAACCTGGTGCATCAATATTGGTACATTGGTGTAAAAAAATAGGAACACACATGCATCCATACATTAAAAATAATGAAATGAAAATGAAAGCCTAGTACACTATGGATACAAATTATAATGTCCACTGTATAGAATTTTTTTACTCTGCCTCCATTTCTCCTGAGCTCCCAAAAGTTCAAAAAGTGACCATATGACTCTTCAACATTTTGATAAATATAATTGTCACCTTGTATTTATTTGAGACTATCACCCTAGAATGTATAGAAGCCATCGTAGTAAAAGGATCTACACATATATATATCAGCTTCATAAAAGTTGAGCACTTACACAGTCTTGGCAGGGTCCACTTGTAAGTGCATAAATGAGTTTCCATAAAATAATATTAGAAACATGTAACACTCAATAATCGTCATTTGTAGGATGTGCTCTAGACAAACGATCGCCCTTTCTTCCTCATTTAAAAGCACTTCTTAGAAGGATACCCTCTTCATAGTTGCTTCAAAGGAATCCCTCTTCTTACCTTCATTTTGGTAATCAACGGGGAACTAAATCAACTTTTGTTATTGTTCTTTAGGAATTGTGAATAAGGAGAATATTAGGATGGGGATGGGTAGAGATAGTGAAAAATAGATCATGTCATTAGTAGGGGATAACAAAATAGCATTGTCCCAGCATGCCCATAAAAAGTTGCATAAATAGGAGGTAGCCTAAGGGTTCAAATGTAACATGTGTTAATGAATAATGATAGGTATTTGAGTGTCAAAGAAAATGAAAAATAGTAGTCGTAAAGTATCTATATAGTAGTTGCAGAGATGAGGTGCCTATTCAGATTTGGTCTTGATGGGAACACAAGAAACACACCTAGCATAATGAATATGGTGAGAGAATATTATAGGTGCAATGTAATCAATAATGATTATTTGTGAAGTGAAAATAGTAGCTCGAGATAAGGTACACTAGTTAGCTATGAAATGGATATTGGTTAGTTGATCTAATGATTGATTGTTATATACAAAGTCCAGACTTGTTACTTGATCCTAAGATGTTGATCAAATGTTAGGCATTAAAGTTTTCTAGCAATAACAAGCTAGTTGTGGAACATAGATGGTTGCTTGTGCCATCAAATGCTTATTAGTTGTAAATTTGAATCCAATTATTCCTATTAATGAATGCATGGTTAGTTGTAAAGTTGAAACCACTTACTCTTGGTGATGAATGATGGTTACTTTTGAAGTCAAAACCAGTTACTCATGCCAAATAGAGTGGGTTATTACGAATTCCAAATAGGTTTCAATGAATGGTGTATAGTTGTGCTTGAAAACTAGTTAGATGTAGAAACTAAACCTACTAGGAGGACATGGACATATGAGTCTATGATGGTAACTAAGATCGTTCCTCTGGACACAAATTCTTTGTAGGGTTCCATGCCAGCTGAGAAAATGCATTTTCTCTCCAGACATTCCTCACAACACTTTTCTTGATTGATTATAAGTGATCCTTTGATGAAATTGTAACAAAATGAAATCTAGGTAGATCCTTAATTTGGTCCTTTTCCTAAGTTTTTCCTTTCCTCTCTATCCAATTTGGTCATTATTTATGCCAATGTATGGGTTTTTGCACAAATACCTCAATTAGTATTTCAATCAAGGTCTAAAATGCAAATTTTCCACTTACGTGAGATAATGATAAAATAATTTCGTACTAGAGCTTTCTATGGCCTTTAGAACAAGAAAGAGAAAAATGAATAGATAGAAAACCTATAGTCATGCAAATGTGGCATGAAATGATATACTTTGACAAATAGTAATAGTGTGAGTAAATGACCTAAAATGCATAAAAGGAAATTCAAAGGATAAATCTAAGTTGATATTCATTTTCCTTGGATTTGAGTTTGCTTGAATGCCAAGTTTCACAATTTCAAAATTTTAGTAATTATCCTTGAAATATTTGGAAATGGAAAATATGAGTTTTCTCCATAATATAAAAAAACTCATTAAATGATTAAAAAATTGGCAACTAATCTCAAATTCAAAATCTACACGCCAAAATTAGAATGTTGATAAATTTTCAACTAATTTGGACAATCTTTAATGTTCTAATGAGTTTAGGAGAGAAAAAGTGTATTTAAAGTCCAAAATATTAAATAATATGTTTAATAATTCCAAGAGAGTAATTAATGGCAAATTTGTGATTCACAAGTTTAAGTTTGCTTGAGGGTGAAGTTTTCACATTAATTGGCAGTTTCTGGATGTCTCTAATGTTAAAGGAAAGAGAAAATATGATTTACTTTAAAAGAACTAAATAAAATGCTTAGATCTCCAAAAATGAAAACTAATCCCAACAAGGGATTTTACACGTCCTAATTAGGCTAGATATCAATTTTCATTTAATTTGGAGTTTGTTTGCACCGTCAATTGAAGAGAGAGAAAAGGAGAAATAATTGTATCCACACTTTATTCGAATTTGATTGGGAAATCAATTAAACATCATGCCTAGTGGACAAATGAGATCATTTGTGGACCCATGTCCACCAGATCAGTTGATCCCCGTGTCATCTCCTAGCTTCGAACCAAGTACAAAATATGCTGCTATATTGCTAGTTTTATTTTTGCAATTTCTCTCTCTGTAGTCGATCATTGTCCGAGATTTCTTTTCCAACGTGTTCCAAATAATATTTTGCACCAATTGATCCCCTACTCGTGATGTTTCTTCAAGAATTCAAGAAATACCAAATTCTTGGGCACCAAGGAACCTTGGTCAACTAGCCTTTTCCCTAGAAATCAACTTACGCCTATAAATACCTCTACCCAAACAATCATATCCCTTTGCCTAGCCTTCCTCTTCTCTCAATTTCTCTGCATGCTACTAGCTTGTCCATCAACGATCGATATTTTAATTTTGAACTTGCATTCTACTTTGTGGACCTCAGAGGCACCACCATCACAATTGATTCGTGAAGTGAGTTCATCGGGCTACCCTCTTTCTTTCTATACCTTCGCATTTACAAATTATTGTAATATGTGGTTTTGCTCAATTTTAGTCAAGCTTTAGTCACACTACTTTGCAGCCATGGTGTGGGCAAGACAGAGGAATATTTCCCATGTTCTTTGACCTTCTTGCCCTCATGTTTTCTTCTTTCTTCAGTTTTCCTCATGAGGTGCAATATGGCCTTTTTGCCCTTGTTTTTTTGATTTGGAGCAAGTCAAGCATGCCATTGATTGGTTGACATGTTTGCATCTGATTGAGCCATGTCATCGGACCTGGTCCCTCTCTCTCCCTCTCTCGCGAGTTCTTCCTTGCTTATTTGGCTTTTTTGAATTTTCTGATTGGTTGAACTTGTAAAATTGTATCTTTCACTCTTTTATCCAAAAATTATCAATAAATATATTTTGGATTTGGAAAAATGATATATTTCTAATAAAAATGTTTCTAAAGTCTGATTCTAATGTTTTCGATAGTCAATTTTTGAGAAATCTAATAAATGCATGAAAAACCGTAAAAATTGTAACTAATTCATATGAACTCCAAATAAGGCAAATAAAAATGTTTTCTTGATCAGGAGAAGATAAGGAATCATTTAATTAGGGTTTCATGACCAAAATCTGAGGTTCTTAAAAAGGTCTAAAAGTAGGGTTTCCTTACACTTATATGCATTATAAAACCCTAATACATGTGAATAACTTAAAATTAGGCAAAGGTGATCTTGGAATCTTGTTAGTTGGTGAAAAGTGAGTACTAGGACTCTGAATTAAGGTATGTGCATCTTATCCCTTAAGTTGGAAATGTTTTATAACCATACCCTGATTTCTGAATGACGCATGGACTAAAACCTTTATTCATGTTATTGCTCCTTTTAGATACAATTACTTCATTGTTTGCTTGAGTGTTGAGCCCCACCTACAATATTTCTATTATTTAAACTTGCCATATGATTTTGTTGAGCATGATGATTTTCTCGACTTATTAGATAATGTAGTGGTACTTATGTACAACCACCCATAGTTGGGCATGCATTTTTCACCGGGGGGAATGTGTTACTCTCCCCATATATAAATATTTTGTAGGTGACTGGGAATGTGTTTACTCTCCCTCACCTAATGGTTGGGGTCCGGTAGGTTCCTCAACCCTACTTAGTTAATTTATTCTAACTTAATAATTCAGTGCAAATTTTCTTATTATTTGTTACGACAAGATTGCTATTTGTTATGTGCCTCATAATTTTGACTCTACATATTCTTACCCAAACTTTTTCTTTGTTGTTATTATCTTGATATTGTTCCTTATTTGACACATACCTTGTTTTCTTTCTTTTGTTGGGTGATCCCAACCACCCAGGCCTAGGACAAGGTATGGAACAAGACCATGAGGGACCATCCCAGGAGTAGAATCAAAGTTTTACTGCTAATATGTCTAGGTTGATGCTGCTAGATATTGTAATTTTCTTTTCTAGTTCTTTTCATGAACTCATGTAATGAACTTGGAATAAATCCATGTAATAACTTAGTCTTTTCTTTGTGCTGCTACTATTGACATTTTTTTTATCTGAATCATGCTTATTTAAATGGAATTATTATGCATGCATCCTTCATTATCTATGTTCTTTGAAAAATAGATGGATGTTGAGTATTTTTCCATTAAATTTCAGTAAGGGGTGATCTCGCCTCCTTATAGCATGGTATCATAGCATGATAGGTAGCTACTAGGGCATACGTTGAAAGAAAGGGTGTCTAGAAATGATCAGGATTTGGGGCTGGCAATATTTTCCTCTGTGCCACTAGCTAGGTTAATGAGGACTCTTGGGTCTGCATGATAGATGCCTGGCTTGAGCTGATACTGATTTTCCGAAATAGCATACCTATAGGAAATAGTAGCCTTATGTTGGATACTCCTAAGAATCGAATATGATGACCTTGTGACTCATTTGAAGATGGATACCTGATATAATTCCCTTGTCCCATAGGACCAAAATGTTTGGGTAATTTATCTCTAGAACCTAGACTTTGAGCTTTAGCGATACTAATCTAGTGTTAGATCATAGACATGGTTTAATTAGACTCACCATTTTATCTATAGTTTAGTTTATCTTGGTAGATCAAACCTTTTATGGGGTGGAGGGGTAGTAGTAGTACCTTGATAAAACATGGATGTGTTGATTTTGGGGACAAAATCCTTTTTAAGGGATGGAGTCCTATAACATACCAAAATCGAGCTACTCTGACTCTAGAAACTCTAACTCCATGAATAGGAGGTTAGTGTGATTGGATCCTTAGAATTGATCAAACAAGTTATAGTTATAACTTGACATGCTTGTTTAGATACTAATGATCATATAATGGTCACATAATGAACAGTTCACATGTTCAAACCCTAATGAATATTTAATGTATATAATATGAGTAACTCACATATTAACCCTAGTTGTGGATGTGCATGATGTTGACCATGTCATGGATCAGTAAACCCTAACATTATGATGAGTGAGATAAATGGAACCTAACCATGGACTTAATAAGAAGGTATAAGTGAAGTATAATAATCATGTTGACCTAAATCCTTTTTTTTATAATGAAGAACCCCTCCCGGGATCGGCCACTAATGGACCCCACCCAGCCAAGGGTAAACCCTGGAACCATCTATGTACTTGGGGGCACCGCGGCGTGCTCAGTAACGTGGGCCTTGTTGCACCTCAAGTGTTACGCCCAGAGTCGAACCCAAGTCCCTTCATTGGGGATTGTCGAGCCGCACCACTGGGTTACTCCCTCGCCCCCACCTAAATCCTAAGTTGTAATCATCTAACACTGGTATATGCATCCTTAATGACATTTAAGACACATTACTCACATTAGGTGTCATAATCATATAACATACATTGATACACATAAATGGTATATGACCACGTAATCCTAGATTAATAATATATAAATCAATTCATTAATATGTAACATGTTTCACCTTATTTGCTAATATACACCTAATGACTCAAATATGAATAATAAGTAACTGGATTTACATAAATATGCATGGCTGGATAATGTGGGGTTAAATGTGCATAACCATTAATAGAAAGTTAATATGGGTAAATGATTTATGAGGACATTAATGTGAGTAAAAAAAGCAATGTGACAATGTATAAATGTTTAATGTAGGTGGAAGTAATTAATGTGACATTAAGTGGGTTAATTATAGACTTAATAACAAATTGGATAAATTTCCTATTTTATGCAAATAATCTGATATAATTTAGTATGGTGATAATATGAGGATAATAGTGTTTAAATCCAAATTATTAAGTATAATAGTCAAATATATTAATAGACATTGAAATAATTGAGTATAACTCTAATTGAGCTAAAACTCTTAAGGAGATAAATAAGAAATATATAGGATTTTGTGCATAATAATGAAAAGTAACTCTTTTCGAAAAAAGTGAATCAATTAAAAGAATATTAAGGATTATGGAATATAATGCTAATTTTTTAATTGTTTTATATCTCATAAAAGGAAATATCAATACTGGAACCCTTGGAATCCATGAGAACCTGATCTATGAGGAGTTGCCCGTGATGACTAGACTCCCGAGTTAATTAGTGAAAGTCCTATGGAGTACCATGGTTTGGAAGAAACAACCTGGGAGCTTAGAATTGAGATGTTGTGTACTCACCCTTCTCTCTTTGCTTAAGATTTAGGGGGAGAAATCCTTTTTAAGGGGTGGATTGTTGTAACGAACTGAAATCTAGGTATATTCTTAATTTGGCCCTTTTCCTAAATTTTTCCTTTCCTTTCTATCCTTTTTGGACTTGATGTTGAAATTTTTGGGATTATTAGTGGTTTGGAAAATATTTGGTTACTATTTATGCCGATGTATGAGTTTATGCACAAATACCTCAACTAGTATTTCAATCAGGCTCTAAAATGCAAATTTTCCACTTAAGTGAGATAATGATAAAATAATTTTGTACTAGAACTTTCTGTGGACTTTTTGGAACAAGAAAGATAAAAAGGAATAAATAGAAAAGTTATAGTCATGAAAATGTGGCATTAAATGCTATAATTTGACAAATAGTGATAATGTGAGTAAATGACCTAAATTTCATAAAAAGGAAACTCAAAGGATAAATCTAAGTGCATATTTGTTTTCCTTGGGTTTGAGTTGGCTTGAATGCCAAGTTCCATAATTTTGGAATATTAACAATTATTCTTGCAATATTTGAAATGGAAAATATGAGTTTTCTCCAAAATATCAAATAACTCATTTAATGACTACAAAATTGGCAACAAATCTCAAATTCAAAATCTACATTCCAAAATTAGACTATGGGTAAATTTTCAACTAATTTGGACAATCTCTAATATTCTAATGTGTTTAGGAGAGAGAAAGTGTAATGAATGTCCAAAATATTAAATAATGTGTTCAAACATATAATATATAGACTAATGTGTTAAATAATTCCAAGAGAGTAAACTAATGTCAAATTTGTGTTTCACAAGTTTAATTTTGCTTGAGGGTGAAGTTTTCGCATTAATTGGTGGTTTCTAGATGTCTCTAATGTGATAGGAAAGAGAAAATATGATTTACTTAAAAAGATTAAATAAAATATTTAGAGTCTCCAAAACTAAAAACTAATGCCAAAATTTGATTCTACACATCCTAATTAGGCTAGGTCTCAGTTTTCATTTAATTTGTAGTTTGTTTCCACCCTCAATTGAAGAAAGAGAAAAAGAGAAATAATTTTATCCACATTTTATTCGTATTTGATTGGGAAATCAATTAAATGTCACACCTAGTGGATGGCTTAGATCGTTTGTGGACACACTTCCATAGGATTAGTTGACCCATGTGTCGTCTCCTAGCTTTGGACCAAATAGGAAACATGTTGCTATATTACTACTTCTATTTTTGTGATTTGTCTCTTTGTAGTCAATCATTGTCTAAGATCTCTTTGTCAATGTGTTCCTAATAAGATTCCACACTAGTTATCCCTTACTCGTGATGTTTCATCAAGAATTCAAGAAATACCCGATTCTTAGACACTAAGGAACCTCAGCTAACTGGCCTTTTCCCTAGAACTCAACCCACGCCTATAAATACCTCTACCCAGACGATTATCTCCCTTTGCCTAGCCATCTTCTTCTCTCAATTTCTCTACACACTATTGGTTTGGCCATCAATGATCAAGCTTTTGGTTTTGACCTTGCAGTTTGCTCTCTAGACCTCGGTAGCACTAGCATCATTATTGATTTGTGAGGTGAGTTCATCAGACCACCCTCTTTCTTTATGTACCTTTGCTTCGAAAAATTATCTTTACCCGTAGTTTTGCTCAATTTTGGTCAAGCTCCAACCATGCTACTTTGTAGCCATGGCATGGGTGAGACAGGGGAAGATATTTCCATGTTCTTTGACCTTCTTGCCCTCTTGTTTTCTTCTTTCTTCACTTTTCCTTGTGAGGGGCATTATGGTCTTTACACCCTTGTTTCTTTGCTTTGGTGTGAGTCAAATAGGTCGTTGACTGACTGACATGGTTGTGTCTGATTGGGCCATGTCAATGGACCCAGTCCCTCTCTTTCCCTCTATCACGAGTTCTTCTTGGCTTATTTTGATTTTTTCTAATTTTATGATTGGTTGAGCTTGTAAAAAATGTATCTTTTGCTCTGTTTATCCAAAAATTATGAATAAATATGTTTTGGATTCAGAAAAATGAGATCTTTCTGATTCCAATAATTTTGATAGTTGATTTTTGGGAAATCTAATAAATACATGAAAAAACCTAAAAATTGTAACTAATTGATATGAACTCCAAATAAGGCAAATAAATATGTTTTCTTGATCATGAGAAGATAAGGAATCATTTGGTTAGGGTTTCATGGCCAAAATCTAAGGCTTTCCAAAAAGGTTTAAAATTAGGGTTTCTTTACACTTATATGCATTATAAAACCCTAATACATGTGAATAACTTGAAATTAGGCATATGTGATCTTGGAATCTTCTTAGTTGGTGAAAAGCGAGTAGTAGGACTCTAAATTGAGTTATTTGCATCCTATCCCTTAAGTTGGGCATTTTGATAACTGAACCCTAATTTTCAAATGAGACATGGACTAAAACCTGTGTTCCTATTATTTCTTCTTTTGGATACAATTACTTCATTATTTGCTTCGGTCTTGAACCCCACCTACAATATTTCTATTATTTAAACTTGCCATATGATTTCTTTGAGCATGATCATTTGTTCAACTTATTATCTAATGTAGTGGTACTTATGTACAACCACCCATAGTTGGGCATGTGTTATTTTGCCCAGGGGAATGTGTTACTTTCCCCATATATATATATACTATGTAGGTGACTGGGAATGTGTTTACTCTCTCCTCACCTAATGGTTGGTGTTCGGTATGTGCCTCAACCCTACTTAGTTAATTTAGTTTGAATTAATCATTCATGCAAATTTTCATGTTATGTGTTATGGTCAGAATCCTATTTGTTATGTTCCTTTTACTTTTGACTCTACATATTCTTACCCAAACTTTTCCTTTGTTCTTCTTATCTTGATCTTGTTCCTTATCTGACACATACATTGTTTTATTTCTCTTGTTGGGTGATTCCCAAAAACCTAGGCCTAGGGCGAGGTGTGGAACAAGACCATGAGGGACCAGCCTAAGAGTAGAGTCAAAGTTTTTCTGCTAAGATGTCAAGGTTGTTGCTGCTAGATCATGTAGTTATCTTTTCTAGTACTTTTCATGAACTCATGTAGTGAACTTAGAATAAATTCATATAATAACTTAGTCTTTTATTTCCACTGCTACTATTCACATTTTTGTATATGAATCATGCTTATTTAAATGGAATCATTATGCATGCATTCTTCATGATCTAAGTTCTTTGAAAAATAGATGGATGTTGTGTATTTTCTTTTAAATTTTAGTAAGGGGTGATCTCGCCTCCTTACAGAAATCCTCTCAACCTGACGGTTGATGACTTTGAAGGTATTATCTCACCACCTGAATACTTCTAAATGGCTTCCTTATTATCGAGGAATAGCAACTTCCATATTCACACACATTTTGCAATATTGTTTGAAAGGAGAACCTATAGAGGAAACGATGCAAAGTTGTGGGGAGATTAGTGTCACAAGAGGATGTGCGACGAGATGAAGAAGAAAAAGCGTCTGTCAAAAAAATACTATAAATAATAAATGGTTAATTATTGGTTTGGATACATTTATCTAGTAGTAAAATGGAAAGTTGCATGCACATCAACTCATGCTAGTAAAATGACAAGGGTTTGTCTTGGTGTGGCATGCTTTAAAATGTATTAGTACCCAAAAATACCCCTCACTAATTGGATGAAAGGCAAACTACCATGTGTCCAAGTGACCCATGGATCAAGACATCCTGATAAAAATGCCTGTCAGGAACGAATCTGCACCATGTGCGGAGTGCTAGATACAATATGAAAAAGTAACTGAATTGGAGAAGTATCCCCTACAATAGGTAGATAATAATTCAATATTTATTTTCTCCATCAAGGATTAGTTCCATAGTATAAGTCCTTTGTTTGATGGATGTTTCCCTGTAGTTTTTCTCTTTGATATTGATGATTTCTCTAGCTATGACCTATATTTCCATATCATCTGCATAGAGAGAACATATTATATGTATCACTAGTAGCCCCTATAGTTGTTTTGTGTGGCAACATTTTTTTATTGAATTTTGTTTCATTTTTGTTGTCCATATAATCCATAAAACCATAGCTATCAGTGTTTTGGCTATGCATGTACTATTGGGTTTTGGTTTGGTTGTGTTGAGTATGTGTTCCATGCTAGCTTGATATTCTAGAATGATACCAATGTTCAATAGATAGTGATGCCATAATGTTGCAGTCAAAAGGACATGTGAAAATGTGTAGTGTGGGTTGTTAGTGAGTTGAGCATAGTATACAATATGAAGGACCAAGAATATCTTTCTTGAGTATACTTAGGTTTTTTTGTAAATTATCATGCCAAATGAACAAGATAAGAATGTGGATAGTTGGTCGACATTTGGTTTTTCATCCACATGTTAAGGGGAAAAGATATTATTGGTAAGTGAAATATAGATATGCATTTTCATAGGTATATGTTTTACCCTATCTCCATGATATATGGTTAACAAAGTTTGTTTCCAATTGAGGTGTCACTCTTCCTTGTTGTCTTAGGAAAAGAAAGTTATGATGGTTCTTTTGAGTCCGTTGGATTTATTAGTTCCCGTAAGTAGTAAGGCATGGCTTATTTTGACGGGTTTAATTCTTTAAGAATGTTTCTACAAATGTTTTGATTGATAATCCTTTTTTCACCTCACTAAGGGTCAAATGTAAATAATTAATGTTGTTCTTGTAGTGTGGTGGACTTATGATGATATTTGAATTATATATAAGGTGTTTTTGATGTATCGCCACATGAGGGAAGCCTAATTGTAAATGGAGTGTTGTTGTGGTTTATGTTTCTTATAGTAATTATTGATGATGTGTTCTTTCAATAGTTTTGGGCTAGAGGAGCATAGGGAGACTATAATTTTGTGCATTAAACAAAGGATGTGTATCTTGATGTTGATGATGCACATCCATCAAAGGATTTTTGGGAGCATATGGTATCCCAATTTAAAAGCTATATCATATTCACAAAATGTTCTTACAAGAAAGATTGACTATTACAATCAATCATTGTATTGATTTTGGAAGGGAGTGTGATACAAATTGAGGTAGTAAATTGTGAGAGAAGTAAGAGATTTGTTGAGGAGAGTGATTCTTATAGCCACCAGATTGAGAAGTTGTGTTTTCCATGAGCTAAGTCAGTTTTTCACATCATCACTAGGAGGGTTCCATTAAGTGATGGGAAGTTTGTTAGGGGATAGTGGTAGATCAAGATAAGTGAACATGAATTGTTCAATTTTGTAGTTAAGAAGTGTATGGTATCTATCTGTTTCTTGTTGGTCAATATGGGTCCCAAGTATAGAGGATTTTTGGAAATTGATTCTAAGTCCCCACCAGGTAAGAGAATAATCCCAAAGTGTGGACATTGTTAATCACATTATTGATGAAAATAATTGTATCATAAGTGTGCTATAAAGTTTTTATAACAATGTTTTGGGGTCTATATGAGTCAATTTTGAGTACCAAGATGGAAAGTGTGAGTGAGAATAGATGTGACTATGATGAATAAGTAGGAAGATAGGGGATCTTATTATCTAAGTCCATTGGACTTTTTTGAAGTACCCAAATGGTGTTCCATAAGTGAGGTAGAGAATTGACATGAGATAATACAAAATGAAATCCATTGTACTTGTCTATGTGGGAATTCGTAACCTCTTAAGCAATTCATTAAAAAAGTCCACTTGATGTTATAATCTATTTTTTTTGAAATCAAGTTTGAAAGTCAATAGAGGAATTTCATCGGTATAACATGCATGTATAGTCACATTAACCACAATGTAAGAATCTTGGATACTCATGTACTTAAGGAACACCCATTGTTGTTTACCTATGATCCCTCTAATGCAGGCTTCAACCTAAAACTAAGCATTTGTCTATGATTTTGTATGTCCCGTTAATGAGTCTTGTAGGCCCAAATTGGTTAGCTTGAGTCAGGTGATCCACCTAATTGGTAAGTGTAATGTGTGTTTGATTAAGGGATTCAATCTATAAGGTGATGCCACCATGGTGGTATATGTAGACAAATAGGTTGATAAATTTGGTTTTGATATGTTCCCATATAATGTGGTAGAAATTTAAATTGGATCCATCTAGTCCAAGATATTTGTCATCACGTAGATTGTCAATTGCATGTTTAATTTTAGCTTCTAAGAGTGTGTTTATAAGTAGATTTGGCTTGGTAATCTTGATAGGAAAAAGGGTTTGCCAATTGATTTGAATGTGTCCAAATATTGAATGTTTTTGTTTAATAGATTCTTGAAGTATTCTATTATGTGGAATGTGATGATGCGTTTATTGGTAGTTTCAGCTCCTAGAATGTCAAGATAGTAGATGGAGGTGTTTCTTTTATTATTGTTGGAACATTTGTGGAAGCATTTTGTGTTTTATCTATCTCCTTCCTTTTTCCACTTGATTTTGGCTCTTTGTTTCTACACAATTTCATTTGTATATTTAGGTGATCTATTTCTACTTTTAAAATGAGTATGTAAGCAGGATCAATGTTGGGGTTTCTATCCTGAAGGATAAGTTTAGATTCTTTATCTTTAAGCTCTCGACTTATGTTTGCAAATGTATTTTGATTCCAAATTTTAAGATCTTTTTTCCAAATTTTTATTAATATTGTAGATGTTCCATCCAGGTTCAAGATGGTTCTGTGGAGGAGTCTAGGATTCCTTAATTCTGTTAACATAATCTCTATGTCTAAATAAAATATCTTGATTTGAAATGGTTTGTGTCCCCATGGGGTATGTTGTGTTTTTAGGAGTATGGGAAACTGGTCTAAGATCAGATGTTAGGTAGATGTCACTATTGTAAGGGGTAGCGCTCATCCCATAATTGTGAACATAGATATCAGTTAGCTTGGCCCATGTATTCCATCTATGCCACGTAAAAGTGACATTTTAGGATGATAAGTCTATGAGATAAAAGCCTCAAACATATATATAGAAGAAAGCATCATGCCTAGATTGTGTGTATCCATTTGAGTTAGGTGTAGTGATCCTTTCTAAGGAACTTTTGGTGAGGTTGAGATCTCCACTAATCAACCATGGTGTAAATGCATATGCGTAGGCGATGTGTTGTAGTCCTGATAGAAAATATATTTTATCATAGCTGGGATCACCATAGATCCCCAAAAAATCCTAGGTGTGGTTGTTTTTGGTGTTTTTGGAAGTGGTGGTGATGATTTATGTTTTAACATCTTGATTGATGATATGAAAATATTATAGATTCCCATTGATAAGAATTCCTCCTTTTAATTAGTAGAGTGGGATTTGTATATAGTTTAGGATATGATTGTCTCTTATTGTTTTAAGTAATAACTATGATAATTTGGTTTTAGTTTCTTGAATAGATTGATGAAATTTATTTTGTCTTTGTAAATAAATTGTTTGATCTTTCTATGCCTATCTGTACTAGCAACACCAAAAATACTCCATGATGCAATAATCATTATAGAGTTGTGTACTAAAATCTATGAATGACAGCCTAGATGTCAAGTTTGTGGATTTAATCATTGAAGATGTGGATATTATTCCTCCAACCCATAAATTCTTCTAGATTAGAGAGAGATAGGTTCACATTTAATGCAGTATCAATTCTATCCCTAAATGTAAAGTGAATGTAATAAATGATTAGGTGTCATGTCATGAAATGACGTCATTGGTATGATGCATATTTTAACCAAGTGTATTAGAAAGCATATAAGGGTTTGAGACTTCATCATTAAGCAATGTTACACTTGGAGAGGACATACGTAAATCATTTTCTACAAAGTTCTTCGTGTTGACATCCAAAGTTGAAATCAGCGATTTGAAGGATTGTATATCACATGAAGAATTTGAGTTGTGTATTTTTTGAGAGGGTTTGTGGGATAGTTTGAGTTCTTCAATAATCTTTGATTTGAGTCTATCAACAGTCTATCTATTGAGATAAGGTGAAGAGTGTTCTATTGTTGGTTTGTTGAATGGGTAGGGGTTGTAAAAATAAGTTGTGTTATTCTTTGTTTGAGTGCTAGTGGGTGCAGAACTACATGGACATTTATGAACTTTAAGGATAACCTAATATTGAGATGCAAGGGGTTAGGTTGTGATTTTCCCCCTCCCAAATCATTTTTCATATCATTGTACCATTCAGTGTTGGTGTTTTTTGGTGGAAGTTTTTTCCTGGAAGAACAAACCCAAGAAGTGGGATGGCTAGATAAGTTAGAGAACATCATTGGAACATATTTAGGAATTCTTACAGAATTTTGACAGTGTCTATGAACTACTCAAATTTAATCTTGAGAATGTTAAGGAGTTGAATTTCTTGTTTAACAAGGAATACACAATAGGCTTTGATATAGTTGGTAGGTTGTAAGGTTTCTGTACTGATGCACTATAGATTGGAAGCTACAACATGTGCAATGGCTTTAAAAACTTCCACTTCCCATAAGTGTGGAGGAAAGTATGTGATGGAGATCCATCTAGATCCACCCAAGTCTGCATGAGATGGTCCTCTATCAACAAACCATTTTGTGAGTTGATCATGAATGAAACTTTGACTAAAAGGGATAGTAATGGTTGTCTGAAGAGGTGGTCGAGTTTGGTGTTCATAGGGACAGAGTAAATGAGTTGTGAGAAGGAGAGGATTTTGGGGTTTAAGAATTGTTCTTCCAAAATGAGGTGTGAACATGGGTAACATCTAAGATATAAATAGTGTGGTTGTACAAGTTGTTTTGGATCTTCACTAGGACACTACGCTGGTAAACACCATCATAAGTCTCACAGAGTTGGTCAGGGGGTCAATGGATGGGTCAATGATGGTATCTAGAGCTTGTTTCTCCATCTTAGAGGTGGTGAATGGTAGGTGAGAGGGGAAACATAGCATATAAGGATGTGGTCAGATGAGGTCACAAAGAAGGTGATGCATTGGGGATATATTCAATAGTTAATGATGTCGGTATATGGGCAGAAGGGAAGGAGTAACGGGGGTGTTGTGACCATTCAGTTGCTCCTATCAGGAGGAAATGCATGTGAAATAAGGGGATAGGAAGTGGAGGGTGTCTTGTTTCACGTATCATCTAGGAATTAGAGAAAGTAGAAGGGTTCATCTATAAATAGGGAGATTGAAGCTCACAATATTTTGGTTGGTTCTGGAAGAGATGCAACCTTTCTATTTGTCCTAAAGTTTAGCTTTGTAATGATATAGTAGAGTATGGTTGGGCGGTGTGATCTTCAAACTGTGTGGTATGTTCAAATTTTCAACACATCTACAAAAAGGTGGCTATACCTAAGGTCGAAGTAGGTGTTAGAGAAATGGCTTGTACCTTTGCATGAAAATAAAAATTTAGTGATTTCACAATTGTTATAGGAATGTATTATGTGGTTACATCTCTTGCATATATGTCGTTTCGAGGTGGTCTATGTATCTTAGTAAACAGGGTCCATCCACAACATGCGGGGGGGGAGTTAAAAAAACTTCATTGAGAGAGAAAAGGAGGAATATGGAAGGTTAAAGTAAGACATGGTGGGAAGCGGGAGAAGGAGGATAGAGAGATTGAATATATGAAGTGGCTGCTTAGGTGTCTAGACTACTAGGTTAGAAAATTATAAGCTACATAAACTTTAGTGTGGTTGGGCCTGAAGCGGGTGCCTTGGGCCGCTTCAATGGACCACTGAAGTAGCTGCCTAAATCCACACATGACTAAAACATAAAAGTAATATATTTTTAAGGACATTGGAAATGCAACTCTCATCTCCTCAACTCCCATACCAACACAAAATACTACCGCCAAGATTCAAGTGTCAGTCAGTTGTGGTTGTGGATTTCTTTCCCTGTTAAGAGTTTCAATCCTTACTACACCACACCTCTTCATTCCTATACAATTAGTTCCATTGAGATCCCTTCTTCTCACACCAACAAATAGAATAAAGTGCCACATTAGATGTCTCTAAAGCTATAATTGTGAAGAAGATCAAAGTCACCAATTTGGGTTTTTTTGGTTGGTCCTGGAAGAGGAAGGTATGCCATGCACTGTACAAGTAAAAGGAACCATCATCCTTCCTCAAAAAACTTGTTAGAGAGTTTTCGTCTTCTCCCTTGACATCAAAAAATAGTAGATATATATTCTCTTATTCGTTGTTTACTTATTTGTTTGCATGTGTGCAAACGACATATTCCCTTCTCTTAACTTGACGTCCTTTCAAATATCTATATACTAGATAATATCTTGGCAAAATTTTCCATGTTGATATATGTCACCTCTTCTACATGTAATATTCAATATAATTAGTACATTCTCATCAACACAAGTGCATTTATAAGAATAACTACATGAACATTTTGTTTCCCTTTTTCAATTTTTCTATTACGATCCTACTACCCATTTTCTCTCTTTCATTCTCCATTTCCCCTTAACCTCTTCCCTATTGTATGTTTCCTTTTCCCTCTTCCTTTCTCCTTGTTCCCTTAACCTCTTTCATGCTCCCTAGTTCTTTAGAAAGCTATTGTATGAAACTACCATTGACACCTACTTTAAGATGAAAATTTTCTTAGGTTGTTTTCTCTTCATGATCCATGTTTCCCTTACAAAACTAGATTAAATTCATTGTTACCTCAGAATTTGTTACACAACTAATCTAGAACATCTTACTATAGTACAACCTACATTCTTTGTTCTTCAGTATAGGAAAAAATAAGATAATATCATTTTAATCCTTAGGTTGTTCTCTTGTTTTTTTCCATCAACATTGACATTTATTGTATAAAAAGTGCATATACAAAATAATCCATCTATTCTTGATTATATGTTGTGATATGTTTCTTGTAATATTAGTAGTTCTCTCTATATATTTCCTGTAAGGGATTGTTTGGCAGGGCTGCAAACAAGCCCATGCAGTTACAAGTACAAAAATATTCTAGTTTCAAGCATTTGGTTGGATGTTGTTCCAACCCACAGTAGGAAAACAAATTGCACAATGACTTTCGGGCCTATAGGAAATGTGTAAAATGAACCGCTCCCTTTTCAGGTATGGTTCCAGTTCTTTTATCTCTATCCCATACAGCTATCCTCCATCCATCTTCTTCATGTGTTAATTACCAACTGATTCTTCCTACTATCAACATAAACAACAGCTATATGCATGGTTTAGATGCAAGCATTGTCAACAACTAGAATTTATCAACTACTTGGAACCAAATATTTACAAAATAAATCAACGCACTTGAATTACTAAGAACCAAACCAAATTAGTTGACTTCCAACTCATCATTTTAGTTTTCTTGTTTTACAATTCTAGCTGTTGGTTGATTTTACATGAAACCAAATGAGCCCTAATTTTAGTTGTTCTTGTATATGCTTTGTACTTATATTAAAAAAATTGCACAAGTAAATTGATACATATATTAGATAATAATTAGTAATATCAATACTATTCTCCTAATAATATCAATAATACTTCTCTTAACCAATAATTCTTTGTATTTCTCTTAATCATATGTATGATAGTATGATTACATGACTATGAGGATAATTTGCTATACTCTAGAGTGTACTTACTCAAATTAGAGATAAATCTACAAATTATTCTATTTTCTATCACAATTAGTATGACAGTTATGATCAAGTTTTAGGTAAGTCAGATGATCTTGGGTGGAACTATAGCACATTTCCATATCCAACCTAAAGGGAGAAAGTGAAATGCAAATTCTATGGTCATCTATTGACGAGAGGAAAATTATGATTCAAGAAACATTTTGCAGGCCAGTGGAGATGTTGATGCATGCAAGATAGTTACTGACAAAATGAAGAGGGAACTTATAGAGTAGTTGGACAAGTTTGCTGCAAAGAAGAACCATAGGGTTCAAGAGTTGAAGGATATGTATGGTGAGGGTAGAAATTGAAAAATGTGATGATGACATTGTGATAGACAAATAAAGAATCCAAAGTTTGTAGGTCAAATTGGCACTTTTTTCTTTATAAACCCAAAGGATATTGTCAAAGAAGGGGTGTCTTTAAAACAACCAACAATACAAGACAAGTTAAGTAAAGAGAGGAGGGAAAGGATATGTCAATATATAGGTATATGGATTTATGAGGCTGAAAAAACCCTAACTCATACTCATATAATTTCAAATACTAGATAAATTTTATGAAACCCTAACTATTATACTATTTTTTTGTAAATTATAATACAAATTATTTGTTTTTCTAATTAGAAATCCTGATGAATACCATTAACCTCAACAACTTCCAAATTATGTTAGAAGTTATAGATCAATTTGAACCTGATTTAAAGGCACCATCTTACTAAGAGTTGAGGGAATTGTTACTTAGGAAGGAGATGGAAGCTACCAAAGAAGCCCTTACACTGAACAAGGAATAATAGAAGTAGTTTGAATGCTCTTTTATGATGGATTCTTGGACAGACAAGCACAATAAAAGTATCATGAATAATGCATCAATAGTCATTTTGGGAACTATTTTTTCAAGGTTGTTGATTGCTCAAGTAATATACACAATGCAGAGCACATATTCAACCTTGTTTGTACTGCTATTAAAGAATTGTGATAAGAGAATGGTGTCCATGTAGTTAGTGACAACAATCTAGATAATCTTACATAGAGTCACCAACTCAAGGAGAAGCGACCAATGCTCTTTTGGACTCTATATGTAGCACACTGCATTGACTTGATGTTGGAGGCAATTCAAAATTGGAGTAGGGTGCAAAATATTATGAAAAAGGGAAAAAGCACTCGTAATACTTACATACATCCATCATTAACTCTAAGTATTATGAGTATCTTCTTGGGATGTGATCCGGTCAGGTTGGGTGTCACTAGATTTGATACTGAATTTCTAAGCTTGGAAAGTCTCTTGAAGAACATGTCACTTTTAAGAATGATGTTTTTTTTCTAAAGAATGTCTCAAATTAAAATTCTCAAAGACTCATGGGGGGCATTAAGGCTACAAAAGTAGTTGATGGACCCCAATTTTGGTGAGGATTTCAATTGGTGCTTAAAATTTTCAATATGCTAGTCAATATTCAAGATTGATAAATGGGGGATAAAACACCAGCTATGGGCTACATACAATCAACTATGATCTACGCGCTTTATGTGCTAGATAAAAAGTTAGCTAATGATGAGATACTTTGCAAGCTAGTGTTTTAGATAGTTTGAGATAAGTGGGAGTACAAACTTAACTGACTCTTACATGTTATAGGTAGTTCAACACCACTACTCCTTTGTGTCATTAATTTGATGAAGTTAGGTATTAAACTAACACTCACATTATATAGGTTATCATTTGTACCTATAATTTTATTGGAAGGATTGTATCATGGACTACATTGAGACATTCTACTCTAAGTCACATATCCTAGATGGCATCATCATGAAGGAGTTACAAGCATATAGAGATGGGTTATGTTCTTTTGGAAGATCAATTGTTGTTAAACAACAAAAGGGCACCAATAAGGATCCAAGTATGGGTTAGAGATGGGTCTTTGTCATTACACATATGGCATGTTTGGTGTGCAGTATGTCCCATAGGCTAGGATGAAAATACTCCAGAAAAATTGCAACCCACGTTCAAGTTACATTTAGGATGTCATTAGAGCGGTAGTAGAGTCTGAGTGGATAATGACTTTCTAAAACCACAAAGATCCTTGGTGCGTGGGAGGTATAAGTTATAAGTGCCTTCTAAGAGGACCATGTATGACTCTGACTCGGTAACTATCACCGTCTCCTACTCGATGACTAGATTCATTTTTGACTTGATCTCACACTTCTGATGATGACCATCCATACCAACATCTTCCTTGTCCTTAATTTCTTCTACTTCCATCATTGTCTTGATGTGCTTAAACATTTCTATGTCATGAAACTCCTCATTGAGCCCTTTCTCCATTGCTTATCCAAGTCTCCATATGCTCCCCTCCTCTAATAATCCCACACTCCCACCTGAAGTGCTCACCTCCACCTGTGGTCCCTTGTAGTCACGTCCTCTGATTTCTAGCACATACCTTCTTGGTATCACCAAATTATCTAACTAAATGAGTGTAGATTCCTTCCTACAACCATTCATCCTTCATTTTCCATCTTTAAATGCAACATGGTATGCTGAAACCTATCAAAATCCTAGAGTACCATACAATCTTGACCAGTAATACAACCTGTCAAAATCCTTACCCGTGAAGCAACCATGGACATAAGTTTACAGTTGGCTGCATGACCCACTTAGTGACTTCATTTTACCCTTATTTTGCAATTCAATGGTGGATACATTTTGGTTGAGGTGCACCATATTTACACAATTTAGTTGTACTGGTGTTAAATCTAACTTGTTTGTCGCCATCATGTGAGAAAACTCGGATCACAATTGAGATGTTAAAGGGCCCTTATAAAGGAAAAATGACTTTTGTACATGTTTTTGTAATATAACTATATGTGATTTTTTTTATCTAGTTTATATCTTTCCCAGATATACAAAAAGGAGAAATAGGATGGATATGAACAAGTTTGAATCATTTGTTTTCATTCAATTTAATGCCAAAGTGAAGGTGTGGAAGGACATATATGAAAAGGCTTATGATCCTATAGAGTCTGATGATAGGTATGAGGCTAACTATTATATGTTAAAACTAAACTCAGATGAATAATAAATCTATCTAGGTGTGGGAGTAAGTTTGGGAACTATTGCAAAAGGTAGTAGGGCAGAAGAAGCATCAAAGCCTAGGAAAAGCACAATGTTTACTACTTCAATTTTGGATGCAAAGTTGAAAGAAAACAAGGAGTATGGTGATGTTGAGTTTGATGGTCATGATGATAACAACATGGATAGTGACAAAAGACCTCAAGGACCTTGAGGCATATTCATAGGATGTTTTTGTATTTTCTCATTCTAGAAGTGAGGACTGCGAGTTTTTTATGATTGAGTGTTTTTAGCTTATAACCATTTACTTTTGTAATTAGAATATTTTTTAGTATATGAAAGTCATTTTGATCCAGTGAAATATTATTAAGATGCTTTATTTTTTAGTAATATTTCTTTTTGTAAGTAGTGTGTCAATCACTAAATTTTTATTTTTCAAAAACAATGTGGATCACTTTTTCAAAAAAAAATGCTTGCTGTTGTCAGCTTGAAAATGTGTTTCCCGCTTTAAGGGAGGCAATCTGCATACTTCCCCTTTCACATTTTCCAAAACCTAGAGTGGAACAAACACTGGAACATGCCACACTGGAATACTGTAACAACCCCTATTTAAAAATTGGAGCACCCTATTTGAATACTAGAACATCCCCATTCATCTACCAGCACACCTATATTTTATTACTAGAGCATACCCTTTTATACATTGGAATTGTCCTACTTGAATATCAAAGTAGCCCCTTTTGTACACATGAACTGTCCTACTTGAATAGTTGAGCAACCCCTTTTGTACACTAGAACTATCCTATTTGAATGCTCGAGAAGTCCATTTTATACATTGAAATTGTCCTACTAGAATACTTGACTAGTTGTTTATACTTTAGGACTGTCTTACATGAACAATCGACCTACTGTCTATACATCAAAACTATCCTACTTGAATAGTGGAGCCACCCCACTTCAATAATGGAACACCCCAACTTCAATATCAAAGCAACACCTTTTCTACAATGGAACTGTCCCAGTTGTACATTGGAGTGACATATTTTCTACAATAGAATCTCTTGACACTATTTTAAATCTACTATCTAGATCTTGTAAGGGCATGCTTATAACTCAAGCATGACACTCTTTTTTAGCCCAAATACACCCTCCTTCCATTTGAATACTATAGTGGCCCATTCAAACACTGGAGCTGCTCTATTTTGAATACTCAAATAGTAGAACAACCCCAATAGAATATTGGAAAAACCCTTTTGTACACTATAACTGTCTAAGTTGTACATTGGAGCAACTTATTTTTGTACAATGGAATCTTTGGACACTTTTTTGCATCCATGATCTAGACCTCATGAGGGAATTTTTAGAACTCTAGTGTGGAACTCTTTTTCTTGCCCAACTAAAGACTCCTAGAATTTAAACAAAGGAGTGACTCCATTGAATATTGAATCTTTTCTGGTTAGAACATGGGAATATCCATTCAAACATTGTAACAACCCCTACTTGAATACTAGAACAACCCCATTCAAATACAAGAACACCATTACTTGAACATTGGAATAACCCCCACTCGAATACTAAAATAGTCCACACTCAAATACTAGGAAAACCCCATTCAAATACTAGAACAACCCCAACTCTAATACTAGAACAACTCCTATTTGAATATTGGAACACTCCTACTTTTACAGTGGACCACCCCATTTGAATACTGAAACAATCATCACTGGAGTACTAGAACAACCCCCATTTAAATAGTGGAATTCCCCTACTTGAGTATTAGATCAGATCCATTTGAATACTTGAACCCCCACCTGAAAACTAGAATACCCCTTTTGTACACTAGACCTATCCCAGTTGAATACTAAAGCAACCCTTTTATACACTTGAACTGTCCTACATGAAAATTGGACCCCCGTTTGAATGTTGGCACTTCTCCAGTTCAAATACTAGAATGCTCCCATTCAAACATTGTTTGTAGCAACCCTTAATCAAATACTAGAACAAACCCCATTCAAATATGGGAAGAAACCCCTTTGTACACTAGAGCTGCCCTAGTTATACACTAGAGCAACTTAATTTTGTGAAATATAAATTTTTTGGAACTTTTTTTTGCATCCATGGTCTTGATCTTATAGAGTATTTTTTAAACTCTAACGGGACACTTTCTTCATCCCAACTACACCCTCATAGCCTTTGAATATTAGAGTGGATTTTTTCAAATGTGGGAGCTTCTCCAGCTTGAATATGTTCCCCATTCAAACACTAGAACAACCCCTACTCAAATACTATAATGACCCCCATCCAAATATGAGAAAAAACCCTACTTGAATATTGAAATAGCCCTACTCAAATACTAGATAATACCCCACTAGGATACTGGAATAGCTCCCACTTGAATATTAGAGTAACCCCATTCGAATACTGTAACAACCCCCACTCGAATATTGCAACAAACCCCATTTGAATATTGGAACCCCCTACTTGAATATCAAAACACCCCCATTTGAATATTTGAACAACCCCCAATTGAATATATGAACAACCCCTATTTCGATATTGAAACGCCCCTACTTGAATAGTGGAGAAGCTCCCTTCAAATACTTGAACACCCTCACTTGAATACTGGAGCAACCCTTTCGTACATTAAAACTATCCCACTTTAATAGTAGAGCAATCCCTTTTTACACTAGAATTTCCCTACTTGAATACTGGATAGCACCACTTAAAGATTAGAACATTGCCACATGTATACCGGAACAACTCCTTTTGCACACTACATTGGAGCGACCTATTTTTGTATAATGAAGCAACACCCCCTGAATATCAGAGCATCTGATTTCGTATAATGGGACAACTCAACATGTGGAACAAATTGATTTAATATGATCTATGGTGGGATTCAAACCTAAGATCTCACATATGGAAGTTGAATGCACTTACCAATGCACCAACAGTACAACCTTATTGTACATGATAACCTGAATACCAGAGCAGCCCCTTTTGTACACTAAATTGTAGCACTTGAATACTGGACAAGCCCTTTTGTACAATAGAATTTTCCTACCTGAATACTAGAGCAGCACCACTGGAATATTGGAACACCCCCTCTTGTATACTAGAACCACCCCTTTTGAACACTACACTGGAGCGACCTATATTTGTACAACATAACAACTCCACTTGAATAATGATGTAGTTGGTTTCGAACAATGGACAACTCGACATGTGGTAAAAAATGAATTTATATTTTCTAAAGTGGAGCTCAAACCTGAGACCTCTCATTTGGAAGACAAATATACTTACCAGTGCACCATTGATATAGTCTTATTATACTATTTGGAATACATACATACATATATATAAGTGACTATGGTACCTTGGCGATGTTAGATAAGATACATAGCTGGAACAAAAATATTTCTACTATATTCTTGATGTGCAAAGAAGAGGAGTCCCATAATCACTTATTTGGGAACTGCAAATTTGTCAGGCAGATCCGAGACATTGTTTACAGAGATTTCAGCTTGCATTTGGTGCTGAAAAATGAAGTAAAGAAGACACTTGTTGGCTGCAGAAAAGGAGAAAAGAAGAGGTTGGTGTTTGTGGCACTATCTTACTACATCTGGAGTGAAAGAAATGAAAGAATACATGGAGGTACAGAAAATAGCGTGAGTTGTATTGTTGCAAAAATTTGTAAATGTGTGAAATGAAACTACACGTTAGATAGAAGTGTGAGTTGTCGTTTATGTGTTATGTAGCATTGGGCTATATGTAACTCTTAGACCTCCTATAATTTTAGGAGGGAGTCAGTATATATTTACCTACTTCTAACAATATTAGAACTTGACTCAAATCACTCCGCTCATCTGTCTTCATTCAACGAGTCCCCTTTTTGACACTTCAACACCTCTAACATTATTATACAAGGGGACACCTTACCATCATAATTGTTTGTCTTTGTAACTTCTATTTCACCTTTTGTGCTAAAAAACTAGGGGAACAAAATGGCTTCTTAAGAAGGATAGACAACCTCATAGACGTCGCATGATACAATCTATTGATGATACCAACTTATTCATCCCTTAGAGTGATATCATCAATACCATCATGATTCGACACATATCCAAACACCTTTCAGTATTCAAATAAATTTTCACAAAACCACCTTAGTAGGAGTACATGGTAATAATGAAGATATACAAAGGTACAATTATAGTGCAAACAAAATCCTTCCCTCTCAAGTACCTTGATTTACCATTGTTTTCAAACAAACTTCCTGCAATAGTGTGACACCTATTTTAGACAAAATGACCAATAGACTAGCTACATGGTGCATGAAATGTCTCAGTAAACCAGGCAAGCTCAAATTAGTTAATGTTGCATCGCTATCCCCAAAAAAGTGGAGCAACATATTGAAAAAATGTATAGGGATTCCATGTAAGGAATCTTGTCGAATAATAAGAAAATTAATTTAGTTAAGTGATCCACAATCTTCAAATATAAGTCCCTAGGTGAATGGAACATCATCAATCTTAGACTACACTCACAACTCTTATTCAACAAAGTTTTGGTTAGCTTAATCAAGACCAAAAATACCACATGGAAGATCTACATAAACAACAAATATCATAGGAAAAACCTACCTCAGAACATATGAACAACAAAGTATACCTTTTTGGAGATATCTAACAATTGAAAAAATGTCATTTAGGACACTATATAAACACCAACACACTATTGGGACCTTGTATTTTCCAGATATGATAATTGATCAATCTTTAGGAAATTATAACAACATGGAATAGGTCAAAGAATCCCATACCATATTACATATATCACACTAGAAAAATCACTTACTCTTCTCTCTTCTTGGACTTAAAAATTAGATTTGTTACTTTATACTAACACTGAAGATACCGCACAACAAACCCTCGGTGTTTTGGAAATGAGGAACTAAATACATTATAAACAAAACTAGAAAATTTATAATCTCACATAGACACACCTCACACTATGGGTCTTCATTCTAGATGATCGAGTGTTCCAAAAACATTTGCATCTTGTTGAGGTTAGTTAGACATAGAAAATATTTTTATCATATGAATGTATGAATGGTTCTAGTACCATCTATTTTACAAAAGTAGTGAAAAAAACATGAGATATCTTTCTTGAATGTCGCTTCTCACATGGAATATATAAATCCCTTCTACATCAATCCTACATTAATTCTAAGATTATTTTAAGATTATTCATTTGAAGCAGATACAAAATAAAAAATTTGGTCAAAAAAACCATATATGATCCATTGAACTTTGATAAATTTCTTTTCCATTTATAATCTACTATAATAACAACTTATGACACTCATCTATATTATGTATAAAAAATAAATATTTCCTACATTCTACCAGTAAGAGAAAAGCTAGTGAATTGGTTGCATTTATTGTATAAGATACTTGGATTCAAAGTAATAACACAATTTTATATTATATTATATATATATATGTGTGTGTGTGTGTGTGTGTGTGTATTTTGTTATTGCCAACATCTCTAACTTACTCGATATTTGGATACCTCAAAACCTTATAGGTGATTCCAGTTGAATACTCAAAAGGAAGGTCGGTCCCAAGCCGTCACTGTCTTTCAATATACTAATGATGCAACCCTAGTTAGATTCATTAACTTTGAAGAGAACATACATGATGTAGTCCCCTCGGGCATCTATGAATCCCTAAGATTGTTGACCTTCATCAAATGGTGGTTCGTTTGACCCTGTCATGTGATCTTGATGATGCAATTTTTAAAGTCCCCACTATACTCTCATGATGGTAGTTTTTATTTATCTTCTTCCGTTGCCACTTGGGATGAAGCTACACTCAAGAAGCGTCCAAGAAAAGACACCCAGATGGTTAGAAACTCAGTTTGTGATGGAAAGGTCCCAGGTTCGACCCCATGCCACAGGATGAATAGAATGGCCAACTTAAAAAAAGGCACAACTGAATGCAAAGGATACAAGCAACATTTATGCAACCATCACCGCCTCCGAGTTCAACCAGATCTCTTTGTGGGACACAACCCATGAGATATGAAACAAGCTTTGCATCACCTAAGAAGGGACCAACCAAGTCAAGGATTCTAAGGTGTACATGTTCAAGGGTATCCTTGAAAACTTCAAGATGGTCAAGAAGGAGAAAGTGCTCGAGATGTACACAAGACTCAACACCAACATCAATGGTCTTGTTTCTTTGGGTCACCCTATGGAAATATACACCATCAACTCTAAGATCCTAAGGTCTCTAACAAGATCTCCCATGAGATGAGAAGATGGGAGACAACCTTCTAGGTTCTCTCAACTTGGAGGTAAGGTTCTCCATGTGACCCTCAATCTTTGACAGAACCAACTTTCTCTATTAGAAAAGATGGTTGCAATTCTACATGCAAGGAATGAGATACGACATGTGGAAAGTAGTCATCATTACATATAAGGAGCCAGACGGAGATGTTGCCCCTTGGGATGAAGCTACACTCAATAAGCCACAGTTGAATGCAAAGGCTATAAACATCATTAATGTAGCACTCACCGCCTCCGAGTTCAACCAGATCTCTTCATATGAAACAACCCATTAGATATGAAACAAGCTTTGCATCACCTATGAAGGGACCAAGCAAGTTAAGGAGTCCAAGGTGTACATATTCAAGGGTCTCCTTATAAACTTCAAGATGGGCAAGAAGGAGAGAGTGGCTGAGATGTACACAAGACTCAACACCCTCATCAATGGTCTTACTTCTTTGGGTCACCCTGTAACACCCCCTTAAGCATACATGTGTCAATGGAAGCAATACCCATGTTTTCCATAACATGGGTTACTATAGCTCAAAGGGATGCCACAACAATGATAGACAGTGCTAATAAGGTAAACAATAACCATGCATAGATATGAAAATTAGTTTATACATTGTTCACAATTGGTTTCTTGAATTGAAGCTAATTAGGGTATACATGATTAAACATAATTAATGCATGAATTTCTGTATAACACCAAGATCTTCTATTGTAGATGGCACCCCACCATATGTATCTTTAGGTAACGTTGATCTATTCCTTAAGCTGACCTTCATATAGCCCTTCCTTGAAAGTTGCCTGTACCTG
The DNA here is from genome assembly GCA_963693085.1 of Alisma plantago-aquatica. NCBI lineage: Eukaryota > Viridiplantae > Streptophyta > Magnoliopsida > Alismatales > Alismataceae > Alisma > Alisma plantago-aquatica. The sequence goes on from OY856409.1 coordinate 197,958,914, forward strand.
AGGGCATCACGCCCCCAGCCATGCATACAATAAAAATCACATTAGAGTAAGCATCATAGAGCATTATTATAACAACTTAGTAACTTGGCAATAAGAAAAAAAACATGAAACTAATTAAACAATGGATTTAGATTCACATAGCATAATCTTGTTGGTTGATTAAAGTATCCATGATACTTATGCACCAATGGTGCTCATAAGGCTCGTAGGAACAACATTAACATGATGAGGATAAAGTAATCCAACCTAGTACATAATTCATCAATATCTTGGAACTAGTTAACTTTACTTGGATTTCATATGAATGTGACATTGATTCTTGAAATAGCATTGATGCACAACATTAAAGAAATAACTTTGGAGGAACTTGGATGTTATTAAGATTTAATTTGAAGCACATAACTATGCATATCATTCATCTTGATTATCATAATGATTATAAGATGATGAAAACTAATATTGAATACTCAAAGTGCATGGACCTGCTTACCTGATCCTGAGGAGGTACACTAATAGTAGATGAAGTTCTGATCAATCCTAATATCCTGTAAATAACATAATTATAAATTAATTTCATTTTCTTAACATAGGTGTATGATTCTTTAATTCAATTTGGAAATTGGGTCAGGATTCTGGGTCTGAAACTAGGACCATGTGATAGATCTCGAAAATCTGATCAAAAATCATATGTGGATCGTCCCCATCAGAGCTCTAGATTATTTTCTATGATTTATTAAAGATCAGACTAAAGATGGCCAATCAGAATGGTCGAGAATTCCACATGTGTATTTCTGTACAAAAAAAAAGTCAAAAAGACCAAAAAGACACGTATCAGTGTGACACATTGATGTGCAACCAAGGGCAGACCTAGAAATCCACTGCCTGCAATGTTCATTTGTTGAAACACTAAAGAACAGGAAAATAGCTTGGCGGTCCTGGATCCAAACTCGTGATCGGCTATGGAACAGAACGAGAGACCATGACTACTGGATTCCTTGTGATCTTCCGACAATGTCGACCCCTGACATGGGTGCAGGCATGGTCGAAATTGTTAGAGACACTCGTCGCCATGGGAAGCCAACCTGAGGAGAATAGGAATTGCAAGAACAGAGGGACTGCGGCAAGGCAACGTCCCTGACGAGTTTGTGAGGGTCTACCAAAAGAAAAGGAACATTCATCCATAGCAAAAAGTGAAAAGAACTCTGGCTGGATCACCAACTGTGGTCGAAACAGAGCAGGTAAGCCTGAAAATTGGTTTTGCTAAAGGAAGGGCGAAGCGTGCAAATGAAGATCAGTCACCTCTTTAAGACTGTCTACTAAATTTGAGGGATTGTTTTCCGTGGTATAAGCATGATCGAGAATCTTGGTTGGCAGCAAGATCTATAGGCATGAAGATAGACTTCATAGGTCCAGTGTTCAGGTGAAAGGGGTGACATTATAGCTTGTAGAAAAGGGGGGAAGGGATCTTAGGAATCTTACTGGAGGTTGAATTGGACTGAGATGGCTAGAGGCTCACACTCGAGCTCACCGTTGCCACCTAGGTAGATCGAATCTGTGGTGGTTCCTCACGTTGGCTCTAGTGGAATTGGTGGATGGGGATGGTTTATCGGGGGTTGCCCTAGCTTCCTCAGTTTGTTCCTCTTGGTCTGATGAACCCTTGCAGCCAAGGGGAGGGTTGCACTGTCGACTGGGGAGGAGGAAGAATTAGACAATTTCTCAATAGGCTCTTATATGGAGTGAGTTAGGGCTCGCTAGGATCATGGTTATCTCCCGAGATCATAGGCATCGAGAAAACAGTAAGCAGTTTAGGAGGGAGGGAGTTATCGTCGAGGAGGGAATTTGGTCCCTGTCCCCTCTCTTCACGCGGAGCGTGCAGGAGGTAGGGAACGAAGCCCCTCCCGTCAGATCCTCATCGAACGGTCCAAAAAGGACCCGGGTGTACTTAGCTCTGTGTGACAGGATGCCTAAGCCTAAAGCCTGAAACTTAGGAAAAATCAAATGATAGTCGCTTGTGATTATCAAGCTAATTAATCAAGGACAGTTCATTATCTTCTATTTCTTCCTAATGACATTTGAGGCATCTAGGATTATCCAAATCTAACCAAATTTGGTGGGTTTGATAATTCAACCATGAGGAATTCGATTATCGAATTAGATTTTGGATATAAGTTAGGGAAACTAGTGTTTTACATCATTATCTACTTAGGGAAATTAACACATTAATAATCATTGCAAGGAAATTTTATTACCAAAATCTGAGGGAATCTCTATTATTCTATTATTTACTCATATGCCAATTAGTGGGACAAATTATACATGTATGTGGGTCCAACTATCATTCCATCCCAACTAGTCACCAATGCATAATTAGGGTTAGGTTTTTTTTTGCATTAAATAACATTGATGTGAATAAGTATTGATGTAAATGATTCAATTCAAGGTCCACTTAATATCTTTGGATCATTTTGAAATATGAATTAAGCATGTTCTCAACTTAAGTCAACATATGAGAAATGGATTCTTTCAAATTAGGGTTTCATCCTTAGTAAAGGTAAGAAATTTTGGGACTCAATTTTGAGGGTCGTCACAACCTACCCACCTTATAGAAATTTCATCCCCGAAATTTTTCAAGTACTACCCACCTTAGGGTTTCACTTAGTATGGGAATGTAAAATCTCTAACATTATCTTGGAGTCTCATTAACATACTTAAGACATGACTTACTCATAGTTAGCATAATGTCATGAGAACTTGATTAACTTGACATAATTTCATAATATGATGATATTTTACTTGAGTTGATATAGTCACTCTCCTGATTACACCCACAATGCTCATAAGGCCGGTTAAGGCTCACATAAGGCTGATTAAGGCTCACATAAGGCCAATTAAGGCTCACATAAGGCTGGTTAAGGCTCACATAAGGCCGGTTAAGGCTCACATAATGCTCCCACATAGCTCATAAGGCCAATTAAGGTTCACATAAGGCCAATTCAGGCTCACATAACATGATGGAGAGGATAATTATCAACATAACATGATTTCTTATACATAGACATGATTTTTTTTTTTCATAATTTCATAACTCATAAGCATAGAAATAACACATGATGTTCAATCCGAACACATAATCATATAATAGAAGAGAACATTGTTTAGTAGCATGTGCATCATTTTTCTTTTGTATCCCTGTCAAATTATCTACCCCTTGTATGCATATTTGGTCTTCTTATGTAATTAATTATGTTTAGATGGTTATATGTCTCAAACTTTAATGTCAACTCTTGTCTCAGCACCTCCCTCATGCAAATGTCCCATACCACAAACACGTGGGAAGATGAGAGAGCATGCTATGTACAAATTCAAAGTTAACACAAAATCTAAAACATCTAGGCACATAAACCTAACCCTTATCTAACTTGTGTCTTCTGACTAGACCCTACTTTGGTTTCCCATATCTTGAACTTAATATTATATACCTATGACTTAGAACATGTGGATGTGATTTCTACATGGTGGCCATCTAATTATTTTCTCTGATACCATTTTGTAACACCCCCTTAAGCATACATGTGTCAACAGAAGCAATACCCATGTTTTCCATAACATGGGTTACTATAGCTCAAAGGGATGCCACAACAATGATAGACATTGCTAATAAAGTAAACAATAACCATTCATAGATATGAAAATTAGTTTATACATGTTCACAATTGGTTTCTTGAATTGAAGCTAACTAGGGTATACATGATTAAACATAATTAATGCATGAATTTCTCTATAACACCAGGATCTTCTATCGTAGATGGCACCCCACTATATGTATCTTTAGGAAACATTGATCTATTCCTTAAGCTGACCTTCATATAGCCCTTCCTTGGAAGTTGCCTGTACCTGAGGGCATCACGCCCCCAGCCATGCATACAATAAAAATCACATTAGAGTAATTGGCATAGAGCATTATTATAACAACTTAGTAACTTGGCAATAAGAAGAAAAAAAAACATGAAACTAATTGAACAATGGATTTAGATTCACATAACATAATCTTGTTGGTTGATTAAAGTAACCTTGATACTTATGCACCAATGGTGCTCATAAGGCCTGTAGGATCAACATTAACATGATGAGGATAAAGTAATCCAACCTAGTACATAATTCATCAATATCTTGGAACTAATTAACTTTACTTGGATTTCATATGAACGTGACATTGATTCTTGAAATAGCATTGATGCACAACATTAAAGAAATAACTTTTGAGGAACTTGGTTGTTATTAAGATTTAATTTGAAACACATAACTATGCATATCATTCATCTTGATTATCATAATGATTATAAGCCGATGAAAACTAATATTGAATACTCAAAGTGCATGGACCCGCTTACCTTATCCTGAGGAGGTACACTAATAGTAGATGAAGTCCTGATCAATCCTAACATCCTGTGAATAACATAATTATACATTAATTTCATTTTCTTAACATAGGTGTATGATTATGTAATTGAATTTGAAAATTGGGTTAGGATTTTGGGTCTGAAACTAGGACCGTGTGATAGATCTCAAAAAACTGATCAAAAATCATATGTGGATCGTCCCCATCAGAGCTCTAGATTATTTTCTATGATTTATTAAAGGTCAGACTAAAGATGACCAATCAGAATGGTCAATAATTCCACATGTGTATTTCTGTATGAAAAAAAAGTCAAAAAGACCAAAAAGGACACGTATCAACGTAACACATTGATGTGCAACCAAGGGCAGACCTAGAAATCCACTGCCTGCAATGTTCGTTTGTTGAAACATTAAAGAACAGGAAAATAGATTGGCGATCCTGGATCCAAACTCGTGATCGGTTATGGAACAGAATGAGAGACCATGACTACTGGCTTCCTTGTGATCTGTCGACAACGTCGACCCCTGACATGGGTGCAGGCATGGTCAAAATCGTCAGTGACACTCACCGCCATGGGAAGCCAACCCCAGGAGAATAGAAATTGGGAGAACAGAGGGACTGCGGCAAGACGACATCCCTGACGAGTTTGTGAGGGTCTACCAAAAGAAAAGGAACATTCATCCATAGAGAAAAGTGAAAGGAACTCTGGTTGGCTCACCAACCGTGGTCGAAACAGAGCAGGTAAGCCTAAAAATTGGTTTTGCTAAAGGAAGGGCGAAGCGTGCAAACGAAGATCAGTCACCTCTTCGAGACTGTCTACTGAATCTGAGGGATTGTTTTCCATGGTCTAAGCATGACCGAGAAGCCTGGTCGGTGGCGAGATCTATAGGCATGAAGATAGACTTCATAGGTCCAGTGTTCAGGTGAAAGGGGCGACATTATAGCTTGTAGAAAAGGGAGGACGGGATCTTAGGAATCTTACTGGAGGTTGAATTGGACTGAGATGGCTGGAGGCTCGCGCTCGATCTCACCGTCATCACCTAGGTAGATCGAATCTGTGGTGGTTCCTCATGTTGGCTCTGGTGGAATTGGTGGATGGGGATGGTTTATCGGGGGCTGCCCTAGCTTCCTAGGTTTGTTCCTCTTGGTCTGATGGACCCTCACAGACAAGGGGAGGGTGGAACTATTTACTGGGGAGGAGGAAGAATTGGGTGATTTCTTGATAGGCGCTTATATGGAGTGAGTTAGGGCTCGCTAGGATCACAGTGATCTCCTGGGATCATAGGCGTTGAGAAAACTGTAAGCGATTTAGGAGGGAGGGAGTTATCATCGAGGAGGGAATCTTGTCCCTGTCCCCTCTCTTCGCACGGAGTCTGTGGGAGGTAGGGGACGAAGCCCCTCCTGTCAGATCCTCATCAAACGGTCCAAAAAGGACTCGGGTGTACTTAGCTCTGTGTGACAGGCTGCCTAAGCCTAAAGCCTGAAACTTAGGAAAAATCAAACGATAATCGCTTGCGATTATCAAGCTAGTTAATCAAGGATAATTCATTATCTTCTATTTCTTCCTAATGACATTTGAGGCATCTAGGATTATCCAAATCTAACCAAATTTGGTGAGTTTGATAATTCGATCATGAGGAATTCGATTATCCAATTATATTTTGGATATAAGTTAGGGAAGCTAGTGTTTTATATCATTATCTACTTAGGGCAATTAACACATTAATAATCATTGCAGGGAAATTTTATTACCAAAATCTGAGGGAATCTCTATTATTCTATTATTTACTCATATACCAATTAGTGGGACACATTATACATGTATATGGGTCCAACTATCATTCCATCCCAACTAGTCACCATTACATAATTAGGGTTAGTTTTTTTTTGTGCATTCAATAACATTGATGTGAATAAGTATTGATGTAAATGATTCAATTCAAGGTCCACTTAATATCTTTGGATCATTTTGAAATACGAATTAAGCATGTTCTCGACTTAAGTCAACATATGAGAAATGGATTCTTTCAAATTAGGGTTTCATCCTTAGTAAAGGTAAGAAATTTTGGAACTCAATTTTGAGGGTCGTTACAACCTACCCACCTTATAGAAATTTCGTCCCCGAAATTTTTCAAGTACTACCCACCTTAGGGTTTCACTTAGTATGTGCATGTAAAATCTCTAATATTATCTTGGAGTCTCATTAACATACTTAAGACATGACTTACTCGTAGTTAACATAATGTCATGAGAACTTGATTAACTTGACATAATTTCATAATATGATGATATTTTACTTGAGTTGATATAGATACTCTCCTGATTGCACCCATAGTGCTCATAAGGCCGGTTAAGGCTCACATAAGGCCGATTAAGGCTCACATAAGGCCAATAAAGGCTCACATAAAGCCAGTTAAGGCTCACATAAGGTCGGTTAAGGCTCACATAATGCTCCCACAGAGCTCATAAGGCCAATTAAGGCTCACATAAGGCCAATGAAGGCTCACATAACATGATGGAGAGGACAATTATCAACATAACATGATTTCTTATACATAGACATGATTTTTTTTTGCATAATTTCATAATTATTAAGCATAGAAATAACGCATGATGTTCAATCCAAACACATAATCATAAAATAGAAGAGAACATTGTTTAGTAGCATGTGCATCATTTTTCTTTTGTATCCCTGTCAAATTATCTACCCCTTGTATGCATATTTGGTCTTCTTATGTAATTAATTATGTTTAGATGGTTATATGTCTCAAACTTTAATGTCAACTCTTGTCTCAGCACCTCCCTCATGCACATGTCCCATACCACAAACACGTGGGAATATGAGAGAGCATGCTATGTACAAATTCAAAGTTAACACAAAATCTAAAACATCTAGACACATAACCCTAACCCTTATCTAACTTGTGTCTTCTGACTAGACCCTACTTTGGTTTCCCATATCTTGAACTTCATATTATATACCTATGACTTAGAACATGTGGATGTGATTTCTACATGGTGGACATCTAATTATTTGCTCTGATACCATTTTGTAACGCCCCCTTAAGCATACATGTGTCAACAGAAGCAATACCCATGTTTTCCATAACATGGGTTACTATATCTCAAAGGGATGCCACAACAATGATAGACATTGCTAATAAAGTAAACAATAACCATGCATAGATATGAATTAGTTTATACATGTTCACAATTGGTTTCTTGAATTGAATCTAACTAGGGTATACATGTTTAAACATAATTAATGCATGAATTTCTCTATAACACCAGGATCTTCTATCGTAGATGGCACCCCACCATATGTATCTTTAGGAAATGTTGATCTATTCCTTAAGTTGACCTTCATATAGCCCTTCCTTGGAAGTTGCCTGTACCTGAGAGCATCACGCCCCCAGCCATGCATACAACAAAAATCACATTAGAATAAGTGGCATAGAGCATTATTATAACAACTTAGTAACTTGGCAATAAGAAGAAAAAAACATGAAACTAATTGAACAATGGATTTAGATTCACATAACATAATCTTGTTGGTTGATTAAAGTATCCTTGATACTTATGCACCAATGGTGCTCATATGGCCCGTAGAATCAACATTAACATGATGAGGATAAAGTAATCCAACCTAGTACATAATTCATCAATATCTTGGAACTAATCAACTTTACTTGGATTTCATATGAATGTGACATTGATTCTTTAAATAGCATTGATGCACAACATTAAATAAATAACTTTAGAGGAACTTGGATGTTATTAAGATTTAATTTGAAACACATAACTATGCATATCATTCATCTTGATTATCATAATGATTATAAGCCGATGAAAACTAATATTGAATACTCAAAGTGCATGGACACACTTACCTATTCCTGAGGAGGTACACTAATAGTAGATCTATAGGCATGAAGATAGACTTCATAGGTCCAGTGTTCAGGTGAAAGGGGCGACATTATAGCTTGTAGAAAAGGGAGGACGGGATCTGAGGAATCTTACTGGAGGTTGAATTGGACTGAGATGGATGGAGGCTCGTGCTCGAGCTCACCGTCGCCGCCTAGGTAGATCGAATCTGTGGTGGTTCCTCATGTTGGCTCTGGTGGAATTAGTGGATGGGGATGGTTTATCGGGGGCTGCCCTAGCTTCCTGGGTCTGTTCCTCTTGGTCTGATGGACCCTCGTAGCTAAGGGGAGGGTGGTACTGTCGACTGGGGAGGAGGAAGAATTGGGTTATTTCTCGATAGGCTCTTATATGGAGTGAGTTAGGGCTCACTAGGATTGCGGCGATCTCCCGAGATCATAGGCGTCAAGAAAACAGTAAGAGATTTAGGAGGGAGGGATTTATTGTCGAGGAGGGAATCTGGACCATGTCCCCTCTCTTCGTGCGGAGTCTGCGGGAGGTAGGGGACGAAGCCCCTCCCGTCAGATCCTCATCGAACGGTCCAAAAAGGACCCGGGTGTACATAGCTCTGTGTCACAGGCTGACTAAGCCTAAATCCTAAAACTTAGGAAAATCAAACGATAATTGCTTACGATTATCAGCTAATTAATCAAGGATAATTCATTATCTTCTATTTCTTCCTAATGACATTTGAGGCATCTAGGATTATCCAAATCTCACCGAATTTGGTGGGTTTGATAATTCGACCATGAGGAATTCGATTATCCAATTATATTTTGTATATAAGTTAAGGAAACTAGTGTTTTACATCATTATCTACTTAGGGCAATTAACACATTAATAATCATTGCAAGGAAATTTTATTACCAAAATCTGAGGGAATCTCTATTATTCTATTATTTACTCATATACCAATTAGTGGGACACATTATACATGTATGTGGGTCCAACTATCATTCCATCCCAACTAGTCACCATTGCATAATTAGGGTTAGGTTTTTTTGTGCATTAAATGACATTGATGTGAGTAAGTATTGATGTAAATGATTCAATTCAAGGTCCACTTAATATCTTTGGATCATTTTGAAATACGAATTAAACATGTTGTCGACTTAAGTCAACATATGAGAAATGGATTCTTTCAAATTAGGGTTTCATCCTTAGTAAAGGTAAGAAATTTTGGGACTCAATTTTGAGGGTCGTTACAACCTACCCACCTTATAGAAATTTCTTCCCCGAAATTTTTCAAGTACTACCCACCTTAGGGTTTCACTTAGTATGTGCATGTAAAATCTCTAATATTATCTTGGAGTCTCATTAACATACTTAAGACATGACTTACTCATAGTTAACATAATGTCATGAGAACTTTATTAACTTGACATAATTTCATAATATGATGATATTTTACTTGAGTTGATATAGACACTCTCCTGATTGCACCCATATTGCTCATAAGGCCGGTTAAGGCTCACATAAGGCCGATTAAGGCTCACATAAGGCCAATTAAGGCTCACATAAGACCGTTTAAGGCTCACATAAGGCTCGTTAAGGCTCACATAATGCTCCCATAGAGCTCATAAGGCCAATCAAGGCTCACATAAGGCCAATCAAGGCTCACATAACATGATGGAGAGGACAATTATCAACATAACATGATTTCTTATACATAGACTTGATTTTTTTTCTCATAATTTCATAATTATTAAGCATAGAAATAACACATGATGTTCAGTCTGAACACATAATCATAAAATAGAAGAGAACATTGTTTAGTAGCATGTGCATCATTTTTCTTTTGTATCCCTGTCAAATTATCTACCCCTTGTATGCATATTTGGTCTTCTTATGTAATTAATTATGTTTAGATGGTTATATGTCTCAAACTTTAATGTCAACTCTTGTCTCAGCACCTCCCTCATGCACATGTCCCATACCACAAACATGTGGGAAGATGAGAGAGCATGCTATGTACAAATTCAAAGTTAACACAAAATATAAAACATCTAGGCACATAACCCTAACCCTTATCTAACTTGTGTCTTCTGACTAGACCCTACTTTGGTTTCCCATATCTTGAACTTAATATTATATACCTATGACTTAGAACATGTGGATGTGATTTCTACATGGTGGTCATCTACTTATTTTCTCTGATACCATTTTGTAACACCCCCTTAAGCATACATGTGTCAACAGAAGCAATACCCATGTTTTCCATAACATGTGTTACTATAGCTCAAAGAGATACCACAACAATGATAGACATTGCTAATAAAGTAAACAATAACCATGCATAGATATGAGAATTAGTTTATACATGTTCACAATTGGTTTCTTGAATTGAAGCTAACTAGGGTTTACATGATTAAACATAATTAATGCATGAATTTCTCTATAACACCAGGATCTTCTATCGTAGATGGCACCCCACCATATGTATCTTTAGGAAATGATGATCTATTCGTTAAGCTGATCTTCATATAGCCCTTCCTTGGAAATTGCCTGTACCTGAGGGCATCACGCCCCCAGCCATGCATACAATAAAAATCACATTAGAGTAAGCGGCCTAGAGCATTATTATAACAACTTAATAACTTGGCAATAAGAAGAAGAAAAAACATGAAACTAATTGAATAATGGATTTAGATTCACATAACATAATCTTGTTGGTTGATTAAAGTATCCTTGATACTTATGCACCAATGGTGCTCATAAGGCCTGTAGGATCAACATTAACGTGATGAGGATAAAGTAATCCAGCCTAGTACATAATTCATCAATATCTTGGAACTAATTAACTTTACTTGGATTTCATATGAACGTGACATTGATTCTTGAAATAACATTGATGCACAACATTAAAGAAATAACTTTAGAGGAACTTGGATGTTATTAAGATTTAATTTGAAACACATAACTATGCATATCATTCATCTTGATTATCATAATGATTATAAGCCGATGAAAACTAATATTGAATACTCAAAGTGCATGGACCCGCTTACCTGATATTGAGGAGGTGCACTAATGGTAGATGAAGTCATGATCAATCCTAATATCCTATGAATAACATAATTATAAATTAATTTCATTTTCTCAACATAGGTGTATGATTCTTTAATTTAATTTGGAAATTGGGTCAGGATTCTGGGTCTGAAACTAGGATCATGTGATAGATCTTGAAAAACTAATCAAAAATCATATGTTTATCGTCCCCATCAGAGCTCTAGATTATTTTCTATGATTGATTAAAGATCAGACTAAAGATGACCAATCAGAATGGTCGATAATTCCACATGTGTATTTATGTATGAAAAAAAAGTTGAGGAGACCAAAAAGGACACACATCAGCGTGACACATTGATGTGCAACCAAGGGCAGACCTAGAAATCTATTACCTGTAATGTTCGTTTGTTGAAACACTGAAGAACAGGAAAATAGCTTGGCAATCCTGGATCCAAACTCGCGATCGGCTATGGAATAGAACGAGAGACCATGACTACTGGATTCCTTGTGATCTACTGACAACGTCGACCCCTAACATGGGTGCAGGCATGGTCAAAATCGTCAGAGACACTCGCCGCCATGGGAAGCCAACCTGAGGAGAATAGAAATTGCAAGAACAGAGGGATTGCGGCAAGGCAATGTCCCTGATGAGTTTGTGAGGGTCTAGCAAAAGAAAAGGAACATTCATCCATAGCGAAAAGTGAAAGGAACTCTGGTTGGCTCACCAACCGTGGTCGAAACAGAGTAGGTAAGCCTGAAAATTGGTTTTGCTAAAGGAAGGGTGAAGCGTGCAAACGAAGATCAGTCACCTCTTCAAGACTGTCTACTGAAGCTGAGGGATTGTTTTCCGTGGTCTAAGTGTGACTGAGAAGCCTGGTCAGTGGCGAGATCTATAGGCATGAAGATAGACTTCATAGGTGCAGTGTTCAGGTGAAAGGGGCGAAATTATAGCTTGTAAAAAAGGGAGGATAGGATCTTAGGAATCTTACTAGAGGTTGAATTGGACTGAGATGGCTGGAGGCTCACGCTCGAGCTCACCATCGCCGCCTAGGTAGATCGAATTTATGGTGGTTCCTCACATTGGCTCTGGTGGAATTGTTGTATGGGGATGGTTTATCAGGGGCTGCCCTAGCTTCCTGGGTTTGTTCCTCTTGGTCTGATGGACCCTCGCAGCCAAGGGGAGGGTGGCACTATCGACTGGGGAGGAGGAAGAATTGGGTGATTTCTTGATAGGCGCTTATATGGAGTGAGTTAGGGCTCGCTAGGATCATGGTGATCTCCTGAGATCATAGGCGTCGAGAAAACAGTAAGTGGTTTAGGAGGGAGGGAGTTATCATCAAGGAGAGAATCTGGTCCCTGTCCCCTCTCTTCGCGCGGAGTCTGCGGGAGGTAGGGGACGAAGCCCCTCCCATCAAATCCTCATCGAACAGTCCAAAAAGGACCCAGGTGTACTTAGCTCTGTGTGACAGGCTTCCTAAGCCTAAAGCCTGGAACTTAGGAAAAATCAAACGATAATCGCTTGCGATTATCAAGCTAATTAATCAAGGATAATTCATTATCTTCTATTTCTTCCTAATGACATTTGAGGCATCTAGGATTATCCAAATCTAACCAAATTTGAAGGGTTTGATAATTCAACCATGAGGAATTCGATTATCCAATTAGATTTTGGATATAAGTTAGGGAAACTAGTGTTTTACATCATTATCTACTTAGGTAAATTAACACATTAATAACCATTGCAAGAAAATTTTATTACCAAAATTTGAGGGAATCTCTATTATTCTATTATTTACTCATATACCAATTAGTGGGACACATTATACATGTATGTGGGTCCAACTATCATTCCATCCCAAGTAGTCACCATTGCATAATTAGGGTTACGTTTTTTTGTGCATTAAATGACATTCATGTGAATAAGTATTGATGTAAATGATTCAATTCAAGGTCCACTTAATCTTTGGATCATTTTGAAATAAGAATTAAGCATTTTCTCAACTTAAGTCAACATATGAGAAATGGATTCTTTCAAATTATGGTTTCATCCTTAGTAAAGGTAAGAAATTTTGAGACGCAATTTGAGGGTCGTTACACACCCTGTAGAAAGAGGCACCATAATCTCCAAGATCCTGAGGTCTCTCCCCAAGAGGTGGCAATCCAAGGTGACTACCATTAAAGAAATAATAAGCCTTGGTGACATTGCTACTGAAGATTTCATTGGGAATCTCCAAGCCTATGAGACAAGACTTGATAAGCAAGAGGAAGAGGAGAATCAAGAAGCAAAGGGGTCAAATAAGATCAAGGACAATGCATTCAAAGCTCAAGTAGAGGCCATTGTTCTCCAACAACAAATTTTTTGTCATACTACACCTCCTTCCTCAAGTGAAGATGATGCCCCTAGCCACCATGAAGCTAACTACTCTAAGGGGAAGAACTTCAAGGGAAAACCATCCTCCTCCTCCTTTACTCTAAGGTACTATGAATGTGGCCAAAAATTACATTACAAGAATGATTGCCACAAGGCAAAGAAGTCTTGCCACAAGAGCAGCTTCAAGAAGAAGGAGGAATTAAAAAAAGGATGGAAAGTACAATAGAAAGGATAAGAAAGAAATAAGAATCAAAGATGCAGCCCATGCCGCATGGGAAGAGTCCTCTTCAAGTGATTCCATATCCAATGAGGGAGAATGCAACCTTGAACTCATGGACTCAACTAGTGAATATATTGGTGAGGTAAGTGACGTAAGTTTAAGTGAATTATCTAAACAATCCCTCATTGATATGCTTAATGTCCTGCTCTGCTTATTTCAATACAAATCCATGAAGAAGAGGTTAGGGAAGATCATTGATGACTTGTATGCTAAGATTGATTTCCTTAAGCAAAATGAGAAAGTGCATCTTGATAGTATTGATTCTTTGCAAGTGCATGTTCTTGATCTTGAGCTTCAATACAATGGAATTGAAGTTGTGAAGGGTATCTATCTTAAGAGAATCAATAGTCTTAAGGAGGAAAACCAAACCCATATTGATGATCTTGTCTTACTTAGAACTAAAAATGATGATCTTAGACATGTTTGTGATGCTATTAAAGCTAAAAATAGAATCTATCTTGATGAGCTTATCATGCTTGGAACTGCAAATGCTAATTTGCTTGCTCAAATTAATGATCTTTATTCTAGACCTATTGCGTAGTAATGAGGTAGCTAGCATTACTCTTGAGAGAGATTCCTATCATACTAAAACTCGTTTGCTTAGAGGTCGACTTGTTCTATATGATTTAATGAGTCTTTCTTATACTGTTATTACTCTTAGTGATAATCACAAACTTAGAGTTTCCTTGCAAAATTTTCTTAAAGGAAAGAAATCCTTCTATGAATTTCTAGATCACTCTACCAAACAAGTTGGTACTAGTGGTTTGGGATATGTAGCTAGAGCTCCAAAGAAAAGATCATGGGAAAGGGTAAGAAAAAGAGTAAGGAACCTCCTATCTTCCATGGAGAGTCATCCAGATCTAAGAACCACATGGTTTGTGTGCATTGCAAGAGTGATGACCATTACTCTACTTATTGTGCTTACAGAGAGAAGGGGACCAACCAAAAGATGAAATGGAACCCCAAGCAAACTCCTGATCCCAAGTTTTGATTGGGCACTGACATATTCCTTTCTAGTCGGTAAAAGGAAAATGGATTGTTGACAGTGGTTTCTCAAAACATATGACAAGTGAAATTAGCCATTTCAACAAGTTCACTGAAAAGAAAGGAGGACCAGTGACTTTTGGTGAAAACAAAAAAGGTAAAGTGATAGGTGAGGGTGATGTAGGTCATTCACTATGAATCAAGAATGTTCTTCTTGTGAATGGTCTGAATCACATTTTAATTAGTGTTAGCCAATTATGTGATAATAGTTATCTTATTCTTTTTACCTCTCTCGAATTCTTTCTTCTAGATTTCCTATCCTACAATGTTATACATAAGGGGACTAGAAATGGAATCTTTATATTATTATTGACTCTCTTCAAAATATTCTTGGTAGATTCCTTGTTGTTAATTCGATTGGTATATCTTTGTGGCATTGTAGGTTTGGTCATGTAAATATGCATCAATTGAAGAAGTTGAGAAAAAAATTGGTAAAGGGACTTCCTAAATTGAATTTTGAGAAAGATGAGGAATTTAACCTTGTACCAAACGAAAGAAAACCAAATCCTCCTTTAGATCCAAAGGAGTACTTAGTACCAAAAGAGATCTTGAACTTCTTCATATTGATCTATTGGGACTAATGAGAACTCAATCACTTCGTGGTAGAAAGTATTTCCTCATGATTGTCAAAGAATTTTCTCACAATACTTGTACTTTCTTCTTAGTTTCAAAAAGTGATACTCTTGATGTTTTCTCTATTTTTTGCAATGATTTGAAAATAAATCTTCTTACTGAATGGTTTTTATCCGCAGTAACCATGGGGGAGAATTTGAAAATGATTTGTTTGAAAAGTTTTGTGAAGAATCTGGTTACATGCACAACTTCTCTTCCTCTCGTACACCTAGAAAAAATGGGGTTGTAGAGATAAAGAATAGGTTTCTACAAGAAATGGCTAGGAACATGATTCTAGAGTGTGATACTCCAAAGAAGTTTTTGGTCGAAGCTATTAACTCTTCATGTTCTGTGCAAAACTGGGGTTTTACTCATCCATCTTTAAAGAAAAACCCCTATGAGTTATGGCACAGTAAATTGCCCTCTATTGATTTCTTTCATGTTTTTAGTTGTCCTTGTTTTGTTTTGAACACCAAGGATTCTCTCGACAAGTTTGATGAAAAATCTTGCAAGGCTTTCTTTCTTGGCTATAGCACTACTAGCAAGGAATTGTATTGCGTAAAGTAGAAGAATCTACTTTAGAGATGAGGAAGGTACGAAAGTGGATGAGAAGTTCTATAAAGGTATGATTGGTAGCTTACTTTATTTAATTGTCTCTAGACTTGATATTATGTTTAGAGTTGCCTTGTGTTCTAGTTTTCAATCAAGCCCTAGAAAATCCCATCTTATAGCAATTAAGAGGATTTGAGGTATCTAGCCAAAATTCAAAGTTTTGGATCATGGTATCCCAATTCAAGGGACTTTACTCTTATGGATTATAGTGATGCAAATTATGCAGGGATCTTATTGATAGAAAGTGCACAAGTGGCACTTTCTTCTTCCTAGGACCATGCTTGGTTTCTTGGTTCTCTAAGAAACAAAGCATAGTGGCTCTTTCAACTACTGAGGCTGAATATATTGCAGTTGGGAGTTGTTGTGCCTAAGTCCTATGAATGAAGAAAATGCTCTAAGACTTTAACAATCATTTTCATGCTTCTCCTATGTACTGTGACAATACTAGTGTTACAACATGGTTTTTCATATATAATTATATAATTGAATTGCAATTATTTGAATAAATAGGACACATTGACATTTTGTATTCTTTGCTTTAAAAAGGATAGTTTTTCCTTGCAAAAATTCCCTTTGCTATGAATTTGTGGTTTCTTATTGTATTATTAATCCAATAATGGATAAAAGAAAAAGGGAGAGAAGAAAACCCCATAATAAGCAAAAAGTAAAGGAAAATAGATAATAACTATGTATACTTGAGAGAATTGTGAAGAAGTCTCCAAAAAGTGGTATGGATGGCCACAATTAATTAGTTTTCATTCACACATGGTTTCTAATAGGGAGAATAGTCAAAAATAAAGATAATAGGAAAGAACGAAAGAGAAAAGGATGTGTTTTAATGCTTGAAATATGCCTTATAAAGGGAATACTTGCATGTTGAGAAAAGCATTTTTATTTTCGAATTTTGTTCTCAAATCATGCCCACATTTAGATAAAGTCATTATAGACTTCCCCTTAAAATTTGAGAGAAAAGTACTTTCTATGAGGGGTGGATGTTTAATTTAAGTATTTGCAAAATAAGCAAGATTCAGCTATTTTAATTACGCCATTAAATCCTACAAAATTTACTAAGGTTGGGAAATGCATTATTAGCTTCCCTAAAAATTTTGGAGCAAAAAGGTGTTCCTAGTGGCCTAGAGAAATTTTCAAAGAAGGAAGGATCTACTTGAAATAAATGAATTATATTCCCTTTTGAGGGGAGAGAAAAGGGACATCTAAAAATATCCTTTTGATGTAAACACTTGTCCACACTGATACTAAATCATTATAAATCTTCCCTTATATTTTGTAATAATCGTAGGAGAGATTAGATTGTTATGAATTTTACAAATGTCCCAAAGTAAATGATTAGTGGTTTAATTGAAATAATTTGTAACATTTAATGTGACCTGAACCTTAGACCAGGTCCCCTAATAATAAGCATGTTTTGGCATCCGTTCAATCATAGATCCACGATGATCAGACCATCATCTTCCTCCAGTCGAATTAGGAAAAAATAATAACATTTCCGATCTCTTTTCCTCTACGATTCTTTCCCTCTCTAATCCTTGTTGGCACATGAAAACCTTCCCAATTGATTTAGAAGGAAATTTCTGACCCAACCAACCCTAGATCTAACTGCTTTAGAGAATTATGAGATATTTTTCCATTTTCCAAGGAAAGGAAGACCCCATAGCTGGATGGCATTGCTAGTCCATGCCTATATAAGGAACCCATGCATCACCAAATGGTGGTGTGAGACTCCACAGACCTAGAGGGTTTTTTACTCACCTTCAATTTGATATCACGATGTCTCCATCTCTCTAGTTGTTCCCCTAGTTCTCTGAGAACCTGACCTTCTCTCTTTTTCTGTTCTTGCATCCTCAGTGCAATTGGTGCCCACAGTTGAGTCCAATGAGGTGAGGCGGAAGAACTAGAACCTTCACCTTCCTCTTAAAAGCCTCAAATCCAAAATTCAAAGGTAGAGTTGACCATGGAGCGGCATTGTGATGTGAAGAGGAGGCTCGTAAGGTTGAAGAATAGAATAGGTGAAATTACTTGGTTACCCCAAGGCGTGTGAGAACTAAATCCATGGGCGGGAGGAAGAAAAGGGAATTTCACCTCGGAGAGACATCCCACCCATGTGGAGCGAGCCACACATGTGCCCAGAGTTCATTTGAGGAGTGTCGATCCACCTAGGGAAAAGAAAAGGGATCAAAATAATGATGTGGAGACCCTCCATTGGTCCAAAGGTATATATTTTAGAATAATCATAATAAATTATTAGTAACTCATAATGCAATAAGTTATATATTAAAGTTTATCAGGAGAATGCAAGGAATTCAATAAAAATATTATCATGACCTAAATCTACCTCTACTTCAAAAAGTACTTAAGGATTCCATCTTTAATATGGATAATGTATAAGAACCCTCTAAGTTTTAAGTTTTGATGATCCTAATGTGTCCAATTCACATTGATAATAAAAGATTGATATTTTATGGATAAAAGAGCAACTTGGAACTCATGTGAACTTAACAATCCATAATTTGATGAATTAGGGTTTCCTTGAGACTAAAAGTACAATTAATTATAAGATTAGAGTTTATCAACCGAAAAGTCATGAAAAGTGATCATTAAGGTTTAGGAAGCCAAAACACTAACTTGAGACCCAAGTCAGTCTTAGTGGTGAATTTGGATATAATAATGATACATGGGTGTTATGCTTTAACTTTCAGGATAATTTCTTGGTTGCCTATTTGGTTATTCTTGATTGCTCTTTCTTGGACATCAAGAACACCTGATCAAGGTATGTGGTTACGCCTATGAATGACCACATTAGTTTCCCGACATTTTTGGAGGTTTTTCCATATTTCTTGAAATTAAATGCTTGCATGTTTATTGAATTCCTACAATCTATAAAGTCACAATGGCTATCACAATTTATTCTTATAACTTGCTCGAACTATGCATACTAACTCTAGACATTGAGAATGGAAAGAAATGAAAAATCATGGTGATGAATAAAGACTAGGCCCCAGATTGGGAAGGTCAGACCAAGCCTCAGATTGGGAAGGTCATATGAGGTCATGTCCCAGATTGGAAAAACCACCAAGGAACCTAGCTCTAGTTTGAGAAGTGGCCAACACAGCACCTAGATCTAGATTGAGAGGTAGACTATAGTCCCAGAGGTTGAGTAAAAATGGGTTGATAGGTTATGAATAAAATGATAATTTTGTTTTTGTAACAATAATTGATGTGATTATATGGTTACACCTAGATGAAATCTTTATTTCCCCCACATACCAGTATAAGTTGTTATACTAACCGAATATTTTGTTTCTCGACATTTTAGGATAATATATTGTTATTTACAAAATTTTAATGGAAAGAGGACTCTCATGAAGAAGGAACAAGACAAACAAGAAGTAATGTAATCTCTGGAGGATTTAGCTAGCATCTATTTTTATATTGCAACTTAGAAATCCATATCCTGTAATTACTTAGTGGAAAATGTAATATCTATCTTGTACCAAACTCCTTTGATTAGTAATTGTTTTTAGTTATTTTCGGTTAGTTGCTAAACCTTTGGTCCTGTAATGAAGGTAATGGCCCATTCCCTCTCGGTCCACCTGAATAGGGGATAATAGGGGGAGCGGTTACATTTGGTATCAGAGTTGGTTTACCATATAACCTCTAATACTTATTAAATTTCAAGAATTATATAGATCCCCAAGGGAATTATTAGAGTGTTTTCCAAAGACAATGGTGTCCAGAAAGGAACACGATATGGGGGTTGGCAATATTTTCCTCCACACCACTAGTCGGCTTACAAGGACTCCCAGACCCATGCATCCGGCCTGGCCAAAGTCAGAGGATTTTACTTCAAATAACATACCTCTACGATTTCTCATCTAATTTTGTCACTTCTCTACCCTCTTCATTCCCTAAACCCTAGCTACATGTATCTGCTCTCTTTATCCCTTCTGAGAACTAGGGTTATGTATATTAGGGATTAAGGCATCCTCCGCCAAATAATGAACATATAAAGGGAAAATTGGGTTCATCCTTACAAGGTTAAACCTTGGATGGAGAAAGGGCTAGTTTAGAAAACTCTAAGTGGGACATAGAAAACTCTATGTTGTTGAGGTATGGTCTCCAACACTAACCTTAAATCCTAATTCTAAGCAAAGGATAGAGAAAAGAGAGGAGAACCCAATAATTTGGGATACCTTAATTTGTCCATCCATGCAAGTGTATAGGTCAGGCATGCATGATACACGTGGAGGACTTGAGTATGTATGTGAAACATAGACAATAAGTGGTTGCATGACCCCTGTGCATATTTTAGTTTTGGGTGACCTGAACTAGGTTGGGTCGTCCCTAAAAAGGAGAAAAGATCTATGAAAGAGAGATAACACCCTAAACCAAAAGGTTAGTTGTAACCAGAAAGATAAACTCTTTTTGACAAGAACCCTAACAGGAAGTGTGTCCCCCCACAGATACAAATAGGAGATAGACATCCATCTACGTGAAAGTAATGACATGAAGGATGGATGAAGGATTAGTTCTAAGCCAAAGGGTTAATGTCTGTTGGATTATGGGATATGCATACTAGATGGAATGGATGAGGAGAATAGTAATGAGGTAATATGGTTTATGATGACCTTATTGGATTTTAGAATCTGACTTTAATTTCTAGAATTTTAGACAATAAGATCTATAATATAAATTTGTGAGAAAAACTAGATGAGGATAAGATGTGAATCTATAGGAGCCTCAACCTCTTCTACAAAGGGGTACCTCTAGTGCTAGGACCAGTTATAGGGGTAGCTCCCGAGGGAGTAAGACCCAGAAAGTGAAGATTGGGAACTTATATTCCAAGACATGAGAAATTATGAGAAATTTTTGTATGATATGTCTTAAATTAGAATGCCCCTGAAGGAATGAGTTGAGTTACTATATGCATGATCCCTAGAGGCTTTTTGTACCCTAGATGTCATTGGAAGGATCAAACCCTAGAGACGGAGTAGGAGGATTCTTATACAGATTTGTAGATGATATGAGTACCTACCATATAGATGAGGGAAATAGAGTCCCAAGATCCTGGAGAGATACAGGATGGTAATATATTGTGAAACCTCGTACTCAGATTAGTAGTCCCTTGTGTATGACTCTAGGGGTTGTTTACGTGAACGAGAGAGAGTTGGTTAAGAATTTTTTGAAGAAAATTTCATATCATGTTTCAACTCGGTACGTGTTTGAGTGGCTAAATCATTTAGATGACCAATGCTAAAGAGGTAAACCCAAGCTTCCTACACCAAAGAGGGAAGGTAGGGGTATCTAGTGCATATTATACTCACAAGGTTGAGTGAGTTCATAGATATTAAGCATGGATACCCCTCAAGTTTTGGGTTAAAGGAAACCCTACTTGGACTATGATATATGGTTGATGAGCCACTCACACAAGTTGGCTTAGCAGTACCATGATATCATGCATATATATGAAATTGTTCCAACCTAGAGAGATGATGAATGGATATGATATAATGTAAAACTTGGAAATAATTTTAATAAGTTCTCTACTTGCTAGCTACATGCATGGGTGGAATAATAGGAAATATGCCTACATGTGATGATATAAACTTTGGATTCAGGTATGTTTTTATGAACCTTGGTACTGCCAAGTAATAGTTTATCTTGTCCTAGGAAAGGACCCTTCCTAAAAGAGTGAGTTCCAAAATTAGTTTAAGAGTTGAGGTAACATCAAAGGTCACTTAAGAACTTGAGAGTTTAAGTGCAGGAAAACACATATCTCTGGTTCTTTGCACCCGTGTATACCTGTTACACCCACATCCCATGATTTCGATTAATCATGAGATTAGGGCATAAGTTTGAGGATTATACTTAATACAAAGTTCACTCCCAATTTTTTCTTTTTCCTTCATTTCAAACTCTTTGTTTTCTTGCACTCAATCACATAAACAAACTTTACAAAGGAATTAAACCTTGATTACTCAAATATGATCTCAACATTAATGATACACATCCAGACATTATTTTTGTTCCTCACACATCCATGTACATACAACATGATAACTAGTTATATACTCTATAATTAAGGAAACAAAGATACAAATCATCATTCAGAATTACCTCTCAACTCTATATAAGGACCTAGAGTGATAGGGACTGACGGAACTTAACTAATGTCATACTTAAATCATGTGGAAGATCTATGTTGATGCAATGACATCTTCATTCCATGAGTTATTTCTAAAAATTGTGAGTAGAGGGGTGAGCCTACTCGTTCAGTGAATGAGTACTTAAAAGAAACAGTCTAAAGCACGGATATGATTATAGATTACTATTTTGCAACTGATATCAATTATAACAGTAGTAAGCTTTAAAGAGACTAATCATTCACAAGCATAAATTGGGCAGAATACTCTAGAAATCTACAAGAGTGAATCAATATATGAACATGCTTGATTAACCACAAAGAAAACTAATAATCTAGAAACATACAAACAATAATTGAATAACTTCACACACTTGGTTAACCTCTCATTCATCTTATAATGCATCAGTAGTAATATACAAATATCTAAACATTTTTCTCATTATTCTCTTTGTAATCTTTCATTAACCTTGACTTGACCTGAATACTGAGCTAAATACTACTACGTTGGCCAACTAAACATAACCGACTGATTTGACTATTGTACTCTTTATCTGAACTCAATTGAACTCAATTAACTTTTCTTTACTTTTCCCTTGAATTCACTTGGAGTGTACCATCCAAGCAAAAGTAACTACTACGTGACTTACCATACAACTCTTAAGGTAAACCCGAGACCTTAAGACTACTAATAACTACCTCAGTCTGTAGCGAGGTTGCCACGTATGGCCTAACGACATCTAAACAGTGTCCGTAAATTGTGGCCCTTGTCAAGGGTACTCAGGAGGGGTGCCTCTAGGATAAAAGCCTCAACTCTATGTAATGTGGTTCCACTAGGGCTGACGTGCAAAATGGAGTAGCTTCCAGAAGAAGTAGGTCCACAAGGGATGTATACTTCAACTGGTGGGTACCACTGGATCTCCAATTATTATTGGATACCACTACTACTGAAATAGTACCACCAGGATCTCTGGTTATTGTTGGGTACTATGCTATTCAACTGAAGTACCACCAAAATCCAATCAGTCGATGTTAGATACTCAGTTTTGGGCTACTTCTTCCTATATCTGATAGATCATAGCCTATTTCACCCATCCCGGTACAGACCTCCAGGGAGGGTTCTACGGTGTTTAGGGCATCTACTATTACTATTATAGTTTTACTGACTATTGAGCTATTAGACTGAATTCACTGATGATACTTAGTTGAATGCATAACATATTGGTTACCCTTATCTTAGAGTTTCTAACTTCTTAGATCCTTAACATACTGATTATCCTTCTCTCATGGTTTCTCATTTCTCATGCACATAGAAGAATTCTCATATGTTCAAACAGATATCATGTCTAATGATATAAACATTTACATTCAACATTTCTCGTATTCATGCATGGCATCAACGACATCCCTATCTAGGGAAATGCCATTTCTATTTTCTTAAATTTCCATAATAGCTTATCTATTTCATGTCAATTAAATCAACTACAAATTTTTGTGTCACAAATCAAAATGTGTATCCATATAAAATGATATTCAGCTAGAAACTCGAATTCTCACATAACTCATATCAATCAGTCATGCATATGAAACCATGGTATGAATTTAACTAGGGTTTCCAAGCTATTCATTAAAATATCATGCATCAAGAATAACTTTAAATAAATGAATTTATAACAATAGAGAATCACATCAGTTGAATTCATGAATATATTCACAAACTTCCAACTTTCCATTCATTTAGGGTTTCACCTTCTTTACTGATATATCAAGCAAACATTGACATCATCAAATGAAATACAAGATCTTATCTAACATATATGTAATACGCATTCAGATAAAACAATCTTTTGTAACCAAGGAGATTCAATTAGACAAACTTCTTTATTCAATTCGACAACAAATTTAGTCATAGCCAAAAACCCTAGAGTTTGATATTTTCATATAAACCCTACAATTACTTTAGGAATTCTCATTTAGATAATTTTTAAGCAATTCTAGTATGATTTATCAACTGAATCCATCAGAATAGAGAAATAATCTATTTCATATCATCTTGCAAAAGCTAGGTCAAAAGGGCAGTTTAGGGTTTGTAGTCGCATACAAAACATGCAAAGATTATTGACCATTTAACTCATTTTTATGCAATCTACTGTTTAAAGGAAGTACCCACTCACCCTAAGGTGTGAAAATACCTTAAAAACGCAGCTCATCTCTGAAAATCTCGAACTCATATCAAAACCCTAGCAAATCACATGATTCTTCTTCCTTTCAACCTGAAACCCTAGAAATGGGGGATTACGAAGAAAGAGTGAGAAAAGGGGAATTTTTTATACCATTTCATATCAAATCAGAGGAGGGATGGAATCTTGACATGTGAGAGAAGATTCATCATGAAAGGTTATGCAAAGAAGCTAAACTTACTTGATTTCATCATATCTCGGATAGAGAAATCCTAGATCAACAATTCCATCACTTTCTTCTCTCAAACCCTAACTCTCCCTCTCTCTCTAGGATTTTGTTTCTCTGGAATGGATCACGAAAATGAGATCTACTTAGGTGCTAGATTGCTCATATAGAGCAATTTAGGTTCTTGGGTAATTTACACATTAACCCCTCACTATATTTTTTCTTATTTCTGCAGATTTTTCTGTTATAAAAAAGTTATCGTAATTGGTTTATTTCAAAGGTCAAACATCCTCAAAAAATTATGAAAATGTATATGATGTTTGAAATGTAATTTCATAGCTCCAGCATAAATTTTAGATCATTTTTAATTACCAATAAATAACTAAAACTCAAACACTATACTACTAAATAGCACTTTGTCAAAATTTTGGTCAAAATATAGTTCGACCGAGAACCACATTCAAAGAACACCCAATTATTTTGAAATTTTTCTCCAATATGCATGATTGAGTTATCCGTATCATATACAAAATTCAATTAAATAAAAATTCTTAGAAAATATGACAAATCATTTACCACACTACTATCCTGATCAAATTCCATATTCACATACTATCAAAACCCTATTTTTTTCCAATTAGGGTTTACATTTCTCAAACCCTAATTCTTCAAACTAACATCATAATTAGAGTTTCTTCTGAGGTTTGAAACATCACAATTGAGCTACTATCATTAATCAAGTCTAAACAATGTTCAATCTAATCAATCATGTAATCATTCAACCCTAGCTTACCAATTAAGCACAAATCTAGTCATTACAATTCTCAACCACTTAAAAATTTTCATCCTCAAAACATAAATACACAAACAAAGTATATTCAAAGTTTCTTTTGAACTTCTGAAATCGTATGTATCACTATACTCTTGTATTTCATATTTGAATGCTATTTTTAGTATTGAGTCATTTGTTTCTCTTCTAATCACAACACATTTTAAGCCAGGCTTTTCAATGATAGTTGAAGAATATTTTTTTTGACACGATCAGTTATAGGAAAGAGATAGATAAACAACTAGTTTTTTTATGACATACCCTGTTGAGATGTTACCTTAGTACTGGTAATCTAATCCCACTATCTTAATTCATACACATCAATCTGTACTTATTTTTCTACTTCACATCAGAGTTATTAAAGACAATTCACCTTTGTTTTTTTGAATTTCACTATTTTGCCACTCTAATAGAAAAGCACTCATGAACTGCAAGACTAGAAGTAACGACAATTGTATAAAACTGAGTCAGACTACTGATATGAATGATTGAAACCATAAAACTCATTCTATTTTAGTATATTGCTTGCACATGTACAATTGAAGTCACATGTAAAACAATTTTTCATCCATTGGAATGCCTTCAACAAACTATACTTCTTTAAAACAAATTCACATATTTTTTATAGTAATTTGTTTTCTCTGATTTCTCTTCTTATGCAATAAAACTTCTTCTTACTTATGTTTCTCATTTTGATCATCTTGAATAAACATCCCTAACATTGAAACATTCAAGGTAAGAATAGATTATTCGTCATTCTTGCTATCACTACAATAATTTATTTTAGTCTACACTTTGCTCACGTTGCACTTCTCCTTTTATTCAAATCACACTTATTATATTTCAAATCTATTTCTTATCCTTCGTTCATATTCATTTCCATATTATTTATCTATCCTTTCCATTTACAACCTTCAAAACCCATGAATACTACAACTTCTATTTTCTTCTCATATTGATGCTCTCATGATTTTATTTTATACAAATGTTCATGGTCAATTTCAAATCGCTATTGACATCCCTTTAACTGTTACAACCCTAAACTATCTAGGGTTTGATCCTATAAAAAACATGATGTTATCGTGACATGATTTTACTCCCTTATTTCGATATGCAAACCTTAGCTCTCTTGAGGTTTACTAAAGTGTTCCTTGACTTTACCACTTGAATTTTCTTTATCTCACTTGACCATTTTGATAGATAACTTTCTTGATCTACCCTACTAGGGTTTCAGCATCATACTATGTGTCATTAGTTTATTCAGTAGATGTATCTCTCATGAATGTTGTGTATCATTTATGATTTATTTCCTTATCACTTCATCCCATGTTACACTCACTAAGGAGGATACATAAGAGAAGATAATTTTGAGACATAGAATGATAATCTTCGACTATTAACTTGACATGATTATCATATTAATCATCATCAAGGAGACTAGACTATTTCACATTTCCTCACATCTCACAATCTCTCTCATTTATCATCTACATTACTCCCTCATGTTTTAATCCCTTCTTTATTTTCTATCATCGGCTACCTATTTGCTACTCTTCCCTATGCCATTATTTACTTTTACTTGTCCCTTATGATCATGGTTCTAAATCTTGTGTATGATTCCATATCCCATGCCATATAAACTTTCTTATCATCCTTTTACTTTTAACTAGTTAAAATTCTAAATCAATATTCTCCCTACTAGTTTCATCTTATGCATAATACATTACATGTGCTTCATCTCAAATCAAACGGCTCATGTAGGGGTTAACTATAGTTTCCTTTCAATCAAGCCTTTATATTCTGAATACAGTTTCCCTTTATATGAGTTGTTCATTCATTTAGCCGCACCTTTGTTCTTCTTTTAAGAACTAGTTGCATTTCATCACTAAGAACCTATTGAACACACTTGATGTCAACTAGGTTGCTACTAAATAGAGACATTGAATCAAAAGCTAGTAAGGATGAATACTTTAAACTTTATGATAAAAGTACACATTCCATGCTCCTCATTATATCATGTAACCCTTCTTTCTAAATCAAACTCATAATTCCCATCACTTTCTTTCTTTTTTTGTTTCATCTTAGTTTCTTATCCTAGTCGTATAATTTACATGTTTAACTAGTTCTCTTCACTTTCATTTTTTTGAACTTCACTTCTATGTACTTATTGCATACTTAACTCTTTTCTCCTATTTTCCTTTTTTTGTAGAGTACATAAGTACATTATACTCAATTATATGATCCATTCATTCTAATTGATTCTTTCTATCATGGCTTTCCATGTAGTTTTCTCTTATCTTTCCTTGATTTTAGATTGGATAAAGTGCCACAATCAGTTATATAGTTCAGTAATCTTTATCCATCCTTTCTTCTTCATTTTGTATGTTACATACTAATGTATGTCTTGTATCTATATCCCTTTTCCTTCATTCCCAACTTAGGGTTTCTTATCTAAGGCCCCAAAGTTGGATCTCAGATATCAATTCCAATTGATTCTTAACTATTCTAATCTTTCCCTTATATTTCAACATCTTAGTGTATGTACATTATCACTATGATGTGGGTCTAATTTATCCAGAGTCTACTCTTATTATATTGTTAATAGGAGTATTCAGATCCCAGTAACGCATCCTGCCAGCCAGACCAGCCAAAACTGTAGTCCTGAAGCCAAGAGCTACTCAGGATTAACCAACTCTTATTCATCTCAAACATGTGGAAAGAAAACCCAATTAGGGTAGACTCATTTAAACATAACTTATGGTCTACTTGATATAAAGAATAACTGAATCAACTTCATGATACACAACATTCAAAAATGACCATATATATTTACAAACTAATAATCTGAATTCATATATATAAGAGCATTTCAATTGATCTCTAATCAAAGAAACAATATAAAACATGAGTTACCTCACATTCTATTCTTATGCTCAATTCATTCATTTATTTCTTGTCTTCTAACCCTAATATTTCTAGGGTTTCTCTCTAGCCCATCCTTCCTCTGCATACTTGGCCAAGGCATCTAGAGAAGAAAAGATAGAGTAGCTTGATACTGGTCAACCTAATTAATCAAACACCGGGCCAGGGTATCTAAATACTTAGACCTCCCAGAGCTATAGACGCATCACCTCCCAACTGCCACACTATTAACTCTGACTTTCTATCCTAATGGTCCCTGACAACTCAGCCTAAGCTCTGATGCCAAGTTGTTACACCTACATCCCATGAATTCCATTAATCATAAGATTAGGGCATAAGTTTGAGGATTATACTTAATACAAAGTTCTCTCCCAACTTTTTCTTTTTCCTTTATTTCAAGCTCTTTGTTTTCTCACATTCAATCACATAAACAAACTTTACAAAGGAATTAAACCTTGATTACTCAAATATGATCTCAACATTAATGATACACATCCAGACATTCATTTTTCTCTTCACACTTCCATGTATATACAACATGATAACTAGGTATATACTCTATCATTAAGGAAACAAAGATACAAATCATCATTTAGAATTCTCCCTCAACTCTATACAAGGACCTAGAGTGACAGGGACTGACTAAATTTAACTAATCTCATACTTAATTCATGTGGCAGATCTATGCTGATGCAATGACATCTTCAGTCCACAAGTTATCCCTAAAAATTGTGAGTAGAGGGGGTGAGCCTACTCGCTCAGTGAATGAGTACTTCAAAGAAATAATCTAAAGCACTAATATAATTATAGATATACTATTTTTCAAATGATATAAATTATAACAGTAGTAAGCTTTAAAGAGACTAATCATTCACAAACATAAATACGGTAGAATACTCGAGACATCTACAAGAGTGAATCAATATATGAACATGCTTGATTAACCACAAAGAAAACTAATAATCTAGAAACATACAAAGAATAATTGAATAACTTCACACACTTGGTTAACCTCTCATTCATCTTATAATGCATCAGTAGTATTATACAAATATCTAAATATTTTTTTCATTATTCTCTTTGTAATCTTTCATTAACCTTGACTTGACTTGACTACTGAACTGAATACTACTATGTTGGACAACTAAACATAACCAACTGATCTGACTACTGTACTCTTTATCTGAACTCAATTGAAATCAATTAACTTTTCTTTTACTTAGCCCCTGAACTCACTTGGATTGTACCATCCAAGAAAAAGTCACCACTGTGTGACTTACCGTACAAGTCTTAAGGTAAACTCGGGACCTTAAGACTACTACTAACTACCTCAGTCTACAGCGAGGTTGCCACGTCTGGCCTAACGACGGCTAAACAACGTCTCTAAACTATGGCCCCTTGTCCTGGGTACTCAAGAGGGGTGCCTCTAGGCTAAAAAGACTCAACTCTATGTAATGTGATTCCACTAGGGAAGACACGCAAAATAGAGTAACTTCCAGAAGAAGTAGGTCTGCAAGGGTTGTATACTTCAACTGGTGGGTACCACTGGATCTCTAGTTATTATTGGATACCCCTACTACTGAAATAGTACCACCAAGATCTCTGGTTATTGTTGGGTACTATGCTACTCAACTGAAGTACCACCGATATCCAATCTGTTGATGTTAGAGACTCAGTTCTGGTTTACTTCTTCCTATATTTGATAGTCCATAGCTTGTTTCACCCATCCTGGTACAGACCTCCAGGGAGGGTTCTACAGTGTTCAGGGCATCTACTACTACTATTGTAGTTTTACTGACTACTTGAGCTATTAGACTGAATTCACTGATGATACTTAGTTGAATGCATAACATATTGGTTACCCTTATCTTAGGGTTTCTCATTTCTTAGATGTGTAACATACTGATTACCCTTTTCTAAAGGTTTCTCATTTCTCATGCACATAGAAGAATTCTCATATGTTCAAACAGATATCATGTCTAATGATACAAACATTTACATTCAACATTTCTCGTATTCATGCATGGCATCATCAACATCCCTATCTAGGGAAAGACCTTTTCTATTTTATGAAATTACCATACCAACTTATGAATTTCATGTCAATTAACTCAGTTAGAGATTTTTGCATCACAAATCAAAACGTGTATCCATATAAAATGATATTTAGCTAGAAACTCAAATTATCACATAACTCATTTCAATCAGCCATGCATATGAAACCCTAGTATGAATTTAACTAGGGTTTCCAAGCTATTCATTAAAATATCATGCTTCAAGAATAACTTTAAATAAATCAATTTATAACGATAAAGAATCACATCAGTTGAATTCATGAATCTATTTGCAAACTTCCAACTTCCATTCATTTAGGGATTCACCCTCTTTACTGATATATCAAGCAAACATTGATATCATCAAATGAAATACAAGATCTTATCTGACATATATGTACTACGCATTCAAATAAAACAATCTTTTGTAACCAAGGAGATTCAACTAGAAAAACCTCTTTATTCAATTATACAACAAATTTAGTCATAGCTAAAAACCTAGATTTCACTATTTTCATATAAACCATACAATTACTTTAGGAATTCTCATTTGGATAATTTTTCTACATTTTTAGTATGATTTATCAACTAGAATCCATCACAATAGAGAAAATAATCTATTTCATATCATCTTGCACAAGCTAGGTCAAAAGGGCAGTTTACGGTTTGTAGTCGCATACAAAACCAGTAAAGATTATTAATCATTTAACTCATTTTCATGCAATCTACTATTTAAAGGAAGTACCCACTCACCCTAAGGTGTGAAAACACCTTTAAAATGTAGCTCATCTCTGAAAATCTCGAACTCATATCAAAACCCTAGCAAATCACCAGAGTCTTCTTCCTTTCAACCCGGAAACCCTAGAAATGGAGGATTATGAAGAAAGAGTGAGAAAAGGGGAAGATTTGATACCATTTTGAATCAAATCAGAGGAAGGATAGAATCTTGACATGTGAGAGAAGATTCACCATGAAATTCTATGCAAAGAAGCTAAACTTACTAGATTTCATCATATCTCAGATAGAGAAACCCTAGATCAACAATTCCACCACTTTCTTCTCTCAAACCCTAACTCTCCCTATCTCTCTAGGATTTTGTTTCTCTAGAATGGATCACGAAATATGAGAGCTACTTGGGTGCCAGCTTGCTCATATAGATAAATTTAGGTGTTTGGTTAATTTACACATTAACCCCTCACTATACTTTTTCTTATTTCAGTAGTTTTTTATATTATAAAAAAGTTACTGTAACTCATTTATTTTAGAGGTCAAACATCCTCCAAAAATTATGAAAATTTTTCATAATGTCTGAAATAAAATTTATAGTGTTAGGACAAATTTCATATCATTTGACATTACCAATTATACTATTGAACAACACTCTGTCAACATTTCTATCGAAATATAGTTTGACCGAGAACCACATTCAAAGAACACCCAAATATTTTGAAATTTTTCTCCAATATTCATGATTGAGTTATACATATCAAATCCAAAATTCAATTAAATACAAAATTCTTATAAAATATGAAAAATCATTTACCACACTACTATCATGATCAAATTTCATATTCATGTACTATCAAACCCCTAATTTTTTCTGATTAGTGTTTACATTTCTCAAACCCTAATTCTTCAAACTAAAATCATGATTAGAGTTTCTTATTAGGTTTGAAACATCACTATTGGGCTACTATCATTAATCAAGTCTAAATGATGTTCAATCTAATCAAGCATGTAATCATTCAGGTAAACCCTTGTTTACCAATTAAGCACAAATGTGGTCATTACAATACCATCTCCAAAGGATATGAGGAAAAGACACTAGGGAAGTAACCGATAAGATGGGACCATGCCTAGATAGGTAGGTCACCATGAGCCCAATAATGGGGTATAAAGAAAACTATGGGTACCCTAAGAGATGAAGGGAATGTGGGTGGAAGAATTTTAAAGGAAATAATGTGCTTGATTATCATCAAGGAAACCTCAAGTAAGATGTGTGATGAGATAAAATAAAGTTATGGCATCACAATAGAACCCTAAGTCAATCCTAATGACAAAACATTGATGGGAGTAGGAGTCAACTTTTCCCTAAATGCACAAGACCATAGGGTCAGGACGTAACAACTATGTTTTCCTGAGGCCCATGAGTGAGGATATTGGCCACCTTCATGAGTTCATGGGGCCCTAGGGGTAAATGTGAGAGGCACTCCCTATATGCACAAGGGTGAGATCATCCCAAAGTACTGGCACCCTAGAGACCTTGAGGGAATGACTAGGAATCATAAATTGGAGTCATGATAAAAGTCAAAGTTTATGAGGAAAGTTTTTACTATAGGTGTGTATAAAATTAAGGGAATGGTGGAAGGTGGAGAATGACTCAACCTAAATATTAAATTAAATTATAATGTGTGGATGCACCGTGTCTACTCTTAGAATGAGATGAGCTTCTTATTTGGACTGCAACCAAATACTTATTTCATCTTGTTATGAGTGTGAGAGATGAGACAAACACATGCCATATCAGCGATATGAGGAATAAATACTTAAGTTGAAATCCTTTTAGGATAATTGAGGATTTGAGGTATTATCACATCCTTATGAGATATATTGAATAAATGGTCTGGAAACCTAGGTGATCAATATAATTTCCAGATTAAAATTTCAAATGAGGATATATTTATCAAGTGGAATTAAGATTTATATATGTATAAGATTGAATCTGGTGATACAATTAATGTATGCGAGAGTTCATGTACCGAATAAAGGCAAATCAAGACTGACTTGTTGACCAAGATTGTAACAACCCAGTTAGATGACCTAGAGGGAGTGAGATGAAAGGCTTGATGAAGAAACCTTGACCACGTCTCTTGGTGGTGTGAATAGTGGAATTCTATATGAAAGTCATGATTATGTTCTTGAGAATTCCCCTTCAAGATTTAGATCTAGAAACAATCTCTAATTATACACTACACCCTGGAATCATTGTGATGTTTAAAGACTTACAATAATATTTCTAGTAAATTGGGATGAAGAGAGAAATAGAAACATATGTTGCTAGTTGTCTTGCATGCCAAATGATGAAGACTGAACACCAACGACATGGTGGGTTACTACAACCAGTTGAAATTCCTAAGTGGAAATGGGACCAGAATACTACAGATTTTGTGGTGGGTCTCACCAAGATTAAAAAAAAAGATCATGATGTAATGTGGGTTGTAGTGGACCGCCTAACCAAGTCGGCACTCCTCATCACCTTGAAGATCACTACCAAGATGTCAAACCTAGACAAACTATATGTTAGAGAAAAAGTTTGTCTGCATGGTATTCTGAGTTCAATTAATTCTGATCATGACCCTAAGTTCACTGCCAAGTTGTAGAAGCAAGTGCATGAATAACTCGACACTAAATTGAAATTCAGCACAACCTCTCACCACCAGACTAATGGATAGTCAGAAAGAACAATCCATACTTTGGAAGACATGTTGACAACATGTATGCTCAATTGGGGTGGATTATGGGAGCAATACTTTCCCTTAACTGAGTTTCTTATAATAATAGTTACCAAGCCAATATCAGGATGCCTCCGTATAAAGCTCTTTATGGGAGGTTGTATCAGTCACCACTTCACTGGGATGATGTCAGTGAGAGGACCTTGATGAGGTTAGAGGAACTACAGTTATATGCTATCAAGGTTGCTTTGATCAAGCAGAGGCTGAAAGAGCCCACGATCGACAAGAGTCGTATGTTGATGCAAAGCGAATAGATTTGCACATCACTATATGAGACTATGTGTTTCTAAAAATTTGACCCCTACTAGCTATAGCTAAGAACAAAGGAAAATTGAGTCCCTGATATGAAAGTCCATTAGAGGTTCTAGAACGGATTGGTGAAGCCCCTTATCATTTAACATTACCCCCTCAGTATAGTATGATGCATGATGTGTTCCATGCATCCAATCTGAAGTGCCATGTGAAGGATTTGAGCCATGTGTTGAGCGTTGAACCTACTGAACTCCAAGAGAGGCTGACATACCCTAAGTCATCTATGAGGGTACTAGATACCAAGGTGAGGGAGCTCAGGAATAAAGGATAAAGATGGTAAAGGTTCTTTGGAAGCACCATAGACAGGATGAAGCCACATGAGAGCTAAA
This sequence comes from Alisma plantago-aquatica, assembly GCA_963693085.1. Classification (NCBI taxonomy): domain Eukaryota; kingdom Viridiplantae; phylum Streptophyta; class Magnoliopsida; order Alismatales; family Alismataceae; genus Alisma; species Alisma plantago-aquatica. Next base: position 197,993,686 of record OY856409.1, read on the forward strand.
GACGGACATGGAAAATGTCCCATCCTAAATTGTTTAAATGATTGGTTGAATTTTGAGGACAAAATTCCTATAGGATGTTACAACTTGGTTTTTCCTATGTAATTATATAATTGAATAGAAATTATTTGAATAAATAGGACACATTGGAAATTTATATGCTTTTCTTTAAAAGGATGATTTTCCCTTGCAAAAATTCCCTTTGCTACGAATTTCCTAATTTCTTATTGTATTATCAATCCAATGATGGATAAAAGGAAAAAGGGAGAGAAGAAAATCCCATAATAAGAAAAAAGCAAGGGAAAATAGATAATAACTATGTGTACTAGAGAGAATTGTGAAGAATTCTCTAGAAAATAGTATGGATAGGCACTATTAATTAGTTTACAATTGTACATTGTTTCTAATTGGAAGAATAGTCAAAATAAAGATAATATAAAAGAAAGAAAGAGAAAAGGATGTGTTTGAATGCTTGAAACATGCCTAATAAAGGGAATACTTGGATGTTAAAAAAAGCATTGTTCTTTTCAAAATTTGGTCTCAAATCATGCCCACAATTAGATAAAGTCATTATAGACTTTCCTTTAAAATTGGGGAGAACAAGGACTGTCTATGGGTTGGGTAATTAATTTAAGTATTTGAAAAATAAGCAAGATTTTTCTAAATGTATTATGCCATCAAATACCACAAAATTGACTAAGGTTGCAAAACACATTAGTTATCTTCGCTTAAAATTTGGGAGCAAAAAGGTGTTCCTAGTGTCCTAGAGAAATTTGCAAAGAAGGAAGGACCTACTTGAAATAAATGAGCCCTTTTGAGGAGAGAGAAAAGGGACATCTATAAATATCTTTTTGACACAAAAACTTGTCCACACCTATATTAAATCATTAGAAATCTTCCCTTAAATTTTGGTATCAATTGTAGGAGAGAGGAGAGAATTATGAATTTTACAAATTTCCCTAAAGTGAATGATTAATGGTTTAATTGAAAGAATTTGTCACACTTGATGTGACATGAACCTTAGACATGTACCCTAATAATATGTATGTCTTGGAAGCCATTTGATCATAGATCAATGATTCTCAGATCATCATCTTCCTCCAGTCAGATTATGAAAAGGCAGCAACAGTTCCGATCTCTTTTCCTCTGTGATTATTTCCCTCTCTGAACCTCATTTGGACATGAAAATCTTCCCAATTGATTCAGAAGGCAATTTCTGACCCAACCCTAGATCTAATTGCTTTGTATAACTAAGAGATCTTTCCCCAATTACCATGGAAAGGTAGACCCCATAGTCGGATGGCATTGCTGGTCCATGCCTATGTAAGGCACCTCAACATCACCAAACAGTGTTGTGAGATTCTATGGACCTAGAGGGTTTTTCACTCACCTTCAATTTGATATACACTCTACCCATCTCTCTGGTTCTTCCCCTAGTTCAATGAGAACCTGACCTTCTCTCTTTCTTCATTCTTGCATCCTCAGACTAATTGGTGCTCATTGTTGAGTCTGGTGAGGTGAGGTAGAAGAACCAGAACCTTTGCCTTCCTCTCAAAAGCCTTGAAGCCAAAATTCAAGGGTAGAGTTGACCACAGAGTGGTGGTGTGTTGCAAAGAAGGAGGCTCGTGAGGTTGAAGAAAAGAATAGGTAGAATTAGTTGGTTACCCCAATGCACATGAGGACCAAATACAAGGGTGGGAGGGAGAAAAGGGAATTACACCTCGTCTGATGTCCCGCCCGTGTGGAGAGAGATACACACATGGCTAAAGTCCAAAGTCCATTCATAGAGTGCCGACCCACATAGGAAAAAGAAAAGAAGATCAAAATAATGATGTGGCAACCCTCCATTGGTCTGAAGGTATATATTTTGGAAAAATCATAATAAATTACTGGTAACTCGGATAGCAATAAGCTATATATGAAAGTTGATCAAGAAAATGCAAGGAATTCAATAAAAATATTATTAGGACCGAAATATACCTCTAGTTCAAAAAGTACTTAAAGATTCCATATTTAATATGGATGATGTTAAGAACCCTAAGTTTTAAGTTTTGATGATCCTAATGTGTCCAATTGATATTAATAATAAAAGATTGATCTTTTATGGATAAAAGAGAAATTTGGAACTTATGTGAACTTAACAATCCATAATTTGATGAATTAGGGTTTTCCTTGAGACTAAAACTGCAATTAATGATAAGATTAGGGTTTTTCAATCCAAAAGTCATGAAAAGTGATAATTAGGGTTTAGGAAGCCAAAACCCTAACTTGAGACCCAAGTTAGTCTTAGATATGAGTTTGGATAGAATAATGATACATGGGTGTTATGCTTTAACTTTCAAGATAATTTCTTGGTTGCTTGTTTGGTTATTCTTGATTGCTCTTGCTTGGACATCAAGAACACATGATCAAGGTATGTGGTTACACATATGAATACCCACATTAGTTTCCCAGTGATTTCTAAGGTTTTTCTAGATTTCTAAAAATTAAATGCTTGCATGTTTATTTAATTCCTACAATCTATAAAGTCACCATGGCTATCACAATTTATTCTTATAGCTTGCTCAAACTCCGTATACTAACTCTTGAAATTGAGAATGGAAAAAAATGAAAAGTCATGGTTATTACTAAAGACCAGGCCCCAGATTGGGAAGGTCAGACCAGGCCCCAGATTGGGAAGATCATATGAGGTCATGCCCCAGATTGGGAAGGTCAGACCAGGCCCCAGATTGGGAAGATCATATGAGGTCATGCCCCAGATTGGGAAGACCAACATGGCACCTAGATCCAGATTGAGAAGTGCCCACCATGGAACCTAGCTCTAGATTGAGAGGTAGCCTAAGAGAGGGCATCCCAGAGGTTGAATAAAAATGGGTTGAGAGGTTATGAAGAAAATGATAATTTTGTTTCTGTAACAATAATTGTTTGATTATGTTGTTACACCTAGATGCAATCTTTTGTTTCCCCCACATACTAGTATAACTTGTTATATTGGCCGAACATTTTGTTTGTCATCATTTTAGGATAAGCTATTGTTATTGCTACAAGTTAAATGGAAAGCGGTCTCTCATGAAGAAGGCACAAAACAAACAAGAAGTAATGTAATCTCTGGAGAATTTAGCTAGAATTTGTTTTCATTTTGCAACTTTAGAAATCCATATCATGTTATTTCTTAGTGGAAAATGTAATATCTATCTTGTACCAAACTCCTTTTATTAGTTAAAATTTATTAATGATTTTTGGTTATTTGCTAAACCTTTGGTTCTGTAATGAAGGTAATGACCCTTGCCCTCTCGATCCACCTGAATAGGGGATAATAGGGAGAGGGGGTTGTTACAACTAGTGCAATCAATCGATCTTATAACCATATATTGCATCATTGAGCCAAACATATAGAGGTTCACCACCACTTCCTTCATGACCACAATGTCAAAAAGGATATTTATATCACGCATGTGGATACAAAGAATCAACTTGCGGACATTTTCACAAAACCTCTAGCTAGAAAGCAATTTACTTTATTAGATCAAAATTGCTTATAACTTCTCTTGATGATGTTGATATGTCTTCTAGCTAGTTCTTCCTATACCTATATGTTATTTCTCTTATATTGCTCAATTCTTACTTGAAAGTGCTATATTTGCCTTGCTTTCATGCCTTGTTTTGCTTATTTTTGGCTATTTTTCACAAACTCTTATTTTTGTGATAAATAATATAATGAGTGGAATGTGCCTCAATATGTTCAAAATGCATGAGAGGCTAGAAAAATAAATTTATATAGAACTCTAGTGTCTTAGAATTGAACTTCTTATCTTTTAGACAGACTGATCGATCAACTGAGTTTGACCTGGGAGAAACTCAATCGATCACATGCTAAGGATTGAGCTAAAGTGTAGTGTCAGCTGAGTTTCCCAAAATCTAAACTCGACTGACAACACTGTTGGGCAGAAATATATATATATATATATATATATATATATATATATATACATATACATATATATACATATACATATATATACATATATATATATATATATTATCAGCCAACATTTATCCCTGTCAACTAGAGAAAGTCGACCGATAGCCACTCTCTTGCATTCCTCCTCCAACCCCAGGGTAATTTGACCTTTCTTCTACCCTCTCTAGCCCTAGATAAACCATCCTTGCCTCTTCCAACCTCAACCTAGGTGGTTAGGTGACCTAAAACTTGTGCTATCTCTTTTATTTATGGTCAATCCATCTCCATCCAACATCCATGGCCTTAAACCAAAGAAAGCACACCAGATTAGGTGGAGTTCCATCATCCTCCACTGCTCCTAGGCATGTCTTCTTTGATGGGACCTCTTTCATCTACTCCCAAGCTGTGAATAGGAATAAGGACCTTCTTCCTAAAACTCCTTTCCCATTTTGTGACTTTCTTAAACAACGTACTGGATCTAGTGGAGTAAAGCAAGAGATTGTTGAGGTTTTCAAAGCTCACCGTCTCACTAACTTGTGAGTAGAGAAATTGTTCTACACTAGTTCCATGTCTAGAACAAAACAGTCCACATATTCTATGCAGACCTCACATGGAACTACATAGACCTTGTGCCTCCACCAAACACCCAATCTATCTTTACCTCCATGATTGCGGGTACCAAGATTAAAATCTCTGAGGATTTTTTGAATATCTACTTCAATGGTATCAACTTTCCAGACACATGGATGACCTCCTACCATAGGTATCTTGACCTACTTGACCCCAAGGATTTCTACAAAAGATTTGACCCTGAGCTTACTCTTTTTGATATCCATTAGTTTTTGAAGAAACCCAATGTTCCGTATAGGAAGAGATCCATCCTCCCTACCTCTTCCCTTGACATCAAGACTCATCTTATTGTAGTAGTAGCCAACCAAAATGTCCCCAAATGAAATCAAACGGATATTGTAGAGAATATTGTTGTTATAATGTATTATCTCCTGGATGATGTCAGAGTCAAATGGGCTCATTACATTCTTCATCACATGACTTGTTTTAACTCTAGGAAGAACACCAGTGGAACCCACCTACCTCATCGTAACCTGATATGTGGTGTGTCTGCTCATCATTATTAGAAATCCCTTTTCCACGATCTTGGTTACAAAGTGAGTAGAGAAGATGTCTATATCAGTGAAACCACCATCAAGAAGTCTTTTCATCCTACCTGCTCTACCACACCAGGTGCTTCCACATTTGCCTAGGCTCCTCCACCTCCTCCCAGACATAATTGTACCTCATTTTTAGTGCCAAATGAAACCCTGATGGGCTACATGAGGGACCAATAGGCGTATAACCTCCAAGTTTAAGAGAACATCTATCATGATTTAGTTCAAATAATGTCTAACATGAAGTTATCTTTCTCCCATCCCTATCCCAACTACCAACCCTACCCAAGTGTTGACTATGCTTCCTATGCATATAATCAGTTCTACCCTGACCACCACCCAACTGCTCTCATTATACCCCCTACCTCTGAGGGTGAACCTTATCCTGTTACCACTCAACCTTTGTCTCTTCTTGTTGCTCCTACTACCACTTTCCTTGTTGGCTACAATTGGGTGTTTATACCCAATTATGAGCAAGCAAAGACTTTGCTTGAGTGTGGAGTCCCTTGGTCAGAGCAGAACCGTAGATGGCTCGATCCTCTCTCCTTTGTGATTGATGAGGACACTGAGATGGATAATGAGGAGGTTGATGATGATGTTGGTGGTAATGGTGATGGTGATGCTGATGAAGATGGTGATGATGGCTCTTTTGATGATGGAGATGGAGGTGATGACACTCCCACTGCCCCAAATGCATCTTTTGACAGATATGAAAACTACCAGCCAGAGGATGAATATTACACTCCTTTTTCCTAGATGTTTACTTCTTATTCTATGGGTGCTCAATTTTTTTTGTAGAATCTTATGTACTGAACATTTGGGCACAATATCTGAGTTGTACTATTTTTACTTATCTCATTGTTTTTTTCATTTAGTAGTTTTCATCTAGAGAGGACATATTTGGTTTTGTAATCTTATCTTATGTATCTCAACTGTATGCTTGTCTTTATCTAATGAGTTATTGGTATGTGGTTCCATATTTTGATTATGACTCTAGGATGCTTGTTCTCTTTGTCTTCTCTGTTTGGTGCTTTCTTTGTGTCTTCTTGTGTAGTTGGTGCCTATAGATAAGATTTGTGATTTTTAGCTCTTCTACCCCCTACTTTTTGATATAACAAAGAGGGAGAAGTGGACTCAATCATATTGCTTTGTGATCCTTTTCTATTCTTTTATCTAAAATATCATGTGACTTGCAAGAGGACTCAATAGTATATATGTGCTATGTTCTTTTCTCTTTTTGGAAGACACTTGTCATATAGGTGAATATAAAGAGAAATTGGGGTAAGCATGAATTGAGAGGGAGAAATTTCTATTCTTCATTCATGTATCCCCTTACAATTCACAAGGTAAAAGTTTAAATTCCAAATCCTTTTCAATATGTTGAGGAATGTATTCTCATCTTTAAAAAGAGGGAGAATGTTGACCTAAGTGTTACACATTGTCCATATTTTGATGATGACTTAACCATTCCATTCATATGTATCTAATATGTCTATTTGAGATTGATTTTAGGTATTAGGTACATGAAAAGGATCAATTGAATCAAGCCATGTCTTGATCTAGTTCAATTTAGAAGCAATGCAAATGCGCTTTTGTGGAAATAGCCCAAAACTACTTAGGAAAATTTTTGTAATCATTTGTATTGATGCTATGACTTTTAACTACGACGAGAAAAAATCAAGAGCACTTAGTTCGAATGTTTAAACACTCTAATGATTATTTCTAAAATTCATCACAGAGTGCATGTTCGATCAAGTTTCATCCTTGATAAACTCGACTGACACCCTTGATGGATTTTGGGGATTTTTGGGTTCGGCCGAGTTTGTCCCAGAGTAAACTTGACCAATACCCCTACACAACCAAAACAAATTTAATCCATTGACCGAGTTTCATCCAGGATAAACTCAACTGATGCTTCAAATTTGATTTGCTTTGTCACATAGTGCAATCGGTTGAGTAATCTTTATTGAAACTCGACCAACTGCATTGTACAAAGTGTGTAGAAAAAGTGATTATAGACATTGGAGTGTTTCAATCACTAAAAATAGATCTATTGCAACACTCCAAATGACTATAAATCATTTCTAATTGCTTCTAGTGGCTAGTGGACATCCCCAACTATAAATAGGAGCCCTTGGACTTCATTCCAAGTTTGCTCTTTCATGCTATTCAAGCTCCAAGCTATAGTTGAGTGCATTTTTTCCACTAGATCCCCTTTCTCTCTCTTGCTTACACTTCAAAATGTCAATATGATTGAGATAGACTATGTGTGAGAGAGCTACTCCATTGTAGTCTTGTAAAGCTCTCAAAGCTTCCCTTTTCCAACCTTTCTCAAGAGCAAAGTTGGTGAAAAACTTCTTCAAGGTGAAGGAGAAGGTGAAAGATTTTCCAAGTTGAAGGAGAAAGTGAAGGTTGAAGATCATTGAGAAGAGTGGGTAATTCCTTCAAGGAGTAAGACTTATTGCAAGAAAGGGAGCTCCTTTTTTAATGTGTCCAATTCCTTGGAAAAGTGGGTAAGCCCTTGTAAAGGTTGAAGACTCTTGATCGAAGGATAGGTAAGACCCTGTATGGTTTGTTGGCTCCATTTGGTCCTAAAAAAGGAAGGCTAGGTATCCTTGTCCTGCAAAAGGAAGGTTATATTTTATGTCTTATAATGGAATATAAGTATGCAATTGTTGCATAATCCTAGGGCTTGACCTCTCTAGGTAGTGGATTGACTTTCTCCTAGTTCGGAGTTTAGAACCACATACATAGCTTGTTCTTATACTTGTTCAATGTCTCTCATCCTTGCTTTGTATTCCTAGTTGCACATTAAATTCCATGTTTGCAATCATATTTCTTGAAGTAATTTTAGGGTCTAATTGATTTTGTTGAAGTGTTTTTATCTCTATTTACCCCCTGTAGAGTCCTTAGATCCAACAAGATGATTAGCTAACAACCCATTTAGAAGCTACTAAGGGACCAGAGTCTGAGAATTAGCTTGAGTCTATGATATTTGAGATGGAATCCATGCACACCAACAAGGTATGGACCTTGGTGGATCGACCTGAAGGGGTAAATCCCATAGGGTGCAAGTGGGTCTTCAAGAAAAAGACTATCATGGATGGTAAATTATGAACTTATAAAGGCATATTTGTTGCAAAGGGTTTTGGATAAGTTCAAGGTGTTGACTATGACAAAACCTTTTCTCTAGTTGCCATGGTTAAGTCCATTAGAATCATGCTTGTTGTTTATGCTTATCATGACTATGAGATTTGGCAGATGGATGTTAAAACCGCATTCCTTAAAGGGAAAATTCTTGAGGATTTGTACATGACACAACCTGAGGGTTTTGTAAATCCAAAGGATACAAATAAAGTATGTAAGTGACAAAGGTCAATCTGTGGATTGAAGCAAGCATCTCAAAGCTGGAATCTTCATTTTGATGAAACAATCAAAGAGTTTGCCTTCACTCAAAATGAAGATGATCCTTGTGTGTACAAGAAGGTTAGTGGGAGCATGATGGTATTCCTCATATTGTATGTGGATGACATACTATTGATAGGGAATGACATCCCTACTTTACAAAAAGTAAAGACATGTCTAGGAAATATGTTTTCTATGAAAGACTTAGCCAAAGCATCCTACATTTTGGGAATCAAGATCTATAGAGATAGATCCAGAAGGCTTCTTGCACTAAGTCAGAGTACATATATTGATAAAGTGTTGAATAGGTTCAGCATGGAGAGATCGAAGAGAGGAAACCTGCCCATGGCGCATGGAGTTACCATCTCTAAAGTTCAGTGTCCCAGTTCTTATGAAGAAAGGGAACACATGAGTAGGACTCCATATTCATATGCAATTGGATCCATCATGTATGCAATGTTGTGTACCCATCCTAATATCTCATATGCCTTGAGCATGATAAGCATATATCAATCAAATCTAGGCGATGCTCACTGGAAAACCGTGAAGAACATCCTTAAGTACTTGACAAGAACTAAGGATCAGTTCCTTGTCTATGGTAGAGATGAAGAGTTATTGGTAAAGGGTTACATCGATGCAAGCTTCCAAACTGACAAAGATTATTACATATCACAATCTGGATTCGTTTTTTGCCTCAATAATGGAGCTTTGAGTTGGAAGAGTTCCAAGCAAGATACAGTTGTCGATTCTACAATAAAGACTGAGTATATTATCACATTGAATGCAATAAAGGATGTTGTTTGGATCAAGAAGTTCATCTGTAAACTTGGGGTAGTTCCAAGCATCGGTGATGCAATTGAGCTATATTGTGACAACAATGGATCTATTGCACAAGCTAAGGAACCTAGATCACATCAATGTTCCAAACATATACAAAGGCATTTCCATTTCATATGAGAGATTGTACAGCAAGGAGATGTGAAGATTTATAGAGTACCAACTGAGAACGATATTGATGACCCCTTGACAAAAGCACTTTCGTAGTAGAAGCATGATGAGCATGTTAGGCCACTTGGAATAAGATTCATGGGTGATTGGATCTAAGTGCAGGTGGGATTTTATTGATATATATGCCTAGATTGCCAATCATGTGATGATTGTAATGGCATCACTTGTAAATGATTTGATTAATAAAGGCAATCTTCTAATTTATTCTATTTTATTCAATTCTGAGATAATGAAATAACATAATAAATGTCTAGAAAATGTTATTACCCAATGACATATGTCTTCAGGTTGATAACCTGAAGAATGAGATCATAAAAATGTTAAGAGTATATACATTCTTGTTATGTCCCTAGTCGGATGTTACTGTGAAAGGCTGATAGACAACAATAACACATAACACTAGAGTGTGTGTTGGTTGATGATATAATTTCATCAATCATGATATGTGATATCAAACCAAATACATAGATACTTATTAGAGAATAGTGTATCGGACAGACCCACCATAAGAGTGATACATGGAAACCATAATTGGTAGTCAAAATCATCTCTTATAGTGTTGGTGGTGAATGTGGTTTTTAGACCTGAAGTCACTACACTCATCACATGCTTCTTGGTGTACTTTGGCATCATCCATCATGATTCTAAATAAGGGTTGCCATAAAGGTCATGATTGGATACACTGCGTGTTACACCATGATCTCACCATTACCACTAATCATGAGATTAGGGTATAAATTGAGGATTTATCGTAATACAAAGATCACCCTTAACTTTTTCTTCTTTTTCAAACTCTTTGTTTTCTCACATTGAACCACATAACTAACTTTACAAGAGAATTAAACTTTTATTTCTCTAATATAATCTCAGCATTAATGATACACATCCATACATTCATTATGTTTCTTACACTTTCATGTACATACGACATGACAATCATTTGCATTCTCTCTTATTAAGGAAACAAACATACAAAACATCATTTACAACTCTCTCACATCTACACAAGGACCTAGAGTGATAGGGATCGACTGAACTTAACTATACTCAAACTTTAATCTTGTGGCAGATCTACTCTGATGCAATGATATCTTCTTCAAGTCCTTGTGATTTCCCTAAAAATTGTGAGTAGATGGGTGAGCCTACTCGCTCAGTGAATGAGTACTTCAAAGAAATAGTCTAAAGCACTGATATAATTACAGATATACTTTTGAGAAATTGATATCGATTATAACAACAGTAAGCTTTACAGAGTCTAATATTTGACAATCATAAATATGGAAGGATACTCTATATATCTACAAGAGCGAATCAATATATGAAATGCTTGATTGATCATAAAGAGAAACGAATAATTCAGAAACATTTCATTTTATTATGCCCTGATCATATGCAGTGTACTCTACATATGAAGACTCGTAGTGCACTACAATCCCACCATACAAGACTTAGCGGACACACCCGGGAAATGCTAAGGCTAACTACTCTCCTGGTCTGCAATAGGGAAATGGCTCTCTAGCCTAAACTAGACTCCTCCTCTAACCTGAGCACACAGGCAGAGAGTCAAGCCACCTCTTGGCTTTTCTATACTCTAGTGCCACCAGGACTTCTGGTTGATGTTGGACACTGCAAACTATAATTTAAGGAGACTTCTACTAGAGCTCCGTTCCCTGTGCCACCTGATAGCACATTCCGACCCCCATAAACTGGACGCTACTAGGGTTAGGTCATTTCACCCCTAAGGCACATACCTCATATAGGGGTTCTATGGTGTTCAGGGCTCCTAAGTCTATTATTTTATTATTCCTAGAAAGCTCTTTTATACATTGTACCCTTCTCTTACTTATACTTGACTCTGGTATCTCTATGGTGTCACGTCTACTTATTTGAAGTTATAATACAACATGTATATCATTCTAAACTTGGCATAGCAGTATATTCAAAGCATTGTAATATACTGAGTAATCAACATACTATACATGCAGGCAGAATAAAATTCTTAAATAAACAGATTACATGTCCACTTGGCACATACACGCTAGAATCGTGCAATTTATCATCTTATTACACTAATAAGAGTTAATTACTTGACATATGAGTAATCGTCAATAGCTCTTGCAACTTATCTGTAATTTTTCAAAGAATGTGCATATCAACCCACATCTTGAGTTGTGCATCTCATAACTCAATTAAGAGTTAATTACTTATCATGACAAGAATTATTAATAATAACTGAGAACATTGATATCATAATACTTGATTCATTGAACACCCTACCTTAGGGTTTCATTTAATCATAACAAATGCTATAAAGAAAGGTGTAATACATCTATCACGTACTTTTCAAATCTATACAACACATGATACATGGGATTTCAATCCCTTATCACATTACTGGGAATTATCATCCCTTCACATCATTATCATAATTACCGGATATGGGTATTCAAACCCTTAGATCATCACATAGCATTGTTACCTCTATAATAGGTAACCAATACCTCTGGGTCCTTAGACCAAGGTATTCATTTCACTGGTTGTACAAATATTCCCATGGCTCACAAGTCCATCACACATCTTGTCACCTCTCACTAGGCAACAACTTATTCCCATGGCTCCCATAAAGATTTCATGCGACATAAACATTCACTGAATAAAGACTACTATCAACAAATCATATAAAATCAATATATGTATGAAACCTTGGAACTGAGCTAAATTTGGGTTTCCATGCCATTCACTGGGATATCATGCATTAACAATAACATTGAATAAATAAAGTCTATCATGTCAAGAAAATCCCTTCAAATGGATTTCACGATATCTATTCGCATATATCCAAGTTTCCTCACATCTAGAGTTTCACCCTCTTCACTAAGATACCAAACAAACACTACTCACTTTAAAAGAAATACAAGATAGTATCTGACATATATGTACTATGAATTTAGATAAACAATCACTCAAAACCAAGGGGATCTAGACAACTTTCTCTATATACTTATACGCAAATTTCAGTCATAGACAAATTCCCTATATTTCAGTTTACTCTTATAACCTCTGTGAATACTTAAGGAATTATCATTAAAATGCATTGTATACATTTCTAATATGATTTTATCATCTGAAATTCATTCAAACAAAGGAAGAATCCATTTCATATCATTTTGCAACAACTTATAACAAATAGACAATTCAGGATTTGTAGTCGCATACTAAGCAATTAAAAATTATGGTTGATTTAACCAATTTTCGTGCAATATACTGTTTAAAAGAAGTTACCACTCACCCTAAGGTGTGAAAACACCTTAAAAATGTATCCCATATATGAAAATCTCGAATCCATATCAAATCCCTAGCAATTCACCCAATTCTTCTTCCTTTCAACTCAGAAACCCTAAAAATGAGGGATTATGAAAAAAGAGTGAGAAAAGGGGTAGTTTTGATATCATTAAAATAAGAGGAGGGACGTAATTTTGACATGTGATAGAAGATTCACCATAAAACTATATCCAAAGAAGCTAAACTTACATGATTTCATCATTCCTCGGACCGCAAAACCCTAGGTCAGCATCTCCATCATTTTCTCCTCTCAAACTCTAACTCTCCCTCTCTGTCTAGGATTTCGTTTCTCTGGATTGAACCAAGAATTATGAGAGCTCCTTGTGTGTTAGGTTTATCATATAAAGCAATTGAGCTACTTGGTTTAATTGCACATTGACCCTTCACTAAATGTTTTCTTATTTCAGCAGATTTTTCAATCATAAAAAGGTTTCTGTAATTTGTGTATTTTAGAGATCAAACCATCTCCAAAAATTATTATAATTTATAATGTTGTGTATAACTAAGTTACTAAGCTTGAGTAAAAATTTTAGATCATTCAAAGCTCCCTTTAAATAACTAAAAATCGAATAGTGCACTATTATCCAGAATTCTACGAAAATGGTAGTTACTGTAATTTGTCTACTGATAAGGTCTAAACACATCCAAAAGTTATGAAAATTTTATATGTTGTTTATGATTGAGTTTAAAATCTTTAATTAAAATTTCATATCATTTTGGATTACCAATAAATAAATAAAAATCAAGCAATATACTACTAAACAACATTCTGTCAGCATGGTCGGTTGAAGTATATCAAGATCGAGAATGACTTTCAAAGAACATCCAAAAATTCTGAAATTTTTCAATGAAATGCACGATTGAGTTATACATATTATATACAAATTTCAATTAAATCCAAATTACATATAAAATATGATAAATTATTTACTGTACTACTATCTTGATGAAATTTCATACTCATGTACCATCAAAACCCTAATTTCAGCCAACTAGGGTTTATATTTCTCAAACAATAGAACACTTAACATTTTTATTAGGTTTAAAACATCATAATTGAATTATCATCCTTAATTATATTTAAGAAATGATCAATCCAATTAAGCATATAATCATCCAGGTAAACCCTAGTTTACCAATTAAGCTCGGATACGGTCATAACAATTCTTCCCCCTTTAAAAGGTTTCGTCCCCGAAACATAAACGTGCAAGAAAAGTACTTTCAAGGTTTATTTTAAGCTTCTGAAATCTTACATGTCATTATATTCTTGTATTTCATACTTGAATGCAGTTTTCAACATTAAGTCCTTTATTTCTTTTCTAATCACCACATGTTAAATCATGACTGCTCAATGATAACAAATGAATTCTCTATGTCATAATCAATCATAGGATAGAGAGAGAAACAACCATTTCAATATTTTCATACTCTTGAGGTGTTACCTCAACATTGATAATCCGATCCAACTATTTCAATTCATATGGCTCAATATGTACTATTGTTATGTATTACCTCTAAGTCACAAAAGAGAGTTCACCATGTTGTTTTGAATTTTTACTATTGTGCTACTCAAATAGCAAAATAGTCTCGAGTTGAAAGACTAGATTCAATAAAAATTGTATAATACTACTCACGGAATCCCCATTGGATCAGGGATGCATAAGGTGAAGCATTATCATCACATTCCATACTATTCTCAAATATGAACCCACACATAATTCAAGGTGTAACCATTGGGTTATAGTATACTAAGGTTTCAATAACAGTATCAGAGTACTCCATGATTGTATTAGTCATTCAAGGACTATTCATACCCAATTACCATCACTTAATTATATTAAAGCTAGGTATAACAAGCTATACCTCATTAGGGTTACACATCAATACAATATGGTTATCATCCCTTCTATTCATATGAGTGAATAGGTAAGAATACCTTATTTAGGGTAACCCTCCATTTATTTTATCATCATTTGAACCATATCACCATACAACAATTGTATAATACTAAGATGGATTACTGGTATGAATGACTACAACTATCAGCCACCTGAAATTAACATATTGCTTGTGCATGTACACTAAAATCATACGTAGAACCAATTAACATCCCTTAATATACCTTCAACAAATTATATTTCTAAAAAACAAATTCGCATATTACTAAAAGCCATTGTTTTCTCTTATCTCTATTCTCATTCATTACTACTTACTTTTTGCTACTTATCCTTCTCATTTTAATCATGTAGATTAAACATCCCTAAAATTGAAACATACAAGGTATGAATAGATTATTCATTATTCTTGCTATCACTGCAAGAATTTATTTCATATCACACTTTACTCATATTGTATTTCTCCTTTTGTTCAAAACACACTTGTTACATTTCAAATTTATATCTCTCTTTCCTCCGAATCATTTTCATATTGTTCATCAACCTTTCATATTAGCTAGGATTACTATCAGTGCTAGTTTACTTCTCATAGTGCAAATCACATGATCTTGTTTTATAGAGATGCTAGTATTCAAGATCAAATCACTAGTGACAACCCTTGAACTACTACAACTCTAAACATTCTAGGGTTTGGTCCTTATCAGTAGCACGATCTTATTGTGTGTGACTTTGCTCCCATAATTTGAAAGTCAAACTTTGGATCTCACAAGTTTTACTAAAGTCTTCCTTATCTTATCAATTGAATTTCCTTTGTCTTACTTGGCCATTCATATAGATTACATTATAAATTTACCTTGCTAGGGTTTCATCATCATATTGTATGTCATTATTACATTCACTAGATTCCTCTACCATAGTGGTTATGCATCATATATGATTCATTTTCTTATCACTTCATTCCCACATTGTTCTAATTAAGGAAGATATGAAAAAGAAGATGATTCTGAGACTTAGAATTCTTATCTTCAAACATTCATTAATACATTTCTCAAATGTAGGTTTAATTAGTTATCAACAAGGATACTTGACTAATTAACACTTTATTGAATCTCGCAACCTCTTTCTTTTATAATCTATATTACTCCATTATGTTTCAAACCCTTCCTTACTTTCCATAATCCCCTTACCATATACTGCTATTCCACATGTCATCTTTAGCTTCTAGTTTTCTCTTATGATCATGTTGCTTCTTTTAGGTGTATGATCATGTATACCATGTTGCATATATTTCTTTTTATCCTTCTACTAATGTGAAGTTGAAATTCTAAATCAATAATCTCCCTACTAGTTTCAACTCATGTTTAATGCATTACATATTCTTCATTTTAAATCAAATGGCTCATGCATGGGTGAAACATAGTTTCTCTTTCAATCAAGTTTTTCCTTCCTGAATATAGTCTACCTTTGTATGACTTATTCATTTATTTAGCTACACTTTTGTTCTTCTTTTAGAAATTAGTTTTTTGTTCTATAGAGACTTAGAATCCAAAGGCAGTAAGGATGAATGTATTAACTTCACAATAAAGGTATACATTCCATGCTCTCAATTATATCATAACCCTCATTCCTTAATCAAGCTCATTATTTTCCAACATTTCTCTTTGTTTCAACTAAGTTTCTTATCCTAGTTTTATGATTTACATGCTCATCTAGTTCTCTTCACTTTAACTCTTCTGAAGACTCTTCACTTCTATGTACTTATCGCATACTTAACTCTTTTCATCTATTTTCTCTTTGCTTTGGAGTACATAAAAATATTGTACTCGATTATATAATCCATTCCTCATGATTGATTCTTACTATCTTGGCCCTTACATACTTTTCTCATATCTTTTCCATATTTCATATTTAGAGTTCGTATAATATTAACCATTAAACTTAATATGAACCTAACATCATGCTCCTTTATTCCCAATTAAGGATTTCTCATATGAGGCCCCAAAGTTGGGTCTCAGATATCAGTTCCAACTGATTCTTAGCTATTCTAATCTTTCCCATATGTTTCAACATCTTAATATATGTACATTCTCACTATGATGTGGGTCTAATTTATCCGGAGTCTACTCTTATTATATTTTTAATAGGAGTCATTAGATCCTAGTAACGCACCCTGCCAGTCGGACCAGGCCAAACATGCAGTCCTGAAGTCAAGAGCGCTCAAGATCAACTAACTCCTATTAATCTCAAACATGTGGAAAGAATATCCACTTAGGAAAGCTCACTCAAAGATCATTTCTAGTCTACTTGATACAAAGAATGTAATCAATAAATTCTACAACTGCATAGTGTACAACAAATCTTAAAGACCCATATATATTTCAAAATATTGAATATCTGAATTCAAACATATAAGAGCTTT
Organism: Alisma plantago-aquatica; assembly: GCA_963693085.1. Taxonomy (NCBI): domain Eukaryota; kingdom Viridiplantae; phylum Streptophyta; class Magnoliopsida; order Alismatales; family Alismataceae; genus Alisma; species Alisma plantago-aquatica. Next base: position 198,010,879 of record OY856409.1, read on the forward strand.
TCTATTCATCTCAAATAAAAAAAATATGAAATGAAAGTTCTATCTCATTTTATATTTGTGCTCTTAATTCATGTTATTTATCTTGTTTCTAACCCTAATATTTCTAGGGTTCCTCTCTAGCCCATCCTTCCACTGTATACCTGGCCAGGGTATACATGAAAGAATAGACAGAGTAGCTTGATATTGGTTTCTCCAAGTACTTAGATATCGGGCCAGGATATTCAAATACTCAAATCCCCAGAGCTAACATCATAACATCTCCTATATGCCACACTTATGACTCTAACTTACTAACTTAATGGTTTCTGACAACTCAGCCTAAGCTCTGATACCAAGTTGTTACACCCCGATCTCACAATTACCACTAATCATGCGATTAGGGTATAAATTGAGGATTTATTATAATACAAAGATTCCCCTTAACTTTTTCTTCTTTTTCAAGCTCTTTGTTTTCTCACATTGAACCATATAAACTAACTTTACAAGAGAATTAAACTTTTATTTCTCTAATGTAATCTCAGCATTAATGATGCACATCCATACATTCATTATGTTTCTCGCACTTTCATATACACACGACATGACAATCATTTGCATTCTCTCTTATTAAGGAAACAAACATACAAAACATCATTTACAACTCTCTCATATCTATACAAGGACTTAGAGTGACAAGGACCTACTGAACTTAACTATACTCAGACTTTAATCTTGTGGCAGATCTACTCTGATGCAATGATATCTTCTTCAAGTCCATGTGATTTCCCTAAAAATTGTGACTAGAGGGGTGAGCCTACTCGCTCAGTAAATGAGTACTTCAAAGAAACAATCTAAAGCACTGATATAATTACAGATATACTTTTGAGCAATTGATATCAATTATAATAGTAGTAAGCTTTAAAGAGTCTAATAATTGACAGTCATAAAATGATAGGATACTCGAAATATCTACAAGAGTGAATCAATATATGAAATGCTTGATTGATCATAAAGAGAACTAATAATTCAGAAACATACAAAGTATAATTAAATAACGATACACACTTGTTTGACCTCTCATTCATTTTATTATGCCATGATCATATGCAGTGTACTCTACATATGAAGAATCATAGTGCACTACAATCACACCGTACAAGACTTAGCGGACACACCCGGGAAATGCTAAGTCTGACTACTCTCCTGGTCTGCAATAGGGAAATGGCTCTCTGGCCTAAACTGGACTCCTCCTCTAACCTGAGCACATAGGAAGAGAGTCAAGCCACCTCTTGGCTTTTCTGTACTCTAGTGACACAAGGACTTATGGTTGATGTTGGACACTGCAAACTATAATTTAAGGAGACTTCCACTAGGGCTTCGTCCCCCGTGCCACCTGATAGCACGTTCCGACCCCCGTATATTGGACACTGCCAGGGTTAGGTCGTTTCACCCCTAAGGCGCAACCTCACATAGGGGTTCTACGGTGTTCAGGGCTCCTAAGTCTATTATTTTATTATTCCTAGAAATTTCTTTTCTACATTGTACTCTTCTCTTACTTATACTTAACTCTGGTATCTCTATGGTGTTGCATCTAATTATTGAAGTTATAATACAACATGTATATCATTCTAAACTTGGCAGAGCAGTATATTCATACACTCTAATATACTGAATAATCAGCATACTATACATGCATGCATACTAAAATTCTTAAATAAATAGATTACATGTCCACTTGGCACATACACACTAGAATCGTGCAATTTATCATCTTATTACACTGATAAGAGTTAATTACTTGACATATGATTACTCGTCAATAGCACATGCAACTTATCTGTAATTTCTCAAAGAACGTGCATATCAACCCAAATCTTGAGTTGTGGATCTCATAACTCAATTAAGAGTTAATTACTTATCATGAAAAGAATTATTAATAATAACAACTGAGAACATTGACATCACAATACTTGATTCATTGAACACCTTAGCCTTAGGGGTTTCATTTAATCACAACAAATGCTACAAAGAAAGGTGTAATACATCTATCACATACTTTTCAAATCTTTACAACACATGATACCTAGGATCTCAATCCCTTATCACATTATTGGGAATTCTCATCCCTTCACATCATTATCATAATTACTGGATCTGGGTATTCAAACCCTTAGATCATCACATAGCATTGTTACCTCTATAATAGGTAACCAATACCTCTGGGTCCTTAGACTAAGGTATTCATTTCACTAGTTGTACAAGTATTCTCATGGATCACAAGGCCATCACACATCTTGTCATCTCTCACTAGGAAATAACTTATTCCCATGGCTCCCATAAAGATTTCATGCGACATAAACATTCACTGAATAAAGACTACTATCAACTAATCATATAAAATCAATATATGTATGAAACCTTGGAACTGAGCTAAATTTGGGTTTCCATGCCATTCACTGGGATATCATGCATCAATAATAACATTGAATAAATAAAGTCTATTATGTCAAGAAAATCCCTTCAAATGGATTTCATGATATCTATTCACAAATATCCAACTTTCCTCGCACCTAGGGTTTCACCCTCTTCACTGAGATACCAAACAAACACTACTCACTTTAAATGAAATCCAAGATAGTATCTGAAATATATGTACTATGAATTTAGATAAATAATCATTCAAAACCAAGGGGATCTAGATAAGCAACTTTCTCTATTTACTTATACAACAAATTTCAGTCATAGACAAATTCCCTATATTTCAGTTTACTCTTATAACCTTTACAAATACTCAGGGAATTATCATTAGAATACATTGTATACATTTCTAATATAATTTTATCATCTGAAATTCATTCAAACAAAGGAAGAATCCATTTCACATCATTTTGCAACAACTTAGAACAAATAGACAATTCAGGGTTTGTACTCGCATACTAAGCAATTAAAGATTATGGTTGATTTAATCAATTTTCATACAATATATTGTTCAAAGGAAGTTACCAGTCACCCTAAGGTGTGAAAACACCTTAAAAATGTATCCCATATCTGAAAATCTTGAATCCATATCAAATCCCTAGCAATTCTCCCAATTCTTCTTCCTTTCAATTCGGAAACCATAAAAATGAGGGATTATGAAGAAAGAGTGAGAAAAGGGGAAGTTTTGATACTATTTTGGATCAAATCAGAGGAGGCACGGAATTTTGACATGTGAGAGAATATTCACCATGAAACTATATCCAAAGAAGCTAAACTTACATGATTTCATCATTCCTCAGACCACAAAACCCTAGGTCAGCATCTCCATCATTTTCTCCTCTCAAACCCTAACTCTCCCTCTCTCTCTAGAATTTCATTTCTTTGGATTGAACCATGAATTATGAGATCTCCTTGTGTGTTAGGTTGATCATATAGATCAATTGAGCTGCTTGGGTTAATTGCACATTCACCCTCACTAAACTTTTTCTTATTTCAGTAGATTTTTCTGTCATAAAAAGGTTTCTGTAATTCGTATATTTCAGAGATCAAACCTTCTCCAAAAATTAAGATAATTTATCAAGTTGTGTGTAATTGATTTACTAAGCCTCATTTAAAATTTTATATCATTGCAATCTCTCATTAAATAATTAAAAATCTAATAGTGCACTTGTATCCAGAATTCTGCTGAAATGTCAGTTACTGTAATTCGTCTACTGATAAGGTCTAAACGCGTCAAAAAATATGAAAATTTTACATGTTATTATGATTGTTTTTGAGATCTCCAGTTAAAGTTTCAGATCATTTGGAGTTACCAATAAATAATTAAAAATCAAATAATATACTACTGAACAACATTCTGACAGCATGGTCGGTTGAAGTATATCTCGACCGAGAATGACTTTCAAAGAACATCCAAAAATTCTAATTTTTTTTACTAAAATGCAAGCTTGAGTTATACATATTATATTAAAATTTTAATTAAATCCAAATTACATATAAAATATGATAAATTATTTATCGCACTACTAACTTGATCAAATTCCATACTCATGTACCATCAAAACCCTAATTTCAGCCAACTAGGGTTTATATTTCTCAAACAATAGAACACTTAACATTCTTATTAGGTTTAAAACATCATAATTTAATTATCATCATTAATTAGATTTAAGAAATGATCAATCTAATTAAGAATATAATCATCTAGGTAAACCCTAGTTTACCAATTAAGCTCAGATACGGTCATAACACTACAATAGATGGGGATGAGTGTGAGTTATGTAGATGAGATTTGTCCCTCATATGGGATATAATATCCCATCCACTTGATAAGCGAGATTGAGAAATGCATGGCTATGCTAATATGAGTTATATGTGATATTGAGCTTACATATATCTCAAACAATATACTCTAGTTCAAGGAACATGGATTAAATGATTGAAGAGGATGAAGATTCCATGCCTCAAGTTCAATTCATATATTAGTGACAGAAGAACTATACAAACACTTTACACCAATCATAGATTGGAGGTTGAAGTTTTTCTCCAACTTTTCATTTACTTAGATAGTAATGATGTGTTTCTATACGTTGCTCTTTGCTTGTGATGTCATAAAATGGTTATGGTCACCACTACCAATGTAATATGGAACCTATAGGGCCATACACAAAGAATTCACGTGGAATAGGAGTTTATTCATGAATGATAACTAAATTGATTATTAAAGTGTTTAGGTATTCAATTTAAATAGCAGTTGACTGACTAGACTCTGAACTGACTGGCTCAAGAGTTGAACCGACCGGTTAGAATGTCAGGATGATTGGAGATTGCATTGGCTGAATTTTGGATGAACTAGGGCATGAACTAACCACTTCACTTAGTGAACCGATCGGCTCAAGGTCGCTAGACGATCGGATCATAAGATTAACCACCCGGTTTATGGATCAATTTGATTGCATCAAGGATTAGTGTTGATGTCATGTTTTGCATTAATTGGATTAGAATTGCCAATATAATTGCAATTGGGAAAAATGATGAAACCACATGTTCACTGGGTGAGCCGATCAGCTCACATGCCAACCAATCGGTTCACCACTAGCAGGTTGAAAAAATTCATAAAACTCTGGCCACTTCCACTCCAACACAGACTGGGAACCCTGATCCTAACCCTCCTAGAAATAGAGGGGTATTGTGGGCTTCCTAGAGACACAACTGAATTGCTTCTGACAATTGTTTGTCTTCTCTAGTTGTGGTAACTAAGAGAACTCGAGCAAGTCCTACCTGATAAATGGAGGGATAGCAAGAGAATAGTTGTGGGAGAGTAAGTTGGTGACTAGTACACCGACTTGAAGGGACAACTCCTTCTTGTCCATTCTTCTAGAACAAAAAGTATTATCAGTGGTCTATGTGGACTACTCTAAAGGTGTGGAACTTTTCCCGCTAGGAGGACAAAGTCAAACTGCTATCCGTGGTGATCAACCAAAAGCTGCTATAGACATTGTTGAGCGCGACTTAAAGAAATGGAGCACACTACGATGAGGAGATCATCGCTAGACTTGCTTCTGGACCAGATATATACTCTTGACCATCCTTCACATTACATAGTTATTAATATGATCCACTAGTTTAAGGGGAATATGGCACTTAAATTTTTATTTCCACTTTCTGCTCTGGCGCCATATTTCCCTACATTAATGTGCATGAAAAGGTCATTAGGATTACAAGCAAGATGTATAAGACTTTGGATCTATCCTTGTTTTCTCAAATCTAAGTATCCAGCATACAAGCTTCTGAGACATGAGACAAGGGTTTCTAGATTCAAGATAGCCAAGTTTTGATATATTACACATACAAAATTGAATCAAATGCCTCTTCCACATCATACATCATCAACATTAAATGCTAACAAAGACATGCTTCAATAGTTGGCAGATATTTTGTGGGAATTTTGCATTATATTCCAAGTGCATAACGCATGATATGTGCCCAGAAGAACTTGCTTTTTTGCTGCAACCATGGAAGCATCTTGGTTCATAAAGATGGTCAATGGTGCCTTATCAGACATGTACTTCAAGAAAGTTCTAAACAACCACTTGAAGGGCTCTATTGTTTCATCATATAACAATACAACTCCAAGTATGCAACCCTTCCTGTGGTGGTTGAATCCAACAAAGACTACTGCAAAATAAATTGTCAAATTAATTTATAATAGAACTAGGATTGAACAATTGAGTTATTTAGCATTGAAAAATTACATAGTCAAGCATTCAATAAAAACACGAACCCCGATTGATTCAGTAGAAAATCATTCCTTCTGTGTCACAATGTTATCATTTCATTAGGTCCAAGATATACGCACGTAATGGACTTTGGTTCTTATTGGTAAGGAATGTTGTATCAAACTTGATGCAATCACCAAATAATAGGTAATCCTTCTTTTTTTCATATGTCCAAAATATGTTTACAATCCTCTAATCATTGTCTATCGTGATAAGGGTTATTGTATGCTTCATTATGGAAATATTCTCACAATTTTGTGGCTTCACCAGCTTTAATTGCTTGACACACCAACCGATCAAAGGTTCCTAATGTCTATCTACTCGAAGGAAACTAAGGCTTTCCTTGCCACCTGCGCCAAACCACATGGCATCGTATCAAGATCCCATATGAATGCCAACATCTACATTTATTTGAGGAACTTCTCCTTGGACAATAGTTAGAATCTGATTTAATTTGCATGTATGAGAACTAGTGAGGGTGTAGACCATGATTGTGTTGTACAGTCCTTGATTTTATAAATATTCAGATCTAGGTGAAGTTAAACTTTATATGGGCTTTGTATCTTATTTTATCCTTCTTCCTGTGATGTTCCATAGATCTACAATCAATTTAGTATCCTTATTAAGGTTCAATACATTATTCTTGTGAAGGCCTTCTTTTCCCTTCTATCCTTGTGTCGAAGCCTTTTCGATGAGTATATATATTACAGAACTCGTGAAATTCTACTGGCGCGATGAACTCCAATTGGGTTAAGCAACAACATTCATTGAGAAATCATATAGAAAGGTCATCGTAGTAGTATTTTATGTAGAATCAAAATTCATACTAGGTTTGACAAGACAAAAAGAATAAATATTAATTTGAAAACGAATTCACACGTCTTATAATGATGGTTGATAATACAATTACAACAAATACTTTTTCGTTTTATCTCCTTTGAGACATTTGATGCTTAATAGTGGTTAACCCCAACTCTGAAAAATGGATTCACACATATTTGAATCATGGTTCATACAAAAGTTTCTTTAAGCATGGATGATGAAGACAATCAATTCTCATAAATACTAAATTATTTAATCATTAGAATACTACACTAAACGAATCTTAGTTAGAAAAACTACAGAATCCTAGTTCAATTGGCATCCAAACAATGGTTCAATATTCAAACAAATCATGAGTAGAAAAGAAAATTCTTGGTGTTGGGTTGGAAGATGCAAACATTTAGATACATTAATCTAACCGTCGGGGACCTATGAAGTAATGGGTTCCTTTGAAAGCGGATTATTAGGATTTTCTATGTCATATATGTCGTTGACATCTATTTCAATAGCTTCTCCGTGTACTACCCAACTCTCGTTAAGATCTATGTCTAGGGATGAGCATCGAGTCGGGCCGGCCCGATCCAAACCGCGACCCAGCCCGCATAACCCGATCCAGACCCGAACCCGATTTATAATATGGGTGGGCCGAGCCTAAAATTTAAACCCATATTTTATTTGGGCCGGGTATGGGTGGAGGTAAACCCAGACCCGAAAACCCGAATACCCAGATTAGATTTTATGTACATTATAGATGTATACATCTATCTTTGTCTTGAAAGAAAAACATACAGATTTCTTGATGCAATATGTAGTATGTATCCAATCAATGGCAACATAGAAAATCTGTAATCAATCAACATGATTAGTGAATTGATACTAGTAAGATAATTATCATTGACATAGATAGACATACTTGATTTCATTATTTTGATCTCACTCTGTCCACATGTAGGGGACAAATGATCTTTTGCTCAATGCATAGTAGATTATGCTCATTTTTTTTCTCATATGCCCACATGTAGGAGACAAATGATCTAGGAGACAAATGAGCTCTTAGCCTTCCAAAACCCATTTCGTTGTATATACATATAGGATGAGAAGCAAAAAGCCACAACATCATAGATTCCACTGATTTTTTAACATGTATGAGAAAATGATTTGTTGCTCTTTCAATATGCATTCATTGTTATAGGGGATCATACAACTAAGGTGTACATATTCTGGCTACATTTATCACAAAATATATATATTGTTTTGAAGGTTGATCACAAAATACATATCATACTAGTTTAGTTTCCATGTTAGCAAGTTGGATTTAGCAAAATTTGGTATGTTCATTCGATGTTATATGGGCAAACCCGAATCCGGCCCGAAACCCAACATTCTTATATGGGCCGAGTATGGGCTGGCATTTTTCATTTTTATCCGGGCCCGAACCGGCCCGTGGCCCACTTTAAAATGTGGGTTTGGGTTTGGGACAAGCAAAACCCGGTATAACCCGGCCCGATGCTCATCCCTATCTATGTCGAAGTAAATATATGTCGTTGACATCTATTTCAATAGCTTCTCCGTGTCCTACCCAAGTCTTGTTAAGATCTATGTCGAAGTAATATGCCCGTACATTTCTAGCAACGTCGTATCCTGGCGATGAATGCATGTGAAAGAACGGTTAACATTTGCTTGCTTGTGTAGACGAATCAGCTTGCCAACCCTAATATTGTAAGCCTATATCTATGTCTGACAACTTAAATGAATCATCATATGATACTTGTTTCGTTTGGGAATGACAATTAGCTACGACATACATTTCATCATAATTCTGTATTGAACAGAATGTTATGTTGTTCAGTAAAGGAATATGCAGCGGAAGGGAGAAGGTGTCAATTGTGGAGACTTATGATGTACACTACACACAAGAAACATTCGAGCATATTGAGTTTTACGAAATAAGCAAGACTATTCAAGAAAAAACGGAGTGTGACAATGGTTTGTTTCAAGGATCTGGTGTGTACACACCTTTTTTTCTCTAATAACTGATCTGGTGTGTACCCACCTTTTTTACTCTAATAGTTATCAGAGAGGATGACAGAAGGTCTACTCACCTGAAAGCCTTTAATTCATGGCGGAATTGTTCGTCCTTTTTAGTTTAATATTCTTTTTGGAGTACGAGAGAACCGTTCCCGTAGAAGCGTCACTTATGTGACCCCCAAACAACGTAAATTCTCGGGCCCCCGAGCGCCCCGCCCACCCGAGAATCGATTAAAGTGTACAATTCGCCGGCTTACGCGACGGGTATCATTTCGGAAGCGGCCATTGGATTTCAAACTCGAGTCCTTTCATGAGGGGACACCATGTCAAACCACATGAACCACTCCTCTCTGGTTTTTAATTTAATATTGGATAGGAGGATAGTAGGTGAGGAGTACTGTCTACGAGAATATCTTCTCAGTGGAAGAGAGAGAAGAGGATTTTTTTGCGCTAAACGCAAATCACAATGTTGAGATGTTCTAGCCTTAAGACATGCATGAGGTGTTGCATTGTAGGAAGGAAATGTTGACGGAAATGTATTCCAATTAGAGAACAATTGGGTGTTGAGCTAAACCCAGAGTTTTACTAGAAATCAGCATTGACGGTCGTGTTTTACGCCCGGAGAATGACAAATGGTCAATGCAAGAAAATTCTGAGAGAGGCACATTGAGGAGACTAATGTTGCATCATTAGAAGATGTTGAAATAGAACCCATAGCTTTGACAAGAGGCTTATACAACTAAATATTGAGAGAGATAGACACTAAGGTTTATCATGGCAGGAGACTGGACGGTAAGTGAAACGTAAGTCTCTATATCTAATCTGTCTCGAGGTGGAAATTCCATCAGCTTGACAGGCCGCGGAGGTGAGTAGAATACGACGTTCACGACAACCAACACAATATATGGTATCGAAATTACCCCACATTTGCCCAATCGCTCAATAAAAATATAACGAAAATGCTCCTATGACGCGTAGTGGGGATGATGCGCGTTTTGACGCGCCCCCTCCTGCCGCCTGTGACCGATTTTAGTGGATGGGGCCCACTGGTAGGTGGGTAGAGGTAATTTTGTAAGGGTGAGGTGGCAGGGGTAGGTAAGAGGCTGATTTGATAATCTTTTAGAAAGATTAAGGCGTAAATATGAAGAAAATTTTATTTTGCACATAACTTTTGATCCGTAACGAATTTTTGGATAAAATAAAAACTGTTGGATTTGTTATGGAAAATACAATCCAACAAGACCAATATTTAATATATTTTTGAAAAAATAATATACATAAATATTAGAAATGGACACATTCAAATAAAAGTGGGTGCATTCAAGCAAAAATAGACACATTTACTTAATAGTAGGCGCAATCAAGTACAAATATGTGCATTCAATCAAAACTGGGCGCAATCAAGAAAAACTGGGCGTATTCAAGCAAACGTGGGCACATTAAAGTAATAGTGGGCGCAATCAAGTAAAAGTTGGGCGTATTCAAGTAAAAGTGGGCACATTTAAGTAAAAGTAGGTGCATCTAAATAATATTGGGCACATTCTTGATAATAGTGGGTGCATTCAAGCAAAATTAGGCTCATTCAAGTAAAAAATATGTGCATTTCAGCAATAGTGGGCACATTCAAGTAAAAGTATGCACATTCAAGCAATAATGGGCGCATTCTTGATAATAGTGGGCGCATTCAAGTAAAATTGGGCGCATTCAAGTAAAAAGTGGGCGCATTTCAACAATAGTGAGCACATTGACTCAAAAGTGGGTGCATTGACTCGAAAGTGGGCGCATTGAGGAGAGAAATGGGCGCATTAAAGACAGAAATGGACACATTGACTCAAAAGTGGGTGCATTGAGGAGACAAATGGGCGCATTGAGGAGAAAAGTGGGCGCATTGACTCAAAAGTGGGTGCATTGAGGAGACAAATGAGCACATTGAGGAGAAAAATGGGCGCATTGAGGAGAAAAGTTGGCGCATTAACGAGAGAATTGGGCGCATTGACTCGAAAGTGGGCGGATTGAGTAGAGAAGTGGGCGCATTGAAGAGAGAAATGAGTGCATTGAGGAGAAAAGTTGGTGCATTGACTCAAAAGTGGGCACATTGAGGAGAGAAGTGGGCGCATTGACTCAAAAGTGGACGCATTGACTCAAAAGTGGGCGCATTAAGGAGAGAAATGGGCGCATTGACTCAAAAATGGATGCATTGAGGAGAGAAATGGGTGCATTGAGGAGAAAAATGGGCGCATTGACGAGAGAAATGAGCGCATTGACTCAAAAGTGGGCGCATTAACTCGAAAGTGGGTGCATTGAGGAGAGAAGTGGGTGCATTGAAGAGAGAAATGAGCGCATTGAGAAGAAAAGTGGGTGCATTGACTCAAAAGTGGGCGCATTGAGGAGAGAAGTGGGTGCATTGACTCAAAAGTGGACGCATTTGAGGAGAGAAGTGGGTGTATTAGGAGAGAAGTGAGTGAATAGAGGACAACGTTGAGAGAAGTGGCCGAATTGAAGAGAAAATGGGTGCATTGAGGAGAAACGTATGCGTATTGAGGACAAGACTGACAGGGTGTCAGAGGAGCAGGGTGCAGTGGGCAGTATTGTCAGGCTGGTTTCCGCGCGTCAAACCCCGCGTTACAGCGGGTAACACGTTCGGAAAGTTGAATTCTGAGCGCATCAAGCATTAGTGGGCACATTTTAGACAATAAAGGGCTCATTCAAGTAAAAACCATTATTTATTCTTTTTTTACTTCCCTCCTCTCTTCTTTTATTTCCTAAATATTTTTATATTCTTTTTTTTAATATGTCAATATTGATCTTGTTGGAATGTACTTCTTATAAGGATTGTAATGCATTTTATTTCATTAAAAAATTCCTTCTGGTTTAAAAGTTACAAGCAAAACAAACAAAAAATAAAAAAAATAAAAATCTGGCACATTTGCAGGTGGGAGCAGGTGGGCAGGAGTTGGCAGGGGCCGGTAGGTGACTGACACGCGTGGCAGGGGCTGACAGGTGGCTGGCAGGCGCGTCAAAACTCGCGTTTTTGCGAGTGCGCGTGAAGAAATTTTAACCCAAAATATAATATATCAAAAGCCGAAAATGATCAATACTTCCTCAAAAAACATCAAGTTAGGGCCAGAACTTTTGTGCTCTGCACAACCCATTATTGGATATAAGACACTTCAGACGCTTCACATTGGGTTGACTGCTACAATTTTATAGTTATTAAACTAGTATGCGTGGTTGTATTGCGATTTTTCAATTAATGCTATTAGGAATTGATCAGAAACGGATCTTAGTTGAACGGGCTATGTAGCAGCTGTAGTTGGCGGACTTGCAGACCAAGTCACGTGGTGATAGAGACGGACAGTACACGGGAACTTTTTTCGATCGCGAACCACCGGGCGGAAGAAGGGGGTTTGGTACTTCGCTCATGGCACCCATGGAGAGTGAAGCCACGGCGGCGAGGAACGCCCGGGAAGCGCTGGAGCTGGCGTTCCAGATGTCGTCCCTCCTCGACACTGGCCTCGACCGCCACACTCTTTCGCTCCTTATCGCCCTGTGCGACCGCGGAGTCAACCCGGAGTGTCTCGCCGCTTTGGTCCGTGAGTTCTCCTCCCCGCCCTCCACCGGGTCGTCCGCCGCCGTCCCGACCCCATCTCCTGCCGCTCCCAGGACTCCTCTCTCCCGCTTCAGCCCCCAGCGTTGATCGCCCCCGGCGGCACCCGTGCTGATGATTCTAGGGTTTTCCCTCCCTTTCAGTGTTTAGCTGTTTTGTAGGGTTGTCTGTCTTTTATGGATGGTCAGCCGAAACCTCAATTGAAAGGATGTTAGCTTGACAATTCCTTGGAGAATACATTGTATGCGTGTATTGAGCTACTGAGTTGAGGGGCTGTCATGAACATTGTGGTTCCTGTAATTAAAAGTGATTTCATATCCTCCATTATGAGATGATCTCCGCCTTAAGGTCAGGATAGTGTTTTGCCATTAGGGAGTACTATACTGGCATGCATTTGGTTGAGACGAAGTTCTAATCATACCCTTCATTTGTTTTCCTTTGGTGTAAAGTAAGATTTCGTTTGATTTGAAGCAGAATGTGCTGTGAACAAGCTGTTGTGTTGGCATTTAGGGCTAGTTTGGCTCTGTGTAGTTGTAGTACTACTAAATCTGCGTCTTTCATTAAGGTCACTAGAATGTTGGCAGAGTCCCTCCTGATTTGCTCTTTGGCTTGGATAAGCTGGTCTCTGTTGTGCCTTGGAATCACTAGTCCCTCTTGATTTGCTCTTTGGCTTGGATAAGCTGGTTTCTCTTGTGCCTTGGAATCACTCACTGAGCTTAGGCAATTGTGCATTCCTTGATCCAGAGGCTTGATGGGTTCTCTCCTTGGAGATATTCTGATCCTAGTTGGCTTGCGTAGAGCGGGCTATTTCTTTTCAATTTAGAGAATCTTTGTTCCCCCTTCTAAGTTGGGTTAAGCCTATGTTTGTTTTTCATGTGAACGACATGACTGGAGTCGATGGGCAATCTGAGAGTGGGTGAAATCTGGTTGAATCTTATCATACTCAACAAAGTGACAATATTTAGTTCGTTATACAAGAGGTCTCTGGCTGAATATTTGATGTACTGTGAATGATATACTAAAAGAATTTATGATCATCCATCCAAGCACACATAAGATTATCGTCAAATGTATCTTCTATTAATATTAAGAAGATCCAATATTAAAAAGACCTCCTGGTCATGTATTCATAAGATTTTTTTTATTTGCATTCACGACTTTAGAAAGAGAAATTCTCTTCTCGTTTAGGTGAAGGAAGTATTATCACTTTATCAATAGTTGTAATTTGGGGATGTTTTAGCTTGTATTTAGCTTATATTCCTACCTTTGTGATTAAAGTCGTGTAACATGCAAATTTCAAGGTCATGCAAATCATATAAGAAAGAGACAGAATTGTGATTGCGGAATATCGTCTGCGTAGTTTGAATAGGTTCTATTTTTTCTTGACCACTGTGTTTGCGTCGGCGGTTTAACAAAGAGGTGAAGTAGACGTTCCGTTTGTAGCATGGAGAACGACACGCTTCGCCGGCAAAATCAAGGGTTGTGTTCCTTACGAAGAGAAGGCGAAAAAACTAAACCGAAGCAACATGAGCAAACTTAGGTGGAAAGATAACCACCAGCATTTTTCACCCATTCTTCTAGTCATTTCCTTTTGTATCTCCCTAAACATGAAATGAAAGTTCACCGTCAACGTATCTCCCTAAACATGAAATGAAACTACGTCAATTTTTTGTTTGGAAGTTTCTTCAAATCAACTTTTCTATTGGATTTTATTGTGTTGCAGTTAGGATGCAGCGTCATGTAAAATCTATGCACTTGTGTTGCTGCTGTTATTCATACCGTTCTATTTTACGGTCAACAGACTTTGAAATTTATTTGCTCCGTTTTTTTTTGTTAGGTTGGTTTCCCAAAATTTGTGGAGCGAAAACAGACAGTGTAGTTCAATTTTCACCTATAAGTTAGATCTACACTCTGGGTCTATATATGGTCAGAAGTAGTTACACTTCATTACAATTAAATATTTATTTTTCAGTTTTATATCTATACTATATAAAACAATCCATTTTGGATTAGTTCTGTAATTTTTTTTAACATTTTTATAAATTACAAACACATCATTTGTATCTAAGAAAGCCCCGCAGAGGGAGCTGAATATAATTTTTTCCATTAGTTTTTGAAATTACATATTGGTCCCTTTCTATTTGCACCACACTTTTGTCTTTAGCTTTTTTATAAATTACAAACACATCTTTTGCATCTAAGAAAGCCCCAAAGAAGGGGTTGGATGCAATTTTCTCTATAAAACAAGCCGTTTTGGATTAGTCATGTAATGTTTTCCAACATGTTTGTAAATTACGAATGCGTCCTTTGTATCTAAGAAAGTCCCACAGAGAGAGTTGGATATAATTTTCTCCAATAATTTTTAAAATTATATATTGGTCTCTTTGTGTTTGCACCACACTTTTGTCTTTAGCTTTTTTATAAATTACAAACACGTCTGGTATCTAAGAAAGCCCCACAGAGGGGGTTGGATGCAATTTTCTCTATTATTTTTGAAATTATATATTGCTCCCTTTGTGTTTGCACCACACTTTTGTCTTTAATTTTTTAAATTATATATTATATTATGAGACTCATATATACTAATATGTGGATGCAATTTTCTCCATTATTTTTTGAAATTACATACTGGTCCCTATGTGTGTACACCATACTTGTATCTTTAATTTTTCAAATTATACATTATATTAAGAGACTCATCTATGTATACTATATAACAAACTCCGTTGACAGGGTTGGATGTAATTTTCTCCATTATTTTTTAAATTACATACTGGTCCCTGTGTGTGTACACCACACTTTTGTCTTTAATTTTGTCATTATATATTCTATTAGGGGACTCATCTATACTATACAAAAAAGTATGTGGAGGGGTGGATGAAATTTTCTCCATTATTCTTTGAGATTACATATTGGTCCCTATGTGTGTACATCACACTTTTGTCTTTAATTTTTTAAATTATATATTGTAGTAGGTGGCTCATCTATACTATATAAAAAATCCCACAATGCGGGTTGGATGTAATTTTCACTATTATTTTTTGAAATTACATACCGGTCCCTGTGTGTCTACATCACAATTTTGTCTTTAATTTTTTAAATTTTATATTGTAGTAGAGGGTCATATAAGAAAGTCCCGGAGGAGGTTGGATTCGATTTTCTCCATTATTTTTTGAAATTACATATTGTTCCTACGTGCATACATCACACTTTTGTTTTTAATTTTTTTTAACCATATATTATACTAGGAGGCTCATCTATAATATATCAGAAAGCTGGTGGAGGGGGTTGGATGCAATTTTCTCCAAAAAAATTTTAAATGACACACTGGTCCCTGTGTGCACACCACACTTTTGTCTTTGATTTTTTAAATTAGATATTATATTAGGAGACTCATCTATACAATATAAGAAAGTCCATAGAGGTGGTTCGATGCAATTGTCTCCATTATATTTTGAAATTACATATTAGTTCTTGAATGTGTACACCACTCTTTTGTCATTAGTTTTTAAAATTATATAATATATTCAGAGACCATCTATACTATATAAGAAAATCTACAGAGGGGGTTGCACACAATTTTCTCTATTTTTTAAATTACATATTGGTCTCTGTGTGTACATCACACTTTTGTCTTTAATTTTTAAATTATATATTGTAGTAGGAGAATTATCAAAACTATATAAGAAAGCCTCGGAGGTGTTGGATGTGATTTTCTCCATTACTTTTTGAAATTACATATTGGTCCTTGTGTGTGTACACCACACTTTTGTCTTTAATTTTTTAAATTATATATTGTAGTAGGAGGCTCATCTATACTATATAAGAAAGCCCGTGGAGGGGGTTGGATGTGATTTTCTCTATTATTTTTTGAAATTACACATTGATTCGTGTGTGTACACTACACTTTTATCTTTAATTTTTGAAATTAAATATTATATTAAGAGTCTCATTTATACTATATACGAAAGCCCGCTAATGAGATTGGATGTGATTTTCTTCATTTTTTTAAAATTACATTTTGGCCCCTTTGTGTGTACACCACACTTGTCTTTAATTTTTTAAATTATAAATTATTAGGAGACTCATCAATACTTATATAAGAAAGCCAATTGAAGGGGTTGGATGTAATTTTTTTATTTTAAAAAAAATTACGTATTGGTCACTCTGTGTGTACCCCACATTTTTGTCTTTAATTTCTTAAATTATATATTATATTAGGAGACTTATGTATACTATATAAGAAAGTCCGCAGAAGAGGTTGGATGCAATTTTATCCATTATTTTTTAAAATTACATATTGGTCCATGTGTGTATGAGAAGAACTATTAAGGTATGTATTGTACATATTTATTGTATCTTCTTTTCTCAAAGTTTAATCTAAAAATACTCATTGTAGCCTACCAAGATACCCGTGCATAGCACGGGTTTATGCCTAATTTTATTTAATTGGGCGTATTCAGATGCAGTTAGGGCCCGTCTGGTTATGGGTAGTTGGAACACATGCAGTACCAACTCAACTTGTTTTACAACTGCAAACGTTTGGTTGGAAGTAATTTCAGTTCACACTCAGAAAATCAACTCCCTGCCGGTACACTTCCATGTACAAAACTCAGGAAAACGAACAACACCTATTTCGGGCGTGGTTGGTTTTCCGGTTTGATGGGGTGTCCTCATTTCTTGTCATCCGACATCCCTTCTGTTCTCCTCACCGCCTATTTCTTAGACAATCACAACTGCAAGTAGTTGACGAACATGATTTTCTAGAGTGGTATATATACCGCGTGTAACTATAGCATCAAACCATTAGGAACTAAACGTGAGAAAATGGATGAGTCCAGTTGATGCAGCCTTCAACCAAATGAAAAAATTAGAGTTTGTTTTCACTGTTTTGTAATTCCTATTTCTAAATTCACCTACTGGCTTCCAACCGTTGGCAACCAACCCTTAGTTAAATTGATTCTACATCCAACTTCATCTTTAACCCTAAAAACACAAAATTGGTACCGCGTCGTTTATGCGAGTGGTTAGGTATTTTTGCAGATTCTCACAGAGCTTTACAGGCTCCCACGACGGGAGCACATGCTTTTTCTTGCTGCGTATGCCGTGCTGTTGCTGTCCATATATCAAATAGCTGCGAGCCAAAACACTAGGAATGTAGTACATCCTACGAAATGTAATCTGTGTGACCCAAAAGGTGTGATTATCTACAACTTGTTTTCTAAATCACGAAACCACACCGGACTACACCGTACAAATTGGCACCTCAACTAAATGTTTGGAATCAAAAGCATGGTGGAATTACCAAATCGGCCAACGGGCCCTTAGACAACCGATCAATATCCACGTACAAGTTAGGTCTACACTCAACCAAATACTTGGAATCAGAAGCACACTTGACGGGTTCTTATGCAACAGAACTAGGAATGTGGATGGGTAGCAGGAAGGAGCCGTTGAATTTCCAAACGGGCCTTTAGGCAACAACACCATGAATGTGTACGGGTAGCACGAAGAAACCGAGGATTTCGATGTGGAAACATAAATTGTACCTGAATTTGGAACTGTTGGCTTTCGTACAATTTTTGTATCTACTAACCATCTATTTATAATATACAATAGTTTAATATAATACGTAACCCCTATAAAGAAACGAAATGTCTAGTGTACTAGTAGAGTTGCCTCTTTGTCTGTCAACTTATTTTAGTAACTGGTACAGCTATTTACGAGCACCGTCTTTGCCTTCGGATAAGCATTG
The DNA here is from genome assembly GCA_963693085.1 of Alisma plantago-aquatica. NCBI lineage: Eukaryota > Viridiplantae > Streptophyta > Magnoliopsida > Alismatales > Alismataceae > Alisma > Alisma plantago-aquatica. Next base: position 198,029,327 of record OY856409.1, read on the forward strand.
AGATAAAACAGTTCCCCTATATTATTACATTGTTGTTAGAAAACAATTTGTCTATGTTACCACGCTGTCCTTAAATATGTTTCGTGGATCTCTATTTATCTATTAGTTTGGTTGCTTCCCTCACGATGTTTTTTTTAATAATTGGGTAACAAGCTGTCTCATACCATTACTTGCCATTAGGATTGGGAAACATTTTCCCACTCAATCTGACCCAAATAAATTGGCTTTGGGTTTGAATTTTATTAATCTGGACTGATTCTAAGTTGATCATTAAACTGTGATTGGATCAATTAGGTTTTGATTTTGTCAATTCAGGATGGTTCTAGGCTGATAAATTTGGACAATTCATCTTTAACTTGGGTTGTAAATCAATATTGCCTGAATATATAGAAAAATGAGGTTTCCTTATAAGTTAAACATTATCGAATTGGGTTTGTGTCTATATATATCACTTTACAATATCTACATATCATGACGAGATACCTACTTGTTCTTGTTGTAACTTGCTTTCTTGCCATAAGAGTATGGTAGTCAAAGTTGAGCATGTTAAGCTTGCCGAGTCTGACCCCAAAAAGTTTATTTTAGTTTGGACTTATCAACCCATGTCAGTTTTGGTTTGAAACAGAGTTGATCTCTAAGGTCTGACTGATTTGCTGTATTTTATCCAGAAACACCGAAAGTCAAGTTCCTTTTCTAATTTTAAGTGACTAGTTTGGTGAAAGTTTGGAACTTGAGTACTCCACTTTTCCCTGGACTTCCAGCAACATATATAGTTTGCAGTTTTAGACTTATAATCAGTCAAAAAATGAGTTTTGTTCCCAACCACATCGCACCTTATTCATTTGTGCGGCGAGCTGAGTGGCAATGCGACATGGAGAAGATGAATAGTTGTATGATCTTCAAGTTGTCTTCTCCTATTGAGTGAAATTGATGTGAGTAATTTATATCATATTTTAGACCACTTTTGGTTACATTTCTAAATCATTTGCACCCAATAATCACTCTTAATCATGTTAATTTTTCCACTTTATTATTATCTTTACTTGCTCTATGGTTTGGATTGTAGGTACCACATTTTGGCATCAAAATTGGGAGAAAACAACATCATATCATCCATCAACACATTCCTAATTATGTACATATTTAGAAAATCAATGTTGTTGAAACTGTCATAGGCACGTCGTGTCTTTTAAAAGACATGACGTGTCCAAACCAAACACGTCGTGTCTAAATAAAGACACGGCACACAACTTTCTAGAACTTGTCCATAACTCACAGACTGCAACAACACGTCGTGTTGGCCATCCAACACGTCATGTCACCTACAGATTTCACTCAAATACAAATGTACAGAGTAAAGACGATGAAATGAGGTTAATCTAGCCCAAATACGGCCCTTGTTGGATTCATGAAGAGATTGCACACTTGGAGGAGTTAATCCTGAAGAAATTAAAGAAGACACTGTGTGTGCTATTTTGTACCGACATGTAAGTTTACAGAGACTCTTGCCCCCAGCTGCATAGAAGAAGACACGACGTGTTGCTTATAGAACACATCATGTCCACGCATTTAAAAGTCTGGTTTCAAAGGTTCTAAAAACTTACACAGTGTGTCTTTATTTAGACATGTCATTTACTCTTCGCGAACAACAATTGCATCTGACAGTATACTAAGAGACACGACGTCTCTTCCAAAAGACACGACATGTCTTTGTTAGTTTCTGCATAATTTGAAAAGAATCTCCCCTCATTTTAAAGATGATACCAGTCATATGGAACAATTATCTCTTGTCATTTGAAGCACTTTTCGACTAGAGAGAGTTGCAGAGCAATAGAGAGGTGATTTTGGAGAAGAAGGTGAGGTTTCTTGAGAAAGAACCTCCATTCTTCATCATGTCCTTCTCCTTTTCTCCTCCAAGGGTGTATCTGAGCTTCTCTACTTTGGTCAAGCTTCTCATGAGGGAAGATAGTCTGAATTGGAGATGCTATAAGAGTGGAATTTTATCCTCAAGCTAGATTTTTACTCTTTCCACTTCACTCTTGGTTATTTTTAGCTATTCATCTCTCTAATCATGGACAACTCTGAAAATTCTACAATGTACTGGTATTTCTTCATATTATGTACGAGTAGAACCCTTCTTCTTGGGCATGAAAAAGTAGCTACCATGCTATGACTCATGTGAACACATAATTTATATTTAATGTTTGTTAATTTGTTTCTCCATGAATTTCTATAGTGTTTAAATGCATGTATGCTTGACTAGCCACCAATTGTACATGTTATATGCTTCTTTATGCTATTTGGGAAAATATATGAGGGATTAGATCTCATGGAAACATGCTCTTGACCATGGGAGTGGCTATAGAATGTTGAGGACCCAAGGTTGCATTCAAATCTAAGCATAGACACGAGAGTGCTATGTGAAGATGAGAACCATCTCATGTCACCAAGAGGTGTATGATGACGACAACCCCATTTTCAAATTAATTTGCATGTTTAATTTTGTAGTTACACATGATGTGATAGTATGGAGGTGAAACCTTATGTCTAGGATCTTCTAAAATCTGGTCTCAACCTTTAAAATTAAACTTTTATTGTTTTATTTGCCATCTAGTTAATTGCAATCACATGCAATTGTTGTAATCAGGCTTAGATTATTGAAAGTTGGCTCTTTTGCACCTAGCTAGCCTAACTCTCTGCAGTTCGACCTCAACTACAATTGACCGTGTATACTTGCAGGTGATTACGAGTTGAGACATATACGATTTAAAACTTGTTTGCCTTTGGAAATCAATCAGTTTTTGACGTCGTTACCAGGGAGCATCGATATTTTTTTAAGAGTAAAAAATGTCAGATAGTAAGCAAGAGATCACACCATCACCTATCATATTTGCCATCATATTTATTTCATCATGATCATCATCATTATCATATTGTTGTATCTTCCATTTTTATTTTTGTACTTCACTTGCCTTCTTTACTTGCAGGACTATTTGAAGTGATCCAAAAGGGGTTTTGAGCCTTTCACATTTCTAGACCCCAAAGTTGAGCATAATGTTAGAAGCCTTCAAAAATCAAGGAGTGAACCTCAAACATATTTGGAAGAATCACAACATCCTTCACCTTCACCGCCACCGTCTTCACCCGAAAGTCCAACCCAACAAGAAGAACGAATCATGCAAGATGATTGTCCCCTAAAAGACTTTATTGTTCCGACTGCTACAAATATCAATGAGGCTATCAATATCCCACAAATCTAGGCTGATTTTTCTATCAACCCCACTATTATACATATGATACAACAGAACCAGTTTAGAGGGACGCCGATGGAGAATCTGAACCTCCACATTGTTGAATTTTTACAATTACTAAGAAATTTCAAGATAGATGGTGTTCCTACTGATATAGTTTGTCTTCTTCTTTTCCCCTTCTGTTTGAGAGATAGAGCCAAGGCATGGCTCTATTATTTTCCAAGAAACTCCATCAATAGTTGGGATAAACTCCTCAAAATTTTCTTAGACAAATACTTTCCACCTAGCAAGGCTGCACAATTGAGGAGTCATCTCATTGATTTTTCTCAAAGGCATGGAGAGACCTTGTATGATACATGGGAAAGTTCAAAGACCTTCAACATCTTTGCCCACACCATGGTTTAAGCAATTGGATTCTATTGCAAACTTTCTATAATGGCTTATTCTACAATCAAAAATATGTATTGATGTTGTTGCAAATGGTACTTTAATGAAAAAACCATACAGGGACGCTTATGCCATTACTGAAAACATGACACTTAATCATTGCCAATGGAGTCATGGCTAGAGAAGCCGACCTTCTTCTTCAAGCTCTATTTTTTGAAAGCAAGTTGCTGAAGTAATTTATAATGCATGTGGATAGTGGGATACACTCCTTCATATTTTGCCACACCATCACAATTGGAAGAGATACTGAAACTCAACAACAATGTCAGCTGCAATTTCATCCCGTAACAACAACATTTGCAACCCAAGATGAGTTTGGTGTCCAAGCTTGAGACCTTTGTCTCAACTCAGATTCAGTAAAATGATGCGCTTCACCAACAAAGGGAGCTGCTAAAGGATGTTATTTCACAACTTTCTTCTAAGGTGTATAGAATTCTCACTCACACTAGGATGTTGGAGAATCAAATTGCTCAACTAGATCTTGCCAATCAAAAAGCACCTTTTGGTTCCTTGCCTAACCAACCAGAGATGAGTGCAAGGGATACATTCACATCAGCTATCTTGAGAAGTGGAGCAGCTATGGGAGAATCTTCTTCACCATCAAAGACAATATCATATGAAGTTTTTGACTCCAACATAAGCAATGATAATGAAGCTCAATGGAAGAAATCAATCCTTGCTCCACATGATGATTTTTCAAACAAGCCAAGTGTCCCCTTGCAACACATCTTTGATATAAGGCTTGGTGATGAGAACATTCTCTTTGACTCCAATTATGGTTATTTTGAAGAAATGAAAGAAGGGACAAACAACACATATGTCCAGAATCCTATTCCTATTGCAAATAATAAGTATATATCTTTGTCCCAAATAAACAATACATTAACAAAGAGGTGCAGATCTCTGGTGCAACAATTTCCAACCTCAAATCAAAGCACTGGACCTCCCTCTTGATCATTCACCATGACATGTATCTAGTTGAAATCCTCTTGAGTTTGTTATATGCAGTGAGGATGCTGCTGATTTTAAGCTTAGTGGGGGAGCAACCAGTTGGTAGTGTAGTGTAGTTTTATTTCCCTTTTATCATTGTTTTCTTTATTGTTGTTTTCAATTATGCTCTTCTTGTGGAAAATCCAATATGATATGAAGCTTATCCTTTATATGAGGATTGAAATCCTATGTTTAATTTATTGTCCCATTTTGGTTAGAAATATCATTTGTATAAATTATAAAAGGCATACATTAATCAAATGAAACATTTTGTCCATCAACATGTGCTTAACTCTGGTTTATGTTTCTATCCTGATAATTCATATTTTGCATCCTTGTTAGCTTTAAACATGTAATGGTTTTGATTTTTGTGAGTAAAACAACTTTACAATATCGTTTAGAATAGGGGATGCCCTTTCCAAGCTCTTAGTGCATTTTCAACCACTCTTTTAGTGAAAAAAATTCAAAACAAATGAATGAAATCTAGCTAATGTTGTAATTTAGTTAACTCTCCTATGTTGTAGAAAAAAATTAATTTTTTTTGCTTATTTCACCCTCATACCCCAAAAAAGATGGCTAAACCACCCACGTATCATTCTAGTCTAGTGTATGTCTAATATGGCCATTATGGTTAGGTGGTATGTTACAACCCGTTCCTAACTTTGCTGGTAATCCTAGAGATTTAAGACAATCTTAATGATTGTCATGTTTTACTAGTAATATTCTATGTTGTGCTTTATATTAACCTTAGTGATCTTAAATACTTATTGGAAAAACTCATAATCATGACTCAAGCATACTATAAAGATTCGAGTTGGGGGTTAACATAGCATTGACCCATACATGTGTGCAAGAAGAGAGTTAATGACATTAGAGGAAAAAATTTAATAAATGCTTTTTCATTAATTATATTGTCAAAATAATATGTTATTATTGTAGATAATTTAACTATGGATCTAAAAAAAAGAATGAATCAAATCGGAGTTAAAACGAGAGAGTTATGTCATTTTTAGTAAGCATACACTGTAAACCGCGAATGACGCTGCATCAACACCGCGACCATGGTGTAAACCGCGACCGACGCTGCGTCGACACTGCGACAGCGGTGTAAACCGCGATCGACACTACGTCAATACTGCGACCACAGTGTAAAGCGTGACCGCAGTCTAAACCGCGACTGATGCTCCGTCGACACCAGGTACGCGATCGATGCCGTCAAGGACAACCAATCGTAAAACGGTCATATTTCGAGCAATACTTATTCATTTTTAACAAAACAAAGTGCGCTGAAACCGTGATTCGATCCTCTATCATCCCAGATGACTTGATGGATAAAAGGGCGACCTGAAGGGTGATTTATAGGGAGATTTTTGAGGAAGAACATTCAGAACAGCAGAAATCCAAAGGGGTTATTATATATTCAAGTTGGTAAGTAGTTTTAATCCTTAATTCTTCTTCCTTTCAGTTTCCCCTTACTCGAGATCCCTAATCCAGCAATTTGAGGTTTGGATTAACCTCCAATCTTAATCTTCTTCCTACAGAAGACCCTCTTTAGGGCCGGGAAACACATTAAAAGGGTTGTTTTGAACGAGATCTTGAGGTTTAAAGCTTGATCATGTCTTATGCGAGCTAAGATCTGAGATTAGTTGGTGAAAGGGCTAAGATCAATGATCGTGGACGAATATTGTGAGTAGATAATCATCTATTAACCTTGATTTAAAGCATATCAATTCAAATAATAGTATCCAATGTTTGATTCTTGTTGTATGATATTTGTGATGCTTGAATAAATGTATGTGGTGAAACTCAGTAGTTGAAATGATTTATTAATCATATTAATAGTGATTTATTACCAATGTTGAAAGTTGTCTTGTGAATTGTCATGATTCGACAGGTGATGAATGTGTAAATTGCGGCACCGAAAAGATAGGGTGCCCTAGTTCATGTTTTAAGAGTTGGAGTATGGTTGTGAAATATATGAAAACTATTTAGTGATTTATTATTTAAATGTAAGATAGTTAATTGTTAGAAATAGGATAATCATTAGCTATGATGATAATGCATGTTATATTAACTAATCATCACTAGACATTAGATTCTATGGACGTTGTAGAATCCTCACTGGATGAGGCCTGCACTGTGGGGAGGAAACAGTTTCCCGACTGGAGGTAGTCCAGATCTAGGTAAGATGGAGCGTACCAGTAGGGTGTGGGGGGTTTGACCAGTAGGGAAAACTCCTTATAGTTGTATGGTACCCAACACCAACCAAGGATGTCGGTGGTACATGTGCTACATGTTGTAGTAATCAGTAGTCGGTAGCTCCACTGATGTACTTTAAGCCTGAGGGCTTTGACTCACCACCTGAGTACCCAGGTTGAGAGGTGGAGTATGAGATATCTGGACGCTCCCATTAGCCGTCGAGAGGCAGACGTGTCGATGCCAGATGCAGACATGGTATTGAGATTAAAGACTTAGGAACCCGAGCATGCTTCTAAATCTTATACAATGAGATCGTAGCTTGTTGCGATACTTCCACATATTGTGGTACACCTCATGTGGGTCCAAAGGCATAATAACTGGATTTGAAATAATATAATTAGTTATATTATTCTTATATTACATTTAATATATGTACTACTGCCATGTTGAGTGAATTACCATTTTAAACTGCCATGTTGAATGAATTACAGTTCTAAACTACCATACTTACATGATTGCATTTAAGTTCTATTACTCATAAACATCCTAAATATATTGGTTACATGTTGATTCTCTACTCACTGAGCCAGTAGCTCACCAACCTACTGAATAATTTTTCAGATAAAGGATTAGCTCTTCCTAAGGAGTCAGAAGTCAACTTTAATCAAGATTAGCTCAGAGGTCTTGAAAGAAGAGTAGTTAGAATAGTTAGAGGGTCTCTTATCCTTCCCATGGATCATGGGATAGAAAGAGTGAGAAAAGAGAGAAGTTTGAAATGTAATGCACATGATGTATATTAAGTGTGAAACTCTTGCTTGTATGTAATAAGACAAGTTATGTTATATCTTGTTGTTATGTTTAACCAAGACTTATCGTTCAGTAAGTGTTATTATAATATATTTAGAGAAAAAAAATATGGCAGATATTTCAGCTAAATTTATGCCCTAATCTCATGATTAGTGGTAATCGTGGGATGCGGGTGTTTCAAGATTTGCTATCAGAGCATAGTTCGAACCTAAAATGAATCTAGGTTTGGGACATGGGTGATAAAAGACCAATAAGATTAGGATGTTTTCCTCTTTAAACTGCAATTTTCTAACAGATGTGTTTTGTTATGGATATGTAGATGGAAGGAAGAGGACGTAGACATGGTGAGGAACAAGCTGAGAGCCATTACGGCCTTGACCCTCGAGCAATGCTCAAGGTGAAGAGGATAATGAGGCAACAAGGATGTATCGTATTTTTCTAGAGATCAAAGAAAAATACAAGATGGACAAGAAGTCTTCATCTTCTAGTAAGGATCTGATGAGATCCTATGAGTTGGTGAACAAGCTTGGTGGAACTGAATATTCTGGAATAACAGATCCAGATGTGGCGAAGGTGTGGCTTAGACAACTGGAAAAGGTCTTTCGCCTAATGGAGTTATCAGAAGATAAGCAAATCAATCATGTAGTCTATTTACTCAAGGGAGATGTTCAGTTGTGGTGGCGAGGAGTGGAAGATAAAAGGAGAAATGCAGATATGACCTGAAAGGACTTTGTGGATGAGTTTCACCTTAAGTATTTTCCTCCTACCTTCCTAAGTGATAAGATTATATAGTTGGAGAATATCAGACAAGGAAGTATGACAATTGGTGAATATGAGGCATATTTCAAAAGGTTGGCAAATTTCTATCCACAACATGTGCCTGATGATGTAAAAAAGTGCAGAAGATTTCAACAAGAATTAAGATCAGAGATTAGACACATTGTGTCAGCCATTGGTCAAAGAGATAGAGAAAACTTTGGGGAATTTGTGGAAATAGTGAGACGTGTAGAAGAGTCATTTAATGCTGATAAGCAGTCTGAGAGTAAAAAAAGATCTGGAGACTTTATTAGAGGGGGACAAAGCAGTGGTGGATACATAGGAGGTGGTGGTTTCTTTTCTAAGATAGGATGAGGATTCTGTTGTTTTGGGAGATAAGGATCTAGGTTTTCACCAAGTGGAGGAAGGCCCAATTCCAGTAGATGGAATACACAGTCTACATGGACACCTCCAACTAGGTCTTCAGGATCTTCGGTGTCAGTGACAGGACCACAGAGACATGATGCATCCATATGTGACAATTGCGGTAGGGCACATTCTGGTCAGTGCTGGGGAACTAACGCTCTAATATGTTTTCATTGTAGACAGATGGGACATATAAAAAGGGACTTCCCAAAGCTTTAATATGTTTCAGAACAAGGTTCACAATTACAGTTTCAGACTCCACAGAGGCAAGCTCCAGTTAGAGGGGCAAGTTCTTCAGTGACTTCAGGTTCTAGAGGGGATCACCTAGTACCAGTAGTGGATAGCATGGACATCGTGGCAGAGGGAGAGCTACTAGACGTTTCTTCTCAATGACACCATCTGAAGGTGTAGTTTCACCCAGAGTTGTGACAGGTGAGATGCTTCTCTCTAACAACATTTCCGTTATAGTTTTAATATATCATGGTGCAACACATTCTTTCATTCAAAGATCAATAGATAGTGGACTAAATCTTCTAACCCAGGATTTATCTTATGAGCTGTTGTTAAAAGTTCCACTAGGTGAATCCTCAGTTTTGACAGAAGTATGTCCTGGATGTCTGTTAAGTTTTAGTGGGTATACAATAACAGTTAATCTCATACCCATAGATATTAATTCTTTTCAAATCATTTTGGGTATGGACTTACTTGAGACATATCATGCCTAGTTATATTTTTGGAAGAAAGAAGTTATCTTTCAACGAGGTGGTTTTTCATGTGTCTTTACTGGAGATAGAAAAGTCTTATCCACATGTATAGTATCAGCTGTTGTAGTTGATAAGATGATGAAAAAGGGGTGTGAGGCCTTTTTAGCACATGTGGTGGATGCTAGGGTAGAGAAAAGAGCAGTCAGTCTAGCAGATATTCCAGTAGTATGTGAGTTTTCAGATGTCTTCTCTAATGAGTTACGAGGTTTACCACCTGAAAGAGATATTGACTTTGAGATATAGACTTTACCTGGTAGCCACCCAGTAGCATTACCTACCTATAGGATGGCACCTGGGGAGTTAAAGGAATTGAAAATCCAATTACATGAGTTGTTGAATAAAGGATTTATTCAAACCAGTACATCACCTTGGGGAGCTCCAGTACTGTTTGTGAAAAAGAAGGATGGAACCATGAGGTTATGTATAGACTACAGACAATTAAATAAGATAACAATTAAGAATAAATTTCCTTTGCCTAGGATTGAAGACCTATTTGATCAACTCCGTGAGGCAACGATCTTTGCAAAGATAGATCTCAGGTCAGGTTATCATCAGCTAAGGATAAAGACATATAATGTGCCTAAGTCAGCATTCAGAATGAGGTATGGGCACTATGAGTTTGTAGTTATATCTTTTGGATTAACAAATGCCCATGCAGCCTTTATGGACATGATGAACATGGTTTTCATACCATATTTAGATCAGTTCATAGTAGTGTTTATAGACGACATCCTTATATATTCTAAAGATGCGGAACAACATGAGAAACATTTGAGGATAGCCCTACAGTTGTTAAGGCGACATCAACTATATGCTAAGTTAAGCAAATGTGAGTTTTGGTTGGCTGAAGTATCTTTTCTAAGACATGTTATATCCGAAGAAGGAGTTAGCATTGACCCTAAGAAGGTAGAATCTATTCTTCAGTGGGAGCAACCTACGACCCCTACTGAGATCAAAAGTTTCCTAGGGTTAGCAGGATATTACAGGAGGTTTATAAGGAACTTCAGTGCAATAATAGCGTCTCTTACACGCTTAACCAGGAAGGATGTACCTTTTGTTTGGTCTGAGTCATGTGAGAAAAGTTTACAAAATTTAAAGAAGAAGTTAACTACATCACCAATCTTGATATTACCAGAGGTAGATAAGGGCTATGTGGTTTTTTGTGATGCGTCCAGGAGAGGTTTGGGATGTGTTCTTATGTAAGAAGGGAACGTGGTGGCCTATGCTTCTAGAAAACTTAAGAAGAATGAAGAGAACTATCCAATACATGATCTTGAGTTGGCAGCAGTAGTGCATGCTCTAAAGACATGGCATCATTATCTATATGATGAATCGTGTCAGGTCTTTACTAATCATAAGAGTCTGAAGTATATTTTCACGCAAAGGGATCTCAATCTGAGACAACCCATATGGTTGGAGCTTATAAAAGATTATGATGTCACTATTGATTATCATCCTGGAAAGGCCAATGTAGTAGCAGATGCTCTGAGTAGAAAGTCAACATCATCTGTGGAAATGTTTTCAATGGCATGTGTAAAAGGAGACATATTAGTTAAGATGAGACAGATGAATTTGGATCTAAATGTGTATGATCAAGGTGGACTGATTGTACAGATGTAGGTTAGACCTACATTTTATGATCAGATCCAGGAGCTTCAGCATAGTGATAGAGAATTGCAACAGATCATGCATGATATGACAAAAGGAAAGAGAACAGAGTTTAGATTTTCAAATGATGGGTTGTTGTATCTACATGACAGATTGTGTGTGCCAGATGACATTGATCTAAAGAAGCAAATACTTGAGGAAGCTCATTCTTCTATGTATGCAATGCATTCAGGTAACACAAAGATGTATAGAAACCTGAAGGAGTTGTATTGGTGGTCAGGTATGAAGAGGGAGGTGGCTGAGTATGTGGCTAAGTGTGATGTATGCCAACAAGTCAAGGTTGAACATCAGAAGCTGGCAAGTACTCTGCAATCACTTCCTATCCCTGAATGGAAGTGGGAGCATATCACCATGGATTTTGTGGTTGGATTACCTAGGACAGCACGTGGTTTTGAGTCAGTTTGGGTAATAGTAGATAGGCTGACAAAGTCTTCTCACTTTCTATCAATTAAGACAACATGAGATACACCAAATTTAGCCAAGGTCTATATAGATGAGGTAGTCAGATTGCATGGAATACCTATTTCTATAATGTCTGATAGAGATCCTAAATTTACATCTAGGCTTTGGAATCAATTGCAACGTTCCTTGGGAACAAAGCTGAAATTTAGTACAACCTTTCATCCTCAGACAGATGGACAGTCACAGAGGGAAATTCAGACCCTAGAGGATATGCTAAGCCCATGTGTTTTGCAGTTTAGTGGTAGTTGGGATGATCATCTCAGTCTAATAGAGTTCGCTTATAACAACAATCACCATTCTAGTTTAGGCATGGCCCCTTATGAAGCTTTGTATGGGAGAAAATGTAGATCTCTGATTTGTTGGTATGAAGTAGGAGAAAGACAAATTTTAGGCCCAGAGTTGGTGGAAGAAACCACAGAAAATATATATGTGATCAGACAACAGTTGAAGGCAGCTCAGGACAGACAGAAAAGCTATGCAGACAAAAGGCGTAGACCACTTCAATTTGATGTTGGGGATGAGGTTTATTTGAAAGTTTCACCATGGAAAGGTTTGCTAAGATTTGGAAAGTGAGGCAAACTAACTCCTAAATACATGGGTCCCTATCCAATCCTTCAAAGAATTGGATCAGTTGCATATAAATTGGAGTTGCCATTGGAGTTAACCAATTTACACAATGTGTTTCATGTATCGATGTTGAAGAAGTGCCATCCTGGTGCAGAAAGGATTGTAGATCCAAATCCTATATAGTTGAGAGAGGATATCTCTTATATTGAAGGACCAATTCAAATTCTAGACTATAGAATTCGAAAGCTTAAAAAGAGGGAGATACCCCTAGTAAAGGTTCTTTGGAGGAATCATGGTGTAAAAGAAGCTACTTGGGAAGTGGAGACAGAGATGTTTAACAAGTATCCTTTTCTCTTTTAGAAATTTTGAGACAAAATTTTATTAGAGGGGGAGAATTGTTACAACTCGTTCCTAACTTTGCTAGTAATCCTAGAGATTTAAGATAATCTTAATGCTTGTTATGTTTTTGCTAGTAATATTTTATGTTGTGTTTTATATTAACCTTAGTGACCTTAGATACTTGTTTGGACAATTAATAATCATGAATTAAGCATACTATAAAGATTCGAGTTGGGGGTTAACATAGAATTGACCCATACATGTGTGCAAGAAGAGAGTTAATGACATTAGAGGAAAAAATTAATAAATGATTTTTCATTGATGATATTATCAAAATAATATGGTAGGATTGTAGAGAATTTAATTATGAATCCAACAAAAAAAAGAATGAACCAAATCGGAGTTAAAATGAGCAAGTTATGTCATTTTTAGTAAGCATATACTGTAAACTGCGATCGACGCTGCATCGACACCGCGACCACAGTGTAAACCGCGACCGACGTTGCGTCGACACCATGACTGACGCTGCGTCAACACCGCGACCGCGATCGACGCCGCCAAGGACAATCAATCGTAAAATAATCATATCTCGAGCAATACTTATCCATTTTTAACGAAATGAAGTGCGTTGGAATCGCGATTCGATCCTCTATCATCCAAGACCACTTTCTGGATGAAAGGGTGACCTGGAGGGCGATTTCTAGGGCGATTTTTGGAGAAGAACGTTTAGAACAGCATAAATCCAAAGGGGATATTATAGATTCAAGTTGGTAAGTAGTTTTAATCCTTAATTCTTCTTCCTTTCTGTTTCTCCTTGCTCGAGATCCCTAATATAGTGATTTGAGATTTGGATTAACCTCTGATCTTAATATTCTTCCTACACCATACCCTCTTTAGGGCCAGAAAACATATTAAAGGGGTTGTTTTGAATGAGATCTTGAGGTTAAAAGCTTGATCCTGTCCTGTGTGAGCTAAGATATGAGATTAGTTGGTGAAAGGGCTAAGATCAGTGATCTTGGACAAATACTGTGAGTAGATAATCATCTCTTAAACTTGATTTAAAGCATATCAATTCAAATAATAGTATCCAGTGTTTGATTCTTGTTGTATGACATTTGTGATGCTTGAATAAATGTATGTGGTGAAAATCAGCAGTTGAAATGCTTTATTAATCATATTAATAGTGATGTATTACCATGTTGAAAGTTGTCTTGTGAATTGTCATGATTCGACAGGTGATGAATGTGTAAATTGAGGCACTAAAAAGACAGGGTGCCTTAGTTCATGTTTTAAGAGTTGGAGTATGGTTGTAAATATATGAAAATTGTTTAGTGATTTATTATTTAAATGCAAGACAGTTAATTGTTAGAAATAGGATAATCATTAGCTATGATGATGATGCCTATTATATTAACTAATCATCACTAGACATTAGATGTCATGGACATTGTAGAATCCTCACTGGATGAGGCCTGCATTGTGGGGAGGAAACGGTTTCCCGACTAGAGGTAGTCCAGATCGAGGTAAGCTGGAGCATACCAGTGGGGTGTGGGGGTTTAACCACTAGGGCAAACTCCTTATAGTTGTACGGTACCCAACACCAACAGGGGATGTTGGTGGTACCTGTGCTACATATTATAGTAATCAGTGGTCAGTAGGTCCACTGATGCACTTTAAGCCTGAGGGCTTTGACTCACCGCATGAGTACCCAAGTTGAGAGGTGGATTCTGAGATATCCGACTGCTCCCATTAGCTGCCGAGAGGCAGACGTGCCGATGCCAACTGCAGACATGGTATTGAGATTAAAGACTTAGGAACCTGGGCATGCTTCTAAGTCTTGTACAGTGAGATCATAGCATGCTGCGATACTTCTACATGTTGTGGTACACCTCATGTGGGTATAAAGGCATAATAACTGGATTTGAAATAATGTAATTAGTTAGGTTATCCTTTTATTACATTCAATATATGTACTACTACCATGCTGAGTGAATTACCATTTTAAACTGCCATGCTGAATGAATTACAGTTCTAAACTACCATACTTACATGATTGCATTTAAGTTCTATTACTCGTAAACATCCTAAATATCTTGGTTACATGTTGATTCTCTACTCACTGAGCCAGTAGCTCACCAACCTACTGAACAATTTTTTAGGTAAAGGATTAGCTCTTCCTGAGGAGTCAGAAGCCAACTTTAATCAAGATTATCTTAGAGGTCTTGAAAGAAGAGTAGTTAGAATAGTTAGAGGGTCTCTTATCCTTCCCCTGGATCCTAGGATAGAAAGAGTGAGAAAAGAGAGAAGTTTGAAATGTAATGTACATGATGTATATTAAGTGTGAAACTCTTGCTTCTATGTAATAAGACAAGTTTTGTTGTATCTTGTTGTTATGTTTAACCAAGACTTATCGTTCAGTAAGTGTTATTATAATATATTTAGAGAGAGAAAATATGGCAGATATTTTAGCTAAATTTATGCCCTAATCTCATGATTAGTGGTAAACATGGGATGCAGGTGTGACATGGTATGTATTAAAAGAGGGTAAAAAATTCCTAATCGACACTCCATGTGTGCATAAGCCTACATCAACAGCCAAGTGCTAGAACCTGTAATCCATTATCATATCATTTTTGGGAAAGAAGGAGAGTACAACTGAAATTGTTAACTTTAACTAAGATTTCATCATTTGTATCCTCAATAGTTGAGAGTTTGAGTTGTGCATCTACTAATTGTTTGACTTGGTCATTCAAATTCTACTTAGTGTTGTTTAATTGATTGATTCATCTAATTTTGACCACCCATGTTGAACTAAAAATATTTTTCTTGGGTGTTTAAGTTGAATTGATGGCTATGAGTATAAACATGTTGGTCATGGTTGGGTTGGTCTTATACACATCTTTCATTTCAATCGATCTATGCATGAACTTGAAAATTCCTTCATTTGTGTTTCTATGCACTTTTTTGCTTGAGGACAAGCAATAGTTTAAGCTTAGGGGATTTGATGTGTTGGGTTTTAGGGGAGGCAGAGAAGCAGCGGAAACAAAAAATTTCTCCCAAAACCCAGAACAAAAGGAATCACGTCAACGTCTATATAATAGGAAAGATGGTTTGTGGATGCATACCTTGTCCCGAGGCTTGCTCAGTGACAGTACCTCACGCCTTGCGCGGTCCTCACCTCCGGTCTTGGACGGTGTCTGTGCAGCTCCTGGCCGTACCGGGACTGAAGACTCCTGGTCTTACCGGGACTGTCAGAATTGACAGTTGTCCTCTGAGCGACAGAGGTCTCCTGCCTCTGCAGTCATCCACACAGACTGCCTGGAACTCCGATCTCCTTGTCGCACAAGGAATCGGAAGGATTCGCACCCTCTTGTCAGTGTACTAGTCACCAACACACTCCCTGCCACCAGTCACTTTCTGCAGTTGTCCTTCCCTTGTTGTGCCTCCCTTATCGGGTAGCACTTGCTCGGGCTCTCTTGGTTACCAAAACCAGAGAGAACGACAACTTTGCAGAGCAACTAGTTTGCATTGAGTTGTACTTTGAGAAGCCCCCAATACCCCTATATATAGGAGGGTCATTGGACATGGTTCTCTATCCCGGGGAATGCGGGACTAAAGCAGGAGTAGAAGGGTTTGAGATAAAAACAACCAATTGTGTAACCTGAACCGATCGTTTCACAACTGAAACGGTCGGTTGGGGATCTGAGCTGATCGGTTGGGACACATGATCCGATCGGTTCACTTCTGAACCGGTCAGTTCGTGGTCCTGATCAGTTCCCGATTGACTTTTCCTCTTTTGTTTATAATTGGTACCAAATACCAATCCTTGTTCCAATCAAATTGGGCAAGTGAAACAAAAGGAAATTTCTCACCAATCCTACTTTCCCAACTTGCTCGGTTGCATCAGTTGAACCGATCGTTTCAACACTTGAAGCAATCATTTTACCCTATCCATGAGCCGATCGACTCACCACCTGAGCCGACCGGTTCACCAAGCTGAGCCGATGGGTTCATCACATGAGCCGATCGGTTGGGAGTGCAGATTGTGCAGAATCAGTCAACTGCAGTTTCAATCAATCTGATACTCTAATCAATGTGTCCAACACCTTGAACATTATGACATTGAGCTATCAATTAATTGAGTGTTTAATTGAACTACTAAACTCCTAAGGGTGGTTCCACCAAAGTCCATACTTTATTGAAGTACATGGATTCCATCTCAGATCTCATGGCTTCAAGCCATTTCTCAGAATCTGGTCCCTCCATAGCCTCTACGTAGGTAGTTGGATCATCATATATGATCAACTCACCACCTTCCTAAGTCACAAGGTATCCAAACCTCTCAGGTTCAAGGTAGGTCCTACTAGATCTACGAGGTCCTTGTGTTACCAGAGGAGAATGAGATCCCACAACACCTTGTGAATTTCCATTTTCCTCTTGTACATCTACCGGTTCTATGTTTTCTTGTTGGGCTTGAACTTCTTCAAGCTCTATTTTCCTCCCACTGCTTCCTTTAGAAATAAATTCCTTTTCTAGGAACACAGCATCCCTGGCAACAAACACTTTGTTGTCAATAGGGTGGTATAGATAATATCCCCTCATTTCCTTGGGGTATCCAACAAAATAGCATTTATCAGAGATGGGTCCAAGCTTATCAGGAAACATTTTCTTGACATAAGCCTTACAACCCCAAATCTACATAAAAGACAAAATGGGACGCTTCCCATACCATATCTCATATGGTGTCTTTTGAACCGATTTAGATGGTACTCGGTTAAGTGTAAACGCGGCAGTTTCAAGAGCATGACCCCAGAAGGAAATCGGAAGATCAGCAAAACTCATCATTGATCGCACCATATCCAACAATGTGCGATTCCTATTTTCAGACACACCATTATGTTGTGGTGTTCCAGGCGGAGTCCATTGTGATACAATACCACGGGCTCACAGAAGGTCCTCAAACTCCTGGCTTAAGTATTCCCCACCTCAATCGGATTGAAGTTCCTTAATACTTTTACCAAGTTGGTTTTGTACTTCATTCATGAAATCCTTGAACTTTTCAAGGGTTTCTGACTTATGCTTCATCAGGTACACATAGCCATACCTACTCAAATCATCAGTGAAGGTAATGAAGTACTGATACCCATTTATGGCATTAGTTATAAAAGGCCCACATACATCAGTATGTATGAGTCCTAATAGATCATTAGCTCTTTAACCTTTACCTAAAAAGGGAGTCTTAGTCATCTTGCCCAACAAACAAGATTCACATGTCTCTATTGATTCATAATCAAAAGAGTCTAGATAACCATCTTTATGGAGTCTAGAAATGTGCTTCTCATTTATGTGCCCTAGACGACAATGCCAAAGATATGTTTTGTTTGAATTGTTGAGTTTTTGCTTTTTGGTGTTTACGTTGTATACACTTGTCTCTAAATTTATCAAGTATAGACCATAAGACATTGGGGCACTTCCATAAAAGATCTCATCTTTAGAAATGGAACATTTTCCATTCTTAATAAGAAATTCAAATCCATCTTTGTCCAAATAAGAGACAGAAATGATATTCCTATTTATGGCAAGTACATAATAGCAGTTCTTCAACTCTATTATTAGCCCACTTGGTAGAGTTAACTCATAGGTTCCTACGGCACTGGCGGCAACCCTTGCCCCATTGGAAACACGTAGTTCAACCTCACCTTTCCCCAAAGGCCTACTTCTCTTAAGATCCTTCACATTTGAATAAATGTGAGATCCGCATCCGGTATCAAGTACCCATGACAAAGAAGTAGTAAAGTTAATCTCTATCACATATACACTAGAAGTAGAGATCTCTATCTCTGACTTCTTCTTCCATCATTCCTTCCATCCTCTCCATGTAGAAGAAATTGGTTTGGTGAGAGAACCCTTCTCTTCCTTACCATTCGTTCCATTGATCTCTATCAATGAACTTTCTTTCCTCTTCATCAACGCATTAAGCATACATAGAGTGGATTCAAAGGCTCCTGGTATATCTAGATTGTGCAGAACACTTCTCATAGTCCTCAACCAGTTATGGAATTTGTTCTCAATTAATTTTCCCATTTTAAAAGCTAATTCTTTTGCCATTCTACAAGAGAAAATTGCATTTGTCAAAACTCCTTTTGATTTGATTTGAATAAAATTTGACGATAGTTAATTAGGCCTTTAATTAATTACCGCTCCCACTATTTTCATTCAAATTGACAGCCCTCACCATCAATTCGGAAGATTGCAGCGTACAATCTTCTAGTGGGTTAAGATCCTAAAATCCTCTGAGCCATGAACCAGCTAGGGCTGTCACCCACAACTCAGATCGCCCAGGTAGGAAACTCTTGCCAATTGCATCATATGCAACTCCTCAAAGATGTCATATGCAACTCTTTGCCATGATCATCTCCATGCCTCAAGGTACTAGATCCCATCTAGATCACCTTGTTAAGTCTGACCCAAAGCCAACACGATGAAAATCTAAACATGTTTGTGGACAAACTCCTATTCCAGGTTAAATCCTATGTGTGTGACCCTACAGGTCCATTTCACGTTGGCAGTGAAAGTCCATAACACTTATGACTTCACAAGCAAAGAGCGGTGCCTAGTCACACATCAGTGCTACCCAAGTGAAATAGAAAGTTGGAGAACAACTTTCAATCCTACAATCCGTGAATGGTGTTACAGTGAATGTATAATTACTTTGTCACTGATATCCTGAATGAGCTCGAGGCATGGAACAGTCATCCTGTCAATGTTCATTCATTTCCTTGATCTCAGAGCAGACTGGGTGAGATATGTGTGACATCAATATCACATATTGATTCACATGTGCATGCGCATGCCTTTCTCAATCCTACTCATCAAGTGGCCAAGGACATCAAACTCCCTCAGGAGGGAAAAATCCCATATCTATCACTATCCCCTCAAAAGCCCCATGTGTCAAAGCCACCCAATCATCACCTTTATAACAACCCATGTTTCAGGACTGCATTTGATGATGTCAAACTGTACCCAATGACATGTGTTGAGTGTAGTGATTTTAGGTCTAAGAATCACACTCACCACCATCACTGTGAGAGATGACTGTGACTACCAAGTCATGGTTCCATGTGTCACTCTCACAGTGGGTCTGTCTGGTACCTTGTTCTCTAACAAGTACATATGTGCTTGGTTTGATATCACTATATCAAGACTAATGATATTCTGTCATCAACCAACACACAATCTAGTATTTAGTGTTATTGATGTCTATGGTTATTTCCACAATAACAACCGACTCGGGACCAAACAAGAATTTATACTCTTGACACCCGCATGATCTCATCATTTAGGTCCTCAACCTAAAAGCATATGTCATTGAGTAAAATCATTCTTTAGACGTCTATCATGTTACACCATCATCTCAGAAATAGTTTAAACATATAGATCGAAAATTGCCTTTATTATTATTCAAATCATTTACAAAGTTATCCCATTACAATCATCATATGACTTGCTCTATGGGCATACATACCAACAGACTCCCACTTACACTTAGAGCTAGTCACCAAGGAACCTCAGTCCTTGTGACCTAGCATGACCATCATGCTTCTGCTGAGAAAGGGCCTTAGCCAGTGGATCAGCTATGTTGTCTTCAGTTGGTACTTTGCAAATCTTCACATCTCCTCGTTGTACGATCTCTCATATCAGATGGAAGCTCCGCAGTATGTGCTTGGACCGCTGATGTGATCTGGGTTCCTTAGCTTGTGCAATAGCTCCATTATTGTCACAATAAAGCTCAATTGCATCACAACTACTGGGAACTACACCAAGTTCAGAGATGAACTTCCTGATCCACACAACCTCCTTTACTGCATGTGAAGCAGCAATATACTCAGCCTCTGTAGTAGAATCGGCAATTATTTCTTGCTTGGAACTCTTCTAGCTCACAACTCCATTATTAAGGCAAAATACAAATCCTGACTGCGATCTGTAATCATCTTTATCAGTTTGGAAGCTTGCATCGGTGTAACCCTTTACAACCAGCTCTTCCTCGCCGTTGTAAACAAGAAACTGATCCTTAGTCCTTTGTAGGTACTTGAGGATGTTCTTTACAGCTGTCCAGTGAGCATCCCCGGGAACTGACTGGTACCTGCTCATCATGCTGAGAGCATACGAGACATCTGGGTGTGTGCACAACATAGCGTACATGATGGATCTGATGGGTGATGCATATGGGATCTCATTCATACGCTCCCTTTCTTCACAAGATTGGGGACATGGAGCTCTATAGACGGTGACTCCATGTAGCATGGGGATGTTGCCTCTCTTTGAGTTCTCCATGCTGAACTGCTTCAGCACTTTGTCGATGTACGTGCTCTGACTTAGTCTGATAAGCCTTCTAGATCTATCTCTATAGATCTTAATTCCTAGAATGTAGGATGCTTCTCCTAAGTCCTTCATTGAGAAAGTATTCCCAATCCAAGTCTTTACCTTCTCTAAGGCTAAGACATCATTCCCCATCAAAAGTATGTCATCCACATACAATATGAGGAATGTGATCGAGCTCCCATTAACCTTCTTGTACACACAAGGTTCGTCTTCATTTTGAATAAAGACAAACACTTTGACTTCCTCATCAAATCAAAGATTCCAACTCCGAGATGCTTGCTTCAATCCATAGATTGACCTTTGCAGCTTACAGACTTTGTTGGCATTCTTTGGATCTACAAAACCTTCAGGCTGTGTCATGTACACATCCTCATTTATATTCCCGTTAAGGAATATGGTTTTAACATCCATCTGCCAAATCTCATAGTCATAATAAGCTGCAATTGCAAGCATGATCCTGATGGACTTAATCATGACAACTGGAGAAAAGGTTTCATCATAGTCAACACCTTGAACTTGTCGAAATCCCTTCGCAACCAATCTGCCTTTATAAGTTTGCACATTTCCATCCATGTCGATCTTTTTCTTAAAGACCCACTTGCACCCTATGGGTTTTACCCCTGCACCCTGCTAGGGCAGACCCACACATTCATCCTTCATGCTTCCACGAGATAGATGGTGCACCACGCTAGGGCGTGCCCACACTTGGTCGATCAAGCTTTTCACGTGTGTTGCATTTAGAAGGCATCTAAAACTTTAATATTTAATGAGGGATTTGGTTTTTATATACACATATACATATCCAATCACCACAATATATAGTATGTATCATATACATGCTATATCCCACAGAAAACATGCAGAACGATAAAAGCAATGATTATGGCCATCCTATTGTGATTCCTCGAGCCAAGAGGAATCACGGTCATCTAGGTCTACATCACATGCAACCTGTACAAGATGAAATCTGTTCCTGCCTTTCTGGGTTTGATCAGCTCATCTCCATGACTGATCGGCTCGCCATCAAGTTGGTTGTTCATGTGCCACCAGTCGATCGACCGGCGCCTCCATCCGATCGGTTCACCGGTCGTCGTGCATCTCCTCAGGTCGCCACCCGCTCATCTCGCTCCTTGAACCGGTCGTCTGGAACACCAACCAATCGGTTCACGCCTTGAACCGATCATCTCAGGTCGTCCGCCGTTCCTCGACATAACAAGAAATAAAATCTATCCTATTTACAATTGAATTGTGAAACCCCGAGTTACATTCGGGGGAGCAAAGGTAGGAAAAGAAATCTCAAATTATTTCGAGTTACACCAGGAATAGGAGAAAGGGAATCTGTGTGCAGACTGAGATGCAAACAACCACATACAACCACACACATATATAGGGTTTATAGGCCATAACCATGCTACACATCCACCACGAAACTCATTAAAGGGAGATGCGTATCGAGTGCATTAATATTACATATCATATATGTATATTTGGGATTTGTGGATTGGACATGCATAAAGCCAATTTTATTTGCATCATATGCAATAAATAAAGGTGACAAACCAAAATCAATCATATCGATAATCCTAAAATATAGAGCAATTGATGTGGCTCTGATACCACTATTGGGTTTTAGGGGAGGCAGAGAAGCAGCGGAAACAAAACTTTTCTCCCAAAACCCAGAACAAAAGGAATCGCGTCAACGTCTATATAATAGGAAAGATGGTTTGTGGATGCATACCTTGTCCCAAGGATTGCTCAGAGACAGCACCTCGCGCCTTGCGCGGTCTTCACCTCCGGTCTTGGACGGTGTCTGTGCAGCTCCTGGTCGCACCGGGACTGAAGACTCCTGGTCTCACCGGGACCATCGGGATTGACAGTTGTCCTCTGAGCAACAGAGGTCTCCCGCCTCTGCAGTCGTCCACACAGACTGCCTGGAACTCTGATCTCCTTGTCGCACAAGGAATCAGAAAGAGTCGCACCCTCCTGTCAGCGTACTAGTCGCCAACACACTCTCCTGCCACCAGTCGCTTTCTGCAGTTATCCTTCCCTTGTTGTGCCTCCCTTATCAGGTAGCACTTGCTCGGGCTCTCTCGGTTACCAAAACCAGAGAGAACGACAACTTTGCAGAGCAACTGGTTTGCACTGAGTTGTACTTTGAGAAGCCCCCAATACCCCTATATATAGGAGGGTCATGGGATAGGGTTCTCTATCCCAGGCAATGCGGGACTAAAGCAGGAGTAGAAGGGTTCAAGATTTTCCACAAAAACAACCAACTGTGTAACCTGAACTGATCGTTTCACAACTGAAATGGTTGGTTGGGGATCTGAGCCGGTCGGTTGACACCTCAACCGATCAGTTGGGACCCATGAGCCGATCAGTTCACTTCTGAACCAGTCGGTTCGTGGTCCTGATCAAGTCCCGATTGACTTTTCCTCTTTTGTTTCTAATTGGTACCAAATACCAATCCTTGTTCCAATCAAATTAGGCAAGTGAAACAAAAAGAAAATTTCTCACCAATCCTACTTTCCCAACTTGCTCGGTTGCATCAGTTGAACCGATCATTTCAACACTTGAAGCAATCATTTCATCCTATCCATAGCCGATCGACTCACCACCTGAGCCGACCGGTTCACCAAGCTGAGCCGATCGGTTCATCACATGAGCCGATCGGTTGGGAGTGCAGACTGTGTAGAATCAGTCAATTACAGTTTCAATCAATCTGATACTCTAATCAAATTGTCCAACACCTTGAACATTATGACATTAAGCTATCAATTAATTGAGTGTTTAATTGAACTACTAAACTCCTTTAGTAATCAATCTAAACATGTTTGTGGACAAACTCCTATTCCAGGTTAAATCCTATGTGTGTGACCCTGCAGGTCCATTTCACGTTGGCAGTGAAAGTCCATAACACTTATGACTTCACAAGCAAAGAGTGGTGCCTAGTCACACATCAGTGCTACCCAAGTGAAATAGAAAGTTGGAGAACAAATTTCAATCCTACAATCCGTGAATGGTATTAAAGTGAATGTATAATTCCTTTGTCACTGATATCCTGAATGAACTCGAGGCATGGAACAGTCATCCTGTCAATGTTCATTCATTTCCTTGATCTCAGAGCAGACTGGGTGAGATATGTGTGACATCAATATCACATATTGATTCACACGTGCATGCACATGCCTTTCTCAATCCTACTCATCAAGTGGCCAAGGACATCAAACTCCCTTAGGAGGGACAAATCCCATATCTATCACTCACCCCTCAAAAGCCCCATGTGTCAAAGCCACCCAATCATCACCTTTATAACAACCCATGTTTCAGGACTGTGTTTGATGATGTCAAAGTGTACCCAACGACATGTGTTGAGTATAGTGATTTCAGGTCTAAGAATCACACTCACCACCATCACTGTGAGAGCTGACTGTGACTACCAAGTCATGGTTCCATGTGTCACTCTCACGGTGGGTCTGTCCGGTACCTTGTTCTCTAACAATTACGTATGTGCTTGGTTTGATATCACTATATCATGACTAATGAGATTTTGTCATCAACCAACACACAATCTAGTCTTTAGTGTTATTGATGTCTATGGTTATTTCCACAATAACAACCGACTAGGGACCAAACAAGAATGTATACTCTTGACATCCGCATGATCTCATCGTTTAGGTCCTTAACCTAAAAGCATACGTCATTGAGTAAAATCATTCTTTAGACATCTATCATGTTACACCATCATCTCAGAAATAGTTTAAACATATAGATCAGAAATTGCGTTTATTATTATTCAAATCATTTACAAAGTATCCCATTATAATCATCATATGACTTGCTCTATGGGCATACATACCAACATGATGTGCATATTTTATATCATATTTGGACCACTTTTGGTTACATTTCTAAATCATTTTCACCCAATAGTCACTCTTAATCATGCTAGATTTTCCACATTATTGTTATCTTTACTTGCTCTATGGTTTGGATTGTAGTTACTACATTTTGACATTAAAATGTAGAGAAAACAACATCATATAATCCATCAACACATTCCCCAATCATGTAAACATTTAGGAAATCAATGTTGCTAAATTTGTCATAGACACGCTGTGTCTTTTAAAAGACATGTCGTGTCTTGACATGGCATGTAACTTTCCAGAACTTGTATAGAACTCCCTAGACTCCAGCAACACACTGTGTTGGGCATCCAACACACCATGTCACCTGTGTTGGATCTAGGGCTCTAGAGGGGGTGAATAAAGCTTCAAATTCTCACAAGAATAGTTAGACCTTCAAATTATATCAATTGAAACCAAAATCTAAAATTGAATTTCTACTATCTAAACAAGCATAGCAATGATGAGAGAGATTGAAACAAACACTTGGACAAGGTGTTTAGAGTGGTTCCAATCTCCAAACTAGGATACCGTCAATCCACTACCTAGAGAGGTCAACCTCTAGGACTTTGCAACCCATATATACTTATATTCCATTATAAGAGATACAAGAAGACCACCTTACATCCAAGGGCTTACCTTTCCAAGATAAGAGTCTTCCACCTACACAAGTACTTACCCACTTGATCAAGATGTCTTCAACCTTCAACAAGGACTTACCCACACTTACATCAATTCTTTGGCCTTGTAGAAATTATACACTCTTCTTCGATCTTCCACCTTGTCCTTCTCCTTCACTTGGAGAAGATCTTCACACCTTCTTCAGCCTTGAAGAACAACAACTCCTCCTTCACTAGAGAAGATCACTTTAGTCTTTGCTCTTTGAGAAAAGGGATTGGGAAGATGGAAAGATGGAGAGATTTACAAGGTAACACTGAGGTAGCTATCTTACAACATGCCTAACTCACTCATAATCATAAAATGTTTTGTAAATGAGAGAGAGAAAGGGGCTCAAAGGGTTCCAGCACACTCAACTATAGCAAGGACCAAGGGTAGCATAAATGAGAAACCTTGAAATGAACTCCAAGAGGTCCTATTTATAGATGAGGGTGTTCCTTTGACTGTAGGATCACGCAAAAATGAAAAATAGCTATTTTATAACTTGAAACATATCTATTTTTGTTTCTAACAACTCTCCAACAGTTGGAATCACTTTTTATGCATTTTCTGCACAATATATTTGGTCAAGTTTCAATAAAGATAGCTTGACCGATCCACTAACTGACAAAGTCAATTTTCAAACTATCGATCTAGTTTTTCCTAGGGTAACTTGACTGATCAGCCAAAATCAACTTTGGTCAGAAATTTGGCCGGTCGAGTTCTATGAGTGTACAACTCGACCGATGCAACCATTTCTAAAAATCCATCACAGATTGGTCGAGATCCAAACTTGACCGATTTAAGTATTATGACAAATTCTCCAAAATGATTTTAAAGTGATCAAATGATGAAATTCAGTGTCCCTAATTTTTTTCTCATATTAGTTACAACTCGTATCATCAATAAAAATGATTACAAAATTATTCTAAGGTGGTTTGGAGTGTTTTCCACAAAAGTGCATTTGTATTATTTTTTACTTGAACTTGGACAAGATAGGGCTTGTGTAATTTGATCCTTTTCATGTACCTAATTCTTGAAATTAATCTTAAACAAACATATTAGATGCATATGAATGGAATGGTTAAGTCATTGTCAAAATTTGGATAATGTATTACTAGGAAGTCAACTTTCTGACAATGAAAAATCATTCCTCAACATATTGAAAAGGATATGTAAAGTTATACCTTAGCCTCATGAATTGTAGAGGAATTCATAATTTTAACAATGTGAATTGCTCCCCATCAATCTATGCTCACTCTTACCTGCATAGTTAGTCTTTCTACACAAAGCTATATAACATGTATACGACATGGTCCTTAAGCAAGTCTCATGATAAAGTATATATTTAGACAAGAAAAGGATCACATAGGCAATAAAAACAATATGGTTGAACTTCAAAACATTGAACTTCTCTCCCCATTTTGGAATTATCAAAAAGTAAGGGGTGTAGAAGAGCACAAAAATGGGTCTTCTCCAAGCATAACCAAAACATCCAACCTCAAGATAAAACATGCAACCATACAACACACATTAAATAGAGATGAGAGAGAAACAAGCAACCTGTGTCATAATCAAAATATGGAAAGCATACCAATAACTCACATGATAGAACATACATAGAGTTACGATACAAAAGATTAAGATTACAACACATGAGCATGTTCTCAAAGCAACTACAAGCCAAAATGATGAAAATAGCAGGATGATATAAAATAGTACAACTCAGATAATGTGCCCTAATGTCTTAAATACAAAATAGTCTAGAAAGATATATATGATCAATATCTAAATACTAAAACCAAAAAAAATCTAAAGGTCTAAGTTATCTAAGTCTAGTGGATCATCATCATCGACGTCATCATCAGAAGCTTCAGGCTCATAGTCCTCATCTCCATCTGAAGGTGAAATAGAGGCAACAACTTCACCTTCATCACCAGAGGTGTAAAGAGGCAAGATCACCTCCTTACTAAAATTTAAAGGAAGTACAAAACATCCATCTTTTTAGAAAGACAAAAGATATTGAGGGATGCATGTATAATATTCCAAGTAAATAAGCATGCACCAGATACATTATAAAATGTCAATAGCAGCAGAAATAAAAGTATTGAGCCTATTACATGGCTTTCATTGTTCATTACATGATTTTTTCCAAAAGAAAAATATAAGAGAAAAGGATCTAGCAATAGCACCCTATACATCCTTTCAGATAGCTTGAGATCTACTATGGAGATGACTTCCTTAAAACTTGTCCTTCTCCTTGCTCAACACCAGCACCAGCACCTAGGTGGTTGGGAAAGCACCCAGCAAAAGGGGGAAGAAAACAAGGTATGTGTCACAAAACTAGTCTAGGATAACAAGATAAGTAAAGCAAATAAGAACATACTAGGGTTCATTATAAGATGAAGATAACAAGAGTATGATGTTATATTCAAAAGAAACTTGCCATTAACAATTATATTAAAAAGGATTTTCATGTAAGATAATTATGTCTACCTAACTAAGTAGGTTTGAGGCACCTACCAGACCTCTAACCTATAGGTGAGGGGAGAATAAGACATTCCCAGTCACCTACACAATTTTATAGGGAAGAATAAAAACATTCCCCAGGGTGATTAAATACATGCCCTCTGTGGGTGGTTATACGTAAGTACCGCTACTTTAAATTAAATAGAACATAAATCTACATGCTAGAAAAGTAGTTATGGTAAGAGTAGTCATAATATTCAATAAGCATGGCAGTGGGGTATAAGACCCAAACAAGGAGAAATTATAATCTAATTTGAGGCATGGACAACATTAGGATTCAAGAATAGAAGATTTAGGGTTCATTTAAGCCTCATTAGGGAAATATAGGATTTGGATGCAATTATCCCAACATAGGGTGTAAGGAATGCACATACCTCTCTTACTGATATCAATTACTAACTTTCACGACTTTAATTGAGTCCAAGATCCACTTTGCCTATTTTCAATGTATTAACATGTATTAGAGTACATAGTACACATTAATGTATAGAAACCCTAATTTTAGAACTTTTTAGCAAAACTCAGATTTATATTTTGAATATATCACCAATGAAATTATTAGGTTCTCCTGATGAAGAAAACATATTTTTATGTTAATTTTGGAGTTATGATGATTAAGATGTAATTTTTATGGATTTTATGCATCAAATTCGTTTTACAAAAATCACCCTTCGACAAACCATGAAATCAAACTTTGAAAATATTTTTATTAGATAGAGATTAATTTTCCAATTCCAACACATATTTACTTGTCAAATTTAGATAAGCGGATTAGAAGATATGAATTTTCCAATACTGACCAATAGGAAATTCCCACATCATCAAACTGATCGAGATAATTAAGAGAGAGGGAGAGGGAGAAAACACCATTTGACCCAATATCAGGTTTGAAGTTGCATAGGTAACCAAACTAGAGCTTATAGAGAAGGTAAAATAGCAAGAAATAAAAACCCTAGAAGAACATGGTAAATAGAGATGGAGATCATCGATTTTAAACATAGAAGTGTGAGTTTTAAGCATGTAGTAAGCAATATATGAGAAGTGGGTTAACAAAAATTAGCTCTAGGAAGGTAAGAAGGTCCAAACAGTAAGAATCCTGAGATTAGAAGCTTTGGTTGCTCCAAGCCAAGCTCCTTTCTTGAGCAAAGATCACCTTCTCCACTTTAGAGGTGCAAACCCTAGCAAAAGAGCATGGAGATGAGATGTTTTAGGGTTCTAGGTGGCGTTTTACCATGGAAGGTCATGGTTATGACCTGGAAGAAGGTGGGAGGAATACTAATAGCATGAAAATAGGTAAGTAAAGGAGGACACTTACTAGTTTTGGTCAAAATCACCAAGGAGGAGCTTAAAAAATCCTAAATAGAGAAATTTGGATCCCTAGGAGCCTTCTTCACCAAGGTAGGCACCCTCTTTTATCTTGGTAAAGAAACTTCATGGAAAAAAATATAATGGATGATGCTCTAAGCTGGGGGAAAGAGAAGGAGAGGATTGCTTCTTGGATTGTGAGGTGGGAAGGGGTAGGCATGGCTTTATAAAGAAGGGGGCAAGCATTAGGTGTCTATGGGACTTTCCATGTGTCCTTAGGCTAAGGCTTCATGGCCATGCAAGAGGACAGCTCATAGAGACTTCTTGTATATCCAAGGTTGGTCCTAAAATCCCATGGAAGCTTCTAGGCCATCCCCACCGTCCTCCAATCAAAGCAATAACCCCATTGGTTGATAGCTTTTAAAGATAAGCTCATTTATAAAGAGGGTAATCCCTATAATGCCCTTGGAGAGAAACACCTTCAAACCAAGGTGAAACCAGGTGTCCAATGGTTTAAAATCTCGGTAATGGTAAGGTAATATCTAAGGATTAAAATTCAGGTGATAATTTACAAAGAAAACTTCCCAATTGAGTAAATTGCATAAAAGTCCAAAATGTACCTAAAATTGCATAACTTGCACAAACAACATCCAAATCAAACCAAATTTGAAACTTAGGCTCATTTTATATTTTCCAATCACATCAAAAAGTTATATTAAGGTTTAGAGAACTTAATTATGGAAATTAATCTTTCACTTCTGAGATTGTGAACTTCTTACCGACAATCATCGAAGTGATAATAACCTGAGTATTAGGAGGGCGTACAAGAGTGTTATAATTCCATGACAGATTAGTGTAGAATTCATTAATTGCCTTAGTTCTTGTCATTGAATTTGGAAGCACCGGCATTTGACACTCAATGCAGTTAGGTGATGATCATAAAGCAACTTGGCTACTCATCTATGACTTTTTACTTAGCGGGGCGAGGCTCAAACTAAGCACAGAAGGGAAAGGGGTTCCTAGGAAGGAGATCCTTGTACAAATTTAGAGCTACGATTGAGACAAAGAAGGTATCATCATATGGAATGAGGTGAGAGTTGGATGACGATGAAGGAACTCCAACAAGGGCGGCCCTCTTTCTTCTATTTGAAGCCATGGAGGCAAAATGAAGAAGAATGGGAGCCAAAACTGGAAAAGATCACCACCTAAGATCGTCTAACCGCCTAGGGTCGATAGGAAAATAAGCTAGGAAGGTCAAACGAGAATTGGTTAGGGCTATGAGAGGGAAGGTCGGGGCTAGGGTTGAGATCTTGAGAGAGTTGGAGGAGGAATCAGTCGACTTTTCTCTAGTTGAGAGGGAGAATAGGCCACCGAACCCTACTTAAGTTTTGTTCCATCCTAGCCATTGGTCGAGTCCTATGAGATGGAAACTCGGTCAAATGGCTATTTACAAAATCTCTCAGCTACCAATCGGTCGAGTTGCCAACTCAACCAACAGAAGTTCTATCCCAACTTTAGAAATCTTAGTTTCTAGCCATTTGAGTGCTAATTAAATTTATTTTTCTGGTCCATTTTGCATTTTAGACATACTTAGGCACATATCACTCATAATTGGGTACTGTTTAGCGATAAAACAAGCGTTTGCAAAAAATACCTAAAACAAGCAAAAAACAATGCAAAAGAATATGAAATTTTAGCACTTTAGCAATCAAGGGTGATCAAGACACGAGCAAAGCATATAGGATAGATAACAACTAACTAGAAGGCATATGGGATTCATCCAAAGTAGTTATGAGTAGTTTATATCTAATAAAATTAAATTTCTCTCTAGCTAAAGGTTTAATAAAAATGTCTGCCAACTGATTTTTCATGTCCACATTCATGATATAAATATCCTTCTTGGCAATGTGATCATGAGAAAATGATGACAAACCTCTATATGCTTGGCTCTACTATGAAATATAAAATTATAAGATAACTTGTTTGCACTGGTATTATCACAATAGATAGAAGAAACGTCAATAAATGCTAAAGTCTTAGAGCATTTTCTTTATGCATAGAACATGGGCACATCAACTCCCAACTGCAATGTATTCAGCCTTGGTAGTTGATAAATCTATTGTGCTTTGTTTCTTGGAAAACCAAGACATCAAGCATGGTCCTAGGAGGAGGAAAGTTCCACTTTTGCACTTTCTATCAATCAAACATCACGCATAATCAACATCACTATAAGTCGTAAGAGTAAAGTCCCTTGACTTGGGATACCATAGTCCAAAATTTTGGGTTTAGGATAAGTACCTTAAAATCCTCTTAACAACTATAAGATGTGATTTATTGGGATTTGATTGAAAGCGAGCACATAAGCCAACACTAAACATTATGTCAGGTCTAGAGGCAGTTAAATAAAGTAAACTTACAATCATACCTCTATAGAGCTTCTCATTAACTTTCTCACCTTTTTCATCTTTATCAAGTTTGGCGGTGTTTGACATGGGGGTTTCCATCATCTTGGTGTTCTCCATCCCAAAGCACTTAAGTAGCTCACTTGTGTATTTGCCTTGGTTGATGAAGTTCCCATCTTTAGTTTGCTTGATTTGAAAGCCAAGGAAGAAAGTAAGCTCACCATCATGCTGTATAAGATCACTAAACTCCTTGCAAATATTAACACTCATTCCACCAAAAATGATATCATCAACATAAATTTGAATGATAAGAAAATTGTTAGAACTCTGTTTGAGAAATAAGGTAGAATCTACTTTAACCATGGTATACCCATGATCTAAAAAAAGTTTGTTAATTTCTCATATCAAGATCGAGGTGCTTGTTTGAGGCCATAGAGATCTTTTTGCAATAGATAAATATGGTTAGGTAAACTATCATGTTCAAAGCCCAGAGGTTGTGCAACATACACTTCCTCCTCAATTGAACCATTCAAAAATGCACTTTTAACATCCATTTGATATAGAAGGAGATTCTTATAACTGGCAAAAGCAAGCAACATAAAAATGGACTCAAGTTTATCTACTAGTTCATATGTTTCATTGAAATCTATACCTTCCTGTTGATTGTAGTCTTGAGCCACTAACCTTGCTTTGTTTATGGCCACCTTGCCACTTTCATCTATCTTGTTGCGGTAGTCCTACTTGGTGCCAATGATCTTTCTATCACATGGTCTTGGCACTAGAGTCCACACTTTGTTCTTCTCAAATTGATCCAGTTCTTCCTGTATGGCTAGGATCAACTCATCATCCCCAAGAGCTTCTTTGACATTCTTTGGCTCGAGTTGTGAGATGAAGGCATTGTTGGCTTGTTCTTTGTTCTAGGTAGCCCGTGTCTTCACTCTTTCAAAAGGGTCACCTATGATTAGCTCTTTAGGAAGATTCTTTGAAAAGTGTGGATTTGGATCCTTCTTTTATTTTTCTATCTCTTCTTCTTGAGTGGCCACCTCTTTTCCTTTTTAGGTGATGTTGAGTTCTTTTAGGATAGGAACTA
Source organism: Alisma plantago-aquatica (assembly GCA_963693085.1). Taxonomy (NCBI): domain Eukaryota; kingdom Viridiplantae; phylum Streptophyta; class Magnoliopsida; order Alismatales; family Alismataceae; genus Alisma; species Alisma plantago-aquatica. Next base: position 198,062,270 of record OY856409.1, read on the forward strand.
CTTCATCTATGACATCATTATTTACAATATCCTTAGAAACAAAGGGCTTAGTCTCAATAAATTTGACATTAATGGATTCTTCTACTTTAGATAGATCAACATTATATACTCTATAAGCCTTGCTACTAGTTCTATAGCCAAGAAAGAAAGCCTTGTATGATTTAGGGTTAAACTTGTCAAGATAATATTTCATGTTCAAAACAAAACAAGGACACATGAAAATGTGAAAATAATCAATAGAAGGATTCCTACCACACCATAGCTCATAGGGGGTTTTCTTCAAAGAAGGATGTGTGAAAACGCAGCTTTGCACAAAACATGAGGTACTAACGGCTTCGGCCAAAAACTTCTTTGGAGTGTCATACTCTAAAAGCATGGTCCTAGCCATTTTCTATAGTGACATATTCTTCCTCTTGACAACCCCATTTTGTTTAGGTGTTTGAAGTGAAGAGAAGTTATGTGCATAGCCTGATTCTTCACAAAAGCATTCCAAAAGATTATTTTCAAATTCTCCCCCATGATCACTATGGATGGAAACAATTCGACAAGAAGTGTCATTTTCAACTCGTTTGCAAAAGCTAGAGAAAACATCAAGGGTATCACTCCTATAAATGAGAAATAAGGTCCAAGTATATTGAGAGAAATCATCGATAATAACAAGGCAACACTTGGAACCACAAAGTGATTGAGTTCTCATAGGTCTAAATAGATCAATATGGAGAAGTTTAAGAGACCTCTTGGTACTAAGGACTGCTTTTGGATTTGAAGGACTTGGTTTGCTTTCCTTGGGTACAAGGATGGTTTTCTTTCCTTGGGTACAAGGTTAGCATTCCTCATCCTTTTCAAAATCCAATTTGGGAAGTCCCTTGACCAAGTCCTTTTTGCTCAACTTCCTCAATTGATGCATATTTACATGACCTACTAGACGATGCCAAAGAGAAATATCATTTGAATTGACTGCAAGGCATCTACCAACAACAAACTTAATAGAGCCAAGCACAATTACATAAAGATTATCCTTCCTATTTCCCTTATATATGACATGGTAAGTGACGGAATCTAGGAGAAGGCATTCAACACAAGTAAATAGCATAAGGTAACCATTATCACATAATTGATTAACACTTATTAAATTGTGATTTAGGCCATCCACAAAGAGAAAATTCTTGATACACAAGGATTCACCTACATCACCCTCACATTTTACCTTACCTTTCTTGTTGTCCCCAAAAGTGACTGAACCTCCTTTCTTCTTTGTCAAACCGTTAAAATGTCTTATATCACCTGTCATGTGCTTTGTGCAGCCATTGTCAACAATCCATTTCCCTTTTTCCTACCATAAAGGAGAGTGTCAGTTCCCAACTCAAACTTTGGGATCCAGTGTTAGCTTGGGGACCCATTTCATCTTTGTGTTGGTCCCCTTAGACTTGTAAGGACAATAAGTAGAATAATGATTATCACTTTTGAAATGAGAGAAAATCATAGGGTTCTTATAGCCAGAAGACTCTCCAATAAAAAGAGGAGTTTCCTTACTCTTTTTCTTACCTTTGGCCCTACTCTTTCCCTTAAGAGCTCCCCCTACAAATCTCAAGCCACTAGTACCACTTTGCTTGGTAAAATTAGAGAGTTTTTCCCTTTGAGGAATTTTTGTAGAGAGACTCTAAATCTATGATTGTCATCAGTAATAGATATGACAGTAGAAGACAAGCTAGAAAGATCATCTCTAGCATGAATAAGGTTGGCCTCTAAATAGAGGGTTTTAGTCAAATAATAATCCTTTTCAAGAGTAATGGAATCAACATCATTACTAGTAAAAATAGGTTTAGAAGATAAATTATTAACTTGACCAAGTGACCTACCATTTTCAGATTTAAGCAATTGAAATTCTTTGAGATAAACATCATTTTTATCTCTACGGGCATCACTAATAAGCTTAAGTTCAGCATTTTCAGTTTTAAGTAACTCAAGCTCATTAAGGCACTTTTGGTTGTCTTCCTTAAGAGATGCAATATTCTTAAGATAGAATCCATTACCTAATTCAACTCCATTGTATTGGAGCTCAAGATCAAGAAATTAGCCTTGCAAGGAATCAATGCTCTTAAGATGATTTTTTTCATTTTGCTCAAGAATATCAATTTTTGCATACAAGTTATCAATGATATTACCCAACCTCTTCTTTTTATATTTACATTTGGAATAAGAAGAACGGGTAGTAACAAGCATGTCAATAAGAGTTTCTTTAGCTAACTCATACAAACTTACCTCACTTACCTCACCAATATCTTCACTTGTAGAGGCCATGAGTGCAAGGTGGCACTCTCCATCTTCATCGGAGTTTAAGAGACTAGAGGATAATCCTTCCCAAACTACATGAGCTGCATTTTTGTGCCTCCTCTCCTTCTTGTCCTTCCTCTTGCATTTACTATCTTTCTTGTACTTTTCCTCCTTCTTGTAGTTGCTCTTGCAGTGTTGCTTTCTAGACTTAGGACATTCACTCTTTTAGTGCCCTTTTTGACCGCACTTGTAGCACCTTGGAGTAGTTGAAGAAGATTGTTTTCCTTTGAAGTGCTTTCCCTTAGAGAATTTGTCTTCATGCTCACTAGGGCCATCGTCTTCACTTGAGGAGGAGGGAGAGGTCTGGAAACAAAGTTGTTGTTGAAGGATAAGAGCCTCCACTTGAGCCTTGAAGGCACTATCTTTGATCTTAGTTGATTCTTTTTCTTCTTGCTTCTGCTTCCTCTTCTTTCATGTCAAGTCTTGGCTCATGAGCTTGTAGATTGTCAATACTTCTGGGTTGGAAGATCACCAAGACTTCTTACTTCTTCAATGGAGGTCACCTTTAAATTACATATCTTTGGAAGAGACCTCAAGATCTTTGAGTTGATTTCTCCTCTATCCAAAGTATGTCCCAAAGTAGTTAGGCCATTGATGATGATGTTGAGCCTTGAGTACATCTTGGCAACTCCTTCTTTTCCTCATCTTGAAGTTCTCAAGGAGGTTGTTCAATATGTAGATCTTTGCCTCCTTCATTTGCTTTGTGCCTACATAAGTGATACACAACTTGTCCCATATCTCATAGATTGTATCCCATGAGGAGATGTGGTAGAACTCGGATGGAGTGAGGGATACATAGAGAATCCAAATTGCTTTGGCATTGAGCTTTGCATTCTTTAGGGCTGCTTCATCCCAAGTTGATATAGCTCTGATTAGCTCCTTGTAGGGTGTGATCATCACTTTCCACATATCAAAGTTCATTCCTTGAATGTAGAATTGCATCTGCTGCTTCCAATAGAGGAAGTTGGTGTCATCGAAGACTGGGGGGCACATGGAGAAGCCTCCCTCTAGGTTGAGGGAACCAAGTAGGTTCTCACCCATGTTCTCATCTCGTAAGAGATTTGTTGGAGAATATTCTTGCTCTTATACCACTTGTTGAATCTAGGGATCTAGAGGGGGTGAATAGAGCTTCAAAATTCTCGCAAGAATAGTTAGACCTTCAAATTATATCAATTGAAACCAAAAACTAAAATTGAATTTGAAGTCTAATCTAAACAAGCATAGCAAGGATGAGAGAGATTAAAACAAACACTTGGATAAGGTGTTTAGAGTGGTTCCAATCTCCAAACTAGGAGACCATCAATCCACTACCTAGAGAGGTCACTAGGACTTTGCAACCCATGTATACTTATATTCCATTATAAGAGATACAAGAATACCACCTTACATCCAAGGGCTTACCTATCCAAGACAAGACTGTTCCACCTACACAAGGACTTACCCACTTGATCAAGATTTCTTTAGCCTTCAACAAGGACTTACCCATACTTGCATCAAGTCTTTGGCCTCACAAGGATTACCCACTCTTCTTGGATCTTCTGCCTTGTCCTTCTCCTTTACTTGGAGAAGATCATCACACCTTATCAGGCTTGAAGAACATAACAACTCCCCTATCACTCGAAGAAGATCACTTCAGCCTTTGCTCTTTGAGAAAGGAGATTGGGAAGATGGAAAAATGGAGAGCTTTACAAGGTAACCTAAGGTAGCACTCTTACAACATGTCTAACTCACTCATAATCATGAAATGCTTTGAAATGAGAGAGAGAAAGGGGCACAAAGGGTTGTAGCACACTCAACTATAGCAAGGACCAAGGATAGCATGAATGAGCAACCTTGGAATGAACTCCAAGAGAACCTATTTATATCTGGGGGTGTTGCTTTGAGTGTGGAATCACTTAAGAATGAAAAATATTTGTTTTACAACTTGTAACGGATCTATTTTTGTTTCTAACAACTCTCCAACAGCTGGAATCACTTGTTCTAAATTTTTCATATAATATACTCGATCGAGTTTCAATAAAGGTAACTCGATTGATCCACTAACTGACAAAGTCAATTTTCAAACTATCGGCCAAGTTTTTCTTGAGTAACTTGACTGGTCAGACAAAATCAACTTTGTCTATAAAGTCAATCGGTCGAGTTCTGTGAGTGTACGACTCGACCGATGCAACCATTTGCAAAAATCCATCACAGGTCAATCGAGATCCAAACTCAATCGATTAAAATGTTGTGACAAATTTTCTAAAATGATTTTAAAGTGATCAAACGATGGAATTGAGTGTCCCTGATTTTTTCTCACCTTAGTTACAAGTCATATCATCAATTCAAATGATTACAAAATTATTCTAAGTTGGTTTGAAGTGTTTACCACAAAAGTGCATTTGCATTGCTTTTGACTTGAACTTGGACAAGCTAGAGCTTGTGCAATTTGATTCTTTTCATGTACCTAATGCTTGAATCAATCTTAAACAAACATATTAGATGCATATGAATGGAATGGTTAAGTCATTATCAAAATATGGACAATGTATAACTCTCAAGTCAACAACCTGTAGATTTCACTCAAACATGAATGTACAAAGTAAAGACGACAAAATGGGGTTAATCCAACCCAAATCCAACCCTTGTTGGTTTCATGAAGAGTTTGCACACTTGGCGGAGTTAATCTTGAAGAAATTGAAGAAGAGACGGTGTGTGCTATTTTGTACATGATGTGTAAGTATACAGAGACTCTCACCCCCAGCTGTAGAGAAGAAGACATGGTGTGTTAATTATAGAACATGTTGTGTTTGTGTGTTTAAAAGCCTTGTTTCAAAGGTTATGGAAACTTTCATGGCATGTATTTATTTAGATATGTCATGTACTCTTCATGGATAGTAGTTTCATCTGACATTTACACTGAGAGACATGATGTGTCTTCCAAAAGACACGACGTCTCTTTGTCAATTTTTGCAGAATTTGAAAAGAACCACCCCTCATTTTAAAGATGAGACCATCAATACGGTATGGTTATCTCTCATCATTTGCACCACTTTTTGACTAGAGAGAGTTGCAGAGCAAAATAGAGGTAGTTTTGGAGAAGAAGGAGAGGTTTCTTGAAAAAGAACCTCCATTCTTCATCATTTTTTCTCCTTTTCTCCTCCAAGGGTGTAGTTGAGCTTCTCTACTCCAGCCAAGCTTCTCGGGAGGGAATATAGTCAAAGTTGGAGCTACTATAAGGGTTTAACTTTGTCCTCAAGTTGGAGTTTTACTCTTTCCAGTTTACTCTTGGTTACATTTAGCTTTTCATCTCTCTAATCATGGACAACTCTAAAAATTATGCAATGTACTTGTGTTTCTTCATTATGTACGAGTACAACCCTTCCTCTTGGGCATGGGAGAGTATCTCTCATGCTATGACTCATATGAACTTATAATTTATACTTAATGTTTGTTAATTTTCTTCTCCATGAGTTTCTACGGTGTTTAAATGCATGTATGCTTGGTTGACCACCAATTGTACATGTTTTATGCTTCTTTATGCTATTCGGGAGAATGTATAAGGGAGTAGAAAATAGATCTCATGGAAACATGCTTTTGACCATGGGATTGGCTAGATATTTTTGAGGATCCATGGTTACGTTCTAAACTAAACACAGACATGGGAGTTCTATGTGAAGATGAGAACTGTCTCATTTCACTGAGAGGTGTATGATGACGACAACCTCCTTTGCAAATTTATTGGTATATTTAATTTCATAGTTACACATGATGTGATAGTATGGAGGTGAAACCTTATGTCTAGGATCTTCTAAAATCTGATCTCAACCTTTATAATTAAACTTTTATTGTTTGATTTTCCATCTAGTTAATTATAGTCACACTCAACTATTGTAATCCGACTTAGATTGTTGAAAATTTTCCCTTTTGTTCCTAGCTATCTATCTCTCTGTGGTTCAACCTCGACTACAATTTATCATGTATACTTATAGGTGATTGATGAGTTGAGACATATAAGAATTAAAACTTGCTTGCCTTTGGCAATCAACAGTATTCCAGAATAACCAGAAGACGTTGATGTCTTCGTATCCATATATACTTGGATCTATTCTTTACTATAAGTTTACATCTCTAATATCTTATAAATTGGGCACTTGCAGCCAACCAAGAAGATTTGTATTTCCTTGATAGATCTAACACTCGCCCATTATCTCCATGTGGAAAGAACTTTGTAAATGATGTATGTTGTGTCGATACATTGATGTTGATCGAGGCTTGTTTTATTGCTTTTCATTTATGTCTACTTTCCGTAGTACTCTACCTCTACCAAATCCTCGATTTATAAGACATAAATGTGCATCAAACTTTCATGTGCAGGATTAAGAACATCATCAATCTTTTCATCATTTGCATCCCCTCATCCCAGGCCTGATTAAAAACCGCACCAATCTTTTTTTCCTTAGAAATGAAGTCTTGAAGTTTTTTGATGTAATGCCAAAGACATGTTGTATCAAGTTCAATAGAATGCCTAGAAATTGTTTGATGGCAATCCCTAATTGTCAATTCTCAGTTCCAGTTATAGTTCTAAATTGTTGTATAATTTGATGTGACACAAACTTGTTGTGTTATTTGCACAGATTAAAATGAAATGTATCCTTTAGTTAAACCATTTGAAAAAAAAATTATTAAATAAATAGAAAATAATTCATATGGCTCATGTGGGTGTTGGGAACAATACATATGATGGATAACTTACAAAAAACCAATATGATAGAAGTCAATTTTTGAGAAAACTCCAGCTTCAAACCAATCACCTGAGAACTCATTTTCCCAAAACTCAATTTTAATTCTAAAAAATTGAGTTCTTGAAAAGTTGAGTTATGCCAAACTAGTCAGACCTAAATTAAAACTGAGTAAATAGAGGTCAGGTTTTGTCAATCTGATTTGATATTTAAAAAAATTGTATAATCAAACATGTATTTGATGTTTTCTTATTCCTTCAGTTAGCTTGGTTGCTTCCTCACATTGTTATAATCATAAAAAAGCTCCCATGGCGTCTATCCTTACTTGTCACAAAAGTAGGATTGTCAAACTTTTGTCTGAGCTTGTCAATCCCACCGGGTCTAACCCAAATCAATCACGTTTTGGCTTTGATTTTTTATCAAACTACGTCAAATTGTAAGTTGATCATGGAACTAAAATTGGCCATTTGGTTTTGGGTTTTGTCAATCCAAGCCAGTTTATTATTCCCAAATTTAGACAAATAATATCTAATATGGCTTGCAAATCAACATCATTGAATATGCATAGAAGGTTCGGTTTTGTTCAGTGTTAAATATATGGAAATCAAGTTTGATTTTGGGTTTATCACTTTGAAACATCTACATATCATGGTCACATGCCTACCTTTTCTTGCACATATCTTGCTAATTTGTTGATCATCAAGAAAAATATATTTTAATCCTTCAGAGAGAGGTTTCATTTTTGGGGACTTAGGGGGGTTCATGTTTTTCTTCTATAAGAGAGACCATCTTGAGGTCTTCGAATTCTCTGTCGGAGACCTCTTCAAAGTTGTCTAGGTGAACCCTACATTGATCCAACTGCTCATCCTCAAATCTACAATCATTCAGAGCCATAAAGTCAGTGTGAAGGGGATCCTCGAGTAACTCTCATTCTTATCTCAACTGAGAAAGTTATGAACACAATCAAGGATATAAACCTCCTCTTGGAGGCTTGGTCCCCTCATGCTTTCAAACACCCAAAACTCTAGGGTTTGTCTTCCAAGATGCAAAATAATGACACCGACCTCAATAACAATCAAGGTTTGGGCAGTGGCTAAGAACATAAATCTTCCTTGATGTCCATGATCACGAAATCAGTTGGAGCATGGGCGTCTTTCCCAACCCTTACAAGTGTATCTTTTATGATACCCATAGGTTTTTTTATAGATGCATATGCAAATTGGATGGTCATAACAGTGGGAAGCATATCAACAAAGCCCAATCTCCTACAAAGACTATAAGGCATAATCAGAATATTGGCATCTAAGTCAGCAAGACCATTTCTGCAAGCATTGTCACCTAAATAGCATTCGATCCCAAAGGAACCGAGATCTTTCTATTTTTTAGGTATGTTGCTTTGAATGATATCCAAGGTGGTTCTAGAAAGTTTTACAGTCTCATATTCTTTTGTGGAATACTTCTTAGTCAAAAGGGTTTTCATGTACTTGCACTAGGCAGACATGTCAACAAGAGCATCCAAGAAGGGAATGTTCTTTCTATGAGTTCTTTTCTCCTCATCCATCCTATAGCAGTTTTCTTGATTTAAATAATGGAACGTTCTTTCTATCTTCAGATAAAAAACTAGCGGCACAGAATCAGCGTTTGGTGGGTGTTACATGCATAGTTATATGAACAGATGTAAGTGATTGTAGAAAAAATAGACTTCTGGAATGGAAACTTGATTGAATGAGTGGCAGTTTCGGAAGGGGACTCCAAAGGTAGAGAAAAAAAGAAAAAAAAAGTTTGTTCAAAAGTTTTTGGGTTAAAAAAAAACTTGTTTGCCTCTGCAATAGTGCCAAAATTAATACACATCATTTGGCACACCAATTCACTAGGGTTTTATGCTAGAGTTTAGTCTCTTGTTAATGGAAAAACAACCGTTTAAGGTTAGTTTATTAGTATAGACAGGGTCAATTCCACAGGAAAATGTTTTTAAGATTGGGATTAAGAACCAGATTACTTTGAGAAAAAATTGAAATAGAAAAGTAAATATCCATTGTTTGAAGGTTTGATTCTGCTAAAATAAGTAAAAATTGCAATGAAATGAAAGTTACACTAAGAACAAAAAAGAAAAGAGTTATGCTAAGAACAAGTGAAGAAAGAGTTATGCTAAGTAAAATTAAATAGAGATGAACTATGAGCATAATTAAATTGCAAGTAAAGAAAAAGAGATTGAGAAACAAGTGGTTTGAAAAATGAGAAGAATTGTCAATATAAGATATGGGGTTATGGGTTTTACCACCGTAGGCTGCATGAAACTAGATCGATGAAATCTATCAGATAAAACAAGTAAGAAGAGGGTATGTGAAACATTAGCAAATGCATCTACAAAAGACAAACTCCTTGTAAACCCATTGGTCCTGGGGTTTACAGATCAGATCCTAGCCAGATATTCCCAATAAAGATCCTTCTAAGGTTCCATCCAAATCTTTGTGCATTTGTTTGGTTATTATGAGCCTTGGGTTCTGTAGTCACATTCCCCAAGACTAGCACTCAATGAAACAAGAGACCAATTCATTTCAAATGTGTGATTATCCAAACAAAATACCATCTAACGAATAAAATCATATAGAAGTCAATCATATTTACACTTTGGATATGGGGCTATTCCCCACACCCTGATATAGGAACTACTCATGATGCATGGCGATTAAAGGAAAAATGAAGGAAGGAAGGAAGTATGCCATAGACTACATAAAGAAGAATCCCAAGGGGATCTTAACTAATGACAATAAAATTACTATCTTCCTTAGACCCTTGTTCCCAAAAAGAAGACCAAGAACAAAAGAACAATAACTAGAAATTTTGAGAACAAAATGCTAATTTTATTGAAGAACAAGAAGGAGTACGCATGCAAGAATTGAAATAACAATTGCTGAAAATAAAGTTATAAGTACAAAAGATTGGATCCTATTTCTTGTGAAGACCCCCTCCTTTTATAGGGGAAGGAGGGTTCGAAACCCTAACAAGAGGTTGGGAGAAAGGTGTGTATGGTTGATAACACCAAATTTTTTGATGTTTTTGGCCCTTATTTTGTTATCAAAACTGCCCTTTTAAACTGTTTTCCTCTCTGTTTATATGTACTTTTGCAATAACAGGCCACGCTACGCTCTTAACTCAATATTTCCATCTTTTGCAGAGTTTTCCTCCATTTTTGGCTCATTTATCATCGAAAAGGCCCGTCCTAGCCCATAAATGTGTTCTACTTGCATCGGCTTTTTCCCCCAGGAAGTCGACCGATACGCCCACTGCCCGATAGGGTCGCGTGATATACTGACGTGCGACACAAGGGTGCCGCGCAAGAGGAAGTGGACGAGCGATACGCCTTTTACCTGATCAGGAGCCGGACTCGCCACGACTGTTTTAGCGTGTCACGCGATACAGGCCACCCACCGGCAGGCGCCACTCGTCACGATGACCGACAGCTCGACATCCTTGTGTCGGGCGATACGCATATCGGGCATGCCTGAAGCCGCAATAATGGAACTAGAGGAGGACACATGGCATCCGGAGCACCTTAACTTCTTCCAACCGCTTCCTATAAATAGCAGCTACAGGAGGCCGAAAAGACAGTTCGGAACCCCCAAGAGCTAACTGAGGAAAGCATCTAGAGCTAGTGTGTCGTGCCTCAGAGGTTGTCCCGGGAGATTCTAGGTGAGCACTTCCCCATCCCGAGAGGGAGGGAATGGTTCACTTAGGGTCGTCCCAGGCACTGGTGCAAGCCGATATCGGCCAACAAGGATACCCGATAGGAGTGGCTGATACCTAGAAGCAACACTCTAGCCCAGCACGATACTGAACCCCGATACGCATCGCCAGTCGTGGTGTGTCGCCCGAGAGGGTGCCGCCCGACATGATCATATCGGGCTAGGGCGCCCCGCATGATACGTCCGCCCGTCATGAGCGTGTCGCCCGAGAGGGTGTGCCGCCCGACACGGGTGTATCGGGCAAGGCTCCTGCCCAGTATCGGGCTGGAGAGTCTGCTGCTGTCTGTCGTCCTTCTAAATCAAGAAGGAAACATTTATCTTTGTAATTTCAGTCATTTACTTCCTTTACTTATGCAATGTAATTAGACCCTCATATGTTTATGGAAATGGAAGATTTTAATCTTCTGCTACTTTATGTTTGGTATCTTTGTAGGATGATTGCTATGTTTAACATCTGAACTCTAGCTTGTATGCTTGGATCGCGCTTCAATTAGCTACCGAATCGTGTTTTCCCGCTGTAACAACCTCAAGAGAGGTGTTGTGGCTCTGGTGTTTGGTCCGATTCTGGAGTACGAGAGTGCCCGGAATCGGAGTTTCTTTAGTAACCTTTCCACTCAAACTTAAGCCTAGCAACCTCGAGAGGGGTGTTGATGCTTGGTTAGAAGTACCTGCTTCGAGAGGAAGGGTACAGGATGTTTCTATTGTCGCTTGTTTTACCGAAGTTTTCTCCTTCGTACCTTACTTTAGCACTAGTATTATCTCTCTGTTTCCATTGCACGAAAATCCCTAAAAATTGATAAATGCTTAAAACCTAATTTTTACTCGTAGCTCCAGTTGGAGATATATTTCTTTTGTTTTATCGGTCTTATCCTGTTGTTCCCTTGGGGAACTTTGCCACCTCTTTACCCTTGTCGGAGTGTAACGTGTCAATTCTATGTTCTCAATACTACCACCCTTGTCCCTGTGTTCGACCCCGTAAACAAAATTGCGGGGGCCTAGAAGGTTTCAGGTTATAAATGTAAAAGTCTGACTACTTCAAATCTGTCTCCAATTTTAGGATGCGCGATTTAGGCCGGTCAACTTTTTGGCGCCGTTTCTGAGGACAAGGCAAAACGGTATTGTTGACAAACCTGAATCCACTAACTACACTCCAGTGCCTCAAGCTTAGAAATGAGCTTGACAGCTCTCTCTTTTTTCTTTTAGTTATTATTTATTATTCTTTGCCTGAAATCAATAATTCGTATTCTTGATAACATATTTTCTAACTTGATTGTTACACGATGCTCAGGTACTCAGGAGAAAGGCATTATGTTCAACCTGAGCGCTGACACCATCAAACATGCCACCGCGTGTTGAACAACCCCTTTCAGAAGGTGAACGCCAAGGGAGGGCTAGACCTCACGCGCCCCCACCGGAAGATAACGACCGCTACGATGGCAACGATTAGCCTGAAGATCCAGAAATGGAGCAGTTCGAGGAAGATCATCGCCAGGATAGACACTGTCATCACCAAAGGCACATGAGGAACCACAATAATCAGGAACAGCGCCAGGGAGGCAGCGACAGTGATGATTCAGATGAAGAAGAAAAGACTCTAAGAGAGTTAGCTTCCATAAAGGCTAACAACTCTAGATGCTCCGTCATCATTCCGCGATTCAACACCACCAATTTCGAGCTCAAGTCGTCGGTCATCTCCATGATTCAAAACAAAAGCTTTAGGGGGAGTTCTAAGAATGACAACCCCTATCACCACTTGGATGCTTTCAAAAATATCTGCGACACCATCAAGATGTGGGGGGTTCCCCAAGAGGAAATCTACTGCAAAGGCTTCATCTTCTCTTTGGAAGATAAGGCTCTATCATGGTATCTGGGCTTCCCCCACCAAGCCCTAAATGGATGGGGAGCACTGGCGGATGCCTTTGTGAACAAGTTCTATCCAACTGAGAAGACTGTGCGGAACAGACAAAGGATAACTTCCTTCATGCAAAAGCCAAATGAGAACCTCCACGACGCATGGGAAAGATATCAGGAATATCAGAGGGACTGCCCTCATCACAATTACAAAAAAGGTTTCTTGATCACCACCTTCTATAATGGTTTAACCCCCGAGGAAAGGGTTTCACTGAATGCAGCAGCAGGAAGTGACTTTCTGGGAAAGAAGTTGAGCAAGTCCGAGAAGATCATCAAAAACATGGCCGAGCTGCAAGCCGACACTGACTATGATAGATCCGACAGGGGACAAGCTAAGAAGGTTGGTGAAGGACCTTCTTTTGAATCCAAGGCTCTGGAGACCATCACTTCTCAGATCCAGAGGATCGCAACTGATGTAAAGCAGCTGAAAGAGTCCAGTGGGAAGGGAAAGAAGCAATTCGAGAAGGTTATGAAGTGTGTTACCTGTGGGGAGAGAGGACACGGGGTAGATAGCTGCATCTACACCCGACCCGACGCATCGAACGATACTGAATCTGAGGATGAGGAGACTGAGAATGTCTCTTTTGTTAACTTCAAAAGGTCGGACCATCCCGGTTTCAGTTATGGCAACAAAGATGCAGCTGAAAACTCACATTAGCTGCATACTTCCTCCAAGCCACCTCAAGCCATCAAGAAAAAGGGAGGACAGAGTCAATTCATCAAAAACACCCCCTTCCAGTCAAATAAAGGAAACTTCCAGGGGCAAGTTAAATACCAAGGATTACCCAAAGAGCAGGGAAAGGACAAGGTTCCAAACCAATCAGACATGGTCGGACAATTGTTTGATTTTGTAAAAAGATAGGACACAATTAATAACCAGTTAGTGCAGAGTGCGCTTTCAAATTCAGGTGTTCTAAACTCATTGCAGGTCCAGATGGCGGATATGCAGACGCATCAATGCCAGATTCATCAGCAATTAGCTCAGATGGCCGAATTAATAAAGAATCCCTTGGGAAAAATACTGTCTAACACTGAAACCACCAAAAAGGCAGGGTTGTGATCACAAAAGGCAGAGATCGAGTTGCGAGTATGGATGCTATAGGAGGCTAAAAGTGAAGTGGTCAAGCTGGCGACACAAACTCCAGCGCTCCTCGGGAGGCAGTTCGAGCTTTTTATTTTTTTCATAGAATAGGATGTTATTTACTTTCCTGCAAAACAAACATTATGGACATTTGGACTGTAATAAGGCCCGAGTCAGCACATGCGCCATGTGCGCTGACTCTTTTGTTTTATGGGCCACCACTCTATTTCATGGACCAGGATGGGTAATACTATCTGAGGCCGGGAACTTAACCTTGGGCCAATGATGTTTTTCTCATCGACCGCTTTTTCCCCCGCTTTGTTTTTAAGTTTTTCACCTTGATTTTGTTATGAAGTTTTCATATCGGGCAGCGGCTCAACTGGCACACAGAATGCACTCATGTCGGGCGATGGTATTTCAGACATCACAAAGGTCGTGACGGATGACATTCCTGGGCAGCGTGCACCCATATCATGCAAGGGGAGTAATTACCCTCGTGCCGATGGATGGACTGCCCGTCTCGGGAATGACCTATCCCAACGGCCGACACGCGTCTCAGAATTACCCGTTTTACCCCGGTTGGGATTGCTATAAATAGTATGAAGAATTTACCGTGTCAGGCTACTGCCTTTACTCTCTTCACCTACCTGTATCGTGCTATGATTTCCTTCGTTTGCTCCCATGTCGCAACCCTCTTCTGCTCTCGTGTCACACGAAAAGCTTAAGAAAATAGCAAAGGTATAGCCCGACAGCCGTATCGTCCTACCTTGCCCGACACGACTTCCCTATCGCATAACGTATCAGGCAGACGGCTTTAGCTGAGTTTCCTCGTATCGCCCGACACGTGTGTCGCGCGACACACCTTTAGCACGTGTTTTCTCGATACACCCTGTCGGGCGATAATCATGTCGCCCTCCATGTGCCGCCTCGCTTGTTTTATTGTCGGGCGACACGTTGTTTTTATATCAGGATGGCCCTATCGAGCGCTTTGTTTCTCGCAACCGTACCACCCGACACAACCATGTCGGGCGACGAGCCTGACGCGCAGTTTCCTCCGTATCGTCTTATTCTATATCGCCTCGGATGTTCTTTCGATGTGACGAACGATACCTAAAACTCGTATCGGGCACGAGCCTACATCTTTAAAAGCTCTGTATCGCCCGATACAGTGGTGTTGGGTAATTCTTGTATCGGGACGAATTTTATCGTATTTTCTATTTTCTTTTAAATGCTGGTATCAAATTTTTGTTTCTGCCTACATTAATATCAGCACATTTAAATTGATCAATAAATTTGTTTATGCTAACAGAAATGGCTCGTACAAAGCAAACCATCGTTCGAGTTGATGAAGACTGGAGAAGAATCGACACTGAGGCCGCAGATGAAGTAACAACAATCGGGCAGAAATGCCCAAATCCAGGGGCGGCTGGGCCATCAACCGCTGAAAAAAGAATAAGAACTGGAGAAGTGGCGGCTCCAGCAACAGCTCCAACAGCAGTGGCAGAACCCCTGGATCACACGCCAGGAAGGTTCGTGCCGAGAGATGATGAGCATGTACGCCGGTATGCAGAACTGGCGACCAAGCTCTACAGGCCGAGCAGATTCTGCCACCAGTCTTCTTTCATTCAGTTGGGTATTTTTGGAATACTGGAGAGCGTCCTCGCCGCGGCAGGACTGAGGAAGATCTACCTCAGCCGTTCTGCCTCCTACACCGAACTCATGAGGGAGTTCATGTCGTCTCTCCGCCGAATGAAGAATACTGCTGAGGAAATTGAAGAATATGGTGGAGCAGACAGACTGTAGGGGCGACTGTACAATTCGGAGCACTCCATCTCCGAGAAGCTGCTCAACGGGATCTTCTCCTCCAGCGAGGAGAAGAAGAAGCTGATGAATAACGGTGAAAGGATCACCGAAGGAGACGGGTTCAATCCCGTGGAGCTTTGGAAAAGGCTGACCGGCGAATCATCGTTCAAGCCGGGAAGCAAAGTGGTGACGGTACACTCATGTTTTTGGAGAATAGTGCACAAGCTGGTGGCATGCCTACTGTTCAGCAAGAACAAGTCTAGCAACATTTACACCGAATAACTCCACGTCATGTGGCACATGATGGAGGGTAGAGTGATCAACCTTGGACGGTTTCTGCTGAATAGGCTGCACCCAATAAAGGATTCCACCAAGGAATACTGCATGGGTGGCATCATCAACCTGATCGCAGTTGGGCTTGGGTACCCGCAAGAGCCGCGCAGCCTTTCGAGGACAAGGGGTGATGAGTTGATCGACCTCAAGTATCTCATGAGGGACAACATTATAAAGAAGGAGGGGAGATGATATTTCTACAAGTTTGCAAGGACAAATACCCTCCTTCTGCTCACTCGATGTGCCACCTACGACGC
The DNA here is from genome assembly GCA_963693085.1 of Alisma plantago-aquatica. Classification (NCBI taxonomy): domain Eukaryota; kingdom Viridiplantae; phylum Streptophyta; class Magnoliopsida; order Alismatales; family Alismataceae; genus Alisma; species Alisma plantago-aquatica. The sequence continues at coordinate 198,078,456 of OY856409.1, forward strand.
AGAAAAACTGGTCTTCACCGTTGAAGAAATAGAAGTTGTGGAGGTAGACGCCTCTTACGCCGCCACCACCAGAATTCAAGAGAGAGCAGCTATGAGAGGAGAACCGATTCCTCTCGACCCAAGGCAGGACAAAGCGTCAACAACCTTCGCCGAGCCAGCCGCCAATCCAGAGCCACCAACGACAGCAGTTGATAGAGCTGTCGTCGCTCCTACCATACCAGCCACGATAATGACAACACCTGTCATGGCTGAAGAAGAACCGACAATCATAGAATTTGCCGAGACAACGACGGGAGCTACCGCGAAAGAGACGGCCGCAGCCCGCAAAACTTCTATGCGGCCTCTAGAGGTAGAAGAAGTAGCACAGTCGGACGCTAGTGATGGGGTGTTCGCCGAGATCCTTGAGATGGAGCTCAGAGCTGTACAGCTAATGCCGACACCGCCCCAGGTGTCCCCTATAGCAGTTGTTGAAGAGATCGCCGACAACATGGAGGTGGAGCAGCATCCACCCACGCCACGACCATCTCCACCACGACAAGAGGGCGAGGGAGTGATGGCCGCAAAGGTGCCGACACCTCGCCCAACAGCATCTACCTCGTGAACGATCGAGATCGGTTTTACCTCGTCGGGTAGACCCTCACGTGAGAGGGGCATCGCGAGGACGGGAGGGAAATCTGTAGGAGCCCCTCCATCGCTCAGGAAAATGTTAGGGCACGAGCTTGACCACTTGCGGGAGGTAACAGAGAGCCACTTGGCTAAGTTTAATTCTCTAACCCGCAAGTTTTCATTTTTCCAGCAGTGGCTAAATAGCCAGGAACGGGAACTGCTGACTCTAGTTGGCCTTCCCGGCCAACTAGAGACTTTAAACGCCACTCTTCAGCAGGCCCTCCAACACCTTGACATGATCGAGGAGAGGCTAAACAGGGGAGACGACCATCCGTGTCGAAGGCAGTCGAGAAGGTCTTTGTCGCCTCCTGGCTCAGGCTCTCCACCTTCCTCATCAGCGACTTCCTTAAGATCATCGTCCTCTTCCTCCTCCAGCGGGCCATCCACAACACTCAAGGAAGGGACACCACAAAGATCAGCCAACGGAGCTCAAGCAAGACAGGCGAGCTCCCACGATCTAGAAGAAACAACTCCCTCAGTCCCCCTAGATGAGGTTGAAGATGATAACAAAGACATCAGCATCGGGGAGGACTCTTCTGATGAATCATAGGGAGAAGGGGGAGACATTTGTGCTGCCAATGAAAGACACCACCAGAGGAAGACGCTCGATTGTGGATAAGTTCTCTGTGCCTTCAGAGCTACCTTCCTTCGAGATGGCCGACTTCGACAGAAGGTCCATCGGCTACCTGACGATTAGAGACTAGAAATTGCTGAACAAGGTCTTAAGGTCATAGGCAGATGAAGAAGACGTCGTCTGGAGCGACGGATACTTCTCTGTACGACAGAGAGCACTCAGAAGCATATTCTGCTCGCCACCCATCATAGGAAAAAGGCTATTCAGGGTCCTAGAAGGTGCAATAATGGAGAACATCAGCGCCGAGACAGGTCGGAGAACAGTATACAACGCCACCCTAACCTTAGCGAGAAGGCTGATGATGGGAGTGCCAGACTCTATTGTGGTGGCCAACATGCTATGACACATCGAATAGCATAACACGAACATGGTGTTGGCCCCGTATAAGCACCGCAACGTATGGTTCCTCTGCATGGCAGACCTTAGGAACCATGACGTCCAGTTGCTGAGCTACAGCAACAACGAGGTACCACGCTCCGGGATTATTTTCAGTCGCCCGGAAGACAAGCATCTAAGGCTTCTACCACTGCGTCTTCTACGAGCTATTAAGAAAGGAGTCAAATGTCACAACGACATTTGGAACTTCTTTTCAATTTGAGACTTCCCCATCCAGGAAGAAGAGGGAAGAGGAAACATCGCATTTATCATCTCGCGTGCCATGGAGCTGCTCAACATTTTTGGATACATGAGACACCTCCCGGGCCAAAACTTTTACCACCTCAGGAGCATATATGCCCTACTGTTGATCAAAGACGAGCACTATTTCCAAGACGTAGGGATACCAGAGAGGCTACTGGACAGTGATCAAGAAGACGAATCTTCACAACCCAGCAGCACTCTAGAGAAAGAAGCCGAGATGGAAACTGACACCTATGGGGCAGGCAAGCAGTTAGAGATCCTGTGGGAAGTGCACGGATTCGAAGACCCTGTTTCGCCTAAAACTTCAGAAGAATTGATCGACAATTTTGACCGCTTCTCGTGTGCTACACTCACGCATGAACAGTTCAACGTAATTCTTTTGAGGTTAGTTGATTCTACCCTGGCAGATGTCATCTACGAGGCAGGCAATGCCATAGTCCCGGTGGATGACTTAAGGGACATTGTAAAAGATGGAGGATGCTTGGCCGTATCTATGGTGGCCGATTACATCCAGACACTACAACCAAAGTTTGAACACGCATACATAGCTCATCCAATGTTGTTCAACGACATTTGCCTTGCCAATGAAACAGGAGCAAAGCAATCATTTCTGGCAGAGTTGGAGCACAGGATTCCACGTACAATCTTCCTGCCCATCTTGCATTACAACCACTGGACGCTCCTGACGATGTACACTCGCCAACGAGCAGGAATTTTCTACAACAGCTCAGACAGCAACAAAGATCATCCAGTGCAGTGTACATCGGCAGCGTTGACATCCCTCGAGCGCTTAGTATGAAAATACTACAACGAGGTGGCAGCGCTGATACAACCATTCCTGGATATGGCAGCAAGCAAATGGCACAAGCTTCAGTTCTGCCACCGCAGTCCACAACAAATTCCTCTATCCAACGACTGTGGCATCTTCGTCCTGGAATGGATATCAAACGAAGCGACGCCTGACCAGCTCTACCACATCGACTACCACAACAAACGAGGAGAATATATGTGGGAGCTTCTATCTGGCGCAGGCGCGCTCACCATCTAACCCTCACTGGACCAACATTACCCTACCTCTACCCTATCTACTTCACAACTCTGAGACAGAGTGTGGAGTAAGTTTGGGGGGTACCATGAACCAGTGAGGGAGGTATAAAATTTGAAAAAAAATTTAGACTCCACCTTTTTGATTCTTTTGTTCTTCTTCTATATCATGTGTACATATACATATGCATGCTCATACAAAAATTTTGAAAAAAATTGACAAATTTTGCTTACTTTGTCTCCATACATATGTACAAAGACACTATATAGTAAAAACCTGATACGACTTCTTGCCGGTTTATTTTCTACATGCCCAAGGAGATGCAAATTTTATTATGTCTTTCTGACAATGCAGCCTCAAACAACAAAAGACTATGACTTTCCACGCCAAAAATTGCAAAAAATAATCTTGCAACAGCTAAGAGACGTGTATGCAGAAGGAAAAAGCTACCCAAACAGCATCAAAAATTCCTCTTATTTTCCCTTACCCAACAAAATTCCCAAAAAAGAGAGAATAGCCTTATGAGAGTGAATAAAAGCATGAGATTTGTGCCAAATGAAAAAGAAAAAAATATATATACACACTTGTTTTCCAAAAGTACCCATCTTTAGGCATGGTAGATCCGGGGAAGTGGTATGTAGGATGTGAAATCACTGCTCTAAAGCCAACTGGCTTGGACTGCAGGGACCACTCGCCCATTAACGGACCCGTACCTAGATGGACTAATGGGAAACAAGAAAAACCCAAAAAGCCTTAAGCCTACCCAAACACACAACTTTCTGCCCCTAAAAGTTGTTTGGTGTGAAAGCTAACTTCAAAATCATGCACCTAAGTCTCGCTGAAGTTGTGGAGAAAATTTTTGCTTAATAAGGCAAGAGAAATAAAGTCTGTTGTTCGCGGTCGGTCCGCATTCTCTGTGAGACATCTCAATGCTCACTCAATCCCATGGTCTGGAAACTATACCGGTCAAGAAGAAGCATCACAAAACAAAGTTTAAAGATTGATTGAGGACAATCAAAATGCTAAGTTTGGGGGAGTTGATAACATCAAATTTTGTGATGTTTTTGGCCCTTATTTTGTTATCAAAACTGCCCTTTTAAACTTTTTTCCTCTCTTTTTATATGTACTTTTGCAATAACAGGCCACGCTACGCTCTTAACTCAATATTTCCATCTTTTACAGAGTTTTCCTCCATTTTTGACTCATTTATCATCGAAAAGGCCCGTCCTGGCCCATAAACGTGTTCTACCTACATCGGCCTTTTCCCCAAGAAGTTGACTGATATGCCCACTACCCGATAGGGTAGCGCGATATACTGACGCGTGACACAAGAGTGCCGCGTAAGAGGAAGCGGACGAGCAATACGCCTTTTACCTGACAGGGAGCCAGACTCGCCACAACTGATGTAGCGTGTCGCGCGATACAGGCCACCCACCGACAGGCATCACTCGTCACGATGACCAAGAGCTCGACATCCTTGTGTCGGGCGATACGCATATCGGGCGTGCCTGAAGCTGCAATAATGGAACTAGAGAAGGACACGTGGCATCCGGAGCACCTTAACTTCTTCCAACTGCTACCTATAAATAGCAACTACAGGAGGCCGAAAAGACGGTTCGGAACCCCCAAGAGCTAACTAAGGAAAGCATATGGAGCTAGTGTGTCATGCCTCAGAGGTTGTGTCGGGCGATTCTAGGTGAGCACTTCCCCATCCCGAGAGGGAGGGAATGGTTCATTTAGGGCCATCACGGGCGTCGCTGCAGGCCGATATTGGCCAACAAGGACACCCGATAGGAGTGGCTGATACCTAGAAGCAACACTCTAGCCCAGCACGATACCGAACCCCGATATGCATCGCCAGTCACGGTGTGTCACCCGAGAGGGTGCCGCCCGAGATGATTGTATCGGGCCAGGGTGGCCCGCGCGATACGTCCGCTTGTCATGAGTGTGTCGCCCGAGAGGGTGTGCCGCCCGACACGGGTGTATCGGGCAAGGCTCCTGCCCGGTATCGGGCTGGAGAGTCTGTTGTTGTCTATCGTCCTTCTAAATCAAGAAAAAGACATTTATCTTTGTTATTTCAGTCATTTACTTCCTTTACTTATGCAATGTAATTAGACCCTTATATGTTTATGGAAATGGAAGAGTTTTAATCTTCTGCTGCTTTATGTTTGGTACCCTTGTAGGATGATTGCTATGTTTAACATCTGAACTCCAGCTTGTACGCTTGGATCGCGCTTTGATTAGCTACTGAATTGTGTTTTCCCGCTGCAACAACCTCGAGAGAGGTGTTGTAGCTCTAGTGTTTGGTCCGATTCTGGAGTACGTGAGTGTCTAAAATCGGAGTTTCTTTAGTAACATTTCCACTCTAACTTAAGCCCAGCAACCTCGAGAGGGGTGTTGATGCTTGGTTAGAAGTACCCGCTTCGAGAGGAAGGGTACAGGATGTTTCTTCTACCGCTTGTTTTACTGAAGTTTTCTCCTTCGTACCTTACTTTAGCGCTAGTATTAGCTCTCTGTTTCCGTTGCACGAAAATCCCTAAAAACTGATAAATGCTTAAAACCTAATTTTTCCTCGTAGCTCCAGTTGGAGATATATTTCTTTTGTTTTATCGGTCTTATCCTGCTACTCCCTTGGGGAACTTTGCCACCTCTTTACCCTTGTCGGAGTGTAACGTGTCGATTATGTGTTCTCAACACTACCACCCTTGTCCCTGTGTTCAACCCCGTATATCTACTTCAATCCCGTAAACAAAGTTGTGGGGGCCTAGAAGGTTTCGTGTTATAAATGTAAAAGTCTGACTACTTCAAATCCGCCTCCAATTTTAGGACGCGCGATTTAGGCTGGTCAATGGTGGTTGTTAAAGGAGGGGTCAAAACCTTGACAAGAGGCCTGGAGAAAGGAATGTACGGTGATTGTTGAAGGAGGTTGACCATCTGGTGTGAAATAACTGGTTCACACACTCAACCACCCGGTTCGTGTCCATTGGAGCTCGAGTCAAAAGAAGTAGTCAGAAACCTTATTCAAAGGGGTGGCAGCGCCCTTTGAGTATAGCTTGGCCCCAAAGCAATGTGAACCAGCCGTTTGGAGAACTTGAAATGTCCATTTGGGCTTCTAAGCTGAGCATCGATGCATGGAATACATGTTTCACTACTGAGATGGTAAATGTGGAAGAGCTGAGTTGAGGAGTGATATGACCACTTGAGGCTCTAAGGTGTGAGATTTCTTGTGTATGAACTGATTGTTTCATGGCATGAGTCGATCGTCTTATGTATTGTGATGGTTGTAATGTTATTCTTGAAGCTTTCAATCTTTGATTTTTAGAAACATGAATCAAGTTTTAGTTTCTAAAAATGTGAGTGGAGATAAAACCTACAAAATATGAGTGAAAATTATGAGAATTCACATTAATGGTTAAGGAGTGAACAGTTTGTAATTATTACTATAAAATTCACAAAAGAAAAATAAATTCCTATGTGAAGACTAAGAAAAGTGCATTAAAATTTGATGAATATACATTCATCATGTACTCAAATATGTGGTAAGTTGGGTTCATTAATGGGTAAGAAATTGATGTGTGTTAGTGTATCCTCTACCATTATAGATGACTATAGGATCCTCGTGTCTGTTCCAAAACCCTCCCACCCCATTAGAATATAGGTATACTCCATGTTGAAGTCTACAGTAGCCATAACATTCAGTGAGACGAGCCCTTTCCTATTTCAGTAACAATTATGCTTTTCTCTATTAACTAAAATAGGAATGTGTGTCCTATAAATCACCCCAATGCCATCCTAGAATAGGAGTAATACCAAACTCAACTAACAAAATAACCATATGGAATGCATCAAAAAAGCTTTAATATATATCTACCTTGAAGTACGGGAAGAACCTTGGGTTGTCCAAGATGAGATGGTGTACCATTGTGGATGTAGTGGGAAGCATGACATACTCTAAGCACAAGGCAAAAACTGCGTCCAAAACTTGGTTATATTTTCTAATTATGGTTTTGCCAGAATGAGTGTAGTCCATTACTAACGTATAATTGGTGTGGCCATGACCCACCATCTGCAGGAAATAGTAGATGACCTCCACCAATGAAACACCCCTACTACCTAGTATCAAGCCACAACTTTCAAGCTTGGCCACGAGGGCTATGAGAGTATTGGGATGTGTTCTATACCTGTCGTATGCCCTCTATTGATGCATATCAATGAATTCTAAAACCTTTTGGTGCCCACTCCTAATATTGAGAGACTTATGTACTGTATTTCTTAAGTCCCCAACAAATGCATTACAATTGTCCATGATGGAATATATTATTGAGTCAAAAATTAGGTTGTTGGCCTAGAAACAATGTCCAAAATGTCAATTATCAAGTCTGGTGTTATTCTATAATTGTTACCAGCCATGTTCCTTATAATTAAAGTGATGACAAGACCTATATAGTGTTCATGAAATAATATATATTAATAAATATTGCTACATAAAACCTTATGAAGGCTACTATTCACAACCAAACTTAATAATACAACATAATATGTTGAGACTGTTCTCAACAAAACTAAATATTACAATGGCTAGGAATTTGAGTCAAATAAACTAAATGATCCACTAAAAATGATCTATGGTTCAAGGATTCATCTATGGTATAGAGCCTCTATATTTTTTCTTATTAGAGCATCATCATTAAACGTATGCCACATGGATGGCATATCGGCAGTGGTCTGGAATAGTGAAGATGGGGATTGTGAACAAAATCCCTATTGATGTGGAACATAAGAGGGTAGCATGCCAGGTGGTTGCATTGCAGTGACCCCTATGGGGGGAAAACTATTGTGGCACCTACTACAAAGGTTAGGAAACCATATCATAACTTTGTTTGGGACTTGATGTAGGTTGAGGTATATAGTGCGGTTTGTTGCCTCCTTCATGCCACTCACAAGAGTTGTAAAAACCTAGATAGGAGTATCTTAGAAAGTATCATTAAAATGTAAAAAATTTGTTGCAATCTCCTCCTTCTCCATAGCATGAGTTGCCACACCGGTGCCTAGCTCATGCACCTTTGCATACACGTGAGTGAAATCGCTTACCACTTCGTTGAAAAGCAAAAATCATTTAGTTGTATGTGTTGCTCTTATTCTACACATGTGACTAGGAGAAGTCATTTCCCCAACACGTTGGATATCCATCTTGAAACTGTCTCCCTCACTCTGGATTCCAAAATAACCATTATCTATTACAAATATGATGTTATCTCCATTAATAGGAGTATCGGATGCATCTAAGTCAGCAACAACTTCATCCTCAGAGGCAACCTCTGATAGTAGGTATGTGTCTATTGAGGACATTGCATGGTAGCCACTAACAATATTTCTCCCCTCATCAACTTCATATCATGGCAATGGTAGAAGGGGACGGTTGAGCAATTTTGCTAGTTCCTTGTTTCCCTAATTGCCAGAGGATGTTAATTAGGAGGTTACATGTACATGTAGTACTTGAATTTTATGTTGTTGTATTTTTTTACATACCATAAGTGTTTCCCTCCATTCTGGGATGTCAGGAAGTATGGACTTGTCTTGTCTCATCCCACCCAACACCACTAAGATTGGTCACATTCTTCAGCATAACAAAATCCTTCTCCAGGTTCTTCCATCTGGTTTTGACCTGCTCCAACCAATTTCACGTCAGGCTTGCCCACACTATTTTTTCATTCACATAGCATCTCCCTTCAAGACTCTCTAGTAAATTGGCCATATGTACATCTACCTATGTCATACAGCCTCCTCAATGCATCAATAGAGCCTCATCAGGCTCCCTCGACCGTACAAAATGGAGCCTCATGTCTGCAGAAGCCCTAGTGGCAATGGTGTTCCAATACATTACAATTGTGAGGGTGAATAATTACAAAGGTAATTGGTTGAAACTTGGGGTGGGCTACTATTAGACCCAAAAAAACAATGATAGTTCTGGCTAGCTCTAATTGCATGTTGGTTCAGAGCCATGTTAAACAACATTACAGGTTTGCAAATTACAATGAAATAGAAATTGTTATGCAATTTGTCACAATTCCATGAAGAGGAATTGCTATGCAATTTAAAAAAATGCATGGGGCACAGGTCCATGTATGTGGGTTAGGTTTAACTAAGTTTAACATACACAAATTCAATAAATATAAAAAAAATCACAACATCATCCCAGTTGTGTTTGACTCTTTCGTTTGTCTTGATTCTTTTTGGTAACTAACACACTTATTATTGTAGATAATTGATTCAGTCTTAGCTAAAACAATACTAGGGAGATCGTAGGGAAAGGTGAATGGTGGTTTGCATCCATGGGAAAATTCATAAAACTTCAATCCAAAAACAAAACAAAACCATAATTAAAACTAAGCCTGGTTAGTATAATGCAAACACAGATAATTAGTTACAAAATTGGAGATCTGACCATGGGCAACATTTTCAACCCTGCACATTTTTAGAAATTGTATAAGATATTTTGGCACCTTCAAAGAGATGACATAAAACTGACAACAAAGAACAATGCAAGGGGAAAATCATATTAAATAGATATAATAGAGGTGCAAGTATGTTTCTCAGTTTTCTATAATTGTCTTGTTGATTCTTTATCTAAGTATCCCCAATAATTGGGTACTACTTAATAGTGAGAGACTAATTAAGTGTAAATAATGAAATATTGTAACACCCCATTCCATGCATTAAGCTAGTTAAACTTGATATTTAGTCAAAATTTATGTCCCAATGTTGATGTATTTGCAACTAATTCTGGAGGGATGGATTTGTAACTAATTATTCATATGCAAATTACTAGCAATATTGGTAGAGAATGAAGCAATAACTCATGCTACTAATGTAACTTAAGTTCCTTCATTACTAATTTTGTTGCATGGGTCTTATGTCCTAGTTAGCGGAGTTAGGTTGAAGGGATCAACTTAAAAAAGGTATATTAGGACTGAATAAGGTATATTTTATAACCATGAGAAAATGTGGCATGCAAGTGATGTTTCAAATATGGCAACAAATCCAGACCATGCACATTTGCAAACCATGGACCAACAATTCAGATCATGAGCAAAAAATTCACAAAATTTAGAAAATCGCATATCAGTACAATCTAGACACAAAATTAGACAAAAAAGATAAAAAGTAGTATAATCATACTACACTTGGGTGCAAGAAAAGGAATGGATTTTCCATAATTAATTAAGCATGCAAAAACACTGGCATCTTGGAAAATCCTACTCAAAGCTCATACATCAATTGAGAGTGGCAAAATGAATAGAATGCCTACTTATCTGAAGATTGACAAAATTTTTTGTAATATTATGCTCATGCAATCCACACAAAAAAATATCCACATCAGTATAATCCACACAATTCAGACCATGTCCATAATTTCCCTAATGTTGACCTTTATTTTTCATTGACCATGAATCTAACATATACAATATATATTGTTTATATTAGAACACGGTCTTATAGTTAATCAACTATTCCATATTTTTAATTCCTTTAACCACAACTAGTAGGAAAATCACATATATAGTATAGTAGAATGATCTTGTCAGAAAAGGGATCTATTGTCTTAATATAAGTACATACGTACAATGTTTGAGCTTGGTGTTTCTTTTAGATAAACTAATTTAGCCATTCTAATCATATGAATCGTAACCACGATATCTTGCTTATTGCATGTTTACAATGAGAGGGTTGTAATATATTATAAGATCAATAGGGCAAAGAATAATTAGGTAAAAGACATGGATGGCTAGAGGTGGTGATAGTAGCAACCAAACTAAGGAGGTAGTGTAAACAACTCCAAAATGTGAGCATCTCAAGCAAGGGAGAAATATTCTACTGGTAAAAAAAATTAAGTACAATTTCAGATGTTTTGTTAAAAACTCCAGGAATAATACCCCTCTGGTCAATGCTCTGAAAAAGACCACCCTAGTCATATTGGTGGCAGGGACTCCATTTATACAGGATAGAAAATGTGGCACGTTATTATATTCCATGTCTATCATTAAGAAGTGATTTACTAAAACCTGGTCCAGTTGTCTATGGAGTATATTTTTATTTCTTGTAAGCTCTATCATAATGGTTTTCTTACCCATGACAACCTTACTAATTATTAATTCAAGGTGTAAAAGTTGGAATGTATTTGGTAGACCATTATAGTGGACAAGGAATGTAGGGATAAGTAGAATAATAATTAGAATAAAAGCACTGTGGGAGGTTTCTATGTGAAAACCAGATCTAAATACAAGATAATAGTGCATGTATAGGGAGGATGGTGAGAATAGGAAAATAGACAGAAGACTCTTATTAAGTAATTTTCTTACAAATTCGGATCTGGATTTTCAATAATAATCAAAATCAAAGAACCATGGAAGGTTTCTATGTGCAAATCTAGAACTATATCGGATTTGGGGTTCAAAAGTGGTAAGATATATGGGGTTGTATTCATTGAAAGAAAGCACAATCCACTTATTGAAATATACCCAAACGGATATACATTCATACCACACTAAAAAAGCACACATTGATATATACGTACTTATACCAATAACTCAGAAATCCATAGAAACACATCATTTGTGTGTAAACAACAACAACACATTATTCCCAAAATCATGTTCACAGTCCAACAAAATGACATGAATAATACATATTGAGTTAGTTTAACAAGTAAACATACTACAAACCAGAGGAAGAGTTCATCAGGGTTAAATCAAATGGGAGGATCTGACAGAGAAGGCAAATACCTAATAATTAACATGTGTGAGATCAATAGTGAAGAAGACCATGCACATCGAATGAAATGACACAAATAAACAAGGAACTAAGGTCGGAAACAAAGAGGAGCAAGTGATGTTGAATAGATGACATGCAAGAAAAAGGGTTTCATACCTCTTCAGAAAGATACAAAGGAAAAAGTACATTGGATCACTATCTTCTACTACTGCTTCAGATAAGATGGAGTAGAGAATGGGAACCTAGTGTTGGGAAATACGGGCATAGAGTATAGCAGTGGAAATAAAAAAATTATCTATTTGTATTCCCATAACAGCAAGATTGTGTCAACTACTATGAAATAGGAAGGATGGTTTTAGCAAGTTATACCTGGTCCTGGAGCAACTCTAGCAACAATACTTGCTTCTATGCAACTACTGACAAGTTTATCTTCGATGGTGGTTGTGCAGCTCCTAGTCTTCACCATGAACAACTGTCTGTGCAACCTATATAGTGACTCCAGTAGTCTCACCATGGATTGCAGGTTGACTTTGCTCTTCGAGCAGTTGCCAAAGGACTCCTTTCTCTAGAGTAGTCCACACAGACCAACTAGAACTCTTGTCGTTCACCAAGAATGGATAGGAAGGAGTTGTCCTTCCCATTGGTGTACTGGTCACCAATCTACTCTCTCACAATGACAACTTCTCAGTTCTTCTCTCCCGTTGGATATCCCACCATTTCAGGTAGGACTTTCCTGGGCTCTCATGGTTACCAAAACTAGAGAGGTCAACAGTTGTCAGAGGAATTGATTCTCAGTTGTCTGTGTTGTCTCTTAGGAAGGCACCCCTGGTACCCCTTTTATAGGTGGGGTTTGGTTAGGGTTCCCACTCTGATTGAGAAGGTGTGGGAGTGAAAGGGACTGGAAAAACTTGAACTTTTACAACCTACGATGGCTGAAATGGCCATTTCGCACACCCAGATGGTCGTCTGGTGTGCGTGATGATGCACCGCCAAATGGCTATTTGGTAATTTCCCAACCATACACGAGTTTGGCAATTTTGATTCCAATTAATATACATATTAATTTTTCTTGCTTTCCAAGTATATGCAATCAAAACTATTCAGGAAACATCTTGAACCTTCATTTGACCCAAGTGGGCCATCTCACCCAGGCGAGACACCTATCTCACTCACCCAGATGGCCCCTGGTGAGTTGAGATGAGTCAGTCAGTTCAAGGGCAGAACTAAGCCAATTCGAGCCTTGATCTTCCTGACCACCCAAACGGTCGTCTCAACAATTGAGACGCCTGTCTAACTGTCCAAACGGACATCTCACTCATTGAGATGGTCGTTTGGTAGACCTAGTCAGCCAATTGAGTGATCAGTTGTGTGAATTGAATACCTAAACACTTTAGTAATTAATCCAATTGTCATTCAAGATCAAACTCCTTTTCTAGATGAGTTCCTATGTGTGTGACCTTATAGGTCTCATGTCACGTTGGAAGTGAATGTCCATAACTAGCATATGACATCACAAGTAAAGAGTGGTGCCTAGTTGCACATCAATGCTACCCAAGTGAAATGGAAATTTGGAGAAACAATTCAACCTACAATGTGTGTAAGGTGTTGCAGTGATTGTATAATTCCTTTACCTCTGATATCCAGGATGAATTCGACTCATGGAATGTCATCCTCTCAACGTTCAATCCATATTTCTTGAACCAAGAGCATACTGTCTGAGATAATGTGACCTCAATATCATATATTGATTCACATGTGCATGCGCATGCATTTCTCAGTCTCTCTAATCAAGTGGCTTGGATATCATACTCTAGTAGGAGGGAAAAATTTGATATCTATCACTCAAAATCTATCCCCATGTGTCAAAGTCACCCAATAATCACCGTTATAACAACCCATGTTTCAACATTGTGTTTGATGATGTCAAAGCGTACCCAATGACATGCGACGAGTGCAGTGATTTCAGGTCTAAGAATCACAATCACCACCTTCACTATGAGAGATGAATGTGACCACTGCAACCATGTGTCACTCTCAAGGTGGGTTTGTTTGATACACTATTTCCTAACATGTATCTATGTGCTTGGTTTGATATTTCCATATCGTGACTTCGTGAGATTCAGTCATCAACCACCTCAAACTCCAATCTTATGCATTAATGGTGTCTATCTACCTTCCACAGTAACAACCGACTAGGGACATAATGAGAATATGTATATGTACTATTAACATTTGTATGATCTCATTTCCACAAGGCTAATACTTTAATACATACGTCACAGAGTAATATAATTCTCTAGACATTCACTTTGTATCCTCAATATCTCATAACTGAGTGAAACAGATGAATTGGAAGCTTGCCTTTATATATTTTAATAGTAATCAAATCCTTTTAGGTAATTATGCCATGTCAATCATCATTGGCTCTATGGGCATACTTTACCAACAACTAGATCAAGGTGACCTCAAAGACAAATTAACCAATTTTAAGGGCCTGGAACTCTTCCTATGTGAGATAGGGTTTCTCCTGGTATCACCCGTTCACAAGGAACCATGTGAGTGGTCAATTCGAAAGAGAACCAAGAAGATAATGGGCCAGGGGAAGGGATAGGGAAGAGGTAGACCTATCCTATATTTTCACCAACTATAACCACCTGCTATGCCCGTGATGGTAGGGCAAATTGATTCCACCATGTAGTTGTCATAGTTGGAGTCACTCTTCTTGCCTTAAAACACTGACACCATGACTGCTTTAGTGCCATCGATGGGAATGCAAGCAGTCGACTGGGTTGTAGCCAGTATTTGGCCTACTCAATGCTTCACACAAGTGGCATGCCTACACCTATCTGTTGGAGAATCAATGCCAACAGTGGGGGTGGGGTAGGGGTTGAGGAAGCGAGAGCATCAGGAATGACCAGACAACTTCTCTCCCTTGTCAAATGCAACAATACCTAACCGGACTAGGATTTCACAATCCCGCTGGCACTGGGACCAAGTTATTTTGTATTTGGGAATAATAGAAACCCAAAATGGGGTCATTTTGAGATAGCAAACCAAACACAAATCCTCGCTAACCCAAACCGAATAACACTGAGTTGTCACACAATGATAGTGACTAATCTAGACCCCATTACAAACCAAATAGGGTCTTAGGGTTCTACTACTCTCAATCATCACCATCGAGGTTATACTAGATTATCTCACACAAAACAATTTATTTTACAATTTCTCATTAAGTCCATTAATTTTAACACTAGCCCAAATTATGGATCATTAACTATTTCACTTACATTAAACATCCCATTACTATCACATTATATCTAATAGTCACATTATTGTCCATATGAGTCAGTCATTTATATTTATGCACATTAGCTTACCATTTATGCACATGTAAGACATTAGTTGCAGGTTAATGTACAATGTGGCATGTGTTACATAATTAATTATCCTATTTACATATTGAGCCATGGTTAGGTAATAAAGCCCAATTCAAGTGTATTAATGTATGATATATGATTATGGAACCTAATATCACTAATGTATCATGAATCTCATCAAGGATGTATAGGTTAGGGTTGGTCAACCCAATTTAGGGTTTCGGTCACCTTAATCACCACACATCACATACACCACATCAGCATGTACAAAGATCAAGTTAGGTTCCACACATCCAACTCATCATCACATCAATGTTCATTATCCAAGGCATGGTTAGGGTCCCATGTAACCATGGTCAGGGTTACCATTTGAGTTGCTCATAGTATGTGCATTATATGTTCATTAGGGCACAACTAAGCGTATCAGGGTATAACTTTAACCTTATTTGGTTAATTCTAATGATGCAAGCACATTATCCTCCTAATCAAGGAATTTGGGTTCCGGAGTTACAATAGGTAGATTTTAATATGTTATAAGAATCCACTCCTTAAAAAGGATTTTGTCCTCGAAATCAACATATCCACATTTTATCAGGTACTACCCCTCCACCCCTAAAAAGTTTTGGCCCAATAAGTCAAAGAAAACCTAGAACAAAAATGGTGAATCTAACTAAACAATGTATATAATCTATCACCTCATCACTTACTCTTCAAATCATAGTCTAGATTCTAAGGGTAGTCTACTTAATCATGTGGTTCTACTTTGAGTATCTCAACTTACACTTCATCATTCTTTCCACATAATTCTAGTCTTAAGTCAAAACTCATAGCTTCAAAACATGAACATGGATATCACACTTTTACCTTGGGAAAGAAAATCACATAGTGTCCAAAACTAATGAGGGTTATCTTACTCAAGATTCTAGTATAGGTATCTCATCTAGAAGGTTTCTAAAGAAGGTAAGGCTCCTATAGGGAACTTATGGGAGAGGTAAACCCTAAGTGTGATAATATCAAAATAGTCAAATTAACTGACTACCTTGGCTTTGATACCATGCTTGTAAGGAGTGCGACCAAGAGGGAAGCCACTCACTTAACTTGAGGGAAAATTGGAATTGTCCAGTGCCAATCATCACAAGTAATTTTTCACAAAGGATGATAACTAAAATTCCAAGTATGTATTGTAACATTTACCAACAGTGTAGCAGCAGAAATAAATATATAACTATTACAATTCTCGTTTCTATCATAGTTCATCACCACACATGGTGTATACAAAAGGACCTAAAGAAACCTAAAATATAGTCAAGAGACTACAAAGGGAAACCTGAATACTCCAATCTATCTCTAGGATGAATACTTAATCTCAAGCAGACTGCAACTCAAGGTCACCTATGGCATGATTTTCTCCAGTTAAAGGGTTGAGAACACCCCCACAAGAGAAGACAAGGTGGAAATTTTTAGCAAAAGATGGTATGTTATTAAAATAAAGATTGGAAAAAGTACATCAAAATTAAAGTAGCATGATTCCCGATGAAGAGGGAGGAATAACATCCAAATGAGCATTAAAAAAATTATATATTAAGACGCCAATATTATATGAAGAAACAAAAGATACAATTAACAAATTTTTCTTTTAAATATCAAGTAAGAGAATGACAATAAATAATAGTGTTTTGCATGCAGATTAAGTATTAGACTATGAACATTTGAAAGTAGGATTGGAACACTTACACATTCCATGTCTGGGAAGGAGGTAGAGCACCCACAATCCTATGTGTAATGATATATATCAAGTGAAAGCACCTAGGCTAGGTGAGAGCATTAAAATCCCATAAATAGGGAAAGTTGTATAATGGTATCCGACCTCATAATGTACCACTACTAATAGATAACAATAGTCTCAACAATCAAACATGCATATAATAGAGATGCAAGATAAGTTCAATCCAAGAAAATTCATCAAATTAGGGTTTCCATTATGAAATAGAACAATAAGGTGAAATAATACAGTAAGGGTTGCAAATTGAATAAGTATGAACAAGACAAAAGAAAATAGATTCAATTTTCTCTATCTTGGAGAAGAAAATTGCTTTTTCAATAGTCCACAACATAGATTAGAATGCATTGGACCCAATCAGGTCAATCATGAATAACCAAGTGACATATAAAGCAATATGCCACAATCAAGTAAGAGAGAGTGAAATGTAATATGACTCATAAAGAGAATCAACATACCTCAAATTATGCATTTAAGTCAAGGTCCAAACGTGCATCCAAACTAAGGTCTAAAGCTACCTATTAAATATTCAAATGAATTAGGGATTAGGCTTCCATAAGCAAAACCCTAAAATACTTTTTTACCATTACTAACCTAAGTTATAAAAATTACATAATTGGATAGATTATAATTTCATGATTACAAAACATTTTTATTTATTTATTAAATTTTGACGTATAATTCATTAGATATGAATTTTGCAAATTAAGGATAATTAGGAGAATCCTAAAAATCACATATTTTATTAATGGGAATTAGGTTATAAAACTTATGCTACCAAGATAATTATAATTGTTTGATTTAAAACATATTTTATTTTATTTTTCAAACTTATATCTCAATTACAATGAATTTTTAAATAAAACAATTTATTGAATTAAATAAACAAAATTGTTGACAAATACCATAATCATCGTTGCATCACTCGTTAAGACTTTAGCCGCGTGACAGGATAAACTCAAATAATCATACGCTTAAATCAACATAGGACTTGATATTATCGTAGACGAAAAATGATGGAAATTCCCTAGAAGTTTGGCATCATCACATCTAACCAAAAGGGAAAAAGATAAAACAAATGATATGATAATCTTGTTCGTTGAGAAATCACAATGAACAGATAGAACACAGATCGAGCTCACAATGATAAATCAAAAATTGGTTGTCAATCTCCAAAACACATTGAAGGAAGTAGTAGTGAGTCTATGGACTCGGGGGAGTTCCAAGACCCCACAAATGGGAATCCAAGGTCTACAGACTGTCAAACCCAAACTCTCTGCCATTGTTGGATGGAGAAGAAAATTGAATGAAGCACACAAGGTTCCTAAAGAAAACACAATGACTACAATAACTTGAGAATCCAAAACCAAAGTCAATGCAAGCACATTGGTAGACTAAGATCACAAGCCCATATACAAACTCCATAGTACAGCACCAATAAGCAAAAAGGGGGAAATCAAAGTGATACCTTAGAATATATAATTGAGGACTCCAAAATCTTCTCTGATGGTTGAGGGATTGTTGTAGACGGTTAGAATCCCACAGAGTCATCCCAAATGAGTCAATCCAAAGGTCCAAAGAAGAGTCAGGTACAAGAAGACTGCATGACACGACAACTATAGTAGAAGCGTATCTAGGAAATTTGTCACATGAGGTAAAATCGAGATTCAACTATATAGAAACATAATCCAAATAACATTGGGATTTTCATATTTCAAGATAATCTTCCTTTATTAAATTGGATTAGTAAACATTATCCAATTGGGTTCAAACTTGACACCTAAACTAGTTAGGATTCAAAGAATGCTAGTCTTAGATCTAACTTTTGAATTACCTTGTATGAGGTTTAACACAATCAGGGTTTAACTCAATTATATCATTATCTATTATTGTATATTACCATTGTCCTCAATATTTGGGATTTAGAGTTCTCATGCCCTCATATTATCACCATTATGATTATACTATATTATCTCACATGAAATAGGTTATTTTATTCAATTTCCCATAAGTCCACTAATTTCAACATTAACCCAAATAATGGCACATTAATTATTTCCACTTACATTAAACTTCCAATTACTATCACATCATATCTATTAGTCACATTGTTGATCACATGAGTCATTCTTTTATTTTTATGCACATTAGAATACTAGTTATGCACATGTAAGACATTAGTTGCATATTAATGTACAATGTGGCATGTGATACCTAATTAATTAGTCTATTTACATATGAGCCATGGTTAGGTAATTAATCGCATTTCATATGTATTAATATATGATATATGATTATGGCACCTAATGTCACTAATGCATCATGAATGTCTCCAAGATGTATAGGTGGTCTTGGTCAACCCCAACTTAGCATTTCGGTCACCCTAATCACCACACATCACATACACACTAGTACATTTTCGGTCTCTAACATCGCTTCCGTTAGCGTCACTTATATTAGAAAAACCGACCGAATAAGCTAAAACCGAAGCAACAAGTCATTAGAAAAAATTCGGGTACCGCTTTTAGCTATTGGGTCAGTTTTTTAAGGTTAATTGACGCTAGAAAAAGACCCGCGAAATCATCAAATTCGCAGCACGCATAAACATAGCATCGGTTTTATATAAAAACTGACCCGACATGCTTCCTGCGGAGAAAAAGAATTAAATTTTGCCTTTCGCGCGTGGATCTATACCCTCTTGGGTCGG
This sequence comes from Alisma plantago-aquatica, assembly GCA_963693085.1. NCBI lineage: Eukaryota > Viridiplantae > Streptophyta > Magnoliopsida > Alismatales > Alismataceae > Alisma > Alisma plantago-aquatica. Next base: position 198,098,079 of record OY856409.1, read on the forward strand.
TTATTCTCTTTAACCTTCACTAGAGGTCTCCGCGCAAAAACCTTTCGGGTCGGTTTTTCGAGACAGCCGTCCCTAGAGGTCTCCGCGCAAAGACCCTTTCGGGTCGGTTTTCCGAGACAGTCGTCCCTAGAAGTTCAGCCTTTCGGGTCGGTTTTTTAAAGAACCGTCCCTAGAAGTGTCGCGCAAAGACCCTCTTGGGTCAGTTGTTTGAGATAACCGTCCGCAGAGACCTGTTGGGTCGGTTTTTTACTTAACCGACCCGAGAAGTCTGCAGATAACCCTTACTCTCTCACTCGCACTCGCACTAGTGCACACTCCCCACTCTCGCACTCTCTCTCCTAGCCTCACTGTCGACTCTCATTCTCACTGTCACTCACACTCGCTGACGCCAAGGTTGATGCCTCCAAAGATTCGCCGCCACCAGCGTGTCGTTCGTCTCTTGCCGTTCCATCACCAGCTTGTCGTTCGGGTCGTCGCATCCATTGTTGCTCGCTAACTCGCCGCCAAGGTCTCGCCGGGTCATAGCTCACCAGCTCGCCGCTGTTTGCGAAGCTCACCAGCTCACCGCCAAGATCTCGCCGCCGTTGCCATAGACCAGCTCGCCGCCAAGGTCGCTCTTGCTTCTCCAAACGATTTTTCTGCCACCAAGGCTTTCGACGCCACCACCTCTCCGAACAGATAGGTAAATTCATTTTCCGTTTCAAACTCCTGCTACGACCATGCTTGGTGCCACGGACTGTGCTTTGCACGGCCATGCTTAGTGCCACGCTCGCCTTTAAGCCAAAAATTTTAGTTTTTAACTGTCTTCTAAATTTGAGTTGTACCACGGCCGTGCCGTGCTATACGGCCGTGCTAGGTACGTTGTACCACGGTCGTGTCGTGCTATACGGCCGTGCTAGGTACAGTTGTACCACGTCCGTGCCGTGCTATACGGTCGTGCTAGGTACACTGATCGTGTTGGCTGTCTTTTGATTTGAGTTGTACCACGGTCGTGTCGTGCTATACGGCCGTGCTAGGTACACTGGTCGTGTTGGCTGTCTTTTGCATTTGAGTCTTGATTTACTTGATTTACTGTTATCTATTATGAAGGATCCTGCATGATGTTTAATTTACGCCTTTCTATTTATTTCTGTTAAGAGCACCTAATTGATTATTCAATTCAGTACATATAAATGAATGTTTATCTAGTAAACCAACCAATAATAAAAACATGTATTCTTTTATATCTACATCATGCAAGGGTAGACATTGTTTAGTTTTAGATTGACACTTTAGGGTTTATAGATGAGACCACCTATGTATAAATATGACAAATACATTTATATATAAACTTAGAAACCCGTTCAAAATTTATTCATTAGGAGTAAATTTTGGATAGTCCCCGATATGGGACTGTTTTTGGATATTTAATCTCACTTAGGATGTAGTTGTATAATGTATGTTTAGTTTTGAAGAAAATTTTTAGTAGTATTTCCTCATTTGTTCTCTGGGTACATATGTGAGTGGTTATTTGCCATTTACATTGATGTACTTGGAGAACTAAGGGGAAATGTTGCTGAAATTTTATTGAAAACTAAACATACATTATACAATTACTAGTGAGGTTAAATATTCAAAAATGGGATAGGTGGTACACTTTAGTATAAAAGTAATGAATTTCCTATAAAAAAAACCTTACAACTTATAGTATCAATACTAAATGCTCAGTTTGATAAGTAATTTTAATGTGATCTAGAAAATGGATCGAAGTTGGATGTCTATCAAGAACCGTTGCAGTCCAGAGTTTACCAAAGGTGTTGATGAATTTATCAGATTTGCTGAGGAACATAGGAAACTACTTACAGATAGGTTCTATTGTCCATGTAGAAATTGTGGTAACAATTTGAAAGTTGATACTGTTGAGGAAATTAAGAATCATGTCATATGCAATGGGATCATACAAGGTTATAATGAATGGTATTGGCATGGAGAGAAACTTAATTATGGATCAGAAAATGTCGATATTAATAGTGGTGACATAGAAGATATAGATAATGATGTTAATGTCAATGATGAACCGATTCAGGATGACCCGATTCAGTATGATATGGTTGATGAGATGCTACGTAGCTGTCAGGATAATGTCATTGATCCACCTTCTTTATTTGCAAACATTGTCCATGATGGTGAAAAACCATTATATAAGGGTTGTACTAAGTTCACGAGGTTGAGTGATGTGATGCGATTATATACTCTTAAAGCTCAAAATCAGTGGAGTGATAAGAGTTTCACTTCATTGTTGTCTTTGTTAAAGGAAATTCTTCCTGAAGGCAACGAGCTTCCAATTTCTACATATCAAGCAAAGAAAATAATGTGCCCAATGGGAATGGAGGCTAAGAAGATTCATGCATGTCCAAATGACTGTGTGTTATTTCAGAAGGACTATAGTGATTTGATAAATTGTCCAAAATGTGGTGCGTCAAGGTACAAGACTACAAATTCAGCTAAGGCTAAAAATGGCTCTCCTACCAAGGTGATGTGGTATCTACCAATAATACCACGATTTCAACGCTTATTTGCTAATACAGAAGATGCGCAAAATTTGTCTTGGCATGGGGAGTTAAAGGTCAATGATGATGGCATCCTACGACATGCATCTGATTCACCACAATGGAAGAAAATTGATTTATTATACCCTCAATTTGGTAAAGAAACAAGGAACTTAAGACTTGGACTCTGTACAGATGGAATGAATCCATATGGTACATTAAGCAGCCAACATAGCACGTGGCCTGTTATAATTGTTATATACAATCTTCCTCCTTGGTTGTGTATGAAAAATAAGTATGTCATGTTGTCAATATTGATATCAGGGCCCAAGCAACCTGGAAATGATATTGATGTTTACCTTCAACCTCTAATTGATGACCTAACGAAATTATGGGAAGAAGGTGTTATGACATATGATGCTTCACGTAAAGAGATCTTTACTTTGCGTGCTATGTTGTTTTGCACGATTAATGACTTCCCAGCTTATGGAAATTTGTCTGGATATAGCATAAAAGGATACAAAGCATGTCCTGTTTGTGAGGAAAATACTGATTCAATTCGACTGAAACATGGTGGTAAAATTTTATATCTTGGTCATCGAAGGTTTCTCCCACCAGTGCATCCTTATCGAAGGCAACACAAAACCTTTAATGGGTCAACTGAGGAACGAAGTGCTCCTAAACCTATACCAGGAAATGTTGTATATGATAGGGTGAAACATATTGTTAATGAATTTGGAAAGAGTTCAAGTAGTCGTACGCTTGCATGTGACAAATCTCTATACAAGAAGACGTCAATATTCTGGGATCTTCCTTATTGGAGATTTTTGACAATTAGACATTGCATTGATGTCATGCATGTTGAAAAAAATGTGTGTGATAGCATCATTGGTACGTTATTGAACATACCAGGAAAGACTAAAGACGGCATCAACTCTAGAAAAGATTTAGAATTAATGGGTATAAGAAAAGAATTATCAGTTGAGATCAGGGATCGCCACACATATTTACCACCAGCTTGTTACACTTTGTCCAAGAAGGAGAAAAAGACTTTTTGTGAGTGCTTGTATAATATTAAGGTTCCACAAAGATACTCTTCTAATATTCGTAGATTGGTATCAAAGAAGGATCTGAAGTTGATAGGTCTCAAATCTCATGATTGTCACACCTTAATGCAACAAATTTTACCTGTGGCTATTCGATCTATATTGCCAAAGCATGTAAGGTTTGCAATCACAAGACTCTGTTTCTTCTTCAATGAAATATACTGAGATGACAAACTTTGATATAAAGAATGTTGGATTCTTAGTTCCTTCACTCACTAGTCAAGTGCAGACACAAATGGATGATGTGAGTGAGTACTTCAGTATTGCATTCAAATATTTTGGTAGTGTGGGAAAGGAAATTATTCTAATTCCTTTTAACGTCCAGTAAGTATTATAATTCAATAGAATTCTAATATTGACTAAATTATAATTCTAATTTTTGTTTTCAATATAAATTTACTCAGATCTAGACATTGGGAACTAGTGGTGGTTGTCCCAAAATTGATGACTTTCTATTATCTTGACCCAATGGGAAAAACAACAAGGGGTCACAAACTGAGATTGCCAACTATGGAGTAAGCATAAATTTAGTTTCTATAACATCAATTGTTATGCTTCAACATGATATTTATACTTAGAATTTATATTTTGACAACTATCGTAATCAAATTGATTGATAGGGGTATAAAGGCTTATCGTGAAGGTGGAGGGATAATACCCCCAAAATTAAAGACACTGACTTTGAAAAATGTCAAGGTAACTACTTTGACTGCTTATTCGTATATGTACAACTCTTACAGTAATGTATTAATGTCAAATTTTATATGTTAACTCTCTTATAGTCTTATTTCTTTATTTGTACAACTCTGTTTGTAGCAGTTTACTAATATTAAGTTATAATTCTTTATTTGTAGTGTCATATACAAAATAATGATTGGGCTTGTGGCTACTACGTAATGAAGTATATGCAAACTATTTTGAAAGAAGCATCACTAGACATTCAGAGTATAGATAAGGTAATTATTAAAGAATAACATAATAAATTTACATATGAGATTTGCATCATTTTATAAAATATATATGAGCATGTGCTTTTTTTTGCAGATCTTTACAACTCATCCTTACACACTTGATGGGTTAAATGAATTCCGAGAAGAATGGTCAGATGCTTTTCTCAATGAAGTCACTATAGCATTGGATTGAAATTCATAACTTCATTTGTGTATGTAGATTTGAAACTCTATCAAATTTTACTTTTTGTAGTATGACATTAATATCACTTTTAAACTTGCAATCTATCATTGTTTTTAGTATGTGCTATGTGTATGAATGTTAGTATGTGATATATGTCTCATTTGAATGAATCTATCTTAGACTTGCAAGAATGTTAGTAAGTGTTGTGTATGAAGACTCAACTCAATATATGTGAATAATTGTTTTTATGAAACATCAATTCAAAAAAGGATTGGACATAAAAGTTTGCAAATGGCTTTGGAATGCATTTTTGGCTTGCATCATTGCATTTGCAAGTCTATTTCTACTGCAGGTTTTGAATTGCGTAAAGCAATTCTGTTTTGCAGGTTGCTGTACTGAAGATTTCTGTTTCTGTAGAATTTTTCTTTAAAAAAAATGTAACTTCTCGGGTCGGTTATTGAAAAAATCGTCCCTATAGACTTCTTGGGTCGGCTATTCAAAAAACTGACCCAGTAGGTTCTATCCCAAAATTCTACAGCAATTTGAAGACTTCTAGGGTCGCTTATACAGAAAAACCAACCCAATAGACACTTCTTGGGTCGGTTATACAAAAAACCGACCCAGTAGGTTCATGAAGACTTCTAGGGTCGCTTATATAGAAAAACCGACCCAATAGGTTCTATCCTAAAATTCTAAAGCAATTTGAAGACTTCTTGGGTCGGTTATTCCGAAAAACCGACCCAGTAGGTATTTTTTAAAGCTATTTGAAGACTTTTAGGGTCGCTTATGGAGAAAAACCGACCCAATAGATACTTTTTGGGTCGGTTATTCAGAAAAACCGACCCAGTAGGTGTTTTTACAGCTGTTTGAAGACTTCTAGGGCCGGTTTTTGTTGCTCTTTTGGGTCGGTTTTTTACCTCTCTTGGGTCGGTTTTTGTACTTTTCTTGGGTCGGTTTTTGTTCCCTCTAGGGTCGGTTTTTTTACCTCTCTAGGGTCGGTTTTTCTACCTCTCTAGGTTCGGTTTTTTTACCTCTCTAGGGTTGGTTTTTTTACCTCTCTAGGGTCGGTTTTTCTACCTCTATAGTGTTGCTAGTACTGTAGCGACACCCACCTAGGCGTCGCCTAAAAAGTGACACTGCAGGCTTCAAAAAACCGACCCGAGAGACCAATTCTGTACTAGTGACACCATATCAACATGTACATAGGTTAGGGTTAGGTTCCATACATTTAACTCATCATCACATTAATGTTCACTTATCCAATGCATGTTTACGGTCACATGTAAACCATGGTTAGGGTTACCATTTGAGTTACTCACAATATGTACATTATATGTTCATTAGTACATAACTAAGAGTGTCAAGGTATAACTCTAACTTTATTTGGTCAATTCTAATTATGAAATCACACTATCCTCCTAATCAAGGAGTTAGAATTTCTGGAGTCAGGATAGGTAGATTTTGGTATGTTGCATCATCACATGAAATTGATAATAAGACCATGGATATGTGGGGGAAACCCTGCCCTTATTTTAGAAATGTGTTCTTCTTTTCCAGCTCCAATTTATGACTTTTATTGTTAGTGACATGGAATGTGGACTCCTAGTATAGCGGGAGTCAAGGTTCTACTTCTATTGGTTGATCAAGAATCTCCTTCATTATCTTAGTTACATATGTTTGTGGCCAACTAAAGTAAAGAACCTTCTTGGAATATAAATCTATGATTTATGCTTTTCCCTTTTGACATTTTTGTGTCTTTTAGACAAACTATACAAGTACGCCTTTTTCTGAGGCATTGGTCCAATGATGTTTTTAAATTAGTGGAAGAACTTTTCCCAGATCTTGAATCTATTTTGTGAGTTCTACTATTGTATTCAGAAGTGTTTAAACCAATATCAGTGGCAGTGGTGTGCTTGCAGCTTCAATGATGTTGGCATCACTGAAACTATTATTTGTTTTTTAATTTAGCATATTTTTTACTAGTAGAATGTATGGATCTTTGATAGTATGAAGGTACACCTAGGAAACATGAATTGTCATGATAATCTATAGGCATATGGATTTTCCTTCTTATAACATGAAATATCCCTTAAATTCATGTCATAATCATTGGTATTGAGGCCTTTCCAATGACAAAAGTGACAAACATCTTGCATGTCATGTCCCACGATTATAAATGGATTTGAATTCTTCTTGAAGTATGCAATATCTCCTGGACTAGATGAGCAAGTCATTTAGATGATGGTTAATGTCTTCTCATATGGATTCCTAAGTCTTCTATTTTAGGACCCATGTGGCATATTGAGACATTGATTCTGATTAATGTTTGGATTTGGGGTAAGATTTGGTTGACTTCATCCATTAGGTTGTAGATTATCTACTATTTAGGTGAAGCCCTTCCAATGGAATTTTGAGGTCTATCAATCGCTTGAGGAACATGATGTATGCCATCATTCTAATGTGCATCTCATTCCTCTTCTATCACATACATTTCTTTATAGTTGATGGTGACTTCTTCTCCTTGTTCAACTGGATACTTTGTGATTACGACGATATAGACTTGTATTTGAGGTGTGTTTGAAGATATGGTGAGACATATAACAAAGGAAGTGAGGTCCCATCATTTAAGACCTCACTCATGATTTCTTACATGTCCTCTTCCTAGTCAGCTTATATAAGAGTGTATGGTGAAGGAACCCCTGATGAGAGGTGGGAAGACATCCTATTGGAATTTATCTTGGTCATGTGGGTATTCAACTATCGATCTAGTGATGTCTACCATGGCTCTTGAGTAAGTAGCAACATAGGTTCTTTGGACTCCATCAGCTATACTTTGGGAGGTGTGTGATTCTTTTTAAATATCTTAGTCTTATGTTAATTAATTATGTAAATTGTGGTAGTTATGAAGGTACGTACCTCAGTCTTGTCATCCTAATGTTAACTAGGAGTTGTATGGGCCCAGTAATGGCTTAATTAAACTTTCCTAGCCTTTTTGAAGTTCAATTTTCTTTAATATCATTAGTTTCATCATCTTTTGATGGTTGTCACATGTCACATGATTGCTTAAGAACTAAGTCCATGGGAGTCTTCTTCTTCATCATATTGATTGTACTTGGTAATAGGTATTTCCTTCACTCGTTTATCCCTTGTATGACCACATTCCTATTTCCTATTATGTACACCAGACACTTATGCTTGTATGAAGATTATTTTATCATGTATTTGTATATCCATGGATGAGCCAATAGTAGATTCAAAGGCATTAGAACATTTATGATGATGAACTATAGTCAAACATATTTGGTTAAATGGTCATCTCTAAATGTGTCTCTCCCATGACATCTCAGGGAACACATGAGGAATCGCATACTCTACTAGTTATGGTTGGATATCTTCAGGATTTAGGCCCAGGATGATCAACATCCATAGGGGAAAATGTTCAAATCTTGAACCTCCATATATAAAGATGTGAAAAGAAGGGATGTCATGGTATGGTGTGTTACATATAGGTCTCTAGTACATACTTTTCAAGATATATCATCATCACAGAAAGTTAATATATGTATGGTGGTGATTGACACTACCATGTTGTCAAGGGTTTCATGATGGATCTCATTTGAAATGAAAGTTCATCCTTTAACACTAAGAATTTCTTTCTTGTGTGTGGGATATTGACACTACCATGTTGTCAAGGGTATCAGGATGGATTTCATTTGAAACATAAGTTCCTCCTTTGACACTAAGAATTTCTTTCTTGTGTGTGGGATATGTTTGAGTTATTTCCCACATTGAGATAGTACATTTGGTTTTTTTCAACTAATAAATGACATCTTACTTCTAGACATTTTTTAATAGTCGTCTACTTTTCCAATGATTATTATTTATTAGGTTTCACTTCTAACTTTGACTTCTCAAGGAGTGTATTTTCTCTACATGTGACTATGTTAATGAGTAATATATAGTTGGACACATGTCATCCATATTCTGCTTGGGTTGTGGCAAATTCTAGGAGCCTATTTTTTAAGAGGTGGTTCTTCTTCTCTTTTACCTTGACAAGTGAGTCTGGACTTTTTTTGTTTTTTCTTATCACTGGGTCAGATGCAAGCTTGATATTTCTTATTGGATATGTGATGAATGAATATCCTCCTTCCCTAGTTTGTGACCCAATTATCTTATTCCTAGTAAAATGATTATATGTGGTTTATATGCAAGACCTCCATCTAGTATTACTATGAGAACTCTTGATGTATTGTCATACTTATTGGATGGAATCACAATTGGTTTGGTGACCACAATTGTTGGAACCTTCTTTAGTGCGTTTAGTATTGTGATATGGTTCATATTCTAGGTATCCTTATTGATCTTCATGACATTAGATTTCTTTGATACTTTGATGACCTTAGCATGCTCTTTCTTATATGTATGCAAATTCAACCATTTTGATGAAGTCTCTCTAGAAGATTTAGTGGGATCTTCTCTGATTATTTTTCCTTTTGCCTTAGTATTATCCACTATGACAATAGTTTTAGGGTTTTCAATAGTGTGTGATAGAATGTTTGTTCATGACAAGACACCAATTCTTCACCGAGAGAATCTTCATGTCCCTTGATTAGGATAGGCTCAAACATGTAAACCTCCCAATGGGGATTTTAATATATAGTTTGGTTCTTCTAAGGTTGAATAGATTCTTCAAATTCCATCAAAATTACTTCATTGTATTGTGTTAATTGATTATGATCTTTTATGTGTATCTTTCCATCTTGTATCAGGTCTTCAATGGAATGCTTCAACAAATTTATATTGTAAATCACAATGATTTTTGCCAAACCGTTCTCCCCCTCATGCCAAGTACCAATATCGTCAAACAAGCCTCTAATAAAAGTATTCCTTTTAAATTTGTCAACTTTATGATCGAAATACTCAGTATTTTTATCCACATCTTTCATTTCATTCTATAAGACCCCTGACAAAGCTTTATGGACAAACATGCTTAATTATCTTAATCATATTCTTAAAACCTTAATAAAACCCTAAGATGTTCTTTTATATCATGTATAGGGCTAAGTTTCAAGTTTGGTTTAGTTTGGACATTGGTTAAGTAGGTTTCTCTATATATGTGCTTATTTTGGGCTTTTATGCAATTTATCGGTATCTAGGGTTTTTCTTTATAATCTGTCACATTCTTGTTATTCCTCACATGTTTTCATATCATGTTTGATATAGTTGTACCTTGGGGGGCTTGTTGTACCTTGGTTTAATGGTGACATCTAACCTAGGGTTTAGGGCTAGGTTCCCTCACCTAGATGCCCTAGCTTGACGGGCTTTCCTTTGGATGATGGGATCCTATGGTCCACCTCTAGGTGGTGGGATCCGATGTTGTACTCTTGATGCTTGAAGGTCTATGGTTTTCCCTCTTAAGGAACCTAGGTCGATGGTTTTTCTTGTGTAGTGCTTAAACCAATGGTGACGCAAGGGTTTTGTTTGGTGGCCAAGGGAAGGCAGCAACTGATGGGCCACCTATTATTGGAGGTTGATGACTCCTATAGGGTTGATATCCAATGGTCAACCTAGATTCCACAACTGATGTATGGCCTGGTTGTGCATGTAAGTGATGTTTCAGCCATGTGATGCATGGCATGCATGAGTTGACACCTCTAACTTCCTTTCTCTTTCACCCTATGCTTTATATACCTCCCTCCTTGCATGCAAATGAGTTCTATACACACCTACATCATCCTCTTTGTCTTCCTTGCTTCTTGGAGTTCGTCCCTCTGCTTGGATGATAAGAATGAGCTTAAGCCAGAAGAAGCTTGGCCGATCTTGCTTGCATGTGCACCTAAGGTTCAGATCTACCCTCTGTTCAAGCTTGTGGAGCTTCCTTAGCTCGTTCTTGACCTAAGTAAGTAAGATCTTCCTCTTTCCCTTTGTTTTCCTTGCTTCCCTACCTTTTCTCTCTTCCTCCTTGGTCAGATCCATGGTGTTTCTTGGTGGAGCATGAGTTAACTTGAATAACACCTTCCTTCTTACTACCTTGACCTAGGGTTTGCTTATTCTTGGAGTATCGTAGACGTATGGAGTGCTCAAGCTAGGGTTTCTTCTCTCCCTCTCCTCAATCTACCTTGTTGTTTGGACCTTATTTAAGATCTTTGAGGTGAAAATATAACTTCTTTTATGATGAGGAACCCCTCCTAGGCAGAGCGACTAATGGACTCACCCTAGCCAGTTAAACCTCATGGTCATACATGTAGTGGTCACTCACCCCCATGCCATACCAGATAGTGTGTTGTGCCATCGCACTGGTGCCTGGTCAAAGCACCCACCTGCCTTTTTTTGCTCTAAGATCACTCTGGGCGAGTGTTGAACCTGGGCAGGCTGGACAGGGAGCGCCCATTGTGACCAATTGTGCTACCGTTGGGCAGCGTTCTATAACTTTCTCCATGTTTATTACTTACTTCTAGATTGCATGTACAAGATCTTGCGAAAGATGATACCTTTGTGTAGGGTATGAGTTATGAGGTATTTTTTGAGTAGATAATCTCCCTAGATGTACCCCTAATACCTTGTGCATGTTTATACCTTGGAAGTGAAATCTCTAGACCTTATGCATGTGGAAATCATGGTTTTGTTTCCTCAAAATATGGTGTTTATCTAGTGCTTGGAGATGATTTCTCATTGTTTCCATAACTCGATGGTTTGATTCCTTACATCAAATTATGATTTTGACCTAGTGATGTTTGATGGGTTTTCTTGTGCCTAGAACTGATGTCTATGTTCCTCTAGTTTTGATGGACTTGATGCTCATAATAAGTGGTCCCCATCGATGGTTTTCCTCCCTCTAACAAATGCTTGTTTACTTGATGTTTTGGACTTGTTTCTCAACCTAGTGATAACACTTGATGGTTCTTCTGGGTTGCCAAAAAATGGTTCTTCTGGTTCACATATGATGGTGTGTTTGGTTCCTTGGTCAATGGTCCTATTGGATCCATGGTCAATAGTTTCACTGAGTCTTGTTTGATGGTTTAATGGAAGTCCACAACCAATGGTGGACCTGAAGTCCACAACCGATGGTGAACTTGATGTCCTCAGTTGATGGTGTTTCTGAAGTTAGAAAATGATGGCCCATTTAGGTGTATAATTCTATGGCTTCTCATGATCCAATGGTGATGGTTAATGCATATGATTCAATAGTCTTGTTTGCCTTGAACCCGATAGTTTTAGGTGTGATCTATGATATGATGGTTCATGTTTGTTGCACATGGTCCGATGGTTTGAATTTGATGATTTAGAATCGATGGTTTTAACTCCATGATTTTTTAGTCTTACCTTTTCCCTCAGATGAATATAAATGTATGGTTATTCTAGAGTGTTGATGCGTAATGTTAACTCAACTTTCTTTGTTGAACCTAGCCCAAAGTGATTAAGTGATGATGATGTTTAGCTACAATTAGACTTCCATTTATGATGGTTATGTAGGAGGAATAATATCATGATGATTATGGTAATCCTACTTTGTTATCTATTGAACCTCATAGCTATCATGATAAATACAATGTTATGCTAAACCATGTAACACAGTAAGATGGTGATTGTTGATCCTTTTACAAAGGTGTGGAAAGATAATGATTCTCTTGAAGGAAATTATGAGAGTGGTATTAATGACCATTTGGGTATGGTTGAGCCCCTAATGGAGGTGTAACCATGGTCATGATGTAACAAGGATTAGTATCTTGTGTTGATTTGATAAGGAATGTGTCTCATACATTTTATATCTTCTAAAGTTGAAACATACATATGTTTTTGTAGAAGTCATTTAAGGTTTGTATGTAACTTGATTAATGAAGTTAAAATATACCCAATTGGCATTAACTAATCAAGTGTAACCTTAATCATGTATTTTCATGTGTTGCAGAACCATTCCAGTGTCAGAATTTGTTGGATGGGGAAATGAGTATTCCTTGAGGGAGGGTCGGAGTCATATACTATTGGGTATATGTCGATGAAAGATATTGTGTCCTTGGCATCCTGATCCCAAGGCTTTTGAGGATGATTGAGGTCATACCTCAGCAAGATAATGACTCTGACTATATTTGATATATATGTATATGACATGTGATTGAGGATAGTTGTAGTTATACCTCAGATGATAGGTTTTTGTATACCCTGGTTACTAGTGTCGTGACTTATATACCAAGGGAGGACTGGGCTATTTTGTAGCTTCACTATATATGTCATTGTGGAAGACTTGTACTGACTGAGGGTAGATGAGATCTTAGGATTCTGGCTCTCCTATATCTTGTATGAAACATATTTTGACTTAGTAGTGGTCATTTGGAAGTTTGAGTGGTATACATAAAACTCCCATGGTCTTAATTAAAGATTTAATCTAGCCCTATAGCATATCTATTTAGGGTTAAGCATGATTCACATTGGTTGATAACCCTTGCTTGTTTCACATAGTGTTTAGTTGTTATATAATGTGGTAAGAGAAATCAACTATTTAGAAATGATATCTTTATATGTTCCTTTACATATCATGTTAAACATCCTTGTTATTATACTATCTATTTAATCTACTTAATCTGTTTAATTTGTTTATTAAATAACCTATTATAATCAATAACCATTGTTGAGAGTTATATCTCTTGTTGGGACATGGGTCTCACCTCATGGGCCACCACATCTTTTTACGTGATCATTGGTGATGACATCAAGTTCGTGAAGGTGAGGAAGAGCATCTTCGAGAGCAGTAGGAGCAGAAGGTTGTCTAGTACTTAGTCTATCCTAGAGTCATCCATGTACTCTCAGGTCTGGGCAGTGGATGTTTTGTAGTTGATATGTAACCCGACTTGAGTTTTGGTAGTATGTTGATGTTTGTATATGGCATGTATATGTGGAACATCTTTTTTGTATATAGGTTGTAGCCTCATCCATTGGACATATATGTAAATACTTGATATGGTATGTGTTGTTATATATGTAGTTGGACTTATATGTAACTATCCCTAAACATGTTGGTGATGTTTTAATCAGTTTTAATTTACCCTCTTCTCTGGATATGAGATTAATTTGTGATTGATCACATGTTTGTTTTGAGTAATCTGATTTAGCATGGTGGTGTGTCACAGTTTGGTAGGTATCAGAGATGTAGGTTCACTGAGTCTACAGGGACATTGGACTTAGGTTTTGTTTCTGTTCTTACCTAACCCAACACATATGATGATAGCTTCTGCTTATGCAGATATGTCTAGAGAATGTGAAGGGCATGTGGAGAGTATCTACATTACACCAGAGGGTGGCGGTAGGAGGCTGACACATGATGGTAGAGTGCATATCACGAGGCCAGAATAGCTTGTAGTGCCTCAGTTTGACCCTGCAACAATGGTAAATCCAACTTTCCCATTCATGTTTGGACAGCTCATAGTGACATTTATGCACTTAGTGGATAGAGCGCTCGTACCTCAAGCTAGGGCAGCCATCCCTAATTCAAAATCTCAGGATTTGGTGAAGATGTTTGAGAGGTTGAGACGTGTCGGAGCTATCGAGTATGTAGGTACAAAAGACCTGGCTAAAGTAGACATGTGGTTAATTAAGCTTGAGAAGGCATTCAAAATCCTAAGCATCCCAGTAGAGGACAAGGTGAAGCATGTTGTCTACTTTTTGAAGGGCAGTGCTGGCCATTGGTGGACCATAGAAGAAAACAAGATACCAGGGGTTGTTGTGGGTTGTGAAGAGTTTTGGCAAGAGTTTGCGAGCTGCTACTTCCAATAAACGTACCTAGAAGAGAAGATAGCCCAGTTTGAACATTTTTACCAAGGTTCGATGTCTATCAATGAGTATGAGGCAAGGTTCATGGATCTTGTGAGGTTTTATCATCATATGGCAGCGACAGAGAAGGAGATGATTCGCATGTTTGAGAAGGGTTTGAGTTTGGAGTTTTCTACGACAACATCAACTTTGGAGAATAGGGAGAGGTTCTCTACCTTTGTGGAGTTAGTAAGAAGGATCGAGAGGTCTGCTAACATGAAGCATGAAGCCAACGCTATGAAGAGGCCAGCTCAATTTCAAGGACAGCCATCTAGAGGCTTTAAGAATCCAAGGTTTTCTTCACTGTAGTCACAGCAGAAATCAACTTTCTCTGATTTGAGATTAGGAGTTTCTTCATAGTGGTCCCCGAGTAAGGGTAGAGGTTGCAACTTTTCGTCAGTGGGAGCACATAGTACAATGTCACTATCAGTGGTAGGGCCGTCCAGGCCATAGTATGATACTAGAACTTGTCATAAGTGTAGACAAGTAGGGAATTCGATGTGGGAGTGCCCTATGAAGGATGAGGAAGTGACACACAAGTTGAGGCAAAGCCAGTGAGGTTCACGACAGTAATAGTACAACAGTGGTGATAGATGATGCGGTTAGGCATTGTAGGCGGGGTCATCTGGACTAGCTGGTAGAGGATGAGGATGACAACATGTGACAACTAGATTCTATGTGATGAGTTAGTTGGAGGGAGTGGTCAATCCATGGGTCATGACATGTCAGAAGGAACTTTTTTATTCTTACCTATCAATTTCTTTTGTATCTATTTTGGTTGACCCAGGTGTGACGCACTCTTTTACCAATAGAGAGGTGATAAGTAGCTATAACTTTCCTATTTGTAGTAGATCTGGTAGCCTTCTGCTAGAATCTCCTTTAGTCGGTTCCACTGAGTTGCAGGAGGTGTGTCCACTTGTGTTCTTTCTTTCTCTGTATGCAACATTCAAGTGGACCTTGTGCCATTTGACATGCATGGACTTAATGTGATCCTAGGATGGATACCCTGGAGAAGTACAAGGTTGTTTTGGACTATAGTTCTAAGGTGGCGACGTTCTGTGATGGAGATGTCTCTTGGATTTTCCAAATAGATAGGAAGATTATTCCTACATGTTTAGTGTTTCCTGTGATAGTAGAAAAGCTAATGAGACAAGGATGTGAGGCTTTCTTGGCACATGTTGTAGATACCAACAGGAGTCCTAGTATCCAGGAGGTACCAGTAGTACGAGAGTTTGAGGATATCTTTCATGAAGATTTTCCTAGTGTTTCCCCTCTAAGGGAGATTGACTTTGAGATCAATCTTGTTCTTAGAACACAACCCATAGTGTAGTCACCTTATAGGAAGGCACCAGTGGAGATGCAGGAGTTGAAGAAATGGTTCTAGGAGTTGTTAGAGAAGGGTTTCATCAGACTGAGCACTTACCCTTGGGGTTCTCCTGTGTTGTTTGTGAAGAATAAGGATGGTTCCATGAGGCTTTTCGTATATTATCAATAGCTGAACAAGGTTACAATGAAGAAAAAATACTCATTTCCAAGGATTGATGATCTATTTGATCACTTGAGAGGTGCTATAGTGTTCTCTAGGATAGATCTGAGGTTGGGCTATCACCAGTTGAGGATCAGGGTGGATGACATATCTAAGGATGCTTTTAGGACTAGGTGTGGTCACTATGAGTTCGTGTTTATGTCATTTGGGCTAACCAATGCACCAACTACTCATGGATCTGATGAACAGAGTGTTTAAACCATATCAGGATCAATTTGTAGTTGTGTTTATAGATGATATCTTGATATACTCTAGGGATAGACAGCAGCATGAGAAGCACCTTCACCAAGCATTAGTGATGTTGAGGCAGCACTGACTATATGCCAAGTTCAGTAAGTGTGAGTATTAGTTGACTGAGGTGTCTTTACTTGGCCATGTTATATCTACCAAGGGTGTTTGTGTAGACCTGAAGAATGTGGAGTCCATGCTGGAGTGGGAGCAGCCTAAGACACCTACTGAAGTTTGAAGTTTCCTAGGTTTGTTTGGTTACTACAGGAGACTCATTAAGAATTTTAATGTTGCAGCATTACTCCTAGCCAAGTTGACCAGGAAAGGTGTTCATTTTGTCTAGGATGACAAGTGTCGGCGTTCTTTTTAGTTGATGAAGGATAAGTTGACCAATGCTCCAGTCTTAGTGTTTCCAGAGAAAGGGATAGGGTCCATCATCTTTTGTGATGCTTCGAAGAATGGTTTGGGATGTGTGTTGATGCATAAAAAGAATGTGATTTTCTTTTTCTTTGTGACATCTTAAGAAACACGATGAGACTACCTAACACATGATCTAGAGATTGTAGTTGTGATTCATGCCTTGAAGATTTGGAGACACTATCTATATGGGAAGAAGTGTCAGATATTCTCCGAACATAAGAATCTTTATTATATCTTCTCAAAGCATGGGCTGAGCATGAGGCAGATGAGATGGATGGAGCTGATCAAATACTATGATTGCATGATAGACTAGCATCCATGGAAGGAAAATGTGGTGGTTGATGTGTTGATCAGGAAATCATCTTCATCATTGTCTACAGACAAGGCATAGTTACACTTTATGGTGTGTCATACGAAGGATATGCCAATATCTCTTTGTCAGATGAATGTATAGTTGGAAGTATATTTGTTGGAAGGAATGTTAGCACAGTTGTAGGTGAAGCTTACCTTGATACAATAGATCAAAGATGCTTAGAAGAATCATTTCGTGATAAAGAATATTCTATTAGAGTTTCACAGCAGGGAGCATGATGGCCATGAGTTAGATGATGGGACAGTTTGTTTTCATAACAGGATAGTGGTTCTAAATGTTGATGGATTGAGGAAGATAAGACTCGAGGAATCTCATTCCTCAATGTATGTGATGCATCCTGGTAGTTCAAATGTGTACCACAATCTGGAAGATTTGTACTAGTGGCCAGTCCTGAAGCATGATGTGGCAGGGTTTGTTGCTAAGTGTCCAGTTTGTTAGTGGGTCAAGGCAGAGGATCAAAAGCCTGTAGGGACATTACAACCATTATTGATACTGCAATGGAAGTGGGATCATATTACAATTGACTTTGTGGATGGCCTTCCTAGAACAGCCAAAGGTCATGATCCATTTGGGTGATAGTTGATAGTTGACCAAGTCAGCTCACTTTCTTCTAGTCAATATGATATATATAGATGAGAATTTGGTACAGATATATGTTTATGAGATAGTTTGTTTGCATGGTAATCCGGTCACTATAGTATTTGATAGAGGTCCATAGTTTATGAGTTGGTTTTGGGAATGTATGCATATAGCCTTGGGGACACAACTAAGGTTTAGCACAACTTTTCACTCACAAACATATGGTCAGTTAAAAAGGTCCATTTAGACTTTGGAGGATCTGTTGCGGGTGTGTGTTTTGCAATTTCTTGGTAGTTGGGTTGTGCATCTGAGTTTTATAGAGTTTGCCTACAATAATAGTTATCAGATAAGTATAGACATGGCATCGTACGAGGCATTGTACGAGAGACATTGTCGGTCACCTCTTTGTTGGTATGAGGTAGGAGAGTATCAACTTTTAGGTCCTAAGCTAGTGTAGCAGACTACATAGAAGATCAAAGTGATACAACAACAGTTGAAGGCAGCCCAAGATAGACATAAGTCTTATGTTGATAACATCCACTGACTGTTAAAATTTCAAATTGGAGACCATGTGTATCTCAAGGTTTCCCCTTAGAAAGGTGTTTTGAGGTTTGGTAAGAAGGGTAAGTTGGCTGGTTTAAGGGACCATACCCTGTTTTGGAACGTGTTGGAAAGGTGACATACATGTTGGAGTTATTGCCAGAGTTGCACCGGTTGCACAATGTTTTTCATGCCTCCATGTTGAGGAACTTCCACCATGATGTAGATCATACGTTACAACCAGTGCAGGTTGAGTTGGAGGAGGATGTGTCTAATGTTGAGGGTTTGGTGTTGATAATGGATAAGCATGTGTAGAATTTGAGGAAGAAGGATATAGCCTTAGTGAAGGTGTTGTGGCATCACCATGGTGTGAAGGAATCCACTTGGGAATTAAGGATGAGATTCTTAGGAACCTAATATGTGCTTCTATATCATGTGATAGGGCTAAGTTTCAAGTTTGTTCTAGTCTGGATACTATTTGAGCAGGTGTTGTTATATATGTGCTTGTTTTGGGATTTTATACATTTACCCATATATAGGGTTTTTCTTGTAATTTTTCACATGCTTGTTGTGCCTCATATGTTTTCATATCATGTTTTATATAGGTTTACCTTGAGGCACCTTGTTGTACATGGGTTTAGTGGTGACATCTAACCTAGGGTTTATGGCTAGGTTCCCTTACCTAGATGCCTTAACTCGATGGTCTTTCCTTTGGATGATGGGATCCAATGGTCCACCTCTAGGTGGTGAGATCCTATGGTGGTCTCTTGATTCTTGAAGGTTTATGGTTTTCCCTCTTGATGCACCTAGGACAATGGTTCTACTGTGTAGTGCACCAACTGATGGTGAAACTAAGGTTTTGCTTGGTGACCAAGGGAAGGTAGCAACCGATGGGCCACCAATTGTTGGAGGTCGATGTCTCCTCTAGGGTTGACATACAATGGTAAACCTAGCTTCCACAACTGATGGACAACCTGGTTGTGCATGGAAATGATGTTTCATCCATAGGACACATGGCATGCATGGCTTGACACCTCTACCTTCCTTTCTCTTTCACCCTATGCTTTATACACCTCCCTCCTTACATGCAAATGAGTTCTTCACACACCTACCTCACCCTCTTCATCTTCCTTTCTACTTGGAGCTCATCCCTCTTATTTGGTGGAGAATAAGGAGCTCAAGGTAGAAGAATATTGGTCGATCTTGCTTGCATGTGCACCTAGGTTTTGGATCTACCCTCTCTTCAAGCTTGTGGAGCTTCCTTGGCTTGTTCTTGACCTAAGTAAGATCTTCCTATTTCCCTTCATTTTCCTTGCTTCCTTCCATCTCTCTCTTCCTTCTTGATCGTATCCATGGTGTTTCTTGGTGGAGAATGGGCTAGAGCTTGAACAACATCTTCCTTCTTGCTTCTTTGACCTAGGATTTGCTTGTTCTTAGAGAAGGAGCTATCTTGTATGTGTGGAGTAATCAATATAGGGTTTCTTCTATCTCTCCTCAATCTACCTTTCTATTTGCACCTTCTTTATCATCTTTGAGGTGAGTTATATAACTTTATCCATGTTTATTGCTTACTTCTAGCTTTCATGTACAATATCTTTCTCTAAAATGTAGTTCTAAGTAGAAAGATGATACATTTTCCTAGGATATGATTTATGAGGTAGTTTTTGAGTAGATAATATCCCTATATGTACCCCTAATACCTTGTTCATGTTTCTACCTTGGAAGTGAAATCTCTAGATCTTGCATGCATGTGGAAATCATGGTTTTGTTTCCTCAAAAGATGGTTTTTATGTAGTGCTTGGAGCTGATTTCTCTTTGTTTCCATAACTCGATGGTTTGATACCTTACATCAAACAATGATTTTGACCTAATGTTGTTTGATGTATTTTCTTGTGCCTAGAACTGATGGCTATGTTACTCTAGTTTTAATGGACTTGATGCTCATAATAAGCGGTCCCCATTGATGGTTTTCCTCCCTCTAACAAATGATGGTTTACTTTATGTTTTGGACTTATTTTTCCACCTAGTGATAACACTCGATGGTTCTTATGGGTTCCCAAATTATGGTTCTTCTGGTTCACATCCAATGGTGTGCCTGGTTCCTTGGTCGATGGTCCTACTGGATCCATGGTCGATGGTTTCACAGGGTTTGGTCAATGGTTTGGTGGAAGTCCACAACCGATGGTGGACCTAAAATCCATAATGAATGGTGTTTATAAATTCAGCAAATGATGGCCTTTTAGGTGTAAAATTATATGGCTTCTTATGATCCAATTGTAATGGTTACTGCATATGATTCAATGGTCTTGTTTGCCTTAAACCCGATAGTTTTAGGCGTGATTTATGACTTGATGGTTCATGTTTTTTGCACCTGATCTGATGGTTTGGATAGGAAGATTTAGAATCAATGGATTTAAGTCCATGATTTTATAGTCTTACCTTTTCCCTTAAATGAATATAAACTTATGGTTGTTCTACAGTGCTGACTCTCAACTTGATTTGTTGAACCTATCCTAAAGTGATTAAGTGATGATGATGGTTAGCTACAATTAAACTTCCTTTTATGATGGTTATGGAGGAGGAATAATATCATGATGATTATGGTAATCATACTTTGTTATCTATTGAACCTCATAGCTCCCATGATAAATACAATCTTATGATAAATTGTGTAGTATAGTAAGACGGTGATTGTTGATCCTTTTACAAAGGGGTGGAAAGATAATGATGGTATTAGAAGAAATTATAAGAGTGGCCTTAATGACCTTTGGGCATGGTTGAGCCCAAATGAAGATGTAACCCTCTTCATGATGTAACAAGGATTGGTATCCTGTGGTGATGTGATAAGGAATATGTGTCAAACATTTTATATCTTCTGAAGTTGCAACATACCTATGTTCTTATATAAATACTTTAAGGTTTGTATGTAACTTGATCTATGCAGTTAGAATATACCCAATTGGCATTAACTAATCAAGTGAAATCTTAATATGTAGTGCCTTGTTCCGTATAACCATTCCAGTGTCAAGACTTGTTGGATGGGGAAATGGGTATTCCTAAACAGAAACCCAGAGTCGTATAATGTTGAGTATATGCAGGTGTAAGAGACTATGTGTCCTTAACATCCTAATACCAAGGTTTTAGAGGATGATTCTGGTCATACATTGGTAAGAGCATGACTACGGTCGTATCTCAGATATATGTATATGACATGTGATTGAGGACAGTTATGGTTGTACCTCATATGATAGGGTTTTGTATACCTTGGTTACTAGTGTCGTGACTTATATACCAAGGGTGGACTAGGTTGTTTTGTAGCTTGACTATTTATGTCATTGTGGCGGACTCGTACTGATCGAGGGAATATGAGATTTTAGGATTCAGGCTCTCCTAGATCTTGTATGGAACTTATTTCAACTGGGTAGTGTTTAGTTGGAAGTTTGAGTGGTATACCTAAAATTCCCCACGGCTTAATAAAAGATATAATCCAGCCATGTAGAATATCTATTTAGGGTTAAACATGATTTACATTGGTCGATAACCCTTACTTGTTTCTTATAGTGTTTTGTTGTTGTATAATGTGGTAAGAGAAATCAATTGTTTAGAAATGATAGCTTTATATGTTCCTTTACATATCATGTTAAACATCCTTGACGTTATACTATCTATTTAATCTACTTAATCCATTTAACTTGTTTATTAAATAATATGTTGTAATCAATAACCATTGTTGATGGTTATATATCTCACTGGGACATGAGTCTCATGTCATGGGTCACCACATCTTTTTAGGAGATTGCCAGTGAGGTCATCAGGTTCATGAAGGTGAGCAACAGCAGCTTGGAGAGAAGTAGGATCAGAAGCTTGGCTAGTAATTAGTGTTTTTCTAGAGTCATCCTTGTATTAGCAGGTCTGGGCGGGGGATGTTTTGTAGATGATATGTATATCGACTCGAGCTTTGATAGTATGTTGATGTTTGTACATGGCATGCATATGTAGAACGTCTATTTTGTATACAAGTTGTGGCCTCATCCACCAGACATTTATGTAAATACTTGATATGGTATGTGATGTTAAGCATCTAGTTGAACTTATATGTAATTATCCGTTAACATGTTCGTAATGTTTTAATTGGATTTAATTTACCATATTTTCTATATATGAGATTAATTAGCAATCAATCATGCTTTTGTTTTGAGTATTCTCATTTAGCATGGCGGTGTGTCATATATTTGCCCTTAATCTGAAATACCATGAGATATCCTCCTTCTTTAGGTCCAGTAGCTCAAATGTAGATCCTTATGGTGTTGTTGCATATGGTGTGAAGGTTCCCTATCATGGGCTTTTGTAGGAATTTTTCTAGTCTCTTTTATTTGCTTCTTTGAACTTTCATACTTCACTTTAGGACACTTTATATAACCATCATCACATCTCCAAATATTTTTTATGTATCAAGCTATGCAATTGTGCCCTGGCTTCTTGTATAACTTTCTGACAACCAATTCCAGCCATCCAGCATATCTCAAATCTCATATTACTCTCCCCTATAAACTACACCTTGGAATTGTTGGGTTTTGTGGAGAAAACATGTGCGGCGGAAGCAATAAAATCCACGCAACCCGAAACAGGATCTCGTCGACAACAATGTATTTGGAAGGAGTGTTTACGGGATATACCTTATCATGGAGCAAGTTCGGCAATGTCCCACTACACGACGGTGCAACACTGCTTGTCTACACAGACGGAACTTCTCTCCCGTTCGCTGTCGCAGGTTGATCCGAAGGCGCTCCTTTGCGGCAGTGATGTCCGCCGCTCGTAGCGCGTACAGGTGGTCGTCGACGTCCTCTGAACGCAGGCGTCAATGCGTCTGCGTCTCTACTTTGTCCACGCGGATGGACGGAACTCCACGTCGCACTTCCCAAGTCGGCGGGAAGGAGTCGTGTCTCTGCGGTGGCATGCTAGCGGCGCGTTTCTCTCCTTTCTCTCCTAAGGACGATGACGGCTAGGGTTTATGTGCATGAGTGTAAACTGAAAAGCCTCTATCTATCTTATATAGATATCGGCCGTCAATCCTCCTTTAAACAGGATACGAAGGGAAATAGGGTTTCCTAAACCCATCAGTAAACAGAAATGTTGCGTTAATTAAAATGCTCGTGGATTAATTAGAATATTCTGGAATTCATTAATTAACCAAATAATCGCATTAATTGAGTAATTAATATCCGACTCCATGTAGTTTCTTGGGATGTCTCCATGGGCATACATATACCAACAGAGTCCCACTTGCACTTAGAGTCAGTCACTCCAATATTATTCTAATCCATTACATAAACATTTTAGTAATCAATGTGATTCGGAGCAATTCCAATCAAATCCACAATTATACTCCTATTCCAACACATCCTATGTGTGTGACCCGGTAGGCTCCAAATTACGTTGGCAGTGATATCCATAATCATATTATGATTTCACAAGCAATGTTTGGTATCTAGAAAGACTTCATTGCTACCCAAGTAATTGGAGAAGTTGGAGAACAACTTAACCTATCATTCATGATTGGTGTTATAGTGATTGTACAGTTCCTTTGTCGTTGATATCCGGATTGAACTCAAGTCATGGAATTGTTATCCTTTTCAATGTTCAATCCATGTTCCTTGAACTAGAGCAGACTTTCTGAGATATTTTTAAGCTCAATATCACATATTGACTCACATCAGCATGGCCATGCATTTCTCAGTCTCACTTATCAAGTGGCCGGAATATCAAACTCCCGTAGGAAGGACAAATTCCATCTACATCACTCACAGTCATCCCCATGTGTCACAGTGCACCCAAGCACCATCTTTATGGCAATCCTTATTCAGGACCACGGTGGATGATGTCAAAGTACACCGAACGACATGTGATAAGTGTAGTGACTTCAGGTCTAAGAACCACAATCACCACCATCATTATGAGATGTGACTCTAACTACCAATCATGGTATCCATGTGTCACTCTCAAGATGGGTCTATCCGATACACTATTCTCTAACAAGTATCTATGTATTTGGTTTGATATCTCCATATCATGGATAATGAGATTCTTCCATCAACCAACATACATTCTAATCTTATGTGTTATTGATGTCTATGGATATTTCCACAATAACAACCGATTAGGGACAAAACAAGAATACATACTCTTAGCATACATATGTTCTCATTGTTCAGGTCATCAACCCGAAGACATATGTCATTGAGTATATCATTCTATAGACATCTATAAGTTTTATGGTCATCTCACAATATAAAACACAAACATATAGATTGGAAACTTGCCTTTATTGATATGATCAATGTAGTATTACAAATTGTTTACATAGTATCCCATTACAATCATCGAATGATAGTCTCTATGGGCATACATACCAACAGATTCCCACTTGCACTTATACCCAATCACTCATGAATCTCAATCCAAGTGATCGAACATGCCCGTCATGTTTCTGCTGTGAAAGTGCTTTTGTGAGCGGGTCAGCCACATTGCTTTCTGTAGGTACTCTGCAAATCTTTACATCTCCTCGTTGTATGATCTCTCGTATGAGATGGAAGCGTCGTAGAATATGTTTGGAATGTTGGTGTGATCTTGGTTCTTTAGCCTATGCAATTGCTCCATTGTTGTCGCAAAATAGCTCAATTGCATCACCAGCGCTTGGAACCACTCCAAGTTCAGAAATGAACTTCTTGATCCACACAGCTTCCTTCAGAGCATTAGATGCGGCAATATATTCGGCCTCTATTGTAGAATCCACAACCGTCTCTTGCTTGGAACTCTTCCAGCTCACAGATCCGTTGTTCAGGCAAAACACAAATCCAGATTGCGGTCTGTAGTCATCTTTGTCAGTTTGGAAGCTAGCATTGGTGCAACCCTTTACCACGAGCTCTTCCTCACCACCGTATACCAATAATTGATCCATAGTCCTTCTCAAGTACTTTAGGATGTTCTTTATGGATGTCTAGTGACATTCACCTGGATCTGAATGATACTGGCTCGTCATGCTCAAAGCATATGACACATCAGGATGAGTACATAACATCGCATACATGATAGATCCAATTGCTGATGCATATGGAATCTTACTCATGTGTGCTCGTTCATCACATGAACTAGGACATTGGGATTTAGAGATCGTAACCCCATGGGACATGGGCAAGTTACCTCTCTTAGAACCCTCCATGCTAAACCTCTTTAGCACCTTGTCAATGTATGTGCTCTGGCTTAGGCCTAGAAGCCTTCTAGATCTATCTCTATAGATCTTGATCCCTAGTATATAGGATGCTTCGCCTAAATCCTTCATAGAGAAGGTCTCCCCTAGCCAACCTGTTACTATCTGAAGAGTAGGGATGTCATTTCCCATCAATAGTATGTCATCCACATACAATATGAGAAATATGATTGTTCTCCCACTAACCCTTTTGTAAACACAGGGTTCATCTTCATTTTGACTAAAGCCAAACTTTTTGACTACTTCATCAAAACATAGATTCCAGCTCCGAGATGCTTGCTTCAATCCATAGATTGACCTTTGTAGCTTACAGACTTTATTGGCTTCCTTTGGATCGATAAAACCCTCAGGTTGTGTCATGTACACATCCTCGAGTAAATTCCCATTAAGGAATGTTGTTTTAACATCCATCTGCCAAATCTCATAGTGATGATAAGTTGCAATGGCAAGCATGATCCTGATGGATTTAACCATGGCAACTGGTGAGAAGGTCTCGTCATAATCAACACCTTGAATTTGACAGAATACTTTCACAACCAATCTACCTTTATAGGTTTGAACATTTCCATCCATGTCAGTCTTCTTCTTAAAGACCCACTTGCATCTTATGGGTCTTACCCCTTCGGGTGGATCCACCAAGGTCCATACCTTGTTGGTGTACATGGATTCCATCTCATATCTCATGGCTTCGAGCCATTTCTCAGATTCTGGTCCCTTAGTAGCTTCTAGATAGGAAGTTGGCTCATCTGCTATGCCCAATTCGTCACTGTCTTGAGTCACGAGAAATCCAAATCTCTCAGGCTCAAGTCGTGTCATACTAGACCTACGAGGTTCATGTGTTACATTTGGAACTTGAAATTCCACAACAACTTGTGAGTCTTCATGTTCCTTATGTACCTCCTCAGGTTCTCTGCTTTCTTGTTGGTCTCGAACTTCTTTGAGCTCTACATTCCTCCCACTAATTCCTTTGGAAATAAATTCCTTTTCAAGAAATACAGCAGTCCTAGCAACAAACACTTTGTTTTCAGTTGGTGTGTAGAAGAAGTATCCCCGAGTTTCCTTGGGGTATCCAACAAAGTAGCATTTTTCCGATTTGGGTCCAAGATTTTTAGGAAATTGTTTCCTAACATAAGCTTCACATCCCCAAATCTTTAACATAGACAAATTGGGACGATTCCCATTCCATATCTCATATGGTGTCTTTTGAACCGATTTGGAGGGTACACGGCTAAGTGTAAACGATGCAGTTTCAAGAGCATATCCCCAGAATGATATTGGAAGTTCGGTTGAACTCATCATTGATCATACCATGTCTAATAATGTATGATTCCTTCTTTCTGACACACCATTATGTTGTGGTGTACCAGGTGGAGTCCATTGTGATACAATACCACGGTCTCTCAGAAGGTCCTCAAACTCTTGGCTTAAGCATTCACCACCTCGATCTGAACGGAGTGCTTTAATACTCTTACCAAGTTGCTTCTCTACTTCATTCATGAAAGTCTTGAATATTTCAAGAGTTTCTGACTTGTGTTTCATAAGATATACATAGCCATACCTACTGAGGTCATCAGTGAAGGTAATGAAGTATTGATAGCCTCCTCTAGCATTTGATCTAAAAGGTCCACATACATCAGTATGTATGAGCCCTAGCATATCACTGGCTCTCTCACTGTATCCAGTGAAAGGATTTTTGGTCATCTTCCCTAATAAACATGCCTCACATGTCTCTAATGATTCAAAATCAAAAGAGTCTAGATAACCATCCTTATGGAGTCTAGATATGTGTTTCTCGTTTATGTGCCCAAGACGACAATGCCATAAGAATGTTTTGTTTGAGTTGTCAAGTTTTAACCTTTTAGTATTTACGTTGTATATGCTAGTCTCAAGTTCTAACAAGTAGATATCATAAGAAATAGGGGCATTTCCATAAAAGATCTCATCTTTAGATATAGAAATAATTCCATTCTTAATGTGAAATTCAAATCCACTCTTGTCCATACAAGATACAGAAATAATATTTCTATTAATGGCAGGTACATTATAGCAATTCTCTAATTCTATTACAAGGCCCGTAGGCAAAGATAAACTAATAACTCCAACTACAGTGGTAGCAACTCTTGCTCCATTAGCAACCTGCATCTCGACTTGGCCCTTTCATAAAGGCTTACTTCTTATCAGATCTTGCATATTAGAACATATGTGAGATCCACATCCGGTATCCAGTACCCATGATGAAGAAGTATTTAAGTTTATCTCAATAACGTATATACCTAAAGTGGAGATATCTATCCCCTACTTCTTCTTCCTCAGTTCCTCCAGGTAGAGAGGACAGTTTCTTTTCCAATGTCCAGGCTGGTGACAATGGTGACAACTGCCTTCTTTGGAGATCCCACCTTTAGCTTTGAGCGCGGATGACTTTGGCTTCTACCCGGATTTAGAACTTTTCTTAGCCTTGCCTTTGCCTTTTGGCTTTCCCTTTGCCTTGTTGATCACCATCACAGACTTGGGCTTGTCTTTCTTCATCTGTGCTTCAGCTTTCCTCAACATGCCCAACAATTCTGACAACGGCTTGTCAAAATTATTCATGTTGTAGTTCATGACAAAATGATTATATGATTCAGGCAACGATTGTAGAATCACATCAGTGGCCAACTCTTGACCTAGGGGAAATCCCAGCTTGGATAGGCTTTCCACGTACCCAATCAAGGTGAGTATATGGGTGCCAACTGAGTCTCCCTCTTTCATCTTACGTTTGAACAAAGCCTTTGAGACATCATATCTTTCCTGTCTTGCTTGATGTTGATACATGTTCTTGAGATGTGTTACCATCTCCATGACATTCATGTTCTCATGTTGCTCTTGCAACTCATAGTTCATTGAGCACAACATCAGGCACTTGACATCTACGGCATCATCAAGGTGCTTCTTATAAGCATCCTTTTCAGCCTTGGGCGCATTTACGGCGGGCTCCTCTGGCTCTGGTGTTTCAAGGACATAGAGCTTACGCTCATGTGTGAGAACAATTCTCAGCGTCCTAAACCAGTTTTGAAATAAGTTTGTCCTTCTCAAGGACCGATCACAACGAGAAAGTGTGAGTGTTGTTTGCCATTTGATTGCTACAAAAGAAAATTTTGCATTTAGTCCAAAACATTTTGACTTGTAAAGATTTTATAAATGAGATTATTAGGCCTTTAATTAATTATGCTCCCACTATTTTATTCAAATTGATAGCTCTCACTATCAACTCGGAAGATTGCAACGCACAACCTTCTAGTGAGCCAAGATCCAAAATAATTGGATCAATGCCCAGCCAACGACGGCTTCAAAGACCAAATACTAAGGTAGGCAACTTTTGCCAATTGCATCATATGCAACTCTTGGATAGATGATCATGCACAACTCCTTGCCATGATGCATCTGTGTGCCTCTAGGTACTTGATCCTATCAAGGTTCCCTAGTTAAGTCCAACCCATAAGCCAACACGATGAGTGTGCACCCTGCAGAGGCAGACCCACACACCCACCATCACACTTCCACAAGATAGACAGTGTACCACGCGGAGGCGTGCCCACACATAATCGATCAAGCTTTTCATGTGTGTTGCTTTATGGAAGGCAACAAAAACTTAATATTATTAATTGAGGGGTTTTATTAATACATATACATATCCAAACACCACATACTTATAGTACGTATCATATACTACTATATCCACAACCAAAAATGAGAGACATGCAATCATAAATACAAATAAATCAGTTATGGCCATACTATTGTAATCCTTTGGAGCAACAAAGGATTATGGTCCACCTATGGTCTTATGCATCTCATGCAGCACCTGTGAATCAACCTGTAAGCATGTAATGATCAACATTACAATGAACAACTTCATGGATGCTTCGTGGGGTTGGAACTTCAAGTTGTTTCTTGGAATTAGATCTTCTTGTTTCTTCTCCATGGATGCTCCTTGGAGTTGGATCTTCAAGTGGCCTCCTTACATCAAGTTTACAAAAACTAAAACTAATCCTATCTCTATTACATCATATGAGTACAAATATAAAAGAAAAGAATTAATTACACTTTGAAATAAGAGATGAGGCTCGGCATGCAAGTTGAATACTTTATACAAAGGATCCATATGCAACCATTATACATCCATAGCATTCACAAACAAACATATCCACATGATTGACATCCATATTCATTCACAAAAGGGGATACTAGGCCATAACCGTGCATGCACTCACCACATAAAATATATTTAAAAGGCGACGTGTATGCTATCATAGGTATATCTACATATACGTATATACATATTAAAATTGCAGTACTTTTAATGCGGGACATTTCCCATTAAATTATTTTTGACTTCCACGCAGACTATGCGTATGTGGAATTAGGTTTAGATTTGTACATTAGCAGGTTTAATTCGCATCGTATGCAACATAAAAATAGTATACAGCGATTCGATCATATCGAAACGAATCCAAATACGCAGTAGATCGACGCTGCTCTGATACCACTGTTGGGTTTTTTAGAGAAAATATGTCCGGCGGAAGTAATAAAATCCACGCAACCCAAAACAGGATCTCGTCGACAACAACATATTTGGAAGGAGTGTTTACGGGATATACCTTATCGCGGAGCAAGTCCAGCGATGTCCCACTACACGACGGTGCAATGCTGCTTGTCTACACGGACGGAACTTCTCTCCCGTTCACTGTCATAGGTTGATCCGGCGGCGCTCCTTTGCGGCAGTGATGTCCTCCGCTCGTAGCGCGTACAGGTGGTCATCGACGTCCTCCGAACACAGGCGTCAATGTGTTTGTGTCTCTTCTTTGTCTACGCGGATGGACGGAACTCCACATCGCGCTTCCCAAGCTGGCGGGAAGGAGTCGTGTCTCTGCGGCGGTGTGCTAGTGGCGCGTTTCTCTCTTTTCTCTCCTAAGGATGATGACGGATAGGGTTTACATGTGCGAGCGTAAACTGAAAAGCCTCTATCTATCTTATATAGATATCGACCGTCAATCCTCCTTTAAACAGGATACGAAGGGAAATAGGATTTCCTAAACCCATCGGTAAACAGAAACGTTGCGTTAATTAAAACACTCGTGGATTAATTAGAATATTCTAGAATTCATTAATTAACCAAATAATCGCATTAATTGATTAATTAATATCTGACTCCATGCAATTTCTTGGGATGGCTCTATGGGCATACATAAACCAACAGGAATCCCCAAACCATAGACAGATAATTTCATGATCAAAACCATGGGAAGGAGAACACTGCACCACCAATTCCATATGCATTTGCTTTTAGTCATCATTAGAAAAATAGATGTGAGTCTCTATCTCATTGTCATTTGCTCGTTGCACCCCCTAAATAGATCATTTTCCTATCTTTAAACCTAAATCCTATGGTTCCAAAATCATCCACTATGCTCTAAAATGCTTCCACAACCCGCTCTGACATGGGTGGTCCCATCTTGTTTTTAACTTTTAGATAGAATTTCATAGACATCCTCAAACCAAATTGTGAGAAGCTTGCTACTTTGATGTGGATTCCTCATCAAGTCTCATGTATTGTATGTATAATGTTGGTGTGCCCAAACATAATCACAAATGGCCCTCCAACTCTCATGTCCCCTCCCATCTTTGATTACATAATCAACATTTTAATGTGAATAGGACCCAATATTGGCATCACATCCTTCCATCATAAGTCTATCCCACCTGATCTTCCCAAACTCCAAACCCCCACTCCTTTACAACCCCCACCTCCTTATTATTCCCCAAACCATTATCACTTTGACTATTGTTTTCATTAAGAACACCACCTTGGGACCCTCCCTACAACACCACTATCATAGGGTTCTAATTGTTATGAGATTTCCCAACCCATTGTAGTTCCACACTAAGAATTTTGTTTTTGTCTGTGAGGGGGTGAACTCCCTTCTATGCTATGAGATTGACATCAGCAACCATCAAACTTTTCCTAATCTTTGTTTACTCCTTGTGTGCCCACACCCATATCCATTCCCTATTCCTAGATCTCTCTCCTATTTTTCCCCTATCGAATGTTCCAAAACCACTCTAGTGACCCTTCATCTATCTTACTACTCTTTAGCTTCCATGGTTCCTCTCATATTCCACCACCTTATTTTTCCATATCCCACCTTGTCACATTTTAATGATCCCATCCTCATTCCTAGGTTGAACTCCGGTGTCCATGTTTAGTCATTACTCATCAAGATGATTTCTTGTTCTTCAACATACTACTTGGCTCCATCAATATTTCACATAGTTGACTTGATGATGGGTCTTTTTTTAGTTGTGCCAATCCTTCCTCTTATTCATCATCTTGAGGTCCCACTCACCCATTATCTTCTCCACATCAACATTTTATAGTATTCTCAATGACATCTGAGTCCCTTCTTCTCATCCATCTTTGTCTTGACAACCCTTTCTTCCATCATAGTGTTTTTCACCACACATGCCAGGTCGCATGTCTAGCCTCTGTGTGTGGTCTATCTTCCTGCCAACACGATGACACACTATCCTCATTTACTCCTATTGATTCAATATCTTTCTTGTTTTTCATTTATATCCTTTCTTTATCAGAAGACTAGGTCCTCTGATAGGAGACAAATGATTCTTTCATGCTCCAGTACCTTGCAACCCCTCTTTGGTTGTATTTTAGTTGCTTCTAATGGGAAACACAATGATCTAGGAACCCCATTGAAATTCTATATTCTCATCATTATCTCCTTCAATCATATAATCATGATCGATATGATCCAATAAACCCCATAGATAGTAGAAATTATAAAGCCTCTCATACTTGAATTCAACTTCCAGGATTTTGTTCAAACTTCTCAACTATTTGTCACTACCTCACCAACTTTTTAGTATCAGTCACCAATCAACCTTTTAGTATCTTTCCCATATAAAATTTTCTTCTTTGACTTCCAAAACCTCCCTTGATATTTCTATGACCACCTTGATTGCATGGTGTTCAATACTCCATCAGCAAGTCATAAATTTACATTTGCATCAGACTTGTATCAAGAATGATTTCAGATGGTTGTTCCTTCACCAAGATCTCTCTTATAAGAATAAGATTACCTTCAAATAATCATGGTGCCTCCTCCATGACCATTTCTTGGTCTTTCCAATATTAAAACTGCTTGATAACGAAATTATTCTCAATTTTCCTAAAAGCCATATTCTATTGAAGTGGTCATATTATAATTAGTTTATGTATTAGGGAATTGAAATTATAGATCTACTTTGTCACTAATCTTCCCACTATTGATATTTTCATATTATTTCTAGTAGATTGGAACCCCTCTTATTCATAATGAAATATGTCCTCTTTTATATTTATCATGATTCTAGCACATCTCAAAGAAGTTTGTCCTCTATGAAAATTTGCAAAAGAAAAGCAACCCAACCAGATGACATGTGACAATTGCTAGAGAAAAAGACTCAAATCACCTAGATGGAGAAACTATTGGCCCACCACTATAACTGATCACTTTGACAATCTTCAGATAGATGAATATCGTTAGATGGGGAAACTACCTTACCTTTCCAGAGATGGCATCTTGAACTAGTTTTTTAGCTTCTTTTCTTAATATCTTGTATATGTAGAAGTTTCATCGTCTCAAGATTTGACAAAGCTCCTACAAATATCTCTTTTAAGTTTAATGATCTTTTGTCTTCATTGCACCACCACCAAGTCTCTTTTTTTTGTAAGACCACACCATTTGTACCCCCCACCACCATTTGTGATGTAATATCTCATATGTTGCCACATAGTGTTAACATCAATGTCAAAGTTTTGAGTTCCCTTCTTGATGAGTTTATCGTTAAATGTCAATTTATTTTCTCCTTTAATATTCCACTACTTTCTCTTCTTACCTTGATTAATGTTTTTCTTACCTTTGTTTCTCTTCATGCTAATATTGAAAACCACTAACTCATGTTCCATGGTGGGTTTTTTTTTCAGGGGTCACTTCACAACTCTTATAGACTTTTTGGTCCACCTTCCTTGTAAGGAAGTAACAAATTTGGTTGCAATTCTTCACACTCTTGGAAGTTATCATATAAGAATATATTTTCTTGAAATGGGTGTTTCCCAAGTTGTATCATAAGAAATTGTAAAATGTAATATCATCTCTTCTCCATTTCTACTATCATATCCAAAACCATGATGAACTTAGTCATAACCTACGGGCGTGCTCTATCACACAATGGGATTTGTTGATTTGCAGCCTTTGTTGGGTGTGCGGGACTTAGGCGTTAGGGAGTGGATCCTTTCTTTTGGGTCTTCTTCGATGTACATAATATGACATCAAGTCTTGGACCTGACCTCAGATATGGATCATTGCTACTCCCCACATTGTTGTTTAAAGCACACTTAATATTTTTGGTATTCCTTGCATCATCTCATCCAGGATATCTCACAAATCCTTCTTATCCTTCCCCTAAGGACAACTTGAGGGGCATAAGTAGAATTCATAGTAAAAATATTTTCCCCAAAAACAAGATTAATAGATATATTATACTAGGCATTTTCACAATCATGAGACCAGCATCCTTCAAACATCTGGTAAATAATAATTCCCAATAAATATGTATTTTTGTCAATATGTGTACACCATATTTTGTATATTTTGTCTCCAATATCTTTACATCATTCGCCTATCATTAGTTTCTTGCAAGCATGCTATAGTGATTTGTTTCTAATCATCTTATTTACTATATATAAAGGCTTTCACGTTAAAGAAACAATATTCCAAGATCCAATGTAATCCTTATGTCTTGTGCTTGCTTCTTTATTTTCCTCCTCAAAATTTTAAAAGACACTTGCTTATCCTTCAATACAATTGAGCACTGTTGTATCAAAAGCCCTTGCATATTTAACACTACATTTGTGTGATGAAGCAATGTACCACTAGGTAGGGACTATCTAATAAAAAAAATTAAGGAACTAAGACATAAAACAATGACAAAGTTTTCTGTTTGGAAGTCAAGTTTCCACAAACCTCCTCCTCTATTAGGGCTTGAAAATGATTATATTTGCACAATATGTATAGAAGATACGAGTTTACATATGTAGTCTTGCATTGTAAAAAAAAATATCAACCAGTAAGTGTGTGTATAGTATGAGCATTCTTAAATGAGGATTTAAAAAGAATGCATCCAATATGTTTGTAAAACACTCATTGTTAAAATATTCAAAAGAAATGTACAAGCACATATGATCTACACATGTGTACATATACTTACTCAAAATTTGAACTTGACTAATTGTGTCCTCCAAGAAATAAAGTTTCATTCAAATGTGACCTAAAGAACCCCATGCATGTGTATAGAGGATATACACCGCTAACATGGAAAGAAAAGAATGTAGATCAACCATAAGATATGTGAACATGTTAGTGTCTCAAAATAGTTCTTCAAAAAACTTGCATACTTTTATTGTGTGCATGTAATGTCAAGAGTATAAAATCAAAAGAAGGATGATATTGGTCTGCTTCCCTAGGTTTATTAAAACCTTTTATGGTAAATTTTTAGCATGATCATTCGTGAATTTGACAAATAGTAGGCATATAAGGGGTCATTTTTTTATTGAAGTGTATTAAGGAACACCGTGTTTATTAATAAACCATAGAAAGGAAATTTTTAACTCTAAGCGGAAAGCATAAAATTTTGACTTTCAACTTGAGATATATATAAGTCACCCTTCTATGCATGGGGATTGTCTTATTCACCCAGAGTCCATTATGAATGTCATTCTCTATACCAATGACATGAGCACTAGATTTAGATAATAAATCACTAGAATCTCATATATGAATGAGAATACACTAGTCATAGATAATAAAATAAAATAAAATAGATTATAGGAAGAGCTAGTTACTATGTTAGCAGACCCAATGAAAAAGATGAGAAGGGCTTACTTCCTAAGAGGAAATCACTCCAACCTTACTAAAAATGCACCTCAATATGATCTAGGACATCCCTATATCTTAATTTGATTGATAAGGAAAGATGTGAATAAGTTTCTATAATCATTATTGTGGTCACTATATCCAAGAACGGTGCTAAGATTAAGTGTTTTTGTTAGGGGTTGGTGGTAGTCATATACTTTTAATGGATAATAGTTAAAATATATTCCTAAGTTCAAGATGATATTATATTTATGGATTCTAGTACATGTATGTGGGAATGATTGGGGATATCATGCTCAATATTAAATTCAAATGAGTCTCAACAAATTTCTTTTCATATATTAGGAATTTGTTGAATTAGCTTGTAATATTGTTGAGAAGTTATACATGTGCAAATATCCTTTGTGTTTTTTTATAAGATTTACCATCAAAATGGATGCAATCATGGATTATTCAAGGTTGGAGTCATTTGTATGACTATTTATAGGCATGTATTTTTAATGCACCTTCTGAACATATTCCCTCTACAAGGCATTTGGTGGGTCGAGGTGGGATGATCTTTTTAAACTTATGTGAAAATCAATTTAGAAACAAAAGTTGCATGTTCCTTAATAGTTGGGCTACTGATAGTGGTTTTTCCATTGCAAAACGTTGTTCTTATTTCATAACTTGTATAGTTTTTTTCCTTCTGGTCTTCTGATGACCTTCCAATGTTTATTGTTAGAACTTTATTATTCAATTATCTCAATAACCAGTTCAAGGAAAATGGGGATTTATTATTCCTACTTACTCATATCCCATTTATGTAGGATTCAGTATCAAGAGGGGGTGAATTGATATATTAAAGACTTAAGAAACATGTTTGACTGTCAAATTACATAAATTTATTAGTAAAAATTGCAAGGAAAAGATAGATTTAGCAACCTAGAATAGAAGTAGACAAGGATATATGGTGGTCCTATCTTAAAGTAGTGTAGTTCCACTACCTTTAGAGTCTAGTCTCTACATTATCTCAAATGCTTGAGTACCACCTTGTATACCTCACCAAGTGCATACACCAACTAACCTTCTCTTTTTAGTTGAATAGTGACTAGCTTCTCTTCTTGGGCTTATCTAAGGTTCAACTACCCTTACCTAGGACCACATTACTTGGACAATGAATAAATTAAATCAGATTTGACCTACCCTTATCTAGGTCCACCTTCCCTACACCTTCCTTATTGAAGGAAGAGTTTGATCATTTTTTAGAGAGAGATTGGAAGAGAGGGAGATGAGATCCATACAAGATAACAATTAGGTGTGTCTCATACAATGTATCTTATTTAGCCTAACTAAACTAAGAAAGTAACATAGCTCAAGGGAGTGAATAGGGACTCTTTGAGGCAACTTCTCATGACTATATCCTAAGTTCCACTCGGTAAACTAAAGAAGTTCCTAAGTGGCTCTTGTAGAAAGAAGTGTCTATTCAGTAGTCAAAAATGAGAGTATATATCCCCCTATATATAGGAGTGAGGCCACTTAAGTGGGTTATAGGAGCCCCACTTAAGTGTGGGTACAAGATAAGGAAATGAGTGGATACAAACATATCAAATATACCAACACACCCTCTCAAGTTGGAGAGTAAACATTGTGAAGTCCCAACTTGACGTCCACATATTTAAATAAATTAGGAGGGAGAGGTTAGGTAAGGATGTCCGCAACTTGATTTCATATCCTCGTGTGACGAGTGATGATCTACTTACCTTTGACCAGGTCCAATATAAAATGGCAGTTGACTTTAATGTGTTTTATATGATCGTGGAAGACTAGATTATTAGCTAAGTGTATAGTCAACTAGTTGTCATGGTATAAAGTAGTTGGAGTTTGGAAAGGGATTCCAAACTCAATCAAAATGGATTGTACCTATTGTAGATCACACCATGCATGAGCCATAGCCTGATATCCTGCCTCAGTGAGTGAGCTACCACAACCTATTGTATACTCCTCCAGGAAATTGGGTAAGTGCCAATTATGACACAATAGCCAGAAGTGAACCAATGGTCTTTAGAATCACCTACCAAATCTACATCCACATATCTATAGATAGAGATTACCTTGTACATGGGATATTTGTAGAGAAATCCCCATTCTAGAGAACTCCTAAGGTAGTGAAGAATGTGTTGAACATTGGACCAGTGGGCCTTGAGTGGTGTACTCATGTGTTGGATGACTACCCTAATAGCTAGGTAATATACAGTTGAGTAATAGTCAAGTAAATTAGCTTCCTGACTATATGAAGATACTTCTATGGATCAGCAAAGAGTTATCATTCATGCATAGGCTTTGTATGATAGTCCATCAGAGTAGAGATCGATTTGGCTTCTGTCTTGTTGGTCTCATGAAGTAAGTCCAAGACATAGCATCATTGTGACAAGTGTATCCCCAAAGTTGAATGGAGAACTTCGGTCTTGAGGAAGTATTACAGGGTGCATAAGTCCTTTGTATGGAAATGTGCTTGCAGAGACTGCTTCAGATAAGATGTCATCAATGTATCATTGCTGGTGATATGATGTCACCAACATAGACAACAATATGAATATGGCTTTAGGAGGACTTAGAGAAGAATAAGGACTTGTTGGTGGATGGTATCTAAAAGTTAAGTTGTGTAAGGACATTGCTTAACTTGTTGAACCAAGCACGTGGAGGTTGCTTCAAACTGTAGAAATTGTAGAGAGATTATCGTAGATGTCACACTTTGTGAAAATACATCCCTTCAACAATGAAAGTAGGTGGTTGTTGCATGTAAGCTTCCTCCAAGAGTTCTCGATGAAGAAAAGATTTTTTATGTTGAGCGAATAGAGAGTCCAGTCAAGGTGAGCTACAAGGGAGATCAGGATACAAATAGAGGTAATCCTTATCACTAGAGATAATGTCTCAAAATAATCCACAACAATAGTTTGGGTGAATCTTTGGCAACCAGGTACGCCTTAAGTCATTCAACCGAGCCATCTAACTTGTGCACAATAGAGAAAACCCATTGGTAACCTACAATATTTTTGTCTGTTGACAGCGTCACAAGATCCAATGTCTTGTTGTCATCAAGAGCCTTCATTTCTTCCATCATGGCATATTTCCATCTAGGATGATGTAGAACATTTGCTAGACACCTAGGAACATCTGTGGTGTCCAAGGTTGTAGCGAAGGATGAGGTAGAAGATGAAATACATGCTAGACAGCAAGTGTGAGAAATGGGATGCTTGATAGTGCATGAGCATATAGCTTTGTGTGTCACCAGTAGATTGGATTGGTATGTAACCAAAACTTTTGATGCAAGTGTAGCCAGTGACTCATCTTCCATGCACTCATTTGGGAATGATGTTGGTGTTGGTAGTAATGTCGGCGGTGTTGATAGGATGAATGGATCAAACAATGGTACCATAGTATCAGTATGATATATGGGGGTGATGATGATGAAAATAACATTTCATCCTCATGAAAGGTGACATTCATAGAGATATAGACTCTACCAAATCTAGGGTCAAGACACTTGTACCCTTTTTGAGAAAAAGGATAATCAAAACACACAATTCATATAGCTTGGAGAGAGGAATCTAGTCGACCTTGGGATCAAAAGTATGAATGAAGGTGACACAACTGAGAACCTGAGGCAATAGCAGAAATGATGTGGATTGAGGGTAAATAATGGAAAGAGGAGTGTGCTTCTTGAGAATAGAGGAAGGTTAATGACTGATAAGAAAGCAAGCTACGAGGACCGCATCAGACTAAAAAATCTTAGGGGAGTTGGCATGAGTGAGAAGATAGTGTGTAATGTCAATTAGATGATGAATTTTATGATTTGTGATGTCATTTTGTTGTGAAGAGTATGTGCAAGAGCATTGATGAATCATACCTACGTCATGGGAAAAAGATGTGACAGTCTTTTAGGTATGCTCGAGTGTGTTATCCGTTCAATATATCTTAATAGAAGTTGAAAAATGAACTGAAACCAACTTGTAAAAGTCACAAATTAGTATATAGAATTCATCACGAGTCTAAAGTAAATAAATTCATGTCATTATAAAAAATCATTCACAAATGTAAGAAAGTATCTAGAACCATTGCAACTAGTAATCTCTAATGGACCACAAACATTACTATGAACGAAATTGAACATATTGGATGATTTTTTATAGGTATGGTAGGGAGGACACATGATGTTGTTTTCCTATCTGACAAACATTACAAGAAATAAAAATATAGGAAGATAAAGAACTATCTAATAGTTTAAGTTTTTCTAAAGGTAGATGGCCATGATGTAGTTGCATCTGAAGTGGTGTGGAGGTAAGAAGGGCTTGTGGGGGGGCCTACAGGTGGGGTGGAGAAGTAGTAGAGATCCTTAGAGAGAACTCTCTACCCAATCATCATCAAATTCCTCTAATCCTGTAAAATGAAACAAGATGGACCAAAGGTTATGAGACATCGGATGAAATTAATAATTTGTTACAGGAATTAGAATGTATGGAAAGTTTGGAACAAATCGGACAACAATCAACTTGATTTTG
The DNA here is from genome assembly GCA_963693085.1 of Alisma plantago-aquatica. Lineage (NCBI taxonomy): Eukaryota > Viridiplantae > Streptophyta > Magnoliopsida > Alismatales > Alismataceae > Alisma > Alisma plantago-aquatica. Next base: position 198,138,110 of record OY856409.1, read on the forward strand.
AAAGATATAGGAATGGTGTTGAACCATATTACTCATTTAAATGGTTCGTCCACCATAGTGATAGAGGAATGAGGGATAAACATATTGGATATGTTTAGAAAAAGAGGCATACCATTTGTATGTTGTGTTGCACTTAAGTCCATAGTTTAGATAGAACTAGAAGCAAGCATAGATGCCCAAAAGGTACCTTGACAAGTGGTAGCCAGGTGGGAACAAGAACTGATAGTAGGTGAATCCCCAAATCACCATTTGTAGGAGGAGTTTTTCACAGTGGGGTGAAGTGGTGGATCTGGGTATATATGTGCATCTTGTAGAAGGCGCTCATATGCCTTGTTGGATAAGGAGACATGAGAGGAATTGGATGATGCTAGTAGGGAGAAAGAAGTGTAGATGACATGTGGGGTAGGAGCTCCAACAATGTGGGCAAAACTCCTAGCATGTCCTCTCCTGTAATGGGATGGATAGCCATGCTTGGAGTGACAGTCATCCTCCATGTGGCCAATCTTGCCACAGTAGATGCACTTGGTCCATTGTCCTTGTCCCCAGACATGTCCTTTGATAGCCACAACCAATGCTTAGGGAAGATCTGATGCATCACTAGGAGGCATGCGAGAGAGCATCTCAAACTATGAGAAATGAGCATAGGCTTGGTCCATGGAGGGGAGTGTTGTGCCCACAAGCAAAAGTTGGCAGAAAACATCACAGTGGGGATGGAGGCCATTGAGAAAGTGGCCAGTCAGAAGAGTCTCCTACTCCTTGGTGACTTCAGCAGACTTCTTTGAAGAGAAGAAGTTGAGTTAGTTTGCCATGGCCTTCATAACATCAAAGTACTTAGACACGGGTCACTCTCCTTGTTGTTTAGAAAAGATATTATCCATGACATTGTACAGGTGTAGGCAATTATCCCTTGAGTGAAGAATAGTTTCATCTCCTTTCATATAGTATTAGATTTGTGGTGTCATATGTATTTGATCACCACCTCTTCCTCCATGCTTGCCCCGAGCTATGAGAGCACTTGATTGTTGCATGTCATCCAGTCATTGTCAAGAACCACTGGTGAGTCATCAATGATAAATTTGAGTTTACCCCGGGACTCGAGAAATGTTAAGACAACATTCATTTACAAAAGAAAGTTGTTATCATTAAATTCAACAGCAGATATGTGCGGCATTTCATTATAAATGATAGTCGGCTTAGCAGCATCACCCATAATGAGGTGAGTAAAGTATTAGATATAATGGCAAAGTACAAATAGAAAGAAAGTATTTGAATGTAGTACGGTACAAAGAACATAATATAAATACTACCGAAATGAAAACTCACTAGAAAGAGGAGTAGCACTACCAGAATGGAACTCGATTGGAAGAAAGTAGTACTATCAGAATGAAAGGAGTGACACTACTAGAATAAATCTCAGTAGGAAAATAGAAAGTGCTACTGTATCAATTACACAGTTGGATAGATGAATATAAAATATCCAAATTTTAAGAAAATCACTCAGTCGTGTAGATTAGGGGAACCACATAAAGAAGAAGAAGAATAAAACATGTGCCCCTTCTTCTTTTAAGGGCTTTATAATTCAACATGGAGTCTTTTGATCTCTCTCTTTTGTATGCAGTAACAAAAATGGAAACTAGAACATAAGAAGAGAGAGGAGGATGGGAAGAGAGAAACTCCTTTAGAAGGATTTTACAGTGTCATGGCCCTGGCGACGGTGGTCGGAAGTCGCTAGCATGTCGACTGCGTGTGTTGCTCGTGTGCGCCTCCTGTCACATTGTGCAAGGAGGGATGGAGTGATGGGGGCAGTGGTGTGGATGATGCTACTATTGGTCTTTCCATTGGGAAGAGAGAGAAGGAGAGGCAACATGGGGGAGAAGGTGCGTTTTGTTGGGCTACAGCCAGTCGACCCCTTTTGGGTGGGAGGGAGAAAGGAAAAAATGAGAGGGTAGTGTTAGGAACTTGATCTAGATACCATGTAGAAAGAAGTCACTACTAAGTAGTTAAAAACGAGAGTACACGGCCTCCTATATACATAAGTGAGGCCACTTAAGTGGATTATGGAAGTCCCACTCAACTATGAGTCCAAAAGAAGGAAAAAGATCTGATACAATCACATTAAATACAACCAATAGCTCCTATTTATAGTTAACGTGCCTACTAGCTTATAGACTTGATTGTAATGAATGCTAGCCATTTTAGAGAGAGTAGGTAGATGTCCAACTATTACATCTCCACTAGTGGCCCTCTTTAGGCTAATAGAGAAACAAATATGCGGTCATCTGAATATCCTGAGGAAAAATTCATTTCACACATAGATGTAAGAAATTTTAGTTGGATGGATTTTTTGAATGATAATTCATTCAGTGTAGGGTTCTATTATGTATAGACATGGTGGTCGCATGAACTTCGACGAGAAAATTTCATCAGAGGCACAGTGTTGTGCAAACCAAAAACCTTCACTAATAGAATTTTTCCTAAGGAAATTTAATTTATGAGACCTTCTATCTCTGTTTATTTCATTTACAAATGAAGTATTTAGAGGAACTTCGGCCAAAATAGGTAAATTGGGTACCCCACACGATGAGGTGGGCTGAATTTTACTAGGAAAAGTTCATTTGACACGCTAAGTCGATCTAGGATTTCTATACACGTAATGTGTCATGATTTTTTCCAACAAAATCTATTACAAGTTTGAGCTTAATTACAATTTGTACATACACAAATTATTGACATCAAAGATCTATAGAAAAGAACTACCTAATTCTTTGACTCATAATACTTTTTCATGACTAGTTGTGGTCTCTAAATTCTAGGATTTGGGTTGAGTGATGTGAGAGTGTCTAATGATATTAAATATATTCAATAAAAACGAAAACACAAATGAATGAAGGAGTAAAGTCATCGTCAAAATAGTTATTAGGATAACGGATCCTTTAGGGTTAACAATTCCCACAAAACAATTTCTTATATCTCCAAATTTCTTAATGGGAAAACGAGGTATATAGAAAGTCTAACCTATTTTCTATGAATCTCAGAGACATATTATGGATGTTATTAGTAGGTTGTTTGAAAATATTGTAGTTTTATGTGCATTACATTCAACTAAATCTTTGCAGTCAAAAATTCAAACAATCATTGGATAACTTAGCTATCCATGTTTTGTAATTTTGAATATGATGTAGAAAATTCAATATAGGATCATATTAAAAATGATGAACAGATTCTCCATGCTTCTCAGCTTTATTAATCTAGGTAATCATCATGATGTATGCCTCTCTACATGTCCATTTTTATTTTAAGCATTAGTACAATGTTGAACATCCAAGATTCAATTGTATAAACTAGGGGCTGGAGATCTTGATCGATTAGGATGTGTCCTCAATGTATCTCATTTTTGAACTAAAGATTAAGCATGGTTATTTTGGGGTCTGCTCATGTCTTAACTTATAGGATTGATATGCATGTGATGATAGGGAAATATTCATGTATACATTGATGCGATGCAAGGGCATGGATTGTTTTCCTATCCCCATACTAGCCTTACAGAAGGGGTCTCTAGATGGAAGTCAAAGTCAATTACAAACATCAACTACAATTTAAAGGTTGTGTGTGTTCACATTGTGCATTAATACAATGTTGAACATCCAAGATTCAATTGTATAAACTAGGGAATTCTCTAAATTCACCTAGGAAGGTCTTCTTAGCCAAGATGTTGGTACATGACATTGACTAATTTCTATCCTATATCGCTCAACTTGGTCCCCCACTTCTTTCAACTACTACTTGCTCCTTAAAATAGTTGGCAAGATAGATACTAAGAATGTAGCCGAAAAGATGCCCCTCATATCGACATCTAGTCTTGGTTGGAGAAGGTAAAGGAATATGTTGACTCATGGTCTGGTGTAGTTAATGCAGAATTGCTAGTACACATGCCCATAACACACCACCCAAACAAATATTAAGAAAGATCTTGCTAAAGAGAGTTTGTCTTGAATAGAGAGAAAAGGAGAAATATGAATATTTTTTATGGTCTACAGTAGATTATATACACATGTAATCACAAGGCTATTACACATATTGTAGAGAATTATTAGATAATGTTGGAGAAAGAGCTTGCTTCTAAGACTTCGTCTTCAAAAGAGGGAAAATTTAAAAAGTATGCATATTCTATGGTCTAATATTGTGTTTATGTGTAGAATTACAAGTTCAAAATGCATCGATGATAGGTAGACAAAGAGTTCGACTACGATACTAGGTTTTGTAAACAGTGAAAAGGGGGAGACTGGATATACTATGAAGCTTAAGAGGGGAGTTGGAATTCAAGTTCAAATCTAAGATGCTCAAAGATAACTGATGGAAAGGGTTGCACAGTGAGTAGGGAACGCCAATGTACATGGGATTTTTTGCATATGGGATTTTATGCATCTAACCTATCCACCTATGTTTTAAAGTACCAATACAAGGCTCAAGTGAAGTGAAGAAACTATCTGTATTTTTTAGAGGGTTTAATGGGCGTCGACATGGGTAGGCATTTGTACCAAGCGCTTTAATGGATCAGTTGTCCAATTGAAGCTGGGTTGGCATATGGACCAACAATTGAGCACAGAAGCAAAGATAAAATACAAGTCGAGTAAATAACTATAATGGGAGTAGTCATAACTACATTTTTTTTTACCTGGCACTACCACGGATTTACCAAGAACCTACTGAATCCAGAAAACGTCCCAGATACACTTTTTCAAAAAAAACTAGTACCTACGTATCCACGTTACAGAAAACAAACTAGGATATAGATAGTTTGGACAATTTTTTTGACATGTAAGACGATGACGACGCTTATAATACTTTTTGATCTGAACTTTATAAAATATTTTAGTTCTGACAAGAACTGTCCTGGTAAAGTGACTGATCACTCCCAATCTACAAATAATAAAGCCAAATCAGCACATCAAAACAATAGATGCCAAATCAGCACATCAAAACAATAGATCTTGAGCGCTTTCCCCCTTCTCACATACCAACCATTGCTCTACCAACGGCCTACCCCCTCCAATGCTCTGCTGCGCATAGTCTACTGCCACTCCGTCATCTTTGACACCCTTTCCGCTCTTCACGTGTCATCACAAAATAGCAGCCTCAGCAATTGCTTTGTATATAGGTTATTATTACTGCTTGTTGCCAGACGCAAAGGAAATTTACATGCAAGGTTGAGATCTATGATGGACGTTTAGAAGAAAGATTGAATTGAGAGGCAAGATATAAGTGACATGACTTGCGTGGAAAAAAATTGTGTTCGGGTACTTGGACTATCCCTGTGATATGCAATATTATATCGTTTTGATTTAACCTTCGAGAAAAGTGTCAAAGTAGGCTGTTCGACATCCTATAGACTGTACACGTGAAAGCAATAAAATCTGAAGCCGGATACTTGAGAATTAAATTTTGGTTATCGTCTCAATAAACTGGGTCGGGTGGGCTTATCGAATTTCATCCAAGATCACCCCTGTTCTACTCTTCATCAAAGCCCCTGCATAGCATCTGTTAAAAACCAAATATAGCAGAGCTTCATCGAGTAATTCACAAAACTTCCAAACTGTTTGTGAAGCATTTTCTTTTACATATGAACAACAATTAAACAAAACTAGTACATCTTATCCTTAGCAAGCCAAACTGAAGGTGTTAGATTACCAAAATTAATATCATTGATCCATCACCACAAAGAAACTTGTACACTAATATCAATCATCCCCCAGATTAATTGCCATGGTAATGTACGACACTAAAGAATGCATATATGCCAAAAGTCACAGATTGATTGACATGGCGATGAATGGCACTTGAGAATACAGGACGCAATATGAAGTGCCGCACCCCTTCGCTTCAAAAACCAAGCGTTGGATTAACTTAGCAAGCATGTAACTGGCAAGATGCCAAGTTATAAGCAAGGTTATCCCGCACACGTGGGACATAATCAACAAATTTGATCGAGTTGTCCAGGCTGCCTTCAGTACCTCTGCATGGTAGAATAGTTTCGAAAGTCAATTCAAATCAGCCAAGCAAAAATAATATGCAGGCGGGAATGAATAACATTAACAAGAAGCAGCGGTGTTACAAGAAATGCAACTATAGGGAGGAGCAATTCTATGCACACCTTTTGCAAGAACATGGATTCTTTTAGAATTAGGAGGTCCAAGCAGGATTTTTTTGGAGAACACTACTGATTTCATAACAATTGAGTACACAAAATATGCTGAATACTAATACAATCTATCACTATTACGCAAAAATACCCCTTGATCAATAAATGCACATATCTACAAACAAGACATTTGTCCAATGAAAGAATTTAGCTAGCTCCCTCCATAATCGGCATACATGGTCACATAAGGGTCCACCCAAGGTATCTTCCATTGCCTCCTTCAACACCTACTACACAAGAAAACCATGACCCGGCCACTTGTACCATTCTGATGGAACGACCCAACGTAGCTTCCATTGCCTCCTTCCACACCTACTACACAAGAAAATCATGACCCAGCCACTTGTACCATTCTCATGGAACGACGATTCAAACAACATGCTGGATGAGATCCAATGCCACGATTCCCTTGAACCTAAGATCCCATAAAAGTTTGCACTATTCCGCAAATCCAGAACTGGGACTAAGGATTCTCCTAAAAGATAGCGTAGGAACACCTCCTATCCAACCAACAGAAATGAACTGATAGATGGCATCGGTATCAGTGACTTTCTCACAAAAAATCCCCATGAAAAACCTCTTGACAGGGATGCCCTTATTCCAGACTAGTTTGTGTAAGGTAAAACACCCATAATCTCCCAGCCTACTCGCAATGCAATACTAAATATGAACTTCGATACCACGCCCTGGAAAAAAAGAAATTTCTACATGTGGCAATGCAGAAGTCCAGTTAAAGACAATCAGGACCAATAATATATTCCGACAAGACTTGGCTATCTTTAAAATGAAGATGACATCTGACATACTATATCTACAAGACAGAGAAGCGGTCGATATAGATGCTTGCAACATGCCCCCACCCCAATCTCCCTTTGCTGTAATCAAGATGCCAACAATTGAGCAACCATCCAAGAAAGGTCCTTCAGAGATACCCCAGCAGGAGAAACTGCGATGTATACCTGTAACCCATCTCTTCTTGTTTTAATCAAGGAAGCCAACACTTAGGCAACCACCAAACAAAAGCAAAGGGGACAAATTAACTCCTAAAAAGATAGCCCCAAACATGCAATTTGCCCTCCATTACCATAAAGCATAAAAGAGAACATGTTTGAATAGATAAATAAGCACTAATACACTGTCATGAAAATCAAAGGTGGTAAGCAGAATGTGCCAGCTAGCATAATGCTTTCTGGATGTTTTGCTTGCGAGTTAGAATATAGGAGGTGATAGCAAAAAAGTATGGTATGGTATTGATAACAGAAAGTATGATCTCAAAGAGTTGTAAAGCAGCCTCATTAAGAGTGTCCCAGAAATGGTGGCAAAAGAAAGATGTAAGCCAGTGTTGAGACTAAATGCAACACAGGAAGTAGCCTTTTTAATTTAAAACTTAGATAAGATGAAGGCACACAGCAGTGCAAGTAATGAAACTATGAGTATGAGGTAAACTCATCACATAAAGTTAGTCACGGTTCCCATCATGACATCTAAGCCTCCATATCAAGCACTGTTTGGAACATCCGTCCATGTGCCCGCATATACCCCCGCTTATACCTATGCCGCTTGTTTTATGTGTGTGTGTGTGTCTGTGTCTGTGTGCGCGCGTGCGTGTCCTTTTTAATAGACCAACACACACACACATTATATATATATATATATATATATATATATATATATATATATATAGAGAGAGAGAGAGAGAGAGAGGCTAGAATACACTCGAGTGTATTCGAAGCAGAATGCACTCAAGTAGTTTTTCATGATGCAATATTTTTTTCAAAAATCTAATCCGTTTATCTTCTTAAACATCTTGTGAATAGCTCATATACAAAATTTGAGCACATTTGGACATTTGTAGGTCATGTTTTAAAGACCGTAAAAATTATGCATTTCAAATTAGTTTCGCACGTCGATTTTGTTGCCCTTGGATGAGTGACTTACACTCATCCAAATAGGCTCAAAATTTGTATGTAGCCTAGTTATAATATGACAGTGAAGATCAATGGTTCACATTTTGTTAAAAAAAATAGTCTTGATATGCAAACTATATATATATATATATATATATATATATATATATATGAGTCAGGCTAGAATACACTTGAGTGTATTCGTAGTTTTTCATGATGCAATATTTTTTTTCAAAAATCTAATTCGTTGATCTTCTTAAACATCTTGTGAATAGCTCATACGCAAAATTTGAACACATTTGGATATTTATAGGTCATGTTATAAAGACCGCAAAAATTATACATTTCAAATTAGTTTTGCGCGTCGATTTTGTTGCCCTTGGATGAGTGACTTACACTCATCCAAATGGGCTCAAAATTTGTATGTAGCCTAGTTATAGTATGACGTTGAAGATCAAAGGTTTACATTTTGCAAAAAAATAGTCTTGATATGCAAACACACTTGAGTGTATTCGTGCGATCTGTACACTCGAGTGTATTCTAGCCTATATATATATATATATATATATATATATATATATATATATATATATATATATATATATATATATATATATATATATAGAGAGAGAGAGAGAGAGAGAGAGAAAGAGAGAGAGAGCTAAAAGAATTGTGTACCTAAGTACATGTAGCTTATGTATGTGACATATGCCCCAACCTTATGTATGTGACATATGCCCCATATAGAGAGAGAGAGAGAGAGTCAGGCTAGAATACACTCAAGTGTACAGATCGCACGAATACACTCAAGTGTGTTTGCATATCAAGACTATTTTTTGCAAAATGTAAACCATTGATCTTCACTGTCATACTATAACTAGGCTACATACAAATTTTGAGCCCATTTGGATGAGTGTAAGTCACCCATCCAAGGACAACAAAATCGACGCGTGAAACTAATTTGAAAAGCATAATTTTTGCGGTCTTTATAACATGACCTATAAATGTCCAAATGTGCTCAAATTTTGCATATGAGCTATTCACAAGATGTTTAAGAAGATCAATGGATTAGATTTTTGAAAAAAAATATTGCATAATGAAAAACTACTTGAGTGTATTCTGCTCTGAATACACTCGAGTGTATTCTAACCTGACTCTCTCTCTCTCTCTCTCTCTCTATATATATATATATATATATATATATATATATATGTATGTATGTATGTGTATATATATATGTATATATATAGAAAGAGAGAGAGAGGGTAACGATCTAGTGAGAAACATTCTATGGTGAGAGCATGAGGCATTTGAATACCTACAAAGTTATAGCTTGTTTTCAACATCCAACCTTATAGATGGAAAGAGAACTATTTTATCCATCTTCACAAGAAAAATCATTGCAATCTGATATTCTTTAGATGCACATATATACAATATACACATTTTACAACCAACGGTCAACCTGGAACTCAATATGGAGCGTTAAAATTTATTCGCTTGTTGCGTATGCAATATAAGTCCTACGATGGTGAAATTTTGTAGGAAGGTAACTAATAGGGTATATTTTTAATCCATAAGGTTGGATTATGAAAAATTGATCACTATAGCAAGTTATTCAAATGTCCTTCATGCTCTCACAAAGATATGTTTCTCACTTGATCATTGTCCTATATATATATATATATATATATATATATATAGAGAGAGAGAGAGAGTCAGGCTAGAATACACTCGAGTGTACGGATCGCACGAATACACTCAAGTGTGTTTGCATATCAAGACTATTTTTTGCAAAATGTAAACCGGTGACCTTCACCGTCATACTATAACTAGGCTACATACAAATTTTGAGCCCATTTAGATGAGTGTAAGTCACTCATCCAAGGGCAACAAAATCGACGCGTGAAACTAATTTGAAATGCATAATTTTTGCGGTATTCATAACATGAGCTATACATATCCAAATGTCCTCAAATTTTGCGTATGAGTTGTTCACAGGATGTTTAAGAAGATCAACGGATTAGATTTTCAAAAAAAATATTGCATCATGAAAAACTACTTGAGTGTATTCCGCTCTGGATACACTCGAGTGTATTCTAGCCTGACTCTATATATATATATATATATATATATATATATATATATATATATATATATATATATATATATATATATATATATATATATAAAAGAATTGTGTACCTAACTACATGTAGCTTATATGCACCCATCTTCAATAATTATGAATCCAATCTTATGGATGTGACATATGCCCCTTAGATAATGTGTATCAAAAATGATCTGAATCTGACATTGCAAGCTTATGCAATGAATGAAAATACATACTTTCTAATCAACGGTAACTTGCAAAAATTATGTTCACCTTTGAATGAGATATAGCTATATCTCATGATACAAGTGAGATATGATTATGATTTTTTTAACATGTCTAATCTAGACAACTTTGATTGAATCCATACGGTTAAATTTTATTGATGTATTCCACACGTGACATTTTAAAGGCCACGAAATGTAAGTTACATGTACCGGCTAGTAGTAGTACACACTTCCTAAACCCTATATATATATATATATATACACACACACACATATGTGTGTGTCTAGAGAGAGAGAGTTAGGCTAGAATACACTCGAGTGTAGGGATCACACCGTACACCTCAATGGTTTTCCATCATGTAACAATTTTTTCGAGAATATTCATAAACATTTTATGAATAGCTCATATATAAAATTTGAGCTCATTCAGACACTTATAAGTCATGCATATAAGGAGAACAAAAATTATGCATATCAAATTCGTTATCTGCGTCGATTTTGTTGTCGTTTGATGTGTAACTTACACTCATCCAAGTGGGCTCAAATTTTGTATATGGAATATTTGTTTTATGACAATGAAGATCAACAGTTTAGCTTCTGGAAAAAATAGTTTAGATAGATAAACGATGTTGGGGTGTACAATGTGATCTACACACTCGAGTATATTTTAGCATGACTCTCTCTCTTTATATATATATATATATATATATATATATATATATATATATATATATATATATATATATATATATATATATATATATATATATATACATATATATATATATAGAGAGAGAGAGAGAGTTAGGATAGAATACACTCGAGTGTATAGATCACACTGTACACCCCAATGGTATTTGTCTATGTAAATCATGTTTTTGAAAAGCCTAATATATTGATCTTCATGGTTACAATAATAATAGGCCACATACAAAATTTGAGCCCATTTGGATGAGGGTAAGTCATTCGTCTAAGGATAACAAAATCGACGCACAAAACTAATTTGAAATGCATGATTTTTGCCTCCTTTATATGCATGACTTATAAGTGTCTAAATGAGCTGAAATTTATTATGTAGTATGTTCTTAACATATTTAAGAAGATTAACGGTTTAGATTTCCAAAATAATTGCTCCATGATGGAAAATGACTAAGGTGTATAGTGTCTCCAGTACACTCGAGTGTATTCCAGCTTTACTATATATATATATATATATATATATATCTGTGTGTGTGTGTGTGCGCGCGTGTGTGCGTGTGCGTGTGTTTTGTGTGTGCGCACACATAGATATATATAGGTATATATATACATTGTGTAATATTTAAAACAAATTATGACTCACATATTTGTTCATATATATGTATACTTTTTGATATATTCATAAGTATACTTAATAATATACCTAGATATATCTACAAATTTCACACACATTTGTATCGTATGTATACATATGGATTCATTCACAAATACATACACGCTCTATGTATATACTTGTACACTGATATGTATATGTCGATATTTCTACACATAATACACTCACATTCTATATATTATATACATATATTTGCATACATAAATATATCATATACATATATGGGATTAAGAGAGGCATTCTCTCCCCCTCTCCCATGCCTGTGACGGAGGCCAAACGTCCGTGAGGGTGGTAAACCAAGGTGGCAGATGGGATTCGAACCTGGGTCCCTTTGTTAGGAGACACCGTGCTTGACCACTAGAGCCACTCCTTGTCGGCTATCATATACATGAATAGGTAAAAGAGTTGTGTACCTGAGTACATGTAGTTTACATGTACATATCTTAAGTTAGTGCGTCTGCAATACTCTTTATAGCAATCCAACTGCATAGATGTGATGTACACCCTTTAGATCACATGTGTATTAAAATATTATCCCAATCCGACACGCATCGATGATGTAGCGATAGAAGATGTATATTTTCTAATGAAAGGTAAGTTGCTCCGCGTCCACAACGTGTCCAACACGGACATGGGGGCTATCTAGAAGTGTTTGTGCTTCTTAGTTGTCAACATATTGTCCACTTGTTATATAAATGATCGGTAACGTAAGTATAGGGCGCTACGTACCTCCTAACCTCAATATATATTAAGGTCATATATGGCATATGATAATATCTAATTAATTAATTTAAAATCCAAAACCATATATATTCATATATATCGCATATACTCTGTGGTATCGTCTCTGCCCGTACACTGTACCGCTTTTCATAACAATGATAGCAACCAAGATGTGTCCAACTACAAAAACTCTAGTCTCCACTCAACTTGTTTTTCGGTCATATGCTATCGAGACGTAACAAATGAATCAAAATCCTTATTTATTAGCTCTCTGAAGCTAATTAATATCTAGATTGTCTCCCTTTAACTAGAATAATCAATTAAAATATGCCTTGTTTATAACACAGATAACTCTATGCAAAGAAATTTGCAGCCATTACAAGTACAGGTTGCTCTTGTGGAATAGCATGATTCTAGATAAGCGTCATAACACTAAGCTTTTTTATCTTCTCAACTTCATAATCCTCGCGGAAATAAGGAATCGCTAAGATAGAAAGTATCACAGTCTCTCCTCATATTTGAGTTTGAGAGCTTCAAACACCATATAGTTTTGATGCCTGAGACTTCATAGAAGCCTGGCGTGGAGATTTATGCTTTGTGTTTCTTAGCATTGATGTCCTGGCAGATAATTGAGGCAACCAAAAATACACTGCACACGTAACAGGTACATAACTTCTCATCATTTGATTCAACAGTAACCGTTTCATTCTAGTCACAATCACCTTAGTTTAGCAATAAATAACAACCGTGAGATGAATAATAAAAACAGAAAAGGGAATGCACAAGAATCATGTGGTAGAACCCTCAAGAACATGGGGAAACATCCAAGGTGCGAGGCATCAGAAATTTCACAATGAGAAACGATATCATTGGTCACCCCCTCTTAGAAGGTTACATATATTCAAATATACTTCGCACCTCCACAATCTCTCCTTATAAGCTCTTCCCAAGTTAGTTTAGGGCTACATGTTTTTCTTTTAATGTGTTCGACTCAATAACAACTTTAAACAGGAGGACCAGTCAGTTTGTGTTGCACGTGTTCATACCATCTCAGACGATCCTCAGGCAACTTATCCTCAATGCTCACAACCCCCTCTTTGTTCTTGATATAGTCATTTCACAAACAATCTTTCCTTGCCTTCTCACACATCCATCTCAGCATATGCATTTCGGCCACATCCATCTTGTTGAGAGCTTATTTCTTCACCCTTCAATGATTACAATGAGAAAAAAATCTTTTGTATTTGGAAGAAGAGGAGGAAGCATGGATCCATCAAAAAGTGACACATTTTCTCATTTACAAATGTTAGTGGGAATCTATCATCACTAGATTGCTAGAAATGTTCATGTAGAAATACTAGGTTATAGTTCACATTAGTAAAAAAAACAAGAGTCACGGGCTTTCATGTATATATGAGCATAAGAGGGCTTTCTTGATACCAATGTTTTAGAAAAATGAGCAGCAAGAGGCGGACAAACAGGACCTTATGAACACTTAAGCGGGCGCTTTTTTAAAAAGCAGAAGCTTAGTTTCCTGTATTATTTTGTAAAAAAATACACCTTTGTATATAAATAATCAATTTTTAGAAATGTGTATACATAACTAAACCCATGCTACAGTGTCACGCCCTACAGAATTATATTGTTACTTAATTGTTACTTACCTATAGATGGAGCATTAGTATACACATACTATGTACAGCAGTATACTAGTAGCATATTATCGTGTATGCTATTTAATAGCTATTAATATATACAGTGGAACATATTACATACAATAGTACACTAGTATCATACCATCATATAACATACTTATATAGCAGTACAATACTACTTCAAAGTATTATACATTGTTATATTAAATATTTACAAACTCACTGTTGTTATTTAACTTAATGTTCCTACTTAGTGATCAGTACTATATAGTAGTACATTATTTTTTATTTATGACATAGTTACATAGTACTATAGCACATCTATATGATTTTAATTAGTATAATAGACTTAATGATATATAGTAGTCAATATTATATAGTAGCAGAAACATCACTGTAACTAGTATACTATATTTAGATACACACTTAGCATGGATCCTTCGTTTCCATTCAGCTCTATCATGGGCCATATTCTAGTTAAGATGTAGAGATTCAAAATCTCTTTATAAGCTCATCCCATGTTAAATTATATAGTTGTATTATATTAATATGTCAAATTATATTATACAATATCAATAGTCTAGTATTACATACCAAGTATTACATCACATGTCCATTCGGGCCTAGAAAGTGAGCCTAACTCTCGTACTTCATTTAAGCAGCCCCAAGCGAGTGGCTAGAAGTGGTGCTCAGGCGGCCGCTGCTTAAGTGGGCTTAGCGGCTTGAAGCGAGCGCTCAACACAGAGCTGCTTAATTGTTGTCTGAAGGCACAACTGACCGGTCAGTGGTTTGGGCCGCTTAGGAAATCGGTTGGGCCACAGCCGCTCGGGCCACATTTTAAAATACAGATGGATACGCTCAAAGTGGTCAATTGATCCACACTTATGTGTATCAAGGATAAAAGAAATACATAATAAAATGGATAAACACAATGGGTTGGGCACAATAACCACTTAAGCTAAATTCAAAAACAGTTGATACCATATGTCCGAAAAAGGTTGGAAGTAGTGGTTGTGTAAGGATATCAGCAATTTGATCCCCCGTCCGCACATGTTTCACGGATTTCTTGGCTTTGACCAGACCCCAGACAAAAGACTATTTGCTTCAATACATTTTGTTCTTTTATGGAACGTTGGCTCATTTGCAATATATATGGTTGTTCATTTATCACAATATAGAGTTGCAAGTGTCTTAACAGGAATCTCAAACTCAGTCTGAATAGATTGTACCCACTGCAGGTCACAACATGCATGAGTCATTGCCCTTTAGTCTGCTTTTGTGCTTGATCGGAAAAAAAATCGACTACTTCTTGCTCCAAGCACGGGATGATTTCCTAAAATGATATGGAATCAAGATGTAGGTCGGCCATCTTGAGCATCTCCTCCCCAATCTTCATATCCAAGAGACTTTAATAGATCTATTGTATAAGTCGGTCATAGAATAGTCTGCTTCGTGGGGCACTCTTTAAAGATAGTGAATACATTGAGTGATGCACTAGTGAGCTTTAGAGGAGCAGTCATATGTTGACTAACAACTCAGATAGGGTACAAAAGATCCAGTTGAGTAGTCGTGAAAAAAAAAATTCACGATGATACTTCTTTGGATCAAGAAATAGCTCTCCCTCACTTTGAGCTTTTGTGTGTTAGTATAAGTGATTATTAGGTCTAGGCCCACTATGTTATCAGTTTCTATGTAATTCTTTTATTCCTAATACACTTAAGTGAGGATCCATTTATTCCTATTCCACTCCCGCTCACTGCCTCCTCGCCGATCCCTGCCGCTACATGCCCGTCGGCCATCACCCTCTCTGCCCGCACTCTGCAATATGCCGTAAATTCCCACTTTCCAATCCTGCTTTTCCTTTTCTCACCTAACTCTCCCTCTCCGCAGCCTGCCGCTCGACCCGCTTACCACCCGCATCCCGCCATCCCTGCTAGCCTCATCCATCTGCCATAGCCCGACACCCAGCCACCTGACAACAGACATCCGCCTGCTTCTTTCTCAAGAGCCCACCACCAACCTGCCCTTCTCCTCCACTGTCACTATCTCCTTCTTGTCCAGAGTTGCTTATAATAGGAAGGTTGTTGTTCTCTATATAAAACAACCGCTCAACTTAATTCTCGGGAAGGACTTGCTCCCTCTCATCAACATTTGTCACGTTGGTCATATTGGTCTAATATGACGGTGCAATGTTGGTTCCTTAATTAATAAAATCTGCAAATGCCCATTCTTTGGGCCTCTAAACTCTTCAATTGATTCTTGTGTGATGCTTCACGCCTTGTTGCACTAAGAATGTGTGGATTGATCTAGAATTGTTCTTCCTCATGGCCTCTACGGATAACTTAAGAACTCTATGTGTGACCACAGTCAAATTAGATGGTTCTAATCAGTAATTACCATACATGGTCAGCATCTTTTGAGTTGTACGTCAATGCTCAAGGTCGGTACTCTCATCTGATCACGAAAGAACATGTTCTTCCGTCTGAGACTGTTAACAAGAAAACTAAACAGGTCTATGACTTGTGGGTCAAGGATGACTCTGGAATAATGACCTAGATGATCAACAATGCAGAACCGAAAATGAGTCAATCTCTTCTACACCTTAAAACGGCCAAGGCCATGTGGGATCACTTAGAACATGTGTACTCACATCAACAAAACCTAAAGAAAGTTCTTGAAATCTTCAAAAATCTGGCTAAAAAGGAATTCATTAGTATTACGTCTCTGGAAGATTATTATAAATAATGTTGTGCTCTGTGGGATGAGCTTGAAGTTTACCATCACCTCATTTTTGATAGCACTGAAGTTGAAAGACAGCAGAATGACCTTCAGTTGATGCAATTTCTTGTTGGAGTACCTGCTTCTTTTGCAGGAGTCGTTGATCAAACCCTTTCAGGTGATCCACTTCATAAGCTTTGGGATGTTCTCAAACGAGTCCAGCAACTGGCATCTGTCCCTTCTTCTCCTGCCAGATCCATAAAGGCATATCGGCTCTTGCACTTTGTTCTGGCGACCCTACCCATGGTCGTAACCGTGGTAGAGGACGTAGTCATTTTGGCCCGTCGGAACCTAGACGCAATCACCCCCTATTGGACCAAGGAGCGCCCCTCCTACTGGACCTCATCACTGCAAGTTTGCAACTACTGTGGTCGTGACAATCACAATGAGGATCGGTGTTACGTGAAACATGGCTACCCCAGCACATGGGCCAATCAAGCTTCTACTGACTACACCGAGGATGCACCTGCCCAACCCTCCACTGTTTCTACAGATTGGGTAAAAGTTCAATTCAAAAAGCTTTTCTAAGAACAACTACAGACTCAGACATCGGCTCCACGGTCGGATGGTGATTCTACCTTCCTTGCGTCCTCGGCTCCTTATGGTAAAAATAAATGGGTCATCGACTCTGGTGCTTCTACCCATATTTCTAGCAATTCGAAAATATTTTCTAATTTGACTGCATCGTCTTCTATTCCGACTGTAACTGTTTTTGATGGTACTGAAGCCCCAATCGTGGGGTTGATCATATTCGAACTCCAAATAACTTCTTTCTTAGATCGGCATTGTATGTTCCTCTCTTTCCTCTAAATCTTCTTTCAGTTAGCAAAACAGTCAAGCAACTACAACGGTCTATTACGTTTAACCCTGATGGATGTGTCTTTCAGGATCTTTGCACGAGGATGAAGATTGATTCAGGTCATAAGGGACCAGACATACTACCTTGATGCTCTGAAGCATGCGGCTCTTCTCTCTCAGCGGTTTCATGACTTCAGTGGCACTATAGATTAGAACATCCATCAACATCTAAAGTCAAGCATTTAATTCCAATAGTTTCTAAAGATGTGTTTAAATGTGAAATTTGTCAGTATGGAAAGCAAACTCGTTGTGTGTTCCCTAAGAAAGTCACTATATCATCAAATTCTATTTTTTATCTTGTTCATGCTAATATCTGGGGACCATGTTTTGTCACTGGTATGGCTGGCTTTCAGTACTTTATGACATTTATCGATGACTTTTCTAGAACCACTTTGTTATTCTTACTTAAAGACATGGCAGATGTTCTTGATACCATTACAGCTTTCTTTGTTGAGATTAAACCCATCAAAAACTTAGGACAGACAACGCTCTTGAATTTATGCAACAATCTGCCAGTAATTTTTGTAAACAACTTGGCACCATTCATCAAACATCTTGTTCTTACACTCCTCAACAAAATGGCGTTGTTGAGCGTAAGAATCAACATCTCCTTGAAGTTGCCACAACCCTTATGTTTCATTGTAATGTACCTAAACCTTTTTGGGCCGATGTTGTCTCCACTGCCTGTTTTTTAATCAATAGAATGCCCTCAACTGACTTAAATAATGAAGTACCATTTAATGTTTTGTACCCCAAAGCTCCCCTATTTTTCATACCACCTAGAATTTTTTGTAGCACATCTTTTATCAAGAATCTTCATACCATCTTGAGTAAACTTGACCCCCGATCTATGAAGTGCATCTTCCTGGGTGTACACGCACTCAAGAAGGATACAGATGTTATGATCTAAATTCTAAGAAGTGGTTTGTTAGTGCGGATGTTGTCTTTTTTGAAGATACTCCGTATTATTCGGTTATGGGTTCAACTTTATTGACGGATCTTCCTGCCACTCCTCTTCCTATTCTTGTTGACCCTGCATCTTTAGAATTTGTTGCTCCTAAGGTACCATTCAAAGTGTTTCAAAGACGTCGCAAGACGACACCTCCCTCTATGGCCCCTCCCTCAACCAATCCTTCATCCTCGTCGGCAGATCAAGACACTCCTCAAGCATATTCTGAATTGGATACTCCAATTAGCATTAGAAAAGGGGTGTGCTCATGTACTTTCCTTCCTATCAGCAATTATTTTACTAATGTTAATCTTGGTTCAAGTTTTGCAAATTTTATTGTTGCACTTTCTTCTATCAGTGTTCTTAAACATGTGGTTGAGGCCCTCACACATCCTACATGACGACTTGCAATGGAAGTCGAGATGAAAGCCCTCCATTCTCAACAGACTTGGTTAGGAGTTGGTTGATCCACCTGCTCATGTTTCACTTGTAGGTTGTCGTTGGATCTTCACTGTGAAGTATCAAGTAGACGGCACGGTTGAACGCCTTAAAGCTCATCTTGTTGCTAAGGGGTACACTCAAACCTATGGTGCAGATTACTTTGAAACTTTTTCTCCTGCTCTATGCCTAAATTCTGTCCAGATTCTTATTTCTATTGTTGTTAATAAGAGATGGCCCCTATTCCAATTAGACATTAAAGAATGCTTTCTTATATGGTGATCTGCACGAAGAAGTATGTATGGAGCAACCTCCCGGATTTGTTGCTCAGGGGGAGTGTGCTAGAATTTGTCGTCTTAAGAAAGCTATCTATGGACTGAAACAGAGTCCAAGAGCATGATTTGATAAACTAAGTGAAATTCTTGCCATATTTGACTTCAGACGCTCGTATTATGATCAATTTGTCTTTGTTAAAATAAACTTCTAAGGGCCTTATTATTCTGATTGTGTATGTGGATGATATCATACTTTCTGAAAGTGAACATCAGGGTATCCAGGAGACCAAGGAATATTTACAAAACACTTCAATACTAAAGATCTCAAAAAATTACGTTGTTTTTTGGGAATTGAAGTAGTGCTTCTGGAGTCTGTTTATCTCAACGCAACTATGTACTTGATCTTCTACAAGAAACCAATATGCTGGGTGTCAAGCCAGTCAGTACTCCTCTAGATCCCAATACCAATTAGGATGATGATTCTTCTCCTTACCCTGACAGTAAACAATATGGAAGACTTGTGGGCAAACTTATCTATCTGACAATTACACGCGCAGACATCTCTTCTGCAGTTGGACTTCTCAGTAGGTATCTTGATAAACCTCAAAAACGTCACTGGGATGATGTGTGTCACATTCTTAAATACTTACAAAGCTCGCCTAAGAAGGGTCTTCTATATAGGAACAATGGGCACTGTAAGATTTTTGTGTATTCTAACTCGGACTATGCTGGCAGTCGGGCTGATCCCAAATCAACTTCGGGTTATTGCACCTTTGTAGGCGGTAACCTTGTCACTTGGAGAAGCAAAAAGCAAGTCATAGTGGCTAGATCCAGTGTTGAATATCTTGCCATGGCACATACCACGTGTAAGCTAATGTGGGTTCAAGGTTTATTAAAAGAGTTCGTTGTCTCTAATTCAACTCCTATTCCTATGTATTGTGACAATAAAGCAGCTACCTTTATTGCAAGTAATCCAACTTTTCATGAGCGCACCAAACATATTGAGGTAGACTGTCAGTTTGTCAAAGAATCCATTTTATCCAAGCGCATAGCCACTCCATACATCAAGACTGGGGATTAGGTCGCAGACATCCTTATAAAATCACTGCCAAAGACAAGATTTCAATCTATGGTAGACAAGTTGGGCATGCATGATATCCATGCTCCAGTTTGGGGGGAGTATCAATATATTTATTTAGATTTCTTCCTTTATTTTATGCACTCTTTTAGTGTCTTGTCTTTAAACCCATATTTGTGACCTCTGTAATGAGGGACTCCTCTTATCATATATAAGGAGGGTGCTTATGCTTGTATTGGTTACACAATTACTAGATTTCCATTCCCACTCACAATACTCTTTTGTCTTCTAGATACACACAAACAGAAGGAATTGTGTGTTGAGTAAGCGGTTGGATAAACTTGGCCATTCAATACAGCTGCAGATTGGAGCAGCAGTTTCAAAAATGAGGGAGAAGAATGATGCAAGTGATTTTGATGTCATTGCACTTGATGAGATGTAGCGGAGCAATGACCAATAAGTGGATGATGGAGATTCATGATGATGATATAGTTCTGAATCATGATGGTCTCACTTGGGGGCTTGTAGATCAGGCCATGGGAGCATCTAAAGAGGTGGCTAGGCCTAAGAGGGGTGCAAGTATAACTGAAGTTGTTGACAAGGGAAAAGCAAAAGTTGCCACCTACACTCATAAGAGAAAAGATCCACAATCCTCTAAAGCCAAACTGCCACAGACAAAGAGAACAAGGGGTGTTGTCGTCAAAGAGAAAAAAGTTCAAAATAAAGATCTACTAGATGAATATGATGAGTTTGAAGATGAGGACACTGATGAGGGGAAAAAGGGATGAAGAGGTGGACACAGAGGATGATAGTGATGATGATTTGGCGGATATCCGTGATGATTGAGTTTGAATCTTATTTGTCGTGATTGATTAGCATATGTGGGCGTCGTGCCATTGTTTTTCTTGTTCCTAATGTTTGATGCTCAATTGCTCATGCACAATAGTTTTTTGCTACAAATTACAAAAATTGTACACTGATAGGATTACATTTTGTGGCTAATGTCCATTGTAGAAGTTCTACAATGCTTTTTGTTGTTTTGTTCATAAAATCATAATATACATAAAAATACAATATATAAAAACTAACAATGTAAAAAAAATTGGAAAATGGCTAGGCCTCCACCTGGGCTGTCTCGGGACCCTAGGTAACGCTTGGCCGCCTATACAACTATATATAATTTTCTGTTTAAAGCTTCCTTTCCACACTCAAACAAACTCTAATTGAATAAAATCTTCACATCTACATCATCTTGGAAAGAAATCTTAACAGGAAATCAATATCAAGTTAGTGACTATATCCATGATCAAGATTGCTTAGCAACTAATGTGATTTACCAAAGACGGTTAAATTTTCCCAATAAAAATAATGTCCTAGTGGAAGACGATTGCCATGGGACCTTCCATGTTGTTCACATTACATGAGACGGCAAACATCCTCCTAATAAAAATCGGGCAGGAACAACAACTTATACTCTGATACCACTTCAATGAGAGTTGAGGATAGTAGAATAACCTAGCCCAGCCATCATTGAATGTGAATACCTATGTATTCACGACATTTTACACAAATACATTGGCGCTTTGTTAATATCTTTACTCACATTTCAACAAAATTCACCTGAGCAAGACAACTTTTACAAAACAAAACTCAATGCCAGTTTAATTAGACCATCTCTTAGAATAACATGAATGCTAATGAAGTGGCCTTTTTAAGCAAGATACTATTTTGATTAAACATCAATGGAAGATCAAGACAGAAAAGATATCTTGCAAATAAACATGATGCAAAAAATAAAGAAATAATAGATAAATATTCAACAGAGACATAGCAGTAAATGAAGTCGATAGTAATAAATGAAGTTGATGCCAAAACAACCATGTTAGAGAGTATATATTAGCCTATTTAGTTAATAGGTTAATTAGTTAGTGGGCCTTTAGTATCTCGGCCCATTTAGATTACTTGAGTCCCAAGTCTCAGGGTTTCTCCCTTGCTCCTATATATAGGACAGGGCTGTACCTCTTTTATGAATCGAATCAGTTCAGTACAATATTCTTTCACAAACCGCTTTTCGGTATTTTACCTTGTGTTTCTTAAATTTCTTTCCACTCCTTCCACTTTTGGTGCTCATGTAGTCTGGCTCATCATCTTTGCCTCTTTTATTTTCAAATGGCAAAGTTCTAATCTCATCAAAGAAGCTCTCTGCTAAACCTAACACCCTGTAAAGTTTGATCATGAACAATAAGTTAAGCAAGGGAGCGATTGACAGTAAATCATGCATTTTTTAATTAAAGATTGGGCTCATCCTTAATTAGTAAATGACACAGATGAGAACAATAGTGAAAGAAATTATATTGGCAACCAAAATTGTTAAAACTTGTACATACTGCATTAAAAATAAAATTACATTTCTCGTCTATAGTAACAGAATTAAAATTCTGTTATACAGATCCTTTAAGCATCACTAAAAAATTTAGTAGGTTCCACATTTGAATTAGGCATCCCAAGAAATGATCAAAATTTGTAAGCGTTTGGCATAAACAGACACCTTTTCTGCTAGGCAGAATTAATAACTCACTGGAAAAAAATCTTCAGATTCCATGCATCATAGTATCGTACTGGTCAATAGATGACATAAATCAATCCTAGTATGATTCACAATATATGTATTTCCTTTTCACGTGTATGAGTATACAGCATTTCAAATAGATGATGATGTCAATTTTATTTAATGGTGAGCATGATATTTTAGCATAAATCGTTATTCTCTTAACCATATTATGATCTTTGATATTAATATTCTGCCTCGGATTTAAATACATTGCCACATGCCCTATTTTTTCTGTAACACATGACATGATGTATATATTTATTATTAAGCTGAGTTTTGTGTTATGTTACATTTTGCAAATCCCATATATTTGCTAAATGTCGTAACAGGTATTTCTGGCCTGCCCGAAAATGAGATATCCCTTTTGAGCTACAATGAATTAGCAATCTGTTGGCAAAGCCCCCCAGGATGGTTGATCCCACTGAGATTCAAGCCTGGGCCACCGCACTCGACACGCAAGTGGCCGGGGGGGAGGGGGACATATAAATGCCTGTTTCCAGTTCCACCCATCCGAAAGGCTCCAGCCACTTGCTATCTGCAATGGTTGTTAACACAGTTGAAATTAAAACGGCAGATCACTCAGCACTCACCCATCTCTCGACTTCAATAGGTGTTTCTGTCTCTTCTTCTCTAGCTTTGTTATTGGAGCACGTGTGAACAGTTCTTCTTCTTGCCGAGCACGCTCTTCCCATTGGGCTTTGTATCGGGAAAGTTCTCTGCTCTCAGCCCCAATGCTTTCTCTAATCTGCATATGCATTCCAGTTTGGGTTAGTTTAAAACAAAGAACTAAGAACATTAAGAGCATCTGACCTCTTCAGGTCTTCCTTCAACATCATCCATAAGTTCTTTTAGATAAGCACTCTGCTTCGACTGTCTTAGCACTTCTTTATCCCTCCTTCTAGCCTGCTTCTCTTGTTTTGACATTTTATCATCATCCATAGTAGTAGGAGCCAGGCGAACAGGACGATACACTCCATCTGCCTGTAATTTCAGATCAGATAGCAATATCATACTTTGTTATAACTATCCTCAGAACTTGAAAGGCTACCAAATCAAATTGCAAAAACTTTTGTAATTGATAAAAGATAAGAGCTGACAAATTTTCATAGTAACTAGTAAAGGTTAGCAATTTGAGCAGATGGATCTAGCTCAAGATTTTCACTCTTACATAAAAAACTGCAGACAGATGATAGGATGCACGCACTAAAATGAGTGTAATAGTTGAGGTATACTATTTAAAGTATTCAAGTATTTTAAAATGAAACTATATGATGTTTATCTCACTTCTTTAAGTAATCACCATCAAAGGGCATTTCAACCAAAAAAAATCTAAGATTATACAGGTACTAAACATACATTCTTCAAAGTTCAAAGAACTTAATTTACTACACCTTAAAAGTGTAACAATTGCTAGAGAGTATTAGAATTCAAAATTAATGAGTCTAGCTGTACTCAAGTCCACAACCGTACTTGTTTAGATGGCTAGGCAGTCCTTCCCACCCAGGGGAAGCCTAGGGGGCCTAGGCATTTCTAGGCATTCTTCGTATTTGTTTATACTTCTACACATACATAAATGATATTTCATATAAATTTAGCTATATTCAAATGTATACATCACTATGTACATTAGTATTGGTTATAGCTTAATGAAACATAACTTCAAGCCAAGGTCAACACCATTACACCTTCGCTTTATGCCTTTCTAGTGCTAGTAGCAGTAAGGGGATAAGCTCTTTTTTGCAAGAATATAGGGTGTGAAGGAGGAATTGCACAAATAGGTTGTCACTAGCTTAATGAAACATAACTTCACCTACATAGTACCTGTCATGACCTAAGCTAGACTAACTCAGCCTAAATTTGACCTAACATGATCAAAATTGGACCTGATTTAACTTAGTTTGCCCTAATTTTGGCCGGAGTCAGACCTATTTGGCATAACATGACCTAATCAGACGTAACTTCCACTAATTTGTCCTACATTGACCTAATGAGCCCTAATTTGGTGAAATCGGACCTAATTCCCCCAAATAAGACATGTTTTCCCCAAATCAGACGTATTTTCCCCCAAATCAGATCTGATATGGCCTAAATCAGACCTAGTTCTTCCTTAAAGTAACTAAAACTGATAGAATTTGACCAAATTCAGGCCTAATCCATGCTAATTTGGTCTTTAAGTGTCTTAATTTGAGCCTATAAGGCGTTAGGCATCCACTTTAGTTTTCTGAAAGCCTAGGCGCCCAGTTTAAGGCTGCCCACCCAGAGCCTAGGGAGCCTAGGTGTGCCTAGGAGGGGCCTAGGCGGGAGCCTTAATAACTATGCCCACAACTCACGTTGATGTTACATCACATGTAGAACTTATCCCTGGCCCACTCTATATGTTATATATAGGACCCATAGTATGCTCTCTTCAATTAATTGAAGTTCTTGGAATACTACATGGTATTAAATCATCTAACTTAAAAAAACACTTGTTATCATTAACACTAAGGAAAGCAGCAATTGCCACCCTCTCCAAGGCGGACAACCGCCACCTCCACCTCCAGGGAGCTAACCAGAGAAATTGAAGCGTACGGGAGGAAACATGCAGTGATTGATAGGGAACGAAAGGAGTGGGCTTTATCGGAGGAGTAATGAGAGAGAGAGAGAGATAGAGAGAGAGGAGTAAGGAAACAATTAAACAAAGATGGGAGTGGGAGAGATAACGTGATCGAGAAATCATATATTAAATATTTGGGGGAGAGATGACGTGTTGGGTAGTTTGTATTTTCTTATAAGCAAATCATATCAAATGTTATTTGTTTAAATATTAAATAACTACTTTTGTAGGATAAAGCAAGAAACTTAGCTATGTCAGGCCAGCGCAAACCGGAGCAGAAGCAAGCTGCACCAATCCCAACAAGAGTGGCCACAGTCACCACCGGCTCCACTTGCCGGCTCCAGCAAGAGCAGCAGTTGTGTACGCTCCTAGGGGGTGTGACAGCAGTTGGCGGCCCCTCAAGGAGGTGCAGCCACAGTCATTGACTCCTTCAAGAGACTAAGGCAGCTGCCACTAACCATTGACCGCCTTCCAGTGGTAAAAGCAGTAGTTGCAGCCTTCCAGAGAGATCGGTATCTCACAATACTTTCCTTTTGGCACTCATCAAAAGATAACATCATCGCATATCGTCACCGTCGATTGCACTGTCTCCTTAGGTGGTGATTAGTGCTAGTTTGTAAACCCATCCGCACTCTTGTTTTTCCTTCCTACCTCCCCATGCAGCCTACATGCATGGGTAAGTACTTTTAAGATACAAAATCCACATACCCATCACAGCACATTTTACCTATAATAGTGCATCCCTTTACGTCATTCTTCATTTTGACTTGCTCACCGTGCTCCTTCTCGGTCACTCGCATCTTAAGCTATGACTGACAAGAAGGCTCCTCAAACGATTTTCTACGATAAAATTGTGCCTACCTCCATTATTAAATGATACGGAGATAATTCATTACTCTAGATGAACCCGGTTCTAAATACAATTCCTTAATTTAGAGATAAGTTAAAGCTCATTGAGAGAAAGTGGAAGAATAGCCAAGTCAAGAATTAGTTGTCGTACAGTATGGAGCCTTCTATTGATGTCGAGTACATCAATGTTCCGAAATGCGTTATGTGGTATGCGTTCGGTCAGGGTACCGCATAGAGTATAAGCGGAATGCGGGAGCATAAGCAGGGCATATGCTTTTTTGGATATATTTTCTTTATAAATTCTATATTTTATACATATATTTAATTTAAAAAATATAATCATAATCATAAATTTTATACTATCTAATTTCGTAGCCTAATAGCCCAAAATGTACCAACGGGTCATTACATCATGGAAGAAGAAACACATTTTTCAATCATCAAGAAGAAAAATCAATCCACAAAACCCAAAGTTTATATAATGTACTAGAATATACAAGTAACACAACACACTAACACATGCAGTTCATAGCAGAATATTTATTTAATGAACACAATAAGAATAACCACAGTAACACAAAACATGGAAGTTCAAAGTAGAAATAGAAAAAGAACATCAAAAACAAAATCAAAACATCAAAATGATATGAAGAAATCAAGTCAGTAATAAATAGAGAAGAAAAAGTCGTAGGGAATATAAATTACTCCCTAGGCAGCACACAAATTTGATACTTTGTAAAAGAAAATATCATATCCAATTAATATCTGCAATAGATTCCCCTTTTATGCAAGACAAAATAAGAACTGTTGCAAGTGCAACATGTTCTAATCTTAGAGCAAAATAGAAGAGAAAAAAAAGAGCAAAGCAAAGAGCATAATGAAACATTGACAATTGTAAAATGTAATAATATATTTTGCACCACCCATTCAAAATAGAATTATTTCTGAGGTAGCAAAATTTCAATATTTGATCTCAAACCAACTGTATAGAAGAAGTTGTCATTTAATTTGGTTGATTTTATTTGAGGTTTTTTTATTTTTTTTACTTAAAGTCACCAAATGAAATGTAGGGTCTAAGCAGCCGCATATGCAGACCACAGGCCGCATATTCGGTCCTTGCCCAAAAACAGCACCGCATAGTTATATGCAAAGCGGCTGAGGGCCGCATATGCAGCCGCATAAGCAGCCTCATGCAGAGCATATGAGAACACTATGAGTACATGTTCCACAAAAACACCAATGACTTGTGGGGTGTTGTCCTCAGCCACTTCACTCAAGGAAAAAACATGTATTGATGTATTTACATTTGTCTTTGGCATGTTCTTTTATCCCATATCTAGTAATTATGTTTTCCACTTACTCTCTTATCCTACAAAAGAGAGTGTCTTGTAATTGTTTTAGACGCATCAAATAAACAATATTCTACTCTATATGGTATCAAACGGTTATGATCCTCCTTAGCCTCTCCCCTCCCCAATTTTAACGCTTACCTTTCGCGATCTAACCGTACCACTTCCCATCTCTTCACCTTCCCCCTATCCCCCTATCCCCCTCCGCCAACCCAGCTTGTCCCTATCTGTCGTCGCCCCTCCTCTTTCTTCTCTTCTCGATGCCCCCTGCTGCTCCCCACCCCATGTTGCTCCTTCTGCAATCACATCCCCCATCCTCCTCTTCCCCTCCCGCCGCCAGCCCACCATCCCCTCCCCAAACCCGTCGCCATCCCACCCGCCAGCCCCGCTACTACCAATCTGTCATCCCACCCGCTGCCACCCCTCCATTCAGTCTACCGACATCCCCCTCCTACATCTCCGCCTCCTTGTTGCCACTTGCAACCACCTCTTCCTCACTGTCTCTCGCTTCATTTTCCCCTCTTTTTTCTAAAAACATTTCCCAAAATAGCCCGTTGACGACTTGAAGGTGCCACCTTTTCTCTACCTACACAACATGGTGGAGTAAATCTCACATTGTAGCTTAGGTCCTCTTTACTTCTCTATGTGGTCCCTATGTGGGTTTCTATGATCAGGTGATCTGGATCGTCTATTGTAGCTTAGTGTGTGTATCACACTACGTCTTGTTCTTCCTCTGTGTGCATCACCACCCCGTATCTCATGGCGTCTATGGATCTTCCTCTATCGTTGTGTTACCACCGTGAAACTGGATGGTTCCAACTACCATCTTCGGTCGGCTTCATTTGAGCTTTATGTTAAAGCCCAAGGGCGATATTCTCATATTTCTTCTCCTGCTCCTGCCCCTCCTGATGCCTTAGCTGATAAAAAAGCCAAACAAGCTCACGCTCAATGGACGAAAGATGATTTAGGTGTGATGGCGTGGATGGTTAACAACGTTGAACTAAAGATGAGTCAGTCTCTACTACGCCTCCAGACTACTAAAGCGATGTGGGATCAATTCCCCCATGTGTACTCTCAGAAGGTTTTTGAGATTTTCAAGAATCTGGAGGAAAAAGATATCAATGGATCTGTGGAGGATTATTATAATCAGTTCTCGGCTCTCTGGGATGAATACGAAGTGTATCACCCCTATTTTCTGATATCAAAGAAGTTCAACACTAACGCAATGAACTTTACTTAGTTCACTTTTTGGCTGAACTCCCTCATTCTTTGTCCTGGCATTGTCGACCAATTCATATCCAATGATCCCTTGTCTACACTACGGGGTGTACTCAAGCATGTCCAACGTCTTCCATCCATGCCATCTCTACCTTCTACTTCCTCTAATAATTCTGCTCTTAAAGTGCGCTCTAGTCAAGGCCATAGATGAGGAAGCGATCGAAGCCAAGGTCGTTCTTCTAGAGGTCTTGGACAAGGTCCTCCGCCGCCTAGATCTGGACGTGGACAACCTCTTACAGGGAGCCGATTTTGCAACTTTTGTGGTCGAACAAACCACATTGAAGATCGTTGTCGGGTGAAACATGGTGAATCTACATGGACGAACCAAGTTACATCTGATGCTTCTAATGATCCATCTGTTGTTGCCTCCAGTTCTACATTTGCTCATTGTTGAGTGGATCTAGGAGTTTGAGAACTCCTTCAGGCCCGCCTACCTTTGCAACCAGCTAATCAGGATGGAGGTTCTTCTACTTTACTTGCTTCTCAAGTAACTTATGGTAAAAATAGATGGATCACTGACTCTAGTGCATTTGCTCATATCTCTAATTGTTTTAAACTTTTTTCTGCCTTAACTAAGACATCCAGAGTTCCACCAATTACAAAGGTTGATGAAACTCAGTCCCTGGTGTACGGAATTGGAACTATTGCTCTATCTCATTATTTTCCCATAAAATTTGTGGTGTATGTTCTAAGATTTCCTTTAAATCTGTTATCTGTCAATAAAATTGTTAAGAGCATTCAGTGCTCTATCACTTTGGATCCTAAGGGTTAAGTTTTTCAAGATCTCCGGACAAAGACGGAAATTGGTTCGGGCCATGAGGGACCAGATGGACTGTACTACCTAGATGTACCACAATCTGCTGCTCTACTATCATCTTCAGTGACTGGACTACAATGGCACTATCATCGGTCCCAATTTTTCAGTCACACCCTGCCCCCATGCCCTGAAGTGCCCCCCTCCGCCGCCCCCCCAGCCGCCGCCAAC
Source organism: Alisma plantago-aquatica (assembly GCA_963693085.1). NCBI lineage: Eukaryota > Viridiplantae > Streptophyta > Magnoliopsida > Alismatales > Alismataceae > Alisma > Alisma plantago-aquatica. The sequence continues at coordinate 198,168,350 of OY856409.1, forward strand.
CACCGCCCCTCCCCCCCAGCGCCGCCGCCACCACCCCCTTCCCTCCCGCCGCCGCCGGCCTGCCCTCCCGCCGCCGCCGCTGCCCGCCCCACCACCACCCGCCACTCCTCCGCCTCCACCGCCCACCGCCACCCCTCCCTATTGCCGCCGTAGCAGCTCCACCCCCATCACCCATCGGCTGTCGTTATCCCTCCCTCTCCACCCCCGCATCCATCTTCTTCCTTCTTCACCAATCCCATCCTTCCTCTTCTCCTACCGGGTAATCGACTCTTTCGGACAGCCATAGACCTCTCACGTTGAGAGTCCCCTACGTCTCTGGTTCCTTTTCTGCTTGCGCCACATGAAGGATTATTGATTTCCTCATGACGACGTAGGTTTTCTTCATCTATCTCTGCCCGAATACGGGTTCTTCTGATCTGATGCGTCAGATCCTTGCTGCTGCTACTGCCCCATAGAGGGTTTATTATTTCTGTCTGTTGCTGCCCGTCGTGGGTTATTTACTTACTGCATGTTGCTGCTACGTCACCTTTCTGCTAGTGTCTGCCTCTGCCCAATATGACATCTGTGGAACCTCCTAGATCTCTCTGTGTTACCACGGTCAAGCTCGATGGATCCAACTACCATCTTTGGTCGACATCCTTTGTTCTATATGTCAAGGCTCAAGGCAGATACTCTCATCTTACTACTGATCCACCTCCTGTTCCTGATGCAACTGTTGGCGGCAAGACCAAACAGGCGTATGCTCAATGGTCTAAAGACAACTCGGGCGTTATGTCCTGGCTTCTCAACAGCACCGAGCCGCGCATTAGTCAGTCTCTCCTGTGCCTTCATGATGCCAAAGCAATGTGGGACCAGCTGTCTCATGTCTACTCACACCAGCAAAATCCGAAGAGGGTTTTTGAAATTTTCAAAAACCTAGCCAAAAAGGAGCTCAGATGCGTCCATTGAAGATTTTTACAACCAGTGCTCCGCTCTCTGGAACGAGTATGAGATCTACCACTCGTTGACTGCTGACATCAAAGAAGCTCAGAAGCAACGCAATGAACTCCAACTGATTCAGTTCTTAGTTGCACTTCCCGCTTCTTTTTCCGATGTGGTTGACCAAATATTGTCTAATGATCCGCTACCGACTCTTCGTGATGTTCTAAAGAGAGTCCAGCGACTACCTTCTGTTTCCTCTACACCAGCAATTGAGCATCCTACCTTGGTTGCTCGTACTAGTGATTCTGGACGTGGCCGCGGTCGTGGACGTGGCCGTGGAGGACGTCAACCACCTTCTGGAGGAAGAGGCACTTCCACAGCTCATGGGCGAGGTCAAGCCACTGGACCTCGCTACTGCAACTGGTGTGGTCGTGATAAACACACTGAAGATAGGTGCTAGATCAAGCACGACAAGCCAGCCTGGGCAAACCAGGCCTCCATTGAAGCTACTACAGAAGCTGCATCAGATCCATCAACTGCTCCTCCATCCACTGACTGGTTTCGCTCTGAGTTCGAGAAACTTTTCCAAGAGCGAATGACTCAACTACCCTCGACATTCACGGGAGGCTCTTCTGCTATGCTGGCGTCTCCCTCTGCTGGTAACTAAAAGTGGTGTATTGATTCTGGGGCGTCTGTTAACATGGCAGGCGACCTCCACCTATTTTCTGCCATATCTAAAACTTCACATATTCCATCTGTCACCGTTGTTAATGGCTCGAAAGCACTTGTACATGGCATTGGCACGGTTCCGTTATCTCGCAAGATGAATCTTCACTCTGTTTTATATATACCTCAGTTTCCTGTTAATTTACTATCTGTCAGTAAAACCGTCAAACAACTTCAGTGCTCTATTAAATTTGATCCCTCTGGCTGTGTTTTGAAGGATCTCCGCACAAAGATGAGGATTGGTTTGGGCCATGAAGGACCAGATGGACTTTACTACTTAGATGGACCACCTGCGGCGTCAGCTCTCTTATCTACATCTGTCCCAGGACTGCAGTGGCACGTTCGGCTAGGTCATTCGTCTGCTGCAAAGATGAAGTTTTTATTTCCTGCTTTAGCTGAACATAAATTCTCATGTGAAGCCTGCGTTTTGAATAAACAAACGAGGTCTGTTTTTCCTGCAAAGAATGATATTGGGTCTAAAGATATGTTTGACATTGTTCACTCTGACATCTGGGGTCCATGTAGTGTCCCGAGTCAATCTGGTGTTAAGTATTTCTTGACATTTATTGATGATTATTCCCGTGCTACCTGGCTTTTTCTGCTTAAAGACCGTAGTACTCTTTTGGACAATATCTGTGTTTTCTTCTCAGAAATAAAAACTCAATTCAATAAAACCATCAAAATTCTTCGTACTGACAATGCCCTAGAGTTTATGCAAAAGTTTGTCACCTCATTTTGTTCTAATCATGGCACCATACACCAAACCACTTGTCCCTATACTCCTCAGCAAAATGGTGTTGCTGAACGCAAAAACCGCCATCTCTTAGAGGTTGCTCGCACTCTTCTTATCCATTACAAAGTCCCTCACCGAATCTGGCCTGAGGCTATCACTACGGCATGTTTTCTTATAAACTGCATGCCCTCCTCTGTTTTACAAAATCACATCCCATACTCTATCTTGTTTCCTGTACCACCTAACATTTTTGGGTGTACCTGTTTTGTTAAAAACATGTCCCCAGGAATGTTGAAACTTGACCCTCGATCTACAAGTGCATTTTCTTGGGTTATTCACGAACTCAGAAAGGCTATCGTTGCTTTGATCCGATACTTAGACAGTGGTTTGTCAGTGCGGATGTTGCCTTTTTTTAGCATATGCCCTTCTTTTCTGAGGATGGAGCTAGCCTAACTCCTGATGTGTTGGCACAAACACCTCTACCGGACATTGTTGAAAATCTATTTGTATCTGACCAGCCTGAAGAACGTCCACTGCAAGTGTACAAACGCCGACCGAAGACAAGCACTCCTTCCATGGCCCCTCCTCAACCAATTCCTGCGTCTGCGGATGATCAAATAAACACTGAGGTAAACTCTGACCTGCACCTTCCTATCAGCTTAAGCAAAGGTGTACGCTCCTGTACTAAGCATCCTATCAGTCATTTCTGCACTTCTGATAATCTGCATAACAACTTTGCCTGCTTTACTACTGCACTATCTGTTGTCAGTATTCCAAAAAATACTACAGAGGCTCTTACTATTCCAGCATGGAAGAAGGCAATGGACCAGGAAATGCAGGCACTATGTGATCGCAAGACATGGGAGCTTGTGGATCGTCCGACTTCTTGCCCTACAATGGGCTGTCGTTGGATCTTTACTATTAAATATCAGTCGGATGGTACTATTGAACGTCTCAAAGCCCGTCTTGTTGCTAAGGGCTACACACAGACCTACGGTGTTGATTATTTTGAGACTTTCTCTCTTGTTGCACGGTTAAACTTTGTTCGCATTCTGATTTCTGTAGCTGTGAATAAAGATTGGTCACTCTATCAGCTTGATGTGAAAAATGCATTTCTTTATGGAGATTTACAGGAAGAAGTATACATGGAGCAACCACCTGGATTCGTTGCTCAGGGGGAGTTTGCCTCCAAAGTACATAAGCTGCTGCATAAGGCTATCTATGGTCTCAAGCAAAGTCCACGAGCCTGGTTTGACAAGCTTAGTCAAATTTTAATCACCTTTGGCTTTCGTCGTTCTCATTCTGACCATTCCGTCTTCATTCGAAAGACAGTAGCCGGAATCAAGTCCCCTACATTCTTCTGTATCCAGATGCACCCCTTTTTTTTGTACCTCCTCATATCTTTCTATTAAAAATCTTCACCCAAGGCTTACTAAATTTGACCATTGATCTACTACGTGTGTTTTTTTGGGGTATTCTAGAACTCAAAAGGGATACCGGTGCTATGATCCTTCCAGTCGCCAATGCCAATGCTGATGTGATTTTTTTAAATACTCTAAAAAGGGTCTACTTTATCTAGTGGCCTATTGGATCCTACTCCCAGGAATGAGTTATCTGATTTCAATGTCGTTTTGACGGCGTAGATATGGAGATCTAAGGAAATTACAACGGAAATTTAGATAAATGCAACTGTGCCTGTTTTGACGCCAAAATGAAAGAATTAAACCATAAAATTTTGCAGGTGTGATCTCTACACCTAAATGTGTCGGTTTATGCAATAAAATTGTATATGGGGGTAGGTGGGGGGTTCATGTGGAAGGTAAGGAAACTTTCTTATTACCTGGGGATTTCGATGACAAAATGTACGAATTAAGTTATGTAATTGTGCAAGTATGAGCTATATACATGCATGTACTTATTTGTTCTATAATATCAAATGTTGGATATGTAGGGCATCCCCACATATTTTACTTGGGTTGATAGTTTGTTGTTGATATTGACTCAATAGTCAATTTCTTCATTGGCCCCAAGAACACTAGTGCAATGTTTCCAAGCAAAATCATTATTTTTTGGTGTGGTTGGCTTTCTAGCAACCCCATTGTCTAATAAGCCACCACTATGACACAGCTTAATAATTTGAATAGCAAATATTAGGGGATGTCATGCAATTATGAAATAGTTATAAGTACATACTATGTATGAGTACTAAATGGTGAAATAACCCCAATCCCCCTTACTCCTCTTCAAAAAACAACAATAACACCAAGTATTGCAATTATCGAAACTTCCATCGAATTTTTTGAGTTGTGCACAAAATTCCTCAAATTCCATAGAAATTTGGCAAAATTCATTGAAATCATCGCAATTTTGTCAAAAATTTGAGAAATGCAATCTTGGTAGCACTTTCGACCAAAATTGACACAATCGCATGTTTCGATACCAGATTCCATCGAAATCCATGGTTGTATAGGCGGTTGGGCGACTAGGCGTTGCCTGGGGACGCCCAGGCCGCCCAGGCGGAGGCTTGGGCGTTATATTATTTTAGTGGATTTATGTTCAATATATGAATAAATATAATCCCTAGATATATAGCTATACATTATAAATACAAATAGTGGATAAATATATACAAATCAGTAAATAAATAAATACAAATCAGTAGATTAATAAATACAAATCGGTAGATAAATAAATACAAAACATTAGATAAATAAATAGAAATCAGTATATAAATAAATACAAATCGGTAGAAAAACAAATATAGATCAGTAGCTGAATAAATAATTTCAAAATCAGTAGAGAAATAAATATTGAATACAAATCCCAAATTTCAAATAAATAGATGAGGCAGCAGCACTAGTTGATGAATAGTTGTTGAGGGTGGGTTAGATTAGGGATTTCATGTATGAGTATACATTATGAATACAAAATAGTGGATAAATAAATACAAATCAGTAAATAAATAAGTACAAATCAGTAAATAAATATATACAGACCGGTAGATAAATAAATACAAACCAGTACTTAGTAGACAAATAAATACACAACAGTAGATAAATAAATACAAATCAGTAAATAAATAAATACAAATCAGTAGATAAAAAAATACAATTGGTAAATAAATAAATAAATACAAATCAGTACTCAGTAGATAAATAAATACAAAACAGCAGATAAATAAATACAATCAGTATATTAATAAATACAAATCGTTAGACAAATAAATATAAATCAGTAGATGAATAAATCATTTCAAAATCAGTAGACGAATATATATTAAATACAAATTCCAAATTTCAAATAAATAGATGAGGCAACAGCAATAGTTGATGAGTAGTTGTTGGGGTGGGTTAGATTATGGATTTTATATAGAGGTTTAGAATTAATAGGATTCATATGTAGGTTTTAGAGTAGGATTTTAATATGATATTATACTAATACAAATCCTGTTTACTATTAGGAATTTTATAATTGATAGGAATCAAGTAAAAAATATCTTAATGGGCCTGATTAAGTGGCCCAATCTGCCTGGGCGGACGCCTCGGCCGCCTAGCCCGCCTGGGTACACTGAATGTACTGGGCGCCAGGCTTTGGAGGACCCAAGGGCCGCCTAGGCGCCTGCCTGCATAGTCACAATATACTCCGACTTTTTGAAAAAGTCGCGTTTAAAACACGAATTTTTCCCTAGACGTATGAAACTCCCGAATAAATCTCAATTCCCGAATATTACGTATTATTTCCGTATTTTTCACGAATTAATCACGTTTAATTTTTTTTCCTGTTTTATACTTTCTTTTCCCGTATTATACTGATTAAGACTCTAACTTAGTTTGAGCGCATATGTGTCTGTGTGTATGTACATGCATATATGTGTGTATGTATTAATATATGTATATGTGTAAGTAATAGTTATAGATATATGTATGCAATATATATATGTAAAATGTGTAAAACATATGTATACATACATCTGAATGCAATATAAGCATATATCCTCTAATTTTTTCCGACTTTTTTCCGAATAGTTGACCGTACTTTTACTGTACGTTGACCGCTTTTTACCCAATTTTCCCGCATAATTGCCGAATTCCGAACTTTTCAACTCAACCGAACGTATTCCGAATACCGAATTTGTGACTATGAATTATTGCCCGTACAACACAGTCGAAATCGAAATTTTTGGAGAAAAATTCGCCAATTTCGATGAAACCTCATTCCTTGCCTACTCTACTCTCTCAAGTTGTGGAAGATGTTCCTAATGAAGAAACTGAGATTCTTGCTCCACCCCTTACAATATACAAGTGAAGACCCCAGGCTACAATTTCCTCTATTGCCCCTCAACAACCACATCCTCCTTCGACAAATCACAACATCTCTCAAGTACTTTTTGACATGCACCTTCCAATAAGTCAAAGGAAATATGTTTGTTCCTGTACCCAGCATCCTGCTAGTACTTATGCTCTACTGCTAATCTTAGTGCTAGCTTTGCCTGCTTTACTTCTGCTATGATGTCTCTATACCAAAGAATGTGACTCAAGCATTAGTGCATTACACATCCTATCTAGCGTCAAGCTATGGAAACTGAGATGACTGCTCTTCGCAAAAGAAAGACTTGGGATCTTGTTCTTGTTGGATGTCATTCGATATTCACTATTACATACCAGTCTGATGGTACAGTTGAACGACTGAAAGCACGTCTAGTGGCAAAAGGTTATACCCAGACCTATGGGTATTTTGAAACTTTTTCTCTTGTTGCTAGACTTAATTCTATATGGGTGCTTTATCTCTGTTGTCGTGAATCATGATTGGCCACTTTTTCAACTTGATGATAAAAACACTTTTTTACATGGAGACTTGCATGAGGAAGTATATTTGGAGCAACCATCTGATTTTTTGCTCAAGGGGAGTGTTCTAAAGTCTGCAGACTCCGAAAAGCGATTTATGGCTAAAACAAAGACCACGAGCGTGGTTTTACATAAGCAGAAATTCTCCTAAAATTTAATTTTTGACGTTCACATTCTGAGCGCTCTATATTCATAAGAAAAACTACTTATGAGCTTGTTATTCGTATTGCTATGTGGATGACATAATTCTTTCCAGTAGCAATAAAGAAGGTATTCAAGCTACTAAAAGATATCTTGAACAACATTGTGTTACAATGAATCTAGGGGAACTCATATACTTCTTGGGAATTCAAGTTTCCTAATATTCTTCTGGCATTTGTCTTTCACAACGCAAATTTGTTCTAGATCTTCCCAAAGAAACATGCATGCTTGGAACTAAGCCTGCTAGCACCCCTTTGGATCCTGATACAAATTCAGATGATGAGTCTTCTCCACCTTATCCTGATAACCACCAATTAAGAAGATTGGTTGATAAGTTGACCCATCTCACTGTTACTAGAGTTGACATTACTTCTGCTTTTGGAATTGTCAATAGGTATTTGGATAGACCTCAACAATTGTCACTGGGATGTTGTTTGTATGGACACTACAAACTCAGTGGTTATTGTGACTCTGGCTATGTTGGTAGTAGATGTGACAGAAAATCCACCTCTGGTTATTGTACTTTTGTTGGAGGCAATCTGGTCACATGGTATAGCAAGAAATAGACTTGGTTGCTCAGTCCGCTGCTAAAGCGGAGATAGATCCATGGTTCATACTACTTGCAAACTTATGTGGTTCTAAGGACTCCTCAAGGAATTTGATAGATGTGACCCGGATCCTATTCCTATGTACAGTGACAAGAAAGCCTTCATTTTTATTGCCAACAACTGTACTTTTCATGAGTGCACCAAGCATATAGAAGTGGATTGCCACTTCGTCCAAGAATATGTCCGGTTAGGTCGTATTTCCCTCCTTATATCCGGATAGAAGATCCATGTATTGAGCCAAACACTATAAATAGAAGAAGAGGAAGGCCTAATTTAACATGGGATGAGCTTATAAAGAGAGATTTTGAATCTCTACATCTCAATCAGAATATGGCCCATGATAGAGCTGAATGGAAACGAAGGATCCATGTAGCCGACCCCAACATAGTTGGGATTGAGGCTTAGATGATGAGGATGATGATGATGATGATCCGAATAGAAGATCAAGTTGCTGACATCTTCACAAAGTTGCTTCTCAAACTCACTTTACTACACCAGTGGACAAGTTGGGCATGTTTGACATCTAATCTCCAGCTTAAGGGGGAGTATTGATACATTTACGTTATGCTTTACACTTGTATTTGTCTTTAGCCTGGGAATTTGTTCGGTTAGGTCGTATTTCCACTCCTTATATCCGGACATAAGATCAAGTTATTGACATCTTCACAAAGTTGCTTCCAAAACCTCGCTTTACTACACTAGTGGACAAGTTGGGCATGTTTGACATCTAATCTCCAGCTTGAGGGGGGTATTGATATATTTACTTTATGTTTTAGACTTGTATTGTCTTTAGCATATTCTTTTATACCATATCTACTAGTTTTGTTTTCCACATGCTCTTGTCCTATAAAAGAGAGTGTCTTGTAATTGTTTTAGACATCAAATAAACATTATCCCACTCTATAACAGCAATGTGTTCTACAAGATCTCGGATAATTTTTTTGTTGAACGGCAAGGGATAAATCTTTGAATGACTATTATGATACTAATGCCACCTTGTCACAATAGTTGAACTTCTTCTAGCATGTGATCTTTAATGAACAGACAAAAGAATGTGCCAATCACATTACTATGTAATTCTTAAACAATTTCCATCTGTCATATGCCCCCATTCGCAGTATCATCTTGGTAAGCAACCAGTTCCCCACAGACTACAACTCAGTCGGGCTACTTTACCAGATGCACAACTTGCCATGTATGTTACCGTTGTATACAAGGACGTGATGTGCCCCTCAGACAAAAATGTACGTTCTATAAACATTTGGGCGCCTAGAGAGAAGTATTGCCAAAAGCATGGCCATCCCTATGGTCGAGGCCGCGGAGCCAACACATCCCATTCTTTAGGAAGTTTCCATCTCCTCTATTAAATAGAAGCAGCTACTGCAGGCGTCTCAAAACCCTCTGGGATCCAGGGACTCCAAATCTTCACAACTCGCTACAACATCTTCAATGCATCTTAGCTTGCAACCAAGGTAATGTAGAGCTCCAAGAGTTTCCAACTTTATCTGGATCATTGATTGTGGGGCCATACAACACATAACTTATGAGACATGACTGGTATAAGACACATTTTAAATTTAATCCTAAAATCCCATTTCCACATTTTTTCACCCTAGTTGTTCGATCCAATGGAATGGTCCAACAATGTGGCAATGTGTACCATTCACCCAAACTTCAAATTCAGTTTATGCATTATGTTCCAAACTACCCCTTCAACTTAATTTTTTGCTAAACTTGTTGATGCTTTTAAATGTTACATAACCTTTGGTAGTCATAGCTTTTTGTTGTTGAATTCTTAAGAGGTTGAAGATGATTTATCTAGGTTCTATAGCTAGTGAAATGTACTACTTCAGTGATGGCAACCACTATTATGCTCTCCTTTTGTGTTCACCTCTTCAGCTTCACCAGCACAATGGCACCCATCTCTAGAGAAATTCAAATGGCATGAGTTGTCATTATCTAGTTCAAAAAGTCTTCCCTGTGATTTTTGTCAACTAGGGAAGCTCCATTGGATTTCTTTTGCAAAAAATGATTTTATGTTTGGAAAACATATTTGATCTTCTTCACAGTGGCACATGTGGTCCTTTCTGGGCCACGAATTTTAATGGATTTCGGTATTTTGTGACGCTTTGATGACTTCTCTATAATTATGTAGGCATCTATTCTACCAAAATGTGATAAGTTCATTACCCTACATTTGTTCTACCAAAATGTGATAAGATCATTACTTAATTTCTAGTATTCAAGTGGATGGTGATGTTTAAAATTATGTTATCTCATAGGATCACAACAGGATTGCTAAAATGGATGAGTGCAACTAGACTAGTAAGTAGTATATGAATGGAAGATCTCTCTCAGATTAAAAGTAAGTTCTTTGGAACAGCTATATGAGTATACAACTAACTAAGCTATATGGGAGTTAATGTTGGACGGTAAAGAAACAATGTCTCAATAGTCGAAATGCGTATGCCGAGATAGATGTGTGGAAAGATTGTTTGAGAAATGATTACATCTGAAACAAAGTGGGGTGGCTACTAGCAAGCATTGAGGAAAAGTTGTGGGAGGGTCGTCTGACATGGTATGGATATGTCTACTGGGGTATGTAGCATAGGGGTTCTAGATTCCTCTTCTCATGTTATTCATGATTTTGTCTCTTCGCCAAATTGGTTGTTATCGGGAGTTTACGCGAGTCCCCGCCACTAGAGAGCAGTTCTGCTTCTCATTCCTCATTCAGATTGTCAGGTTTTTCTTGCCACGGAGGAAAAGTTGTGTGAGGGTTGTCCGACATGGTATGGATATGTCCATGTCGAACTACTAATGTGCCTTAGTTAGAACAATAAGAAGCATGCCTAAGGAAAGAGCTTATAAAGTGCAAATTTTAATGTTTACATCTTGATCAGAGTATGACCCATAACATAGCTAATCGGATAAGAAGGATTCATGTAGTCTACCCCAACATGGTTGGGATTTAGGCTTAGACCATGATAATGACTCCATTCTAATTGTAAAAAAGAATTACAAACATAAAATAACATTTAAATTGCTAAATGTCTTCATGCTTTTCATAAAGGATCTTGTTTTTATTACATTAGAAAATTGTTAGAGCTAGTTGTTAGTTGTTATATATATTTCGATGAGCAAGATGTTCGAGAAAACACTTGATATTATATACTAAATTTATAGTAAAGTGATGGATAAAGCATGGAAACAAATTTCCAGAACTATTCCTATATATCCAGTTTACCCCTAATATTGCATATCATTGAACCATTGACATATTTATACCTAGGTTCATCATAGACGGGTCCATGGGCCTGTGTATGGGTGATAATGTCCTTTCAAGGCTAATTGTCTAAGTGTTCAAATCATAGATTGCCATCAATGTAAGGTGTCTGATACCATTGGTATTCAGTTTTGATACCTTTCACATCCAATTTCCGTTTTGTAGTGGTCGGCACCTTGAATATGATTTCTATATTAGGGACTATGATATCCTTATTAAAGCTTTAATTGTAATGTAACAGCCTAGCAAGTGATGGTATCTAAATTGTAGACCCTATTTATATCAAAGGAGCACCAAATATATGTATTAACATGGAATTATAATAGTACATGATGTCATGGCAATTATATCAGATGAGTTTACATATGCTAGATCAAACTACCCACGTGAAATCACTTAAATGCCACTGTGCCAATATTATATTATCATAACTATATTGTTACATTATCAATTTTTTAGATTACAGCATACTTGTTAAGGCATGCGCCTAAGCGGCAAGGCACCCAAAGGCATTTATATATTAGATCATCTTACCTATATTAGTTCATAGTACCTATACTTGCCTTGCGCTTCGCCTAATTTACAGACTTGACCATATTTTATGGGATTTGGGGCATACTAATGGGTTTATATGTTCTTTTTTGTTGTCACAGTGTTCATCCTTTATTTTTGGCAATGTAATCTGCCGAATATTAATTTTATCCACGAATAAATACTCCTTAATGCAGAAATTCTTCTGTCATATCTGTGCCTTCATTTTAGTTTCTGTTTTGGGCGTTATGTGATGAAGGACGTCCATTAATGGGTTATATGTTCTTTTGTATTGTCACAATGTTTAGATTAAATGTTTTTGTCTATGTTGTGTGCTAAATATTAATTTATTTGCCATGAAATATTATTAATGTGTGTATTTTGTTGTCTAACTTTGTCTCTTCACTTTTGTTTAAGTTTTAGGGGCTATTTTATGAAGGACGGTCATTAATTTGTTGAAGACTTGGAGCTATTTTATTTAATCTTATTTATTTACTGGTTATCCACCTCTTACATTGTCAATGGTTTTCCTTTCTAGTCTTTGGCACTAATATACTAAGAAATTATTAGAAATATCATTTGTAAGCTTTTATCTATACTACTATAAAAAGAGTGAATAGTTTTAAAGATTTACCATCCTGCCATTTTCAACCTTCCTCTCTCTTCCCAACCAACCAGAAGGCAACAAATTCAAAATCCTGCTTCTTCCGTAACTTTCTCTCTTCCGGCAGTGGTTCATGCTATTTGCAAAGCAAAAAGTTTATCCCTCCCACGGTCCCACCAAGTTTGACGCACGTCCTGCTATTGATTGCCTACGTTTGTAGTGCAAAGAATCTAACTACCCATGCTCTACTCTTTCTGTATTTTTCTCTTTTACTTATTCTTTTTGTCTAAGCAATTCCTCCATTTGCGGTAATCAGTTTATTTACAAAAAATATATTTTACCTCAATTCAGTTATTAAATCGAGACTTTTTCAGTCAATCTTTACTTTTATTTTCTCACAATTGCTTAGCACTTTGCTTTTATCTTTCTATTTCGTAGTTACAAGACAAATACTAGATAAATACAATAGCCATATCAACGTCTTCTCCACTCCCTCTCCCATAGCGGCGCCTCCACTACCTCTCCCATAATAACAATTCTTGGATTCCTCCATCGCACGACCGATCTTCCCCCATTAACAACATCTTTCGGTGCCAAGAAAAGGACGTCCGAGATGAGCGTAAATTCTCTCTCCATGTTTTCCTCCCATTTTATAACTGCCTGCAAGATAATGCCTCATTTTTCGGATCCAAACATCTTTCCTCTCTCCAATTTACAATTTTCAAACTTAATTAATGTTCGGCCTCTTATTCCGTCTTTAAATAGTTGATACAAATTAGTAACTACTTCATCCAGCCACCATTCTTATTCCGTCTTTAAATAATTGATACAAATTAGTAACTACTTCATCGACCCACCATTCCACGTTCCCCGAACAAGAACATCCCTATAATCATTTTATCCTGCGATCTGAACAAACTATTGTCACCCTTTTAAATTCTTTCCCAGTCTTCTCAATTTCTCTCTCCACGTCCATATCCCTCTTTTGTTTGTCATGTCTTTCTCTTCCTATAACCATTTTCTCCTCAAATCTCTCCAACCCCATTCTACTTTTCTTTCCAAACATCCCTAGCTCTCTCTCTCCCGTTCTTCTTACTCCATGGTTATATGAGGGCGGATTTCTTTCTATATATCCCAAAGAATCTCTTCCACCTTCTCCTTGCTTGACGGTTTAGAAAGAGAAAAATGTATCAAAGCTGTGGTAGAATGTCGTATAATGGTTTTCCCATTATGACAACACCAGATATTTACACACCACTTTTTGCAACCACCGTTCTGCTGGAACTGGCGGAGTGTTTTCCAACCACAAACTTGTGTATTAGGAGTCTAGCTGCAACCAAGGAAATTTCCTTAAAGCTATGGTGGTAATGAGTTCGATTTCTATCAACATGCTTGATTCTTACAAGAATTAACCAAATGGAGTTACCTACATAAGTTGACTAAGGTCAGTTTCTACAATCTGTAACATACTTCGTTCTCGATGCTTTTATATAAAATTACGTATATGTCACATCATTGATGTTTTCACAAATTACCGTCAACACAGTCATCCGGTTCAATTCCAAATACGTTATAGTGTGGCACTTTTCCAGTCTTTTTTCTTGTATCGTTTATTTCAGGTCCATGATATGCCATGATATCTTTAGTATTCATCTCCTTCTTTAATTCCATTTTGTTCTGTGATTCTGATCGTTTTTAATCTGTTAATAGGTTACAACATTGAGATTAAACAAATTTTCAGTTCTATGTTATTTGAACTGCTCCAGTCCTTAATTCTCTCACTCTGTCCCCTCATCTCTTTCAAAACCGTTCATGAATTTTCTCTCACACACTCTTAATGAACAAAGTTTCAGTCAAATAAAATTGAAACAAATTTATTTTATAACTTTCCCATGGAAAAGAATAAAGATAAAATCAAATAAACAGGGAAGTCAATTTCCACTTTCAATGTTGGTTCTGGTAATTGCTCTCCCTAATGGACTGCTCTCCCCACATGGACCCATTTCTTCATTTTTTGTAATTTTATCAACAATATTGTAACCTATTAATATACAATTTCTGATAAAAAATCAATCAATAGATTTTCTTTTTGCCTTTTGTAACAAATACTCCTTCACCTATTTTCTTATTGGGAACAAAACATACTAGAACGTGGTAGTAATTTTAAGCAACCTATCCCACTCTTATGTTGTAGATTACTCAGTTTTCAAATCAGAACTCAGTCAAACCCTCTACTTTTTCCATAAAAGGATTTTCATATTCAAAATCCAACCAGTTGCCCCATGTTCTCCATATGCTATCTTTCCTAATATTTTGTCAATATGTTTCATTATCTATATGTTTGCTACTATAAAAAAACTAAATAAATTTACTTGTTTAAAATTGTGTCATTATTTATTTGGTAAAAATGGCCGATCAATAAGGAATAAGGAGATCAAATTTCTTGCATTATCCTTGACTATCTTTCTCAACACACTTTTTCTTACTTTTCCTCTCATAAATCTCCTCTTTTCTCTCTCTTCTTCCATGACCCTACTAAACCACATCCTTCAACACACACATTTCAAAATCTTACAGGTACACAAAAAAAATCCTACTCTCATGCCATCCATTACGCCCCCATCTCTAACACCCCTAACAATACCCGAGATTTTCACTAGGTGCAAATATCATGTGCCCGGGATAATGTCCCAGTGCAACACAGCTGTACATTCTGATAGTGGTCTCGTGACTCTTGAAAGATGAATGTAAAATACATGGCTGAGATGTATGGAGATAGAGAGGGTGATAGAGGTCATTTACAGAAGACTTCAACTCATTTTCTCTCCCCATGCTCACCAAATCTAACTCCCCAACAAGCCCACCGATTTTCAAAACACCATCTATCTTTTCCTCTATCTTTCTATGTGCTATCAATTTTATGATGTCCACTTTTTCTGAAAATAAAATAGCTTTTCTCAAACCAGTTCATTTTTCATTTAATCTTATTTTCAAACTTATTCCCATTTTGCAAATTTTTATTTTCATCACTAGCAATTTCTAATATTGAAATGGTCACTTCTACTGCCAATTCTTCTTTGTTATTCCTCTTTTTTTCTTATTTACCTCTCTCTCTCCTTTCATGTTCCTGATAAAACACAATTTTCAATGCATAATTCAAACACTAACACCACAGACTAATATGACTCAAACTCTTACACAACACTCACGACTTGTTTGCAAGAATGAATAGCCACTTATACCTCTCTTCCCATAACCATCACCCAGAATTCACTCTACCTATGCTCATCCTCTCTAACCATCCTCAATAACCCCAGTGGTTCCCTAAACACACACTCTCCCTCACACACAAGTGTCAATTACAAATTCAATCCATGATAGGGAGTCTGAAGTCCACTGAAAACTCTGGCAATTTCTTCATCACCATCATTTATAAGATCTTATCTGAAAAATTACAATAATGTTAGTCCGTCATTCAATCAGTAATTTTAAACTTATTCATGTTTCATGAACTTTCCTTTTTATCATTACAAATCTCTTAGAAAAATACACCTACTTTTATTGTCACTTAATCATAATCCATCATCTCTAGATATATATAATTATTAATGTCTATATAAAATACCCGCCTATACCTTGACAAATTACTTATTCTCACTATTGACCATGTTGATATTTTTATAAATTTGTATGCCATGATCACATTTTTTTGAATTATTTGACCGATAATATAATTATTTATTTCAAGTGATGTGATAAATATGTTTCTCATACATCCCACATTAGTCCATATGGGAAATAACAACAAGTTGTGAAGGGATAATAGTAATCAGGCAGTTACCAATTTGTTACACACGTCACCCTACGATCGATTCTACTTTTGCATCTTCTATATGAGTTTTTATATGGGATATTTCTAGAAAATAACTTCTTAGATGTAAAGATTATGCTTAATGCTTCAGGGACCCAAAAGGTTGTGATAGAAAGCCACTACAACCCTCCTACTATGCTACAATCAAGTTCATCTTTTTGTCTAATGGGCAACTATCAAATAGTCTTGCCTTTAGAGCAGTACAGCTTTGCACATAGTATTTACCTATCTCTTCATCTCTCTCATTTATACCATAACTTTTTTTATCTATATCTCTTAGTTTCCTTTTTAGAATTTTCTTCCTCATCTATCATGTATCCTTTAAACCCGTAAAATGAGTAACATATATTTCTAATGATTGTGAATTCGATCAATATCTTTAACTGGAAGCTTGTCAATTAGATAATGTGTGGTTTCATTTTCTCCTTTTTAAATTTTATTTATTTTATTCTATGTTTCTATTTTCCTTTCTCCTCTATACTTTCAACTCTCTTTTCTATCCATTAAAAAGTTGTTTCGTTAACAATCCAATAATTTCCCATATTATGTTCTGCCAACTCATATAAGTAAATAGTTTAAATTAAAAATTAATTTATTCTTTTATATTACATTATGATAGTTAGAAAAATTATTTACTAATAAACCTTTCTTTACTTAGTTAACAATTGTCTACCACAATTATCATCTAATTGGATTATACATTCCTTAAAAGTTTTAAATTCCAGGAAACTATAAAAAGTGGAATTCATTAATCACATTAAAACCTTTTTATAATTTTTTGTAATTTAAAAAATAGCATTAGAAAACATAATAAATGTGCACTCTCATTTACTTTTTCTCCTCACTTTTTTTCTCTCCATCTGTTTGTTTGTTTTTTTCTCATTTACTTCAACTACCCTATTATCTCTCTCATAGCCCAGTAACAAACTCCACCTAATTCCTATGATATAGCTTGATTTTATGCATCTTCATTTCCTTTTTTCCTATTTACCATTCTTATCACTTTATCTATGCTTTATATTCTTCATTTTGAATCCACGTAATTTGTGTTAATAACCAACATTATTTTTACTAATAATAATATATCACTCTTCTCATGTAGACACAATTCTTTCAAAATGGAACAAATAATAATATTTTTTTATCTACCTTTAATTACACAAGCACGTAAGGAATGTACATACATACACAATATCCAAATATGATGGCAACTGCATTTTGTTTTCTATTTTCTATTTTCATACTCCTACATATTTACTTATAAATATAATTTCCTATACATGGAATATTATAAGTTTGCAATACACCAATATATACATTTCTAAAGAAAATTTTCAATTGCCCAAATCTTTTTAGACAATATAATAAACAGATTGAACAATATATATATTGAGAATAATGTACACAATATGGATGCATCTAGCTATTTTAAAATATCTTTGCATGGTAGTACTGATTCATCATACTATATTACATATTTACACGTACTTAGTATTTAGTTATATTAGTAAGAAATATAAAGAGATTTTTTATTATTCTTTTTCAAAATTTTATGCGTGATAATGTTACTGCATCTAACTATATTACGGATTTAAACGTCTTGGTATTTAGTTTGATTACTACAAAAATTAAATTTGTTTATTTGTTTTCAATATATTATTTTTTATATAAATTTTACACTTCAATAAGACACGTGCATGTGCACGTATGTGTTTACTAGTTTCATAAGATGCATACATAAGAGGATTGGTACTAAATATATGCATTCACTTACATATATAGCTACGAAAAATATGTATATGAGGGGGGAAATGTCTATAAAATCATAAAGCATATCTATATAAATAGGTAACATGTACAGTTATTTATTTTTAGAAATCTAATAAGGCAACGCCTAGACTCTCTCAGGCATAGCCTCTTGCTATCTTAACAAGTAGGGATCATAATATGCATATAAAATCAATCTAAGATGTCACATCTGAAATATCCATAAGTTTATGCATACAATACGTACGCGAGTGAAATAACCTGCAAATAACACAGAAAACTCTTTTATGTTTTAACCCTAAGTTTATTTTGTAGGTAAACAAATTCAGAATGGTCCAAAAACAATGCCAAAAAACATCATAATGTATATAACTAAAATGGGGGCGTGCAAGTTTATTAATAAATAGATAAACAAATTCAGAATGGCCCAAAAACAATGCCAAAAAACATTATAATGTATATAACTAAAATGGGGGCGTGCAAGTTTATTAATAAATAGATAACTATCATTGAGAGAAAATATCAGTTACCTGAGTTTGTTTACTAATGAGCATGTCAGGGTTTGGTCTGAGATTTGTTGGATCATCTTCCTGCTCAGCTTTCTCATTTTCATCGGGAGCATCGTTGTTGTTGTTGTTTGGAGGATTATTCGCTGCCTGTGTAAGTTTCTGAACTTGATACTCCAGCTTCTTGTCTATTGGACGGATCTACATCACAATTAACCAAAGCTATTTAGCAATAAGAAGGGTGTCTAGACGAAATTGTAATTGAATATAGCATTAGGAAAAAATAAATGTTAACCTTTTCTAGGAAAAGTCTAATCTCTACAAGGCTCCTGATAACTGGGTGTCCAGCAACCGATAATCCTTTTGCTTTGCGGAGCAGATAATAGACAATCGACTGACAGTAGCTAAGAAGAAGCAAGTGCTTTGCCTCCATATAACTTAAACCATCTACAGTGGAGAAGTCGTCCCGTTTAACCTGCCACCACAACATAAGATAAATCCCTCTGATTCAAAGAGAGTGGGAAATTTTGCACGCGCGGAGGAGGGAGTGATTCGAGCAGAATCTTCACCATTTTAGAGATATCCTGCACGATCCCCGTCACGATTTCCAGCCCTTTATTCATCTCGATCAACAGTGCAGCTAACATTGGAGCATCTCTGGGTCCAGGATAATTCAAACAGAGAAATTAGATTCAAGGCGCGGAATAAGTCGGTTTTTGCAATTCTTGGGCTGTAAAGTGGTACCTGGAGATTTTCTCCTCCTGAGATAACGAAGAGTGTTGCTTCTCCTCCATTGTGCCGTCCATCTTAACCGTATGAACTCTTCCAAACTCTTCCCCTGCACGAATGATCGTACAAATCCTTCACCTGCACGAATGTGAGTAGAAGTGAGAGCGAGTAAAAGAGCCGCTGCCTCGTGCTCTGTACGAGGGCCGGCGCAGAGCCAAGAGGTTTGCGTTCGTGGTTTTCCTTAGACAGTGCGGCTTAAGGCTCCGTTTGGTTCAACAGAAAGGTTTGACATGTGAAAAGGAATGGAATAGAAAGGCACATACATTGAATGGGATGTTTGTCTTCTTTCCTATGTTTGGATGCAACCAAGAGAGGACCCGGAAAGGGGTTCAATTTAGCTTCGCAACTTTTTATCTTCCTAATACAAACCGACCAACAATTGTGTGGCGGAAACAGAAAAAACAAATTGGAAGAGGAGCATTGTGTGCAGAACTGGGAGAACAGTTCAGATTGAGAACGGTGACGTCCACAAGTATTTTGTGGGGAACTGGGACAACTGTTGAGATTGATAACGGTGACAGAAAGGTCAGAGGACAAGGATGGAGAGCGGAAGTTAACGGTTTCGATGTGTGTGGAACTAGCATAGGGGAGAAGATCGAGATTAACCTAATGACAAGAAACCAACCTCGTGAGAGAAGGGCTAGTGGAGGATATCTGGAGAGTAGCGGCGGCGGAGGCAGTGGACGGGTGGAGGTAGAGGCGGCGGCAGAAGGCACCAGAAGCAGATGTGTTTGCAAGCAAGAGTAAGGAGACCGCGATTCTGGAGTCGGGGACGGGCGCTCGGGCGCTACCCTTTCTGTCCTAGTTTCCTACTAGCTGATTCACGTGCTAAGCAGTAAGCACTCAAGTCACATTTTAATTGACATTAAGGTTGAGTGAAGATTATTTTAAATCAGTTAAACATCTGCTGAATTAGGCTGAATTAAATTGTAACCCCCAATAACCGCACAATATATAATAGTTATTACTATGTTTGTTGAAAATAAATATGAAAGAAAGTTGTTTGAGTAGCAATTGTATTTTTTGATACATGGTGATCTGCTACACATGTCTAATCCTGAAATTACATTGATGGAGCGGCTCTAGTATGATCTATTATCATACAATTTTTATTTTTATGTACTGTATAAGTAGTTACTAATATATGATATTTCTATCTGTAAGTATGGGACACTCCAATTAAAAAAAATTACATACCAAATGAATTAAGACGTTCAAGTACGCCCACACCAGACTCTAAAGTTGTTTGATGTCATTAGAAAATATTATGTCTCGTCTAAAATGAGTTGTTAAAAAGACGTCACAACAATAGTCTCTTATTGATTTTGTATAAAAAAAAGACATTGGATTTGATTGAGCATCAATGACTTAAAAAAATGACAGAAGAACCACAGTACCACACAAAGACCATTTGAAGAAGAAAAAAACTCTAGTTGAAGCAAGTTAAAATAAACATACACAAGACATTTGAATAGGCATTAGAAAAAATTATATAGCAGTTGAAGTAAGATGTTAAAATAGCATCTGACACCCTTTTTTGTCGCTGGTTTTACTGGAAAAAAAATCAAAAAATCCTAAGAAGCGCAATGCTTGAATAACAGCAGTCACCACCTTTGGAAAAAAAATAGTAGAATGAAGTTGCTCAAATAGAAGTGATAAAATAATAAACTAAAGAACCGCACAAATAGACTACTAGAATATAAAATATCACACACATCTAGCTGAAGTAACATGTAGACGGGCATAACGACATAAATATACAGCTAGAAGAAAAATTGCACACACATGTCTAAGTAGGAGGTAGACAAACAGTTGAAATCCTGTTAAAATTGATCTCATAATTAGTACTATAATGGCATATTCATGACTGGTACTACACAATGATACACTAGAGATAGAGCAGCTCGATTACCATCAAGTTGACTCTCTCTATATTGTAAGTAGACATAAGTACACAGACAGACTGCATTAAACCACACTAAGAGGTTTTTTGAACATACATTGGTTGGACTGATTGGTACACACAATCAAGTTGTTGGAACACGCACAAGCACTCTCTCTCTCTTCTCTCTCTCTCACTCACACACACACATATGTGTGTGTGTTAGTGAGAGAGAGAGAGAGAGACTAATTGTCATACACAATAATTGATATACAACCCACTAAGAGAGCATGTCAATTATAATTGAGTTGACTGTGTCTAACTTGTTTGACCCCAAAAGTTAAGATTGCACATGCACAACCTTAGGGTTGTCGACCGGGAGGGTATGGGGAGGTTAATGCTCTACCCTTACCCTTACCCTTACCCTCCAGAGGGTAGCAGGTAAGGGTACAGGTAATTACCCTTCTTAGCAATCTCCTTACTCTTATCATCTTCTCTACAGGGTAATACGATAAACGGGTAATTTTGATATAAAACAAATTTTATAAAAGTTAACTTATTTTAAGGTGGTGTGTAGAGTGATAAAGATTAAGTCACATCTTTCTTGACTTGTATTTTTACAAATGTGAATATAAGTAGGACAATGTTATACTTGTGTAATATGTTTAGATATTTCTTCAAGAATAACTTATTTTAAGGCGGCATGGTCATCCTTTTTCTATTATTCTGCAGTCCTATCAACTAGTTCAATATTTAATAATAATATACTACAAACATTTGAGTGATAGTGGGCAGTTAGTTTCTTCTTCCTCCCCCTTTGATCCCTAGCGGCTACGTGGAGGGGCTACCCTCAGGTGTTTGACGCACTCTAGGTGCTCGATGAGGGGCTCCTGTAGGTACAGGAGTCGAGTGCTCTGTTTAGGGGGGGCAGTTCTTCTTCCCTCCCTTTCGGCCTTCTCTGCCCTTATGGGCATGGTGTCCCTGTGGGCTCGGCTTCTATTAGTCACTGGTGCTGCGATTGGGTTACCTCTTGGTGCTCGATGCTTAGCTTCAGGGCTGCCAGCACCTGCTAGGTGCTTGTTGATTCGACCCAGTGCAAACATGGGATGTCTCTTGCTCTCTTGCAAGCTTACCAAGTTTCTGACGTGAAACCTTGCTGCTCGTGCAACATGGAGGTTGGCTTCCAGGTGGCAACCTGTCAGTTCATCAGGGGATTAGCTTGTGTGCGTGGGTCAGCACGAAGTTTCCTCGGTTGTTTGTTCGGCACACTTTCAGAGTATGAGGTTTATTGCAAGTGTTTGGATAATCAGCTGGATGTCTTGGTTCTGGTCCCATATTCTCAGGGTTTGAAATTTTGGTGTTCTAAGATCTTGCTAGCTGGATGCTTTTGATCTGGATTCTGGATAGCGTGTGGTTTTGGACCCGCTAGTTATGCTGTCGTTTCTTTGATTATCTGCTACCTAAGGCATCATAATTTCAATAGGATGTGGATAATGCTATTGATGTCTTGGTTAGTTAGGTGTTCTCTAGACTGTCATCTGGCTGGCAAGTCTGTCCCTTCCCTTTTCTTATCCAGGTGTATGGCTCTATAGGAGCTCTGTTTTTTGCTTTTGTTCTCTGGGTGTCTTACATCCTGGTTGTGATGAGTTTTTTAGCTCATGTTGATGTAATGGGGTACTTAGTGCCCAAAGTTTTTGGTATTAATAGTAACACGCTTTTTGGACCGACCAAAAAAAAACATTTGAGTGATAGTCGGGATGGAAAGCAAGTTGCAACCCACAAGCTTTAATTCCTATTATAAAATAGGATGGAAATTAAACTAGAACCTTCTATAGAATTATATATCGTTGTTAAATAAATGTGGGTAAAAGGATAAAGGGTATGAATAATGTCCATATCTTACCCTCCCCTTTTAAATTGACGGGGAGATGGAGAAAAGATAAATGGGAAACATGTAACAAAAACTTGTTTGCTTATTCTTACCCTACAAGGTATGGATAAAGGATAAACGGATAATAATCTCCCATTGATAACCCTACACAACTTGTCAAAACACACATACTTATTAGACCAATTACATACAAATAAGATGCTCGAGCACATGCATGTGTTGCACAAATGACCACGCCGAGTAAAAAATGTGGCATCTTTATTGAAGTGATAGACAATATTGAAACAGACATCAATAGCTAACTGCTAAATCGGGCATGAGCTGAGTAAAGCAAGATTACAATTACGAAAAAAGTGCAGATGAACCTAACAAGTAGCTAGACCGAGACACAACTGACTCGCTTTTATTAACACCCACTAAGAGAGAGCATGTCGACTATAAGTGAGCTTACTCCGTCCAACTTGTAAGATACAAAAAGTTCACAATGCATGCACATCACCTGCCTAAACACAGAGACTGACTAGACCGATAACACACAAATACGCTGCTTGAGTACATGCATGTGTTGCACAAATGACCACGCAAAGCTAAAAACATGGCGTCTTTATTGGCGTGGTAGACAATTGAACCAGATATCAATAGCTAACAACTAAATCGGGCGTGAGTTGCGTAAAACAAGATTACAATTATGAAAAGCAAGCAGCTGAATTAGGCTAGCAAGTAGCTAGATCGAGACACAACTAGCTCACTTTTGTTAACAACCTACTAAGAAAGAGCATGTCGATTATAAGCGAGTTGACTCCGTCCAACTTCTAGGACACAAAAAAGTCCATATTTCATGCACACAACCTGCCAAAACACACAGACTGACTTTACTACAACACAGTTGTTAATTTGAACACGTGCATGTGTTGCATAAATGACTAGAGACGAAAATGTGGCTGTCTTTATTGGTGCGGTGCATAATTGAATTGGACATCAATAGCTAACAACTAAATCCGGCGTGAGCTAAGTAAAGCAAGATTACGATTACGAAAAGCGGGCAGCTAAATCAGAATAGCAAGTAGCTAGACCGAGACATAGATGACTCACTTTTATTAACAATTCATTAAGAGAGAACATGTCAATTATAAGTGAGTTGACTCTCTCCAACTACTAGGACACAAAAAGTCTAGATTGCATGCATACTACCTACCCAACCACACAATGACTGGACTAATAGCACACAAATAAGTTACTTAAGCACATTCATGTGTTACACAAATGACCACACATAGAAGAAAAAAATGTGTCGTCTTTATTGGCATGGTAGACAATCGAACAGGACATCAACAACTAACAGCTAAATCTAGTATGAGCTAAGTAAAGCAAGATTACTATTATGAAAAATGAGCAACTAAATCATACTAGCAAGTAGCTAGACAGAGACACAACTGACTCGCTTTTATTATAAAAAATATAGAAACAAATACTTGGGAGTGGTGTGGAATATGAAAATCCTGATGGTACGAGACTCTTATGTCATCTAAATCCAATCCTTACACAGTGTTTGCATAAACAAATGTAGTGTTGCATTTATTCGTCAGATTACACAATCCAATCTTACTTGAAATCATACAGACCAAACGGGTCTAAAGGTTTTCTTCTTTTTATGATGTTTAGTTCACAATTTTTTTAAGATATTGTCTATAACATAAACAAATATTATTGACAAGTATATATCATACATTTTTTTAAGTTTACTAAGGTCTTCTTACCTTATGTATATGAAATACATTGTTGATACTATGATGTGTCAATTATAGTCATTACGCTGAATATTACTTATATATATACTATTTTTGAAATATTCAACGTAAGACTTTTTACTTCGTACATAGTACAACAATTTACGTAAGAATGGTTTACTAAGGTTCATTTTGATCTTAGTCATGGGAAATAATGTATTTCTTCTTAGTAATAATTGATCGAACAGGAGACCAAAAAAATTAATTGATACAACATGAGTCATCTGTATTATTTTGTTAGTTCTTTATTTTTAGGCTCCTTGTTTTGATATCATCACTTCCTTGAATTGAAATGGGTGGTCATTGTTTATTACCTTGAAAATATTCTACTAACTTAGTCTCAAATAATTATATTTTATTCAAGAGTCATATGTATCTTTATGAAAGGAATTATGTTTTGTCCTCTAGTGTTATAGAATGGGTACTTAACTAATAAATGATTCATGCTTAATTGGAAACTTGGTAATATAGTTTACTTCCTAGCTTAGCAATATAACCCATTAATGTAAAGAGGGATTATTTGTTCTTATTATTTAATGTAATTTATTAAAAGAATGAATCAAATATCATCTTGACTATCGTAATATAATACAAAGTCATAACTAACCTTGAGTTGAGACATACTAATTTTAAGTTTAGATATTGTTAATCAAATTGGTGTTTAGTTTGGCAATTAAGACTCAAAACTGGGATATGCCCTCGACTAATCTTTTGAAAACCTAAAACCTACATAGTTGGTGCATCCACAATGGTTTAATTTTCTAATTATGTAGTCATGACACGCATCCTTATTTTAGTACATATTACATTTATTATTAGATACAGCCATTTAAAAAAAATGGCCATAATAATATGATGGAAGTTTATGTTTAATCAAATCTTTGAAATCCAATCCATTTGGAATTGGCCTCATGTTGAAGTCTTATCTTTCCATTTATGAACAACAAAATACTATTCGCGAAACTACAAAGCAAGCCTAAGATCTCAACCTTAACTCATGTTTTACATCGCAACATACTCCAAGATTTAGAAAATCTTTTATTTTTCTATGTGATCTTAATATATAGATAATTGATCAAAAAACCATTGAATAGATTTAACAACACGATATTGTTGTAAGGAAGTAATAATAGTGAGAGTGATTGAATAAAAAATAGTTGAAGCAAAAATAAATAAGGTTGTGCAAGCAAATCTATTTGTTGACTAAGTGAAACAATATCAAAAAAATATAATTGTATAATATAGGCAAATAAATATGGAGTCGTTAACATAAAGGTTGGAGCAAGCTGCTCGATTAGCAAGTTGAGTAAAAGAGTGTCTAAAAAAATCCAAGGTCATTATCTTAGTCAATAGGTTATAAATGAAATGGAACTAGAAGCATGAATACTAAAGCAAGCAGTCGATTAATAAGATGTGATAAAATAAAGCCAACTACCTATTTTAAAGGCTAGGGAGTGATTCCTTGCAATAAAAAATAAGAAAAAAGTATAGTAGAAGATCAATAATCACTAAGCAAGTAGTTAAATCAGTAGGAAAATCAACTTTGTACATCATAAGAGATAAAAAATAAAATGGATGAATAAAAAACAAAGCAAACAACTCAGTTCTCATAATCAAGGCAATATCTAAGACATTAAGACTAAAAAGCTTGAATAAGATACTAATAGAGAAAGAAGAAGAAACTAAAATGTCGAACTTTCATTATGGTATCTCACATTGCCTTACATTTAATGGTTACCCCAAAGTAGTGGGAAAAGCTAAAGCCAAAGAAGAGAAGCATGCAACTAGATAAGACAACACACCAACCAAGTAGTTGGAAAAATAGCATATGCAAACTCCTTTTAATAGGATAGTTGATGACTCAAATCGGCTAGAGTTTGTACTTGGGAGATTTTGCAATGCAATTTATCAAAATACACTAGCCTTCAGGTGGCCACTTGATGGTGAATATCGTGCAGCATAAAAAGAATTTCCCACAAGTAAGAAACTGGAAAAAAATACGTAAGTAGTTGGAAGAGGACATTTGCCACATGTGTTTATTCATGTGGTGATGGATTCATCAAAGTCCATTACATTTAGAATTTACCAATTGTGCATTGGAACATGCTTCAATATTTAGAAAATATCCTATTTTCCTTTATGAATATTATAACTGAATGTTGGTTGCAAAACAACTGAATAGGCGTAGTTTAACACCCATAGAATTTTAGTCCAGAATAAATGTGACCAATAACGCTAACTTAAATTTCCATTTATGTAAAATCCTAGATTAAGTTAGACACATGATAATTTACCACGTATTAATTTAATAATAAACAAAACCTAGCCCTAGTTATGTAATCATGACTAATTTGGGTCTACATAACAAGCAAACCCGCATTTGGAATAGTATGATCCTTTATTTGGTATATGAGTATATCAGATGATAATTGAGCTTCCTGCAAATCTTGCTGATGTAACTCTTCTCCAATTGTTATTAATGCATTGAGTATCCTAAGTAACTACTATTGTAAATCACATGATTTCATACCTCAAACCTAAATTATAACTAGATATTGGATTCCCAATGATTGAATTAGGTAGAATAACTAATATCATTATGTTTGAGTGATCCTACCCAAATGATAATAGGAAGATGAGGTGAATACTCGTGGATTTTAAACCTAGTTAAATGAACTATGTATATGATTTAACTGGATATTCCCAAATTTGAACTACATACTTATTTGAAGCGCATCACATGATAAAAAAAATTATCTCGTGTCTTGTCATATTTGTACGATAGTGATCGTGTGACAAAGGAACATGTCTTCCTCCTCGCACTTTCTCTACATAGAAGCCTAACAGTGAATCTTTTCGGTAACTCGAGTCTCTAGATCTCTCTCTCTCTCTATGTCCTCCATGATCCTCAATTTTATCACCACGAACGGCTTTGTGAGTCTGTTCCACATAGAAAGATCAATTATTCGATCCCTAACTCCAACCATAGCCTAAACACTTAAATCCCTCTTCTTCTCCAGTTACGCAACCACCACCCACACACAAAAAAGTATAGAGCACCGAATACAAGTGACCCATAAAGCATCCCCAGCCCTCGAGAAGCCTTCCTATGCAACCGATTGCTTCCGATTTCTATCGACTAGATGTAGTAGATATGACCTACACCCAAATAGACAACGAGCTAGACCCAGCACCTCTGACCTTTACAGTACAACCATGATCCCCTATAAGCTTCATCATGCTTAGATAAAGCTTTCTCATGTGCCTATTGTAGATGCATTTTATACCTTGTACCCAGAACCCAGCTCTATGCCCTAAAAGCTCTTTCTCCGACCACTTTCTAGGCTATGGACGGGCCATAAATACCACTACCTTACCTTCGACAGACCAGACCGAAGTTAGATCCATGATTAACTGCCATTATTTTTGCTATGGAATTGAATCTCCATTTGAGCACATGACCCTATTTCCTACACATCACGATGCTGCTCGCGATTCGAGAGTTCAAGAGACAATGTTGTTTATGGCATTCACTTTGTACCACCTCCTGAACTCAATGAACTCATTTGTTCAGTGTAGTTTTCCCCCTCTGCATGGTTCTTCATCTTTCTTGTCTTGCTGGCCATGGAGGAATGAGATGATCAAACCTCTAGTCACCTCGCCGCCCATGCATGGGTTCTCTGAGCACAAAAAGAAAACAAGAACTTGTTAGACATCTTACTTGATCCAGAGTCATCGATTCTTGCATTTTTATGGGAACTACAAACCTCCACTGGAGTGGAAACACTTCATGTCATGCCATGGGGGAAGAAGGGAAGAAACACAATGCAAGACTTACCTTCTTATCCCTCAATTTTCCTTCAGTAATGTGTTACTAAGTGTAGGGTCTTATAATCAATTTCTTTTAGTTCATTTCATCAGTTTGGGTCAAGTAAGATTATGATTTTTCAATGTCTTGTACCCTAGTTTAGGCGCATCATCTTAGTGTAAAGTTTTCCTTCCAATTGAATATCCTATTAATTTCTATTTTTTTCATAAAGGCTTTTAAATGGTTTTTATCGCTCCTTGATTGGTTAGAATCTAGCAAATTCATAACTTTTTATCCTAATGTCGCATAGTTAAGATAAAATACTCACTGGAAAGGTTTTGAGACAAGGAACCCTTTGTGACTATAATTAGCCCCTAATTAGCATTTGAGACTCAATAGTTCATTGAAAATCCTAAAATTATATGTTTAATCATGATGATTAATGTATTCATATGTTGGACATGATAATTAGGGTTGATCATGACTTAGAGTATTGTTAGTGTCACTCCTTAGGCTCACTGAGTGGGTCATGCACACTAAGTATTACTTTAGGGTTCAAGGTTTATATTATTTGCCTATTTATTCATAATATCTCATTTGAAGTACAAGTACATTAGTACTCAATATTGCTTATGGAAAATGATGTCCATGCTAAAAATCTAGGTTTTCTATGATTTTGATGCTTATGTTTTCAAATTGAACATTATGTATTACTACCATGTTAATGAATCATGAAATAAGGATAATCATGTTTAATGAATTAAGAAATCATGTTATTATATATAGTCCTCTCAATCATGTTTTGGTGAGCTCTAATAGGACTTATGAGCTCTATGAGAGCACTATGTGAGCCTTAATCAGCTTATGTGAGCCTTAACCGGCCTTAGGTGAGCCTTAATCAACTTTATGAGCACTTTGGGTTTATTCAAGTGAGTGACTATATTTTTTATCTTATTTTTTAAATTAGCGATTCATTCATTATGTCGCCTGGGTTCAAACTTGTGACCTCTCAGTCATACATCAAGACTTTAGCCAACAGGATGCCACATCTTTGGCAAGTGAGTGATTATATTAACTGAAGATAAAATATACTTTTCAAATAATCTTATATATATACTTAAGTTTCCAAGTAATCATGTTAAGTAATTATGTTTCAAGTTATTTTCATGTCACTTAAGTACAAGTTATTTTTCATGTATAACTACTCAATGCCACTCACATGTTTTACATTGCTTTGTGATTGGGGACAAGATGTGTGCATGTGAGGAGAAGGAGAAGAAGTAGAACCAAAGACATCGATCTATGGACAATGGAAACTCTATGGGCATCTATTAGTGTCCTAGTGGGGTGCCATTATATACCTAACTTTTTTTGCATTGAATCTAGTATGTATTTATAAATTTAATGGTGTCATAAGTTTGTATCGATTTCCCTTATATAAACTTCTTTATAATAAGAAATGCAATATGATCCTGAGTTGGTTACACTTTCATTTATTTCTTATGCATGGTAGTCTATATATGTGATACCCCAATAATACTATTCCTCTCATGTGAATTTGTTTAAAATTTGGGGTGTTACTACTTGGTATTAGAGAAAAAGGATAATTGGCCACCAAGCACTCTCATGATTCTCAATTAGATTGATGTCCGTTTAGGCCCACAAGGTTAAGATCCACTTATTCTTCCAATATCGAGAGAATTAAGCGATGAGGTTGAGATGAATGCCCCTATTATTTAAAGAGCAGTCAAAGATAGAAAACCCTGATTACAAATATAAGTCTTGAGGTTTATGCATACAAGGACATGAGTATTAGGATAGATGTTTATCTAGTTCGAAACTTGTGTATTAACCTTTGCATATGACATGTCCTCTCATTTATAAATGATTTGGGCAACAAATTGGTAAGTATAGAGGGTATGCCTTGAACATTAATACTCATTGTGTGCCTCTTCCTGGCATACTAGTGCATGTCGTATGGGACATGTACACTATTGTGTTGGTGGAGAGTTGCATGATTGAGTCCCACATCGTTGGGTATGTGTTTGATCAACACATATATGGATATGTCATAAAGATGGGTTATGCAACATACCTAAATATCAAATCCATTATTTATGCCAATATATATATATTAAATACAATTATGGACAAGTTATGAAGATCAAGAAAGTTAACAAGAGTAGTTTTAAGAAAGTAATGTTAATCAAGTGATTCTCTAAGAAAAATGAACACTTTGGTGCAATGAGCTCTTTGGAGCAATGAGCACTTTGGTGCAAGGCTATGTGGAGCACTCACCTTAATTGACTCACTAATTGCGAGTAACAATTTTATGCTTATGATAAATGTATGTGTTGGTTTATTACACTAACGAGTTTCAATCATATAAATGATCTTTTACTCAACTAGCCAATTCCTGCAAGTATACGGGAGTAGTTGTAGTTGAGATCGAACACAAGGAGCTTGGTAACCAATTAAATGCAAAAACGCTAAGTTTCAACAATCTAGATTTTTTTCAAGAATGATTTGGTTGATTAAACTAATTTTTCAGAATTTAACTAAATAGTAAAAGGATTACTAAAAAGGGTTTGATTTCATATATGAAATGATCTTAGACTTAGGATTTCACTAACACATCATAGCATGAAGAATAGAGCACGAAATTTAAACATACTAAGCACTTGATTTAAATGAGAGTTGTATGTTATACTTCACCTCTCAGTGCAAAAACAACGATCCTAACTCCATACAACACTCTCGTGTATGTATTTCATTCTGGATCACAAACCTACTCCTCAACTCTATATCTTCCACTCTCATGGTAAAAGAGGAGTTGCCAAGAGAGTACCTCCTTACTCTCCTACCTATCTTCTCAGATCAAGCAAGAAAGCATAAAACGTGCATACATAGTGGCCAGCCATACATGCAAGAAGCAAGAAACTGGTAATCATAAGGTATAAAAACAAACAACTTAGCATTTAGTATGAAATTATCATGTTTCATACATGCTATGAAATGGGAGTTACTCTCCCATGTCCAAGAAAAAGATGATGTACAATAGAAAAGAGGCAAAATTTTTAGAGTTTAACATGGTTTATAGAAGGAAAAGCTAAGAGAATCCAAAGATGTAACCCAAGAAAAGTAGAATTCCAGCTTGGGGACGAGATTCCACTCGTACAGCTACTTCAAACCGGACAAACTTCCCTCCCGAGAAGCTTGGTGGAGAAAAGAAGCTCTATTGCACCTTTGGAGAAGAAAATAGAGAAGAAGAGAAGAAGAATGGAGGTTCTTTAGCAAGAAACCACCTTCTTCCACCCAAAATCATCCTCCTTTGCTCTAGACCTCCTCTTGGATGAAAGACTTTCGAGTTATGACGCTTGATAATCGCTCCATAAGTTAGTTTTGCCTTTAAAAATGAGAGACGTCATATTTCAAATTTGTTGAAATTGATAGAGACACGACATGTCTTCCTTGGGACATGTCATGTTCTGGTCTTCGATAGTTGCTTCAAGTGTCAGGCACACAGTGTGTCTGAATTAAAACATGTGTGTACGTTACCAGAAACATATAATCAACTCTGAATTCT
The DNA here is from genome assembly GCA_963693085.1 of Alisma plantago-aquatica. NCBI lineage: Eukaryota > Viridiplantae > Streptophyta > Magnoliopsida > Alismatales > Alismataceae > Alisma > Alisma plantago-aquatica. The sequence goes on from OY856409.1 coordinate 198,200,688, forward strand.
CAGGTACACATCGTGTCTTTTGTGAACACGCCGTGTACTATTTCTTTTCAGCGGGAAGTATGGCCAACTAGAGTTGCACACAGTGTGTCTTAATTTAGACACGCCGTGTGCGATGATGTTTTAGCAGAAATGAAATTTTGAATGTCTACAAGGTGTGGAGAATCCCCAATGATGTCATAGTTGAGTTGGGCTATCTCCAATTTGATCCTTTTTAAGCATATCTGCAATACACATCAGACGATAAGCAAAATAACAAAAAGGTTGCAAGAATAATATGAATAGAGGCTAAATGAAAACAAAAATGAACTGAATTTGTGTGTGAAATCATATAAGAAGTTGATGTGGAAAGCACACAATAGTATGGGAGTACTTTTTCCATATTAGACAATGAAGGTATGGTTTAGTTTCAAGTCCAATTACTAGTGATGCTAAATATAATGTATCGGTTATCCATGTGAATGTCATGTAATGAATATGTTAGTGTAGACCTAAAAAATGCTATGACAAGATTTATGTGTTATTATACATATAAGTGAAGTCCTAAGGAGTGTGGTATATGTTAGTACATCTGAATTTTGAAGATGAATTTTTTTTAAGGTGGGTAGAATTATAACACTCTCAGAATTTCAGTCCAGAATAAACTAGACCAGTAATGCCAAGTAACAAATTTCATTTCATCTAATGATGTAAAATCCTTGAATAAGTCTAAGACATGATAATTCAAACATTTATCACATATTAATTCAATGATACATAAAACCTAGCCCTAATCATACAATAATGACTAGTTTGGGTCTAAATAACAAATGACCCCACATTTGTACATAGAAGGATCTTTTATTTGGCATATGAGTATATAATATGACATTTGAGCTTCCCTCACATTATGTCGATGTAATTTCCATCCAATATTATTAATGCATTAAGTATCCTAAGTAATTTATTTTGTAAACCATAAGATTTCATAGATCAAACCTAAGATATAACTAGATATTTGGATTCCTCATGACCAAATTATATAGAATACTTAATTTCATTATGTTTGAGTGATCCTAGCTATGTCAAATAATAATGGGAAGATAAGGTGAATAATCATGGATTCTAAACCTAGTTAAATTACCTATGTAGTCGATTTAAATGGAATATTCATAAGTTTTAACTATATATTTAATTGAAGATCATCACATGCTAATGTTTTCATCTTGCATGCTATGAGATCCGTCTGATCATGATCATGTGATGAAGGAACATATCTTCCTCCTCACATTTCTCCCTTGTAGAGGCCTAACAATGAATGTTCGATGGCCAGGTCTCTAGCAGTCTCTCTTTACCTATCCCCCACAATCCTCAATTTTACGCCATGAACGGCCTTGGGAGTATGTTCCTCATATAAAGATCCATTATTTGATCCCTAACTCCAACCACAGTCGATGCCTAAATCCCACTTCTTCTGCAATTATGCAGTTGTTCCCCCACACAACAAAACTACAAAGCACCAACTACAAGTGACCCATAAAGCATAGCGAGCCCCCGAGAAAACTTCCTTTGCTGCCAATTGCTTCTAATTTCACCCGATTAGCTGAAACAAACTTGACCTACACCCAAATATATGGCAAGCTAGACTCAGGGCCTCCAGCCTTTATAGTACAATTGTGATTTACAGTAAGCTTCCTCATGCTCAAATAAAGCTTTCCCATGCACCCATTGTAGTTGCCTTTTACCTATACCTTATACCCACAAACCCAACTCCATGTCAAGAAATCTCAACCTCTAGCCACCTTCTTGGCCATGTATGGATGACAAATACCACTCCCCTATCTTTGATAGACCATAACAGAGGTAGATCCATGATCAATTGCCAATTTTTTTGCTATGGAACTGAATCTCCATTTTGAGCCCATGACTCTATTTTGTGCACATCATGGTGTCACTTGTGGTTTGAGAGTCAAGAGGCAATGTTACCTATGTTTTTGACTTCATACTGTCCCCTTGAACTCAATGAACACTTTATTTCAATGTAGTTTTCCTCCTATGTGTGGTTCTTTATCTTTCCCGTCTTGTTGGTCATGGCCAAATGAGGTGATAAAGCCTCCAGCCACGTCTTCCATGTCTGGGTATCTGATGAGTGCATATTCAACTATCTTTTTGCATAATTTTCATATCCTTTTTTTATTAGAATTTATCCCTTTTTACTAATTTTCTAGGACAATGTAAAATTTACCCACTTTCCGATTAGTTTTGAAAATACTTAACTTTTTCCTTTACTTTTGTAGGTTTTTCCTTCAAAGAAAGATTCTGACTTCCTAAGCACATGAGATGACAGTTTTTCTATGTCAGACAGTCAGTTCGCCTCCAAAGTACTCCACATTGTAGAGTTAGATGGTCGTTTTGCCGTTAACTCAACCTTCACTCAAGAAGTTCAACTGATGCATTTCACGCACCAAGAGCCCATCTCATTGATGCCAGACTCTCATTTTAAGTGCCCTAGACGCTCGGCTCATGAATCCTTGACGGTCGTATAGAGCCAATTTAAAGATCAAGTCATATTGAAAGGGCGCCACCACTCATGCTAGGGTTTTAACCCTTAGTTTCACGCCAACCGGGCATCTCACGCCCAAACGACTATTTTGACATCTTGCTTCATGACCAAGAAACATTCAAATCAGCACCGCCACTCCTTAGCCTAGGGTTCGATCTGCTTCCTCCATAACCACACCACGTCACCATCCAGAAGACCATCTCGGCTAGCCCAAACGGCTGTTTCACAACTCACAAACAACAAAAGTCAGCAGCCACCTCTCCCATTTATTCTCCCCCCTTCATGGTTTCCACCCCTCCTTCCCCTATAAAAGGAGGAGGGACTCCACTAAGAAAAAGATCCTAATTTTTGTACTTGCATCTTTTAATTAAGCTCTATCATTTTCAATTCATAGTTGTGTAATATTTATTTTGAAATAAAATTATGTTATTCGTCTTTGGATCTGGATGTCATTTTATTTCTCGTCCTTACTTATTGTTCATTCTCTTGGAGTAGGGAATTAAGGGAGCAAGCCATTTCACAATTACCAACTTGGTCTTATTGGAGATTCTGTCTTTCTGGTCTATAGCTTCCTCCCTTCTTTCCCTTGTTTCTTCATCTCTTACCATGGCTAGTGAGTAGTTTCTCTATTGAGGCAAGGCGAATATCCCCTTAGCCATGTATTGATTAGATCAAGGTTTTATATGACTTTTTGTAGATTGATGGTTTTTGGTTTAGAAATGTCAATTTTAACGAAGTAAGTAATCATTTTTATCATGCGTTAATCTCGATGGATGCGACTATATAAATCAAGATTTAAAACAACTAAACCAATCGCATGGGAATTTGGATGTGACCGTAGAAAATTCCCTATTAGGATGATGGACTCAGATGTGTGAGCACCATGACCAATGGGTTCACGTGGAGTTCGTATCTTGTGCTTCATTTACGAATTCACGTGCCTTCTTCTATCTTGCTTTTCGTGTATTTCTTTAATTTTGTTTCACTTTGGCTATGGTTACGAAATTCCCAAGCCTTGATGCTTTTCCCATCTGATTTAATTTTTTTCCTTCAAACACTTGTTTCCAATTGCTTTCTTTCATTACTTGTACTTTAATTCTTGTCCTTAGATAATCTTTTTATTGTGTTAACAATCTTCTTTCTTTCCTTATGCTAGTAAAATATTTTCAATTTCTTATTAGTGTAATCTTTTATTCATTTACAATTTACATTTTTGTTCTAGTGTAATCACTCTCCAAATCATGGAATTTACTTTCTTGTTCAAATATTCAAAAAACCTCCAAAAAAGAAATGAAGTTCAAAATAATCAATCGGGATCAAATAAACGATCATAAAAAGTTGTCATGTGGGATCGATATTTCTATACTACCCTTAATCGGAAAGTAAAAAGGTTAAACTCTAGGATAATTTATCTTAGTGAATTAGTGTGCTAAATGATGTATATCAATTTTTTCATTGTTGTCGGGGACAACATATCATTTTCTCGAACCTCAAAACTTTTTTAACAATTTTTTTTTCATTTTTTCTACCTTTCGAGTACCATTCAGGAAGTGCTACTCCTCCTTCTGCTGAGTTTTCATTCCAGCAGTCCATTTTTTCTGTAACGCTTATATCTATATCAATTATAAATGTGCAAGTGACGCTCGTTGAATGGTGATTCCACATCGCCATTTTTTGATCTGGAACCAGAAAGAACCTTTCATCGTTTGAACATACAAAATTGAGTTAGGATGAATAAGGAGGAAGTTACGCGTAGGATTGAGCAAGCACTTTCCTCTCAAAGAGAGGCTGTGATGCCGATCGTGTGGCTCAAGAAGCCACTTTGAGAGCCACTTACATGGTTGAATAAGAGGCCATATAAGCCGCTATGAGGGAGGCTGAAAGACAAAAATAATTAAAAGATTTTTCTATGCCAAAACTGGATATGTACAACATCCTATTGTGCCACTCGAAATTACTGCCCCCAATTTGAGATCTGCACCCAATGGATCATCATGCTTCAAGTTAATTAATTTTTTGGGAACAAAGGTGAGAGTTTCCAAAATCACCTCCAATGTTTTTCTTATCTTTGTTCTTTGCATAAAATCCCAAACGTTTCTAAAGACTCCATCTGACTTAGGTTGTTCAAATACTCTTTCTTAGGGCAATCTAACACTTGGTATAATGCCATGGAGGGTGAAGAATGTGTCACCACCTGGGAGGCACTTCAAGCCAAGTTCTTGGATAAATATCCCCCCCCCCCCCTTCCCTCACCTATGAAATCAGGGGACAAATTCTTCTCTTTTCTATGGTCCCAAGAGAATCTCTGGGAGAGGCTGGGGAACGGTTTAGGGAGCTTCTGTTCTGTGGCCCTCATCATGATATTACCCAACCTCAACTCATTGATATATTCTATTGTGGTGTTGATAATGACACCAAAAAATTCCTTGATTCCTCATATGGAGGAATTTTCATGTTCCAGAACCTAAGTAGCGCTTGGGAGGTAGTAAAATACGCTTCTGAAACCCAAGCAAGATGAGGAACTGGTGGGGTCCTCAAGGTAGATAAGGCTGAGGTAAATCTCAATATCCAAAACATCATTGAAGACCTTAAGATTATTTCTCTAAAGCATGATCGCCTCGAGTCTTCCTTCAACACCAATGAGAGGCAGCCTCAATAAGTTAGAGTCACAAAATCTATCTACATGATTTTCCAAGGGTATGATTATGTTATCCTTCAATGTCAATATCTTTATATGCTCCCATGCAACCAGAAGTTGGTTAAATGGAGGACCTAAACTCCATTCACATCATACTTGGTTAGGCTTACTACAATCCAAATCAAGCTAGAAACCATCTTGGATTCCAATATAGAAATTATGCATGAGTTGAAAATTCCTCTCAACTCCCTTCTCAGCAAAGACCACCATATTCCCAAGACAACAACCGTCCACCACCAGGATTCTCCAAAAATATCAACCAATGGAATCTTGGGAACCAGGGGAATTATATGGGTAATTTCCATAATTTTGGCCCTTACCAAGGACAACAATACCAAAATCTAAACCAACCACATCCACAAACGCAACAATATACTCCTACTCCCTCCGACAGTGAGAAGATAGCTGCTCTAGAACAAGATTGTCCTTTCACAATAGGCCCACCAAAAGGCAATTGATGCTCAATTATCCAGGCTTACTACTCAATTAAAACCTCCTTCCGGCACTTTGACCTACCAACCTGAACCCAATCCCAACCATATAGAATAGCTTAAGGTTGTTACTACTAGATCTAGCCTTACCACACAAGAAATAGGAAGTCTCCCCATCATAGATTTTGACCAAGGTGAAGACGAAGAGGTTGTTGTTGTCCCTCAATTGTTGATATAACCCACCCCACAAGATGAGGTTCCTGTGTATAAGCTGCGTATACATTTTTCCGGCCGGTTGAAGAAAACCCAATTGGACTCTAGGTTCAACAAGTTCAAGGATATCATGAGGAAGTTATGCGTCAACATCCCACTTCTAGACATCATGACAGGCCTACTTGAATGGAAGAAAATCTCTAAATCCCTTCTAAACCAAAAGTGTGTGACTGAAGAATATGAAAATATAAAACTATCACGAACTACATATGACATAATCCAGAGCAAAATGCCAAAGAAGCATAGAGACCCAAGATCTTTTAGGATAATTTTTTCTATCAATGATTCCACCAGTCATTCAGGGTTATCTGACCTTGGAGCTATCATACCCATCATCCCTTTGAGCATGGGCAGGAGGCTCAGTCTCATAGATGCTAGACCCACTCCGATGCTTATTCAACTAATATACTCTTTCATTACCAAGCCTCTTGGCATTATTGATGATATGTATGTCAAAGTTGGAAATTTATACATCCAATGTGACTTTGTGGTGCTTGATATAAAAGAAGATAGTTTCTACCCTCTCATTTTTGGCAGGCCATTCCTGGCCACAGCCAGGGTGCTCATTGACGTTGAGGCATGACTTCTTACACTATGAGTGGGAACAAAATTCATCAATTTCCAAGCATCTGGGGGTAGCATGAAGTATACTCATGAGGAAGAAGTATATTTCCTCAAATGCATGGACCAGTTCAATCAAATGCAGCAACACTTTCTTAATCCTAAATCCCCACATGTAACTAAAACCTATATTTCTCTAGTGGACAATCAAGTTGTTATTCAATCCCAAGCTATCACAGCCAACCCTATCAAGATGGATACTTCCCCTCCCACTATCCCCATTGTGTCAAGGACCAACATCACCACTCAAGAAGCCCTTGTCCCACAAACTGTCCCCTACCTCAGCCCTTTGAGGCATCGATCTATGATACTCATTAAACTCCTTATGACTCACCATTACAAATCATAGCCCAAGTGGTACAACCAAATGCCATCAATGGATACTTCCCTTACCCCACTTCAACCCACCTTCCATTGACATCAGTGGCCAATACAAGGAAATAAATGAAGATCTACACTTTAATCCATCATCGCTCCCACAAATGTTTATCTTTATACAACTGTACTTCCCTACAACTATCACCCACCACATCCTAAACTGTGGGAATCTAATAAGATTGATTCGAATTTTTGTCCTTGGTATATAGATGTAAGACAAGACTTCCATGATACATTTCAAAGCACTCAAGCAAAGATGATGAAGTGGTTCCAAGGAAATCAATCAAATCAATATTGCAACCATGCCTCCCCCTCCACTCCTCCACCACATTATTATCCACCACTGTCACGATCTTCTTCCCTCCATCTCAGGTTTTGGTTTTTCTGAGTCCGAGCAATGGGTGGTATGTTTCTACTCCATCCCCACATAGCAATCGAGAGAACCCACCCCAAGCGAGCCTGACATGATAAACTCTCGAGGCATGAGAGGGCGTGGTCCGATCACCCCTTCCCATGCAAAATCAGTGTGGGTTGTCGTTCACAAAGTGTCTTCGGTGAGTTCGAACTCGGGTCCTTCATTGGGACTTATCGAGCTCTTACCACCTGGGCTGTAGTTGTTTTTATAATTTCCTCTATTATGGCCTTTATCTAGTCAGCCATGCTTTTATTTTCCTTAGTTGCAAAATGGCCATTTTCTAGTAGTCTATTATAAATAGATGTCTATCATTGTACCCCTTTTTGAATTTAGTAAATCTTTTACAAAAAAATTACAAATTATCATGACTGAAAACATCATATCACTTAGGACCTCAAACTAGAATCACTCCTTGGAAAAGTTGGCAAGTCGTATGGAATCGATCAAAACCAAAAACATTTTTTTCTCTATTTTAAACTATGGATTATCTTGATATAATCTCGGATAATGTGAGTGACATGAATATTCTATCTAATGCAATGACAATTTCAAAAAAATGAACCTATAATCACAAGGACAACTCCCCCCTATTTTATTTCTCAAAAAAAGAGAAGCAAAGAATCACCTCTAGATAAAAATCAAGTTTGCGGTGGCATGCTTACCATATCAAAAATTCCATAACCCTCAAAGGGGTGTACCATCAAAAGATGCCAAAGAGCGCATGAAATTTATTGGACCAATGTAGCTACAACTCCATAAATTAAATATATCCCAAGTCAAATAGAGAAGGGATCATCATCTTCTGCACCCCCTTTGGCCTATTCTTGTGCAACAACTCACAAAAGAAGAAAAAAATGAACAAAGCAAAAGTAAGATGAAGCCTATATTTCTACAAAGAAACAAGTTATGATATTTGTTTTGATAATAAAATATAGAATATTATTTTTTTGGTTTTAGGAGATTGGGATGCTTGGCCAAATTTGGAGGTAAGGAGTAGAGTGATGTTCTAAGGGTGAGGACAGACATGTTGTTAGTATAAATTGGATTTATATGTGATTTTATTTGCTTGAGGATAAGCAAAGATTCAAGTTATGGGTATTTTGATGAATGCATATTCATATATCTTTTTGCATAATTTTCTTATCCATTTTTCTAGAATTTATTCATTTTTACTAATTTTCTAGGACAATTTATAATTTACCCACTTTTCAAATAGTTGTGCAAATTCTTAACTTTTTCCTTTTCCTTTATTGGTTTTTCAAGATTCTGAATTCCTGAGCACACGAGACAACCATTTCTCTATGCTAGACAGTCGGTCCGCCTCCAAAGTACTCCACGTTTTAGAGTCAGACGGCTGTTTTAGCCCTCGGCTCAACCTTCACTCGATAATTTCAACTAATGCATTTCACGCACCAGGCACCCGTCTCATTCACACCAGACGCTCGTCTCAGGCACCCTAGATGCTCATATCATGAAGCCCATACAACTGTGTCGAGCCAATTTAAAAATCAAGTCAGATTGAAAGGGCGTCGCCACTCATGCTAGGGTTTTAACCCTTAGTTTCGCACACAACGACGCCAACTAGGCGTCTCATGCCCAGACAACTATTTTGACATCTTGCTTCATGACCAAGAAACATTCAAATCAGAGATGCCACCCCTTAGCATAGGGTTCGATCCACTTCCTCCATAACCACGCCACATCACCAACCAGTCGACCATCTCGGCTAGCCTAGACGACCATTTCGCGGCTTGTAAACAATAAAAGTCAGCGACCGCCTCTCCCATTTGTTCTCCCCCCTTCAGGGTTCCCGTCCCTCCTTCTCCTATAAAAGGAGGGGGGACTCCACTAAGAAAAAGATCCTGATCTTTGTACTTGCATCTTTTAATTAAGCTCCGTCATTTTTAATTCATAGTTGTGTAATCTTCATTCTGAAATAAAATTCTATTCTTCATCTCTGGATCTGGATCTTATTTTATTTCTCATTCTTACTTCATATTCATTTTCTTATAGCAACGAATTAAGAGAGCAAGCCATTTCATAATCACTAGCTTGGTCTCCTTGGAGATTCTATCTTTCTGGTCTATGACTTCCTCCTTTCTTTTCCTTGTTGCTCCATTCCTTACATGGCTAGTGAGTAGTTTCTCTATCGAGGCAAGGGGAGTAGCCCCTTAGCCATGTATTGTTCAGATCAAGGTTTTATACGACTTTTTGTAGATAGATGGTTTTTGGTTTAGAAATCGTGGATTTTAATGAAGTAATTAATCTTTTTTTATCTTTGGTTAACTTGGCAGATGTGACTGTGGAAAACACTAAACTAATTGCATGGGTATTTGGATGTGAATGTGAAAAAAATCTCTATTAGAATGATGGACTAGGATGCATGAACACCAGGACCAATGGGTTCACATGGAGTTCATCTCTTGTGTTTCATTTACAAATAATTCACATGCCTTCTTCTATCTTTCTTGTCGTGTATTTCTTCAATTTTTTTTAGTTTGGCTATGGTGGTAAAACCCCTAAGTCTCAATGCTTTTCCCATCTGATTTAATTTGTTTCCTTCAAATGCTTGATTCCAATCACTTTCTTTCATTACTTGCATTTAATTCTTGTCCTTAGATAATCTATTTGTTGTGGTAACAATCTTCTTTCTTTCCTTGTGCTAGTAAAATCTTTTTAGTTCCTTGTTAGTGTAATCTTTTATTCATTTGAAATCTACATTCTTGTTCTAGTGTAATCTCTATCTAAATAACAAAATTTATTTTCTGGTTCAAATATTAAAAAAACCTCGAAAAAGAAATAAAATAAAATAAAAACAATCTGGATTAAACAAACAATCTTAAAAAGTTGCCTCGTGGGATCGACCCTTCTATACTATCCTTAATCAGAAAGTAAAAAAGGTTAAACTCTAGGATAATTTATCTTAGTGAATTAGTGTGATAAACGACACATATCAGTCTCTAAGATTAGAAAACAATCAGGAACTTGATGGGCATGCATCTTCTCCTTGGTCCAAAGTCCTCAGTTCTCACATTTTTATGGGAATTTCAAAGCTCCAATGGAGATGTTTACACCTCTTATCACGCCATGTAGAAAGAGGGGAAGAAACATGGTGTGATATTTACCTTCCTATCCCACAAATTTCCTCCACTGATGTGTTACTTCCGATAGGGTATTATAGTTAATTTCTTTCAGTTAATTTTGGTGGTTTGAGTCAGGTAACGTGATTGCCATGTCACATGTCCTTGCTTAGGTGCATCATGTGAGGGTAAATTTGTCCTTCTAGTTGAATATCCTCTTAATTTCTTATTTTCTCATAAAGGTTTTATCGCTCCCCGATTGGTCAGAATCTAGCAAATTCATAACTTTTTTATCTTGATGTCAGATAATTAAGACTATATTCTTTGGGAACATTTTGAGACAAGGAACCAATTGGGACCATAATCATACTCTAATTACCAACAGAGACTCAATAGTTCATTGGAAACCCTAAAATGCTAGGTTTAATCATAATGATTGTATGGTGGACAAGATAATTAGTGTTAATCATGACTCAAACTACTTTTAGTGTACTTCTTAGGCTCAGGTGAGTGGGTCATGCACACTAGTATTAATTTAGGGTTCAAGGTTTACATTATTTACCTATTTATTCATAATACCTCATAAAAGTACTTGTACATTCTTACCAATAAAGTATTAGTACATTATTACTAAATATTGCTTATGGAAAATGATGTTAATGCTAAGAATTCAGGTTTTATGATTTTGATACTTATGTTTTCAAATTGAAAATTATGTATTATGGCCATGTTAATGAATCATGAAATAAAGATGATCATGTTTAATAAATTAGAAATCATTTCATGATAATATATTACTCTCAATCATTTTTAAGTGAACTTTAACCAGCCTTATGAACTCTATGGAAGCACTATGTGAATCTTAGTTGGCCTTATGTGAGCCTTAATTGGCCTTATGAGCATTGTGGGTGCATTCAGGTGTGTGACTATATTAAATCAAGATAAAATGTAATTTTTCATGTAATCATGTCTTCCAAGTAATCAAGTTAACCATGTTAATAAATTATGTTTCAAGTTATTTTCGTGTCATTTCAGATATAAGTTATTTTACATGTATAACTACTTAGTTCCACTCACATGTTTTACATGTTTTAAATGGTTGGGGATGAGATGTTCATAGGTAATAGAAGGAGAACAAGTAGAACCAAAGATATTAATCTAAGGACAAGGAGGATTCGATGGACATCAAGGAGTGTCCTGATGGGCTGGAATTATCCACTTAACTTATATTTTTTTGTGTTGAGTCTGGTTTGTATTTATAAAGTGAACCATGCCATAATTTTGTATACATTTCTTTTTTATGTAAACTTCTTGAAAATTAGAAATGCAATGTGATCATGAGTTGGTTACACTCCCAATTATTTCTTATGCACTATATTCAAGATATGTGATACCCAATAATATTTGAGTCAGGAATTGATGCTTCCTGTCATGTGAATGTGTTTCAAATTTGGGGTGTTATAACTTGGTATCAGAGCAAAAGGATAATTAGCCACCTAGAAATCTCATGATTATCAATTAGGTAGATGTCTATTTAGGTCCACTAGGTTAAGATCCACTTTTTCTTCCAATATTGAGAAAATTTAGTCATCAGGTCGAGATGAATGCCCCTATTAGTTGAAGAGTAGTCAAAGATAGAAAACCTTGATTAAAAATATAAGTCTTGAGGTTTATGTATATGAAGACATGAGTATTAGGTATAGATGTATGTCTAGTTTGGATATTGTGTATTAACCTTCACATATGACATGCCTTCTCATTTCTCAATGATTTGGGTAGCCAATTGAGAAGTGTAGAGGGTATGTCATGAGCATCTTGACTCATTATGTGCCTCTTCCTAGCATACTAGTGCATGAGGTATGAGACATCTGCGCTCTTTTGTTGGCAGGGAGTTTCATAATGAAGTCCCACACCACTGGGTATGTGCTTTATCATGACATATCTAGAGAGATCATAAAGATGGGTAATAAAAAGACCTAAATTAGGTAGTCACCTAAACATAATACAATTGGTTAGCAAAAGTCATTGTTTATGCCAAGGATAGATGTTAAATACAATTATAGTTAATTTATGAGGATAAAAAAGGTTAATGAGAGTAGTTTTAATAAAGTAATGTTAATTAAGTGATTCTCGAAGAAAAATGAGCACTTTGGTGTAATGAACTTTCTAAAGCAATGTGCTTTTTGGAGAAATAAGCACTTTGGTGCAAGGTTATGTGGAGAACTCACCATAATTGTGAGTAATAATTTTATGCTAATGATAAATGTTTGTGAGTACTTTTACCATAGTATACGATGAAGGTATGCCTTATTTTCAAGTCTAATTAGTAACTAATGCACCCATAAGTTTTGCTAGTCATGCTAAATATAATGCATTAGTTATCCATGTGAATGACATGCCATGAACATGTTAGTGTAGATCTGCGAAATGCCATGATAAGATTTATGTGTTACTATACATACAAGTGAAATCCTAAGGGGGTAATATATGTTAGAACATGTGAATTTTGAGGACGAAATTCTTTAAGGTGGGTAGAATTGCAACACCCTTGGAATTTAATCCAAAATAAACTTGACAAATGATGCTAAGTTATAAATTTCATTTCACATAATCCTACAAAATCCTAGAATAAGTATGACACATGTTGATTCAAGCATTTATCACATCTTAATTTAATGATACAAAAAAACCTAGCCCTACTTATGCAATAATGACTAGTTTGGGTCTAAATAACAAATGACCCCACATTTTTACATAGTAGGATGCTTCATTTGGTATATGAGTATATAAGATGGCATTTGAGATTCCTTCAAATCTAGGTGACGTAATTCATATCAGTTTATGATTAATGCATTAAGTATCTTAAGTAATTGATATTGTAAATCACATGATTTCATAGCTAAAATGTAAAATATAACTAGATATATGGATTCCTCATGGTATATTAGGTAACATACGTAATTTCATTATGTTTGAGTGATCCTAGATATGTCATATAATAATAGGAAGATAAGGTGAATAATCATGGATTTTAAACCTATTTGAATGACCTATGTAGTCGATTTCACTGGATATTCCCATGTTTGAACTATATCTTTATTTGAAGCACATCATGTCATAATGTTTTTGTCTTGCATCATGTTAGATTCATTTCATCATAATCTTGTGATAGAGGAACAAGTCTTCCTCCTCATGCTTTCTCTGTGTAGAGGTCTAACATTGGATATTTCAATGACCAGGTCTCTAGCGGTCTCTCTCCCCCTGTCCTCCACGGTCCTAAATTTTATTGCCACAAATGGCTTTGGGAGTCTGTTTTGTAGAAAGATTTATTATTCGATCCCTAACCCCAAATATAGCTAAAATTCCCAAGTCCCTCTTCTTCTCATGTTATGCAACTGCCTCCCTAACACTACATATAATCGACTACAAGAGTCCCATAAAGCATCTATGGCCCCCAAGAAACCTTCCTTCACCACTAATTTCTTCTGATTTCAGCCGACTAGCTGCAACATAGTCGACCTACACCCAAATCCATGACAAGCTAGACCTAGTGCCTCCGACATTTATAGTGCATTTGTGATCCACAATAAGCTTCCTCATGTTCAAATAATGCTTTTCCTTGTCCCTTTGTAGATGCCTTTCACCTATACCTTGTAAGCACAAACCCAACTCCATGCCAGAAAACCTCAATTTCTGGCCACCTTATCGGTCATAGAAGTACAAAAAATACCACTCCTAACCTTTGATAGACCAGACCGAAGGTAGATCCAAGATCAACTATCATTTTTTAATATGGAACTAAATCTCCATTTCCAGCTCGTGACTCTGTTTCCCGCACATTGCAGTGTCGCTTGTGGTTTGAGAGTCGACATGTAATGTTGTTTATATTGTTGACTTTGTATCGTCCTCCTAGACTCAATGAACTCATATGTTCAGTGTAGTTTTACCCCTCTGCATGGGTTATGTAGTCCTATTTTAGGGCTTCATCTTGTGTCTTTTTGCACTAATATCACATCTAAACATTGTTAAAATGCAAGTTATTCCCCTAATATGTGATTTCATATCAAATGCACTTATGGAAGCTTTTTGTGTGATTCTCAGGGTTTTTGTACACACATTAGATGTAAAGGAGAGAGAAGGAGAGTATCCTTGGGTTTCTACATTTCAGGATTGGACCCAGATCTTCCCCAAACATCCCCTAAATACGTAAAAATTGGTCCAAGGAAAAAAGCAACCATTTGGAGGAGCAAAGAGAAAAGATGAGCAGTTGAGCCCTCACAATGGCCCGTGGTACTCTACCACAGATGTGGTAAGATGGCTCAAAATCACAAGAATGACATCAAGGAACCAAGGATTGACCACGGGTGCAGCCTCCAAAATGGTTTTGGCATTGAAGACTCCCCTCCCTCGTGGCAGTTGCCACGACCATGGCAACAAACTTCCACAACGACCACATCAATAGAGCAACTGTGGCCGCCTCCCTCCAGCATGCCCATGCTCCACACCATGCTTGTGCCACTGTCCACTCACCACGGTTGTGGCCACTGAGCCTCCAAGACTCCATTTCAACCTGTCATTTTAGCCTTCTCCACCTCGCCTGTGTCCATCCACCATGATCGGGATGACCCCTACCACCACGACCGTGGTGACTACCCAAACCCTACCTATTTTTGTACTGCATTTCCAATACTACCCTCACTTACCCTAGTGGTTACCCACCACCTATACATACTTGGGTGGCAGCCAAAGCACAAAGGTTATCCATTATTTCAGCCTCCCTTGCATTGAATGAATTCCCACCTACTCCCATTCATCACACACTCCATTTCCACCTTCCACTACCACAAAACCCTAGTTTTCTAGGGTTTCCACCATAAAACCTCCCATTTCCATGCCATATAGCCACCTTGGAGGAAGGAGCTCGAGCTACATCATCTAGGAGGTGAATAAGGAGGAGTCTTCACCATGTTCAGACTCCTCTACTCCTTATTTCTCTTATTTTTCTTGTTTTATGTCTAGATAAGCCCCCTTGGTGGAATGTTAAGGGGTAAAATGACACTTTGATACTAAGTGGGGGGAATTTATCTTATAAAACTCTATATTTTCATTCTATGATGATTGCTTTCTACTTCAACTTTACTTCCCATGATTCTACTTGTGATTTATGCCTAAAAATATTATTTGCTTGTGGTTTTATGCTT